>JANPWX010000020.1:1244968-1931837 GCA_024734555.1 Trochalopteron elliotii
TATATATATATATATATATATATATATATATATATATATATATATATAAACCATGATAAAATTTTATATATATATAAAGATAAAGTGATTAGTTTTGAAAAGGAAACAAACATGCACAGGAAGAGGGAAGGTACTTTTCACCATTTCTGTCAGGTGTAGGGCAATGAGAATCAGTTTAATTTGCCATGAGTGTGGTAAATTTAAATTAATACTTAAATGAAATATTAGCAGTAACAGTCTAACTGCAAGAGATATATCGCTTGGCAAAGATACCAAAATGATAATTAATCAGAGGTTTTGAGAGAGTGTTGCCAGCAATATGTATGCACTAAGTATGTTATATTTCAACTAATGGAAGTGGTCTCCTTTAATATCCCTTTAATTCTAATTTTTTTAATGTTAAAGTCTACTTTTTGGAAGCCAAAACTCAAGTGTTTAAAAACTCTCTGATTTCTATCATGTTGATCACATAGCTCACCATAATCAAAATCACACAAAATTATTTGGATCACCTATCCAAAATGGAATCACTCAGATTTGTCTGTTGCTGTTTTGATTTTATAAGGGAAACCAAATCAGATAACTAAAAAAACGGGGGAAATAGACCAATAGAGAGGGTGTGTCCATACACACTTTGTTATCTAGATATTTGTTGAAACTCACCCATACATATGGAGATTGCATTTATTGTTGGAGATTGTAACCCAAATCCTTAACGTTTTCCTTTAGGTACTGAATAAAGGATAGTAAGCGTAAATGAAAAAAAGAAAAAAAAGTTAAAGTTAAAACATATAATTTCATTGCAGGAGTAATCATCTGCCAGCAATTTTTACTGTTTACAATAAGTCATACAGAGGAAAACGTATTTCTATGTAGAGATCAACTATTGAGAGTCAAAACCAGCAATGAGCGACTCTATTAGAATCTCAGTAAGACAACAACAAGTTACTTAGGATGAGTGATTTACATAGTAATTGGCTAGGGGTTTTTTAGCAGTTTAAACAGCAAGAGATAGCACTCTCCCTAAACATTCCTCAAGAAGTTAATGGCCTGAAAAAGAACCATGTAAAGCAGGTAATCACTTGTTAATTGATCTGCTACTAGTCCTGTATGAAACACTGAGCAATGCATCCGCTGTGGAACCTTGAGAATACATTTGCTGGTTGTGCTGTACCTTGGGACAAGCTGCAGAGATGAGCACCCGAATATTTATTGCAGGAAGAGAAAGTGTTGACAGCTCATTAGTGAGATTATTCATTTTCTGTGAACCTAGAGATACCTACACACTTTTCAAGATCTGTGAATATGGCCAAGACCCCACCAGATAATCTACCACAGCGCCCACTGTGCAAGGCTTTGTTCTTGTGAAGAGAAAAAGGAGAGTACATCGTGAGAACCAAAATTTCCTCCAACTGAAAAAAGATCTTTGATGAGAATAGGCATGAATGTGCTCAGAGGATGCAAATCACAACTTGCAGAAGGTTGGTTAAATAGAGTTTTTTTCTGTCCTCTCAGAGATTTCTTTGTTTTGTCGCAGTTGATAAAGGTCATTATAATCCATTTTTCACACTGGCACACGTAATCTTTCCTTTTAATTTCTCAAGGCTCAGCCCACACTCTTTTCTGTAAAATGGTAGAAGAGCATAAAGGGTGTATTCAGAAGCAACATGTAAATGTTCATGCTTCACGTTCATGTTTATTTGCACATCAATCTCTGGCATGATTTTAAAACACATTTCTTCATAACTCACATGGGATCTGAGCATGGGATGGTAAAGAGGGAGGAACAGGAGGAAAGAAATACTGAGTGGTTTGAGCAAACATCCAATGGTTTGGGTTTTTCCTGTGCTTGGCAAACAAGAATCTCAGAGGCTTTTATGAATTTCAGTCTCTGCATTAGACCTTTCCTGAGTGATTGTGCTGGAGAAGTTTTGTTCTGAACAAAACAAAAGGCATGAAAATGCTCTGGAATTTGAAAGAGATGGAAAAAATTGAAAAGGCAAGGACCCCATAGGACTCAACCAACTCAGCCATTCTACATTCTTTAAACATACCACACTTGTGCTCATTAATCTAACAGTGAAGAGGTGAAGATGACACCCTGAATAAATTTCTAGCCAGAATTGATGACTGTAGTAGAGGAATTTGGGTTTATGGTCTACATTAGCAATAGTAAATGATTTCAGCATTCAGGGACATATGATAGAATTTAGTGGTCTATCATTAACTTAATTTTCAATTAAATAAATTCTATCCACATTTACAGTCTGCGCTGGAATACAAAATAAGGCTGCCAGATGCTGAATCTGATTTAAAGCGAATACAATGGAGAAGTAGCATTTACAGGGAAAATATTACAGGGAAATTATAATTTTCATATCAGTCTTGGGATATACCTGATCAGAGAGAGGGCAAATGACATAGAAATGATTGTGATCTCCCCAATAGAACAGGAGGAGAAAGAAACTGTCTTGAGCTGCACTACTGTGAATGGTGTGTGAAAAGAATCATGTTGTCATTAGATGGCTGATAACCAAATTACCTGATCTTGGCACACACATATCACAGCAGAAATCGGCAGCATAAGAAAGACAAGGAAAAAAAGCCCACCAAACTAATAGAAAGGCAAAAGATCCAATAATATGTTTTCTCTTTTTTCTTTTACTCCTGAGGGGCCAAAAGGAAAAGGAAGAAATATTCAAAATGGAGAATACTAATGAAGAACCTATTTTTTTTAAATATAACATTAGAACAAATTCATAGGACCATTGAAGCCCCTAGCCATTTTCGAAGTATACAGTAGGAAAGGAATCCATTTGATCTGAGGATATCCTTTATAGTTTGCCCTTGCTTTTGGAAGCAGAAGTCACCAGGCTCTTGGGGAGGCTTCAGTTCAAAACATGCAGCATATCTGTAGTCCCAATTACACAGGGAATGGGGACAGCAAAGATATCAGAACAAGAGCCTAGAAATTTTTTACAGTGAGACATAAATGCATATTTAACTCAATTTCTATTAAAGAGAAATTTCAGAGATTGAAGCTAAATTTTCAGCTCTACATTAGTGGAAAACTCTTCTTCTCCTTGACAATTACCTCTGTGCTAAAATTTCACTTTTTCTCCTTCCTTCAAAGACACTGGTGAATGAACTATACTCTGCCATCCACAGCTACTCTGCCATCAGCTGCTGACTGTTTTTCAATTTTGTTTTTCTCCCAGTTAATATTTCTTTGGACTTTTTCCGTTATATTGAGTAATATGTGGGCCAGAAGGATGCATGTGGCATGATGAGGTTACTACTCTGTATTTCAGGGAGCTTTACTAATACTTTTATTTCACTATATGATTTTTTTTTTCTCCTTTTCATAGACTCCTACATAAAGCTCCCAAAATTGCCTTGTATGGCAAAAGCTTAGCTGATTACTTTGAAAATGAAAGTAAAATCTATAGAGACACTGACAATACATACGTTTTGCTGACATGTGTAGATACACATATATTTCACTCTGCAGTTTAGAGAAAATGAGCTTAATAACGTTTTGTTAACAATATCTTGGGTAAGTGATGCAATTAGCTATTATTTGGAATCCACTGTACATGCACTATAGAATATTGAGCTAATGTTTTCTCTTATTATAAATTTTCAAACCTCGAATAAATCCAGTTTCCAGTTCATCTTTTAATTTCCTTTCTACTGCTAAGTGGGAAATGGCCAATTGAATATGTTGCTCTGCTTGTCTGAGAAAAAAATATTTTCATCTACCCTGTCTTGACAGAAGAAAAAATAAACCCTTGAGTCTTTTCAAAACTCTGCCAATGGAAAATATTAAGACAGAAACCATAAGAAAGCAAGCTGAAGACAGATCAGAACCACCTCTTTTTTACTATATTCATTATTATTACTCCTTGAAGGGAGATCTTAATCTAAAGATTGAGTCATATAGCAGACCGGATGATACAGAGGTAGGAAGGAAATTATTTATCTTCTAAATGAGTTGAAGAAATTTGGATGAAAGTGATGTTGCATTAATGTAAGGATACGGAATCAAAAATGAAATAATATATTGATTGCATTTCCTTTGTTTTAACATCAATGTAGCTACCAAAAATATGGGAAGATTGCATATGTTGAAAACCTCCATGTTTTTATGCAAACATTGATAAACTAATCATCACCATTTATGAGAAGGATGACAACAGAGAATTTCACATGAAGAAATTTCTTTCCAGAAACTTCCTCAAACTGGTCTCATAACGTAATAGCTGATTAATATCCTGTACTGGGTTTGCATGACCAGGTTTGGTAGTGGAGGGGCTACAGTGGTAGCTGCTATGAATAGTTGCCAGAAGTTTCCCCCATGTCCAGCTGAGACAATGACAGGTTGCTCAAAGATGGACCTGCTGCTGGCCAAGACTGAGCCAATTAGAAATGGTGGTAATGCCTCTGTGAAAACAGATTTAAGAAGGAAAAAACCCCAAAAGAGCTGGTTCAGCTGTAATTGTGGCCAGAGAAGAGTGGGGTGAGGACATGTAGAGGAACAGCCCTGCAGACACCAAGGTGAGGGCAGGAGGGGCAGGAGGTGCTCCAGACATTTGGGGATGAGATCCCCCTGCAGATTCCTGGTGAGACCCAGGTAAGGCAGCTGTGCCCCTGCAGAGATCCACAGCCCAGAGAGGAGCCCACCCTGAAGCAAGGGGGTGTCTGAGATGAGGCTGTGACCCTGTGGGAGTCCTGTGCTGGATGGAGCAGGGTCCTGGCAGGGACCTGCAGACCCATGGGGAGAGGAGCCCAAACTGGAGGTTTCCTGGTAGGACCTGTGAGCCTGTAGGGAACCCAGGCTGGAACGGGCTGTACCTGAAGGACTGACCCTTTGGAAGGGTGACCCACATTGCAGAAGTTTGTGGAGAGCTGTTGCCTCTGGGAGGGATTCACATCACAGAAGTTCATGGAGGACTGTTTCCTCTAGGAAAGGCCTCATGCTGGAGCAAGGGAAGGACTGCTCTACCTGGGCAGCTGTAGAAACAATGGGTGAGGAACAGACCATAACCCCCATTCCCTGTCTCCCTGTGCTGTTGTAGAACTGGGAAGGAGGGGGTAGTGGGGGAAGGATTTTTTAAGGTGTTATTTTATGTCTCATTATTCTGCTCTGATTTTGCTATGAATAAATTCAAATAATATCTCTCATTTTTGTTTTGAGCATGACAGTATTTGCTGAGTTATCTCTCTCTGTCTTTATCTCTAATCATGAACCCTTTTCTCTTCCCTCTCCAGTTGCAGGGGGCAATGTGAGAGAGACTTTGGTGGGTGCCTGGCATCCAGCCAGGGTCAACCCACTATGTATCCCTACCTGAACAGGTTTGTCTGTTGTCAAGGACTCCAGAGTATACCTTCCCACATCTGAAATCACAAGGATTTGAAGGTACAGATATTTAGTTATACCATCTCATATTCCTGGACGCAATTTAATTTCTCTACTACGCACAGAAAAAGAAATCAAGCCATGACTAACATGAACAGTAAATGCCTGGAGAATATATGACAAGCTCATAAGCTGACATTTGTTGAAGTCTCATGTTCATATTGTCAGAAATAGCTACCACATCTGCAGAAATTATTCACTGAAAGAAAACACTCATATTAAAAAGGTCAACATTTCTTAAACGCCTAGTTCAACTTGTTCTGATAAATTTGTAGGCCACAGTGAAAATTAATTTTCTGACAGAAGTCCTAGAGAAAGCAGAGAGTGGAGCAGTTGTTCATTTGCCATAACACACGAGAGATCACGTCTGGCTTCTCTAGAAGCAACAGGTTTAGATTAACTCCAAATGTAGTAAAATAGAGAGATAGTCTGTTTCAATCTGGCAATTTTCTATGATCCTTTGTTCAGAGTGGACCAGATGTCTGTTGTTTTGTCAAGAATTAAAGTTGTAATTGTTTAAAAAACTATACCTAGCAGACCAAGGCCACATATGTGGCACAGGTGTGTTTTAACTGCTCTGCTGTGAGTTTCTTTAATTAATGACTAGGACTCTGGATGCTTAGCCAGGATTTTTTGGTTTTGATTTGGGGATTGCTTTTTGTGGTTTGCTTTTTTTTGTTTTTTTTTTTTTTAAGGCTACATGCCCACTGTATTAAAAAGGAGGGGAAACAAAATGATTAAGAGCTGCAATTACTAAAGCATCAAACAAACACTTCTATGTGTTTGTGCTGGTTTTGGGTAGAGCAGAGTTAATTTGCTTCACATTAGCTGGTGTGGGGCTGTGTTTTGGGTTTGTGTTGAAGTGACTGTGGATAATATAGAGATGTTTTCGTTGTTGCTGAGCAGGCCTTAGAGCCTGCAGGGCCAAAAGGGATTGGGAGAGGACACAGCCAGGACAGATGACCAGAACTGACCCCAGGAATATTTCAGACCATATTACATCATGTTCAGGATATAAAGTGGGGGAAAAAAGGAGGAAGGGGAGGACTTGTGGAATGATCTGTCTTCCCAAGTCACTGTTATATGTGATGCAGCCCTGCTCTCCTGGAGATGGCTGAAAACCTGCCCAGCTGTGGAAAGCAGTAAATCCATTCCTCGTTTTGCTCTGCTTGTGTGTGTAGCTTTTGCTTTCCATATTAAAATGTCTCTATCTCAATACATGAATTTTCTGTCTTTCACCCTTCTAATTCCCCACTGGTGGGGGAATGTGGTACTTAGTGCCAGCTGGCTTAAATCATTACAGAGTTGTCACACACAGGTCCATGAGAGAATTCTGCTGATAGCAGGGGACAGCTTCTGTGGTTCCAAGGTGACTCTTTCCCAAGGAAAAAGATGTAGAAGAAAACCTTATACTGTACAATTACCTTGTGTAGGTATTAAAAACCATTATTCCTTAAACATCTGAAAAGAGGAGATTGACTTCTCTGTAAGATTAAAAAAGTTGAAGATTCCTGTGGAAGGGCAGGCACTCAGAAAAGGAAAAAAAATACTAGGCTGATATCAATCACCTCTCATTGAGACAGTCACAGTACTCCAGCAGCAGGGAAAAAAATTAAATAGTCCTACATTGCTATTTTTACCTGTACTCTTGGTCACTTCTACCTTCTGTGCAAAAACTATAATTTGAGTGGATGTACAAAAATTTATTTAAAAGATCCCCTTGATGACCTAAGCTCAATTTTCATTTGATGGGCTGACCTTAAGCAGCCAATTTGTATTTAATTTTGTTGGTTTTTTTGTCTGACGGGTTGAACAGAAAATAAAATGTACACAAAATACACAAAAAATATCTAAACAATTGTTTTTCTATTACATTACAAACTCTCTTCTTCTAGGCTTTAGTTTTTAAGAACTTATTTTTAACAGACAAAGAGAAAGGCTTGCATACACAACCTAATTTTGTGGCTCTCTTAACTTCTGAGTATTTTGTTTTGCTACTCCAGTGTATCCTTAATTTACATCTAATAAGCCAAAAGAGTGAAAATGTTTACTGCAATTTCTACTAATTGTTTAAATACATGTTTGATATATTATGACAACAGAAATACCACTGCAGCTCAGTAGGGTAGATTTTTGCTCAGTGGTGGCTAAATCTTCCCTAATTGGCATATCTGTTTTGAGAAATAAATATACTACTGCAGTAACAGAAGGAAACACAAGAAAAACCAGTAACAATACAGAAGGAATCATCTCAAAACTAAACCCGTCATCACTCTTTACTTTTTAAATCATCAGTGATTTTATGTCTTTAAAAAGGAGTTTTATATACTGAATTGCTGCTGTTTCTTAATTTATGCCACTCAAAGTCTGTATTTATCTCAATGAAATTAGGTTCACGCTTGACATTTTAAATGCCAGACAGGAAAGTATAAATAATATGGATTAATATATACTTTATGATCATTTAAACTTCAAACACACATAGGCAGGTCAAAAATGTATATATACCACAGAGCTCTTTGTCTGTCATAACGAAGTGTAATTTACATTTCTAATTTGCTTTGAACATCATGGGTTTTCAACATCAGTACAGGGGGAAAGTACGATCTCCAAAACATGATGTTAGAAAAATTGAATGGTAGTTCCATACAAGTTTTTCAACACACAGTAGTATAAAAAATATATTTCTCACATTGAATATATCCTTTGGTGATTAGAGGAATAATAGGCAAGGCTTACCTTCTTGATAAATATGACAGGCACATTTCACATCACTAATTCCAAATGAGTTTTATGAAGATGCTCTTTGATACTGCCTCAATTGAGAATTCTCTGTGTTATCAGTAAGACCTTTCTCCTCATCTCCCCCAAACACAGAAACAAAACCAGATCTTGAAAAAATTCCCTGCAAATCTATTCTTCCACTTCCTTTACATCTCTCTAAAGGAGCTTAAGAAAAAAAAAATAAAATTATTAAGACTGTGATAGAGAAACTTTCACCTAAAAATGAAAGGAGCTGGAGATTTTATGGGATTTTTTAGAGTTGACAACATTGTACTTAATTTCATGTGAACAACCTCGAGATCCTCTATAGAGAAGGCAATTTAGGGAGATAGAAAGTGAAGTTGTGTCTGTAGTTTCCACCACCTGATGTTCAAAACCCAGTGAAATTTGCAGGTCTGTAGAGATTCCTGTGGTTTCTTGTGAGAGCCTTATGCTCATACCTCTCAAAAACGCAATATAATTTCTGTAAAAGTAGTTCTTACCTGCTCCCACCTTCTGTTGAGCTCCTCTCTGAAAGGCACCATCTCAGGATCCTTGCGGGCTCCAGAATTCAGATTTTTTCAGGCATCTGTTTTCTTCTGCAGGGGCAAAGTCTGGGCTCCTGCCGAAATCTGCACTCTGACATCACGAAGGGATGTAGTCCCTCACTGCTTACTCCCTGAGTTTGAAACTGCTAGGGGCTAGGAAAAGGAAGTTCCTTAATTTCACCTGATGAAGGATATTTTGTTTTCTTGACAATGCACCTGCCAACTGAAGATCATTAGAAAAAAATACTAAAAACCCAACCAAGTGTGAAACAAACCCATTATTTTGAAAAGGAAAAAAATATAGAAAAGATAATTGGCAGATGTGCACTAGACCAACATTTACTTTCACAGTCCCACGTGTAGTAGCTTTCAACATCAATAACTTATTTTCTCCACAAGACATTTCAAATTACACAATGTATTTCTTCAACACTTCCCTGTATATTCAATGGGAAATAATGGGTGTCTCAAGTTCATTTACCTCCAGGGACTTTATTTATACCAATAAGGATCCATTTGATACCAATGCCAAAGGATCTGTGTAACAAGAAGAACAGAATATTTCTTTTTATCCCAGCTAAGAACTAAATATAGATATGTCCCATATATCTGCTGATGGTTCTGTGTTATCCTTGTGAGCTTCAATGAATGTCTCAGTGTCAGTGAATCCCTCCTGCATCACAACATTCTGCTGTATTACCTGGGTTCTGAGGTCTTCTGAGGTAAACTGCTATAAAACCCGTGTGGATCAGAGCTCTGAGTGACAATCTAATGTCTAGTCCAATGCACAATATAAATCTGAATAATTTCTACTCTGCTTTGGGTTCAATTGCTAATAAGTGTGAACATAAAGTCCTGATTTGAAGGAAAGTGCATTCTAAGGAAGAGGAGGTCATAACAGGAAATCTTGATGAGATAGAATCTTTTATCTGAGTAAGAATCAATGAGATTGAGGCACTGTACCAAAGAGTTTATAGCATGTAGGAGCTAGAAAACATTGAACTATCATTTTTTTTTCCTTTTAAATTTTTTAAGGGAAAAAGAGCAAAAGGGAAAATGCTATTAAAATTGACTTCTGTCCAAATTTCTTCTCCTAAGATTATACCTGACAGAAATTGTTGTGGTTTTGTTACACAAAATATGTGACCTTGGCATGCTATTTTAAAAGATTTTTAGTCAAAAGTTTTGGAATTACATAACTCTTTTTCCAGAACTTCTTCTCAGTAATTTCTAGGGTTTGGTTCTTGGTCCAGAAACATCCTCCTCCAAGAATTAGTGTTTACTGTCTCACAGTATTTTCCCTTTTGGTTCTGATGAAAAGAGAGTTTTGCCCGGTCTGATTTTTCAACATCATATTCCCAGTAACTAATACAGGCATTAGAAATGCCGCACAGGCTCACACCTTTCTTCTTGGAAAATGTTTAACAAGTAACTGATTGGAATTTCCCTTGCTGCTTTGCCTACTTTCTATGGTTTTTAGTTCCAAAACAGGAAACTCTGTCTAGCTTTTGGAAGGAGATTACAACTGCTTGATTCTGTTGCTGGAGCTGTCTGAATGCTTTCAGATTTGCAAACACAAATCTTTATGTTTTTCTGTTTATAATGAACAAAGCATTGATTTGCAGATGCATTTTTAGTCTCTTACTTCAAATAAGGCTTTTTGCTTGCAGGCTTCTATATGCACACTTGGACAACAGCCAAAGTCATACCCAAAAATTCCAGTTCTTTAAATTAACAAGTGTACTGAAGTATCCAAAACAACCATGGCCAGACTATCTGTATATCAGTAAATCTTCTAAAAGTTAAATGCAACAGAACAAAAAGCAGTTAAAAAAACTTATTACAAGTTTCAGTGGTTTTTCCTCTTAATTTTTAGTGGAACCTAATATGCAACATACAGGACTGAGCAATCAGCACTGGCTCATTCCTGCAAGTGCTTTCCAGCTCAAGAATCCTAAAGGTTTTCAGTTACCAGAAAATCCTAAGAAAGCCTAGAGAAGCTGAGGGATCATATCTTTGGATCAGGGTTTTCATTTGCACAGATGCTTGTGCCAGGGCAAAATCTTTCAGATTTTTAGACCTGCTAATACATTAATGAATACAGACTACAGAGGCTGCCATTTCTACTTTATCTTTTTTTTTTCTCTTTATTCTAGAGAACTCTAAAAAATGTGCTGCTTTGGCATATTCTTAATTCTGTGCTCTTTTTTTGAATCCTTATTATTAAATAAAAACTGTGCTCATTTTGGTTTTCTTTTCCTTTTCTTCTGCATTTTCTGGATGCTGAAGTCTCATGTCTGGATCTTTCCCAATTTATAAGGATCTGAAAATGTGCTAGATAAATAAAAAATAATCAGGTTCAAGGGAATGAAATCTACCTATATAATCTATACAAAGCAGTCACTTTATTTTTGCATGAAATTGGAAAATTGCAGGGTTTTTTTTTTCTTGTTTTGATAATTGTTGGTGAAGAACTATGTCAGGGCCTGTAGGTGCACAAGGCAGCTACAGTAATTGTGGTATATGTACAACATACATGCAAACAGCTGGTTTTGTTTTGGTGATTTTGTTTGCCTGGGTTTTTTAATTCAAAAAACCCAAATCGATTCAAATTTAAGTGGGGTTATCCATCTTTGTGACAGACTTAGATAGGGGATAATTCTAAATTGGAAGTGTCATTCTGGGCAGGGAAGAGATTCCATCAATAAATGGTAAGGATTTTTAAGGTATCAGAGCAATATACCAGTAAATGGACTGGTTCAAAGTACAGAGGTCTTTGTAAAGAATTCAATCTACAAATAATTTTCATTGATGATTAGAAATGTTCCTGCATAAGTAGTAGTAGGGAAAATCAGGGAGAAGAGGAGAAGGAGATGGAGAAGTCATGCAGAAGAAAATGGACTTTGTCATCTGGTGACTTGACCACTGAGATCTTTTGGATACTGAAGAGGCCACAGAGCTTGACAGGTCCATGGAGAGAACAGCAAGTCCTTGTTTAGCTAATTCATAGAACAGCAGTCTGTGAACAAATATAAAAACAAGCAACACAGAATAAGCAGATTATGCCTGGAATCAGTCCAGAAAACGATAAATCATGAAACACTACAAGTGTACCTCAAAAAAAAAGAGTATCTCAGTCTGCAGGTGCTACATCTCAGATTTCACTCATTCACTGGATGCTTGCCCAAACCAAGTGCATGAAGCAGTTGTTGACCCAGGAATTGCAGTAGAAAAATAATTTATTCCCAAATTTTTTTCCTCTCCACAGATTTGTAAAAATTAAAGTCTGATATACACTGGGGAATTTTCCTTTATGTGTAAAGTATGCACACAGCCTGAAGTGGTCCATAAAGAAAATGAAGAGTTATACTTCAGATTGGATAGTTTTAAGTGTCATATAATTTCTGGAGAATAAACAACAGGAAAAACTTGCAGAAAGGCTGGGAAGGCTGACAATAGGGAAAGCAGTGGGGGAAATAGTAGGACAGGTGATGCATAACCAACATCCAAGGGAATCAATGCTTCTTAAAAACCTGTGCTGCCTCCCCCCTTTCTGTCACAGAGCTTTGCTTCCTAAATTTGGACCAGCATTGCTTGACACATAGCAGTAATGTAAATTACTGATACTTCTTTCTACCTGGCTGCTTGATACAGATTTTACAGAAGATGAAGCTAAAAATCTCACCAGGGAGAAATTGCTTCATTTTTTTCTGAAAAGTAACATATTCAGAACACAGGAACTGAATGTAAAAAAGAAATACACACTTCCCTGCAGGCCTCCTTTCCTGTGGTTAGTATTAGCAAGGATCCACTGAGAATGAGTTGTTGAATTAGAAGGATGAATGTTCACGTAATAAGAAAATGATGGAATTTTATTAGTATGGCAATATCTTCATGTTGCTGTAGATATGAGTGTATGTCTCAGGGTTTCTTTATCACTCATCTTCTAATGGATTTAAATTTAATGTGTGTGGTTAAACTAAAGCAAAAAGTTGTTTTGTGAAAAACTTTATTCTAAAGCTTCTAGTCAGGAACTGGTTGATTGGATTCTAATGGTAAAAAATAAGATGTATATTAATATTAAAGAACAAATAGGAAGCCAGAGCTCAGCAGGGTTTGTTTTTTTTTTTTTTTCCTCTTCCTTTCATCTTTGGGTTTTTAAATATCAAAATAATATCAGTATTAATCCAATAACCATAAAAACTGTTCAGAGCCAAGTGACTATGTTAAGCACAAGTTTTTATGCACTGATTAATCTTGGGGAGACACAACTCCAAAAAAATTATGAAGGAATAGGGTATAATTTGTACATGCACACCTAAATCCTTAATAAATGGTCATGAGCAGAGATTTAGGCGTTTAAATTACAGCAAATTGCAATCAAAATTTTAATCTATGTTTAATTACACCTTAAACATTGCATCTGCAAACCCATAGTCCGAATTTAAATTGAAAATTAATATTTTCAACAGTTTGGAACACAGAATAAAATTCATTCTTCTGTACTCTAAGTATCTAGTCCAGCCAGATCCTGTAAAGACTAACCATTTAATTTTAAATAATTAAGGAGGCAATTACATGTGTGTCATACCCGGGAAAGGATTTCAGTGACAACAGTGCATTTGTAACAGGGTTAAATCAGGAATAAGTATCAAAAAATGTGCACTTAGGTTATAGAGAGTTCATCAGTAAAGCCAAAAAAAAAGCAAAAGTGCTTCGTTTAGCTTAGGGTTTAACCTTAAGGTTTAACCTTAACTTGAAAAATTTTAAACAATGACAAATGAGCATCTGAGCACTGTTTCTGCAGAATGGCCAGATTACAGAAGGATCACACCACAAATCTGAGAGCCTCTTGTTCCAACACAGTCTTTATTGGCTACCTATGCTCTACATAGTTAGGACTAATCACAGTTCAAGGATTTGGAATGGACTGTTGTTAAAACAATTCAATATCTTTTATTTTCACTTGCCCTCAGTATAGAGTTCTTAAGTACTCCCACATGAAGGACAGGAAAGTTCTGATGATCACTGGCTGGACAGAGCAGTAACACAGACATCACATATCTGGAGATCATCAATGCTGTTTGGAATCAGATATCAGCAGCACCAGATATCAGTAGTGAATCCAAATCTATACACAAATACATGGTGCCTGTATATAAATATTCTGTACATACTACATATATATGTATACCCATATATGTATATATAGTATATATACATGCACACATATACTATATATATTTATGTATATATGCATTTTGTACATGTTGTTTTACTGTATTTCATACATATATAATATTTCACACATACATACATATATATATTATGCACACATGGGTACATTGCCTTCTCTTGAACACTTTATGCACTACATATACATAGAACAAATACTGAATATCAATTCAGCAGGATTCCATGACATCCACAGGAAAAAGGAAATCCAGAAGACTGTGAGCTACAAGCAGACATTAATTTCTCCAACAACTTCTATTATTCCTGTCATATTTTTTCCCTTCAACTTTTAAGAAAGAGTTTGACATCACTTCAAGGAGGTTTTGAGGACAGAGAATTTAGTAAGAAGGTTCTTGCAAGTGTAACCTGGCAAACATAGGTTTGCAGTTGAAGAAAGGAATAGAGTATTCAGGAGATGCTCAGAGTCAAGAGCAACGGAGTGAGGCTACAGAACTGAGAAGGAAATGTTCCTCAAAGATTTGTGTCGAATTAGCCCTGACACTGGAGGGATAGGTCACCAACAGGAAAATTATTTCAGCATGGGAGAGCAAAACTAGCATTAATTATGAAGATGCTCCAGGACTACATGTAGTCCAGGATTGGTAAGCTGATTTTGGTTTAGAAATTAGCTTTAGGACATGAATAATAAGGCAGCAGGATTTTTAGATTAAGAAAATGCCTTTGGTTGGTTTAGACAGATCATCTGTCTATTTAATGCTTTATTAAAAACTTTATCCTCTTCAAGTCCTTACTGCCAATTAGTGTCAATTAACATAAATTTAATCAGCCTTCCTCTGCTCCCAGTACAATGCCGTAAAAGCAGTGTAGTCCTGGCAATTTCAGTGTGATTTATACCAGCGTAAATGGGAAAAGAATGAGCCTTAATAGGTGTGCATTTAAGTGTATGTTCTTAAACCACAGTTTGTAATGTGCCCCAGCCCAGGTAACTAAATTCCTGTGGGGCACATTTGTGATCATAAGCTAGACTTTTACTTTAAGTTAATCCAAACAATTAGCTTCTCTGGCAGAGCCTTGCAGGCAGCTCTGAAGAGGTAATATTATACAGCAGCTTTAATTATGAGTAAACTAGATCCTAGAATTGCATTAGCAATTCTGAAAATGACTTAGTTCGGTTAAAGCATCCAACCATGTTTCATAAAATACAAGAAAATAGAGATCAGCATGGATATTAAAATAGTGATGTTGGCATGGCAAGTGTTGTCTGACTGGAGATTCATAAGATGAGGTGCTTACAAAGTAGATATTCACATAATCTAAAATTTTTATACTGGAGGATAGATGCGAAAAAAAATCTTTAGAAAACCTTGGTAAATATCAATTATCTGCTTTCAATAGAAATATGCTTGCTTCACAAATTTTAATTGGGTGTCTAAAGAGTAAAATCTTTTCCTTTTTTAAACTCCTATTTTAGAAAATTTCATTTCATATAAAATTCTTCTGTCTTTTTCATGCAGTCCTCAGAATATCACAAGGCCTGCGTGAAATGCACTACAAAATTAAGAGTCAATTAACAAAAATCTAGCCCTAAATAGGTTTCAATAAATTATACCAAATATGTGAAAAAATACCTTAAAATACCAGAGAATGAGCAACATAAAGTCAAACACCTATATAAAAACATACATAGAGTAAATGTATCTAAAATAAAGAAAAACTATAAAACAAAAGAAAAACTAAAAAACTATAAAAGAAAGAAGGGGTTGTAACAATCAAGAATTCAAAATTAGGAGCAGCAAGGACTGTTTTGGAGATTTGCAATCTCCAAAAAGGCATTTTCATACAGCTTTTGGGTAAATAGATATGTGTCTATAGGTTTACACACACACATCAACCTGGCAGCTGTTGAAAGACATTTAAGAGAATGAAGTTGCTTTCAGGATGTCTTTTTCACCCTTCATTGCAGCAGCTGGAAGCTGTATCAAGACCAGGATGGTGTCAGAAAGGCCGGTGGCATGGTTAAATCAGTTTTATCCTACCTTGCAATATTGGATTATGCTCCAAAACTTCCTTCCAAATATGTGTGTAATGCAGGTCAAAGCAATTAAAATCAACCTTTTTTTTTTGTGTGTGTGTTTTTTTTGTTTGTTTTTGTTTGTTTGTTTTTGTTTGTTTGGGGTTTTTTTGGTAGGTTTTTGTGGGTTTTTTTGTAGTTTTTTTCCATTGTTCTTGAATGCAGACTTTGGGGCATCTTGATACAATCTAAAAAGCCAACTACAATTGAACCCAGTGAGATGCCTGCTTTCAACATGCAAAATACAGAGGATTCTGACATCACAAACTCTAGATGCCCCAAATAATAGGCAGACCTTTGAAGAGTTTATACAACCATTTCCTGTGTTGCTCAAAGTTTTCAAGTGCAGGTTAATTATCCATTATAATGTTTGTAGCATCTTTGTATTTTCTAAAAATTGCTAGAGAATAGACACAAGAAAAATAAGACACTATACCTCATGCAGTCTTTGCATCCATTATTAAGTGGAATGAGGCTGAATAGTAAATGAAAATGTTATATGACATAAATACCATAAAAGTGAATGTGACCACATCCTTAATATTGGGTACTGTGAACATACAACCAAAACAAAGATGACAGAACAAGTGTCATGCTTCTAACTTGTTAATTAGGATCACTTGACTTTTCAGCCTTGGCACTTCTTTATCTAATTCTGAAAGTATTAACCTCTCAATGAACTAAAGCTGATTAAACCAGAGAAATTCTAAAATTAAAAACCTATCTCTTTTATTTTTCTGTTAGCGATGTGAAGACTCAGAGCCTCACAAACAAGAGACTATTCTTACCTTGGTAAATGGTAACAACAACAACCAGGAGTGCAACAACTGTCAGCAGAGGGAAGAGACAAATATATTCTTATAGAAATTAAGTTATTTTTTGCACAACAAAGAAATGTGAGGATTCAGTAATTCCTGTATTAATCCCAGGTTATGACTGGGATGAGTTTAAAGTCACCCCCATTTTTTCCTCATGGGAAAGCTGTTGGAAGTGAAGTTTTACAATAAATTCAAAAACCCCAGGCTCTTTCCAGCACTCTTCCTTAATAAATCACACATTAAATTGAAAAAAATGCCTTGAAAAGATTCTGGAGGGTCTTTCCTTGATGGCCCTACAATTTTCCAGAAAACAAAAATGCTTCGCATGGGGTTTCACTGAAACCACAATTTGGATACTTAAACCTCATATTCTTCTTGAGGGACTAAGCTTTCCTAATATGTAATGATTAAAGTAGAAAAGTTTCAAGGGTAATTGTAACTGGTACTGGCAGTACCACCAATCCTAGCTGTAGTGATCAAACTTTACAAAAAGCTCTACACCTATTCAAAAGTGTAAATGACAGATCCAGGTTCCAAGAATTACCTAGAATTCATCAACATTTTATGGCTGCCACACTCAAATATTTGACAATGAACATCTCAAGGTGATGGAAGTCTTTTGTTGGCTGTATAAATCTAAGAGGAAAATAAATGAATTTAAATTTACACAGCTGTAACAGAGTAAAGAGAAACAAGATTACGGCCTTTCAAAGAAAGAATGAAATTAAATACAGTCTGAGACAGGCATCTGAAGAGTGCCTGAAAAAAGAGGTTGTTTAGCAACACTAATGAGAAAATATTAGATGGCTAAAAGGAGTTGTGAAAGAACTGGCCAAGTTACAAAAGCAGTGCAGACATTCCAATGATCACTCAGGGTCTGGCCTCACATCCTTAGGTGTTGCTAAGTGATTTTCTTTTTGTGCCATTGTGATTTGAAAAGGGCAAAATATTTCAAGTACTCTTCTGATTTACCAATAGTTTAGCCTTAATCAAGCTGTCCTGAATGCAAGATACTTCCCTCTGGTTCAGCCACAGAAAGAAAAAAAAGAAGCTGATGTAGTGAAAACCAGAAAAAGATCACTGCTGTAATTTATCCCTTGTCCAGAGACAAGTAGTCTTTATTAGTATTCAACTTAGTTTCAAGTATATTTTATTAAGATGCTTACTTTCTTTTGGACTCTAATACCTTAGGGGATCATAAAAATAACTACTTCAAGTCCTACTGCTTTATTACTTTTCTCCAATTTTCTTTACTAAACTAATTACTAAATGCAAAATTCCACTAAATTCTAAGATAATTAAAATAAAAGGGTGCTTTCAAGATATTTCATCATGGTTAATAAAATGACCACATTAATGTAATGGAGAAGGACAACTATTTCATCTTTTAACCTCTGATTGAAAATATCTATTAAAAATGTTAAATATAAAATAAAGTATTATGTTTTTTTGTTTTCTTCTAAGTCTGAACATCAAATTTTGAGGATTTTTGTTAGTAATTCATATTACTCACCCCCCAAAAAATCCCAGTAACCTCTTTTCTAATAGTTTTAGGGAACAGTGAGCAGGCATGAAAAACCTGGCAGTCTTTGTACGAGTCTCAAACAGTCATGAGCATAACAGCAACATTTCCAAGTGGAAACCCTTATTTATTGCTTTAATTCTGTGTGGCCTTGGCAGCTGCACAGCTCAGGAAGGTTTCATAAAGTAGAGCAATCAGAATATTTTTGGAATGTAGTTGATAGCATTATTAACAAGCTTGCTAGGTCTGTTTTCTGCACCCACTGCCAAATCAATTTGTAGTAGAGTCATGACTGTAACCAATTTCTTACAGTTAACAACTAATCCTGGATGAATCAGAACAACACAGCCCATTAAATTCCTAATTATACATATGTACATACATTTAAATAGGCCTAGATGTAGCCCATATTTTCACTGTATTGAAGTGGGAGAAGACATTTAGGATGTTAAGACTGTGCGTGAGCCCTGCTCACGGGTTTGCTGGATTAGTTTAGAAAGCTTGAAATGTTTCTTCTTTTATGGCCTCTGATTCTCACATCCATTTGTATTAAATACAGAGCTGTATGCAGCTCTGTCAAGCCTCTGACACGCAGCTCACGTAGACACATAAAAATCACAGGGTGAAATCAGGACTCCTTGGCTACCTGACTACAACAAATATGGGAACTGACTATTTTAGATATGTCCCTGTTGCCTTACCTTACAGAAGATTGCTGACCTGAATAAACATCAACACTGCATGCCAGAGAGCATCAGGGTTTTATTTCTTATGGAAAAAAATACTCTGAGTTGGAGTATTCTGATGGCAGTCTTAGAAGTTTTAGACTACATCTGCATTAAAAAAAAAAAAACAAACCCAAAACCTAAACTTCACTCTTTCCTCACAAAAGCATCCAGCTAATGTTTACTTTTCTTTGTATTTACATATATCCCATTCTCCTTATTTCTGTGATAAAACTTTCATAGCCAATAAATTATAAATCAGATTTATGTATAATGTATTATTTTAAATACATATTTTAACTTTAAGGTTTTACAGAGGAAACTATTTCATCTTTTTTTTTTTCCTTTAAGGTCTCGGTAGTTTGAAACATTCATGAATAAAGCATGCTTTGAGCTGCATTTACATTTTTATAGTGTGTGCTGTGACTGTACAGGTTTTGCTTCCTACATGTAGACTTTTAGGTCAACATGATTGTCTTAAGAACAAATCTTACAGAAATCTCTGTGATTTCATAAACATACTTTGTCATCATTTCCCAGCACCTTGGACACCTCCCTAATGTGCTTGCCCTTCTTTAGTCAGAAAGTTGTAACACTTTGTAGATGCACAAACACATCTGTGTTGGTACCTCTCAGATACTTCTTTACTTATTTCTGTATCAGAGCCAGGAAGGATTTAGCTCTTTTGAAACAGAGAAGTTTTAATTTTACTACAGAGTAAATCAGAGCTCTTCTGGAGATGCATTAGTTTATCATGAAGGTTTATTTAATTCCTGCAGTTAAAGGGAAACATTATGGTTTCAGTTGTTACAAAATGAAAGGCATTTCTTTATTTTAGAACCATGTGGACCTACACAGATGCATTTTAGATTAGAATTTGATTATTTTTATCTTGTATCTGCCACACATTTCTCAGAGCAAGATGCGGGTGGTCTATTGAAATTAATCTGCCCTGGGAAATATACCATATATATATATATTTTTTTTTTAATAAAGAAAAAAGCCCTACAGGCACTGGTTTGATTCAAAACCCTTTTAACTTTCCTAAAAGCACAGTCTCATCCAGGTTACCTTGGAACTCAGCTATGGCTTTGTGTCAGGACTAAAGGGAAATTTCTGCATGAAATTTCGTCTTATAAGCAATCTTATCTTTTCATGTATTTTTTCCCCCAAATTTCAAAGTATTTGCATAATATAAAAACTATACTGAAGATATGCATTTATAGAGAATTTGGCTAGTAATACAGAGAGACAGACAAAGATGAGGCAATCATTTCCTATCAATAACAAGTAATATCCAACCTTTGTATTGATATTTTTGCCAGAACTCTACAAGGAGGCAAGTGTTTTATCCTCCTCTAAGAAATTGCATATACACAATAAAAGAAAGGAAGTTTTGGGAAAAATAAAGGCATAAAGAATGAATGGATTATATTGCAAGAATAGAAAAAATTTTGAAGACAGTGTCAAATTGTTTTGGATTCTCCTCCAAAATTAGGTCTCTCTTTAGTGCCATAATGCCTTACACTGTCTATGCAAAAAGGAGCATAAAAATATTTTTTAAAACTTTCTTTTTTCCTACGGAAAAGCCTAAACATGTTCATTTAATCATTGTTAAAATAATGCATATTTTCTCATATTTGTTAACCGAAGCATCAAATTACTAGCACAATTAATTTTTGATGAGTCACTGCACACTGTGTGAAGTGGCAAACATGAAAATATTTTCAGAACTAAAATTAAAATTTGCATTCTCAGGGCAAGTGCTCTGCAGCTAATTCAAATCATGGGTACTGAAAAAAAAAAAAAACCAAACCTACACTAAACTCCCTGTAGCTCAGGCAAACTATTCACATCTTTGAAACCCTTTCAGTCAGCCAAAAGTGTCTGGCATGCATTTGCAGTCTGTTTGTGCAAGGAGGATTCAAAGCCAGCTCTGACTGAAATCCCATGGCTAAATAACCCAGTTCATTTGTTGCAAGCTCTCTGGAAAAGGTGCAGTGATTAAAAGCAAAGCCATGCTGGTATGTTGTGGCATACAGAACTTTCAATATTCACAGTGGGCAGAGATTTTGCAATGAGGGTCTACTTTCTGTCCGAGCTCTGGTTCAGGAATCAACTGCTTTCTTTACATCCTTGCACTGCACCAACTTTGGAATTTACCATATTGGGGTTTTTTCTTTGTTATGCTGGGTTTCAGTTTTAACCTTCCCTTCCCTTTTATGACAAGAACATTGACTAGTGGGAACAGAGCTCTCAGGAAGATCATCTATATCCTCCAACTCATTCTTCTTTACTGACTTCTCCCTGAAGTCAGAAATGAGATTTGTCTTTTCTGCTGTTTTCTCCCCACTTTTCTTTCCTTCAGACTATTCTTCACAGTGTGTGAAAAGAAATCAGCAAAGTTCAGAAAGAATGTAGCTTTTGAAAAGAAAAGTAGGTTGGAGCAGGATTTGCTCATTATTAAATTATCCAGAGGGCTCAAATATTCCTAAACACAAAAGGTCATCACAGCTGTAGGGCGACAAATCCAGCTTTGCACAGCCAGCCAAAACAGACTGCTGAGGTTTCCTTTTCAGCCTTGTCACCTCCAAGAGAAAATGATTCCCTTTATTTTGCAGGACAGACAGGAGGCAAACAGCACATGCCATTGCTGACTGAACTGCAGAAGCAAAACTGACAAATCCTGGAGGAGGAAACTGCTATTATGAAGCCAGGCATGACTGCTAATGCTGCCTTGACTTCCTCAGCTGATACCTGCTGCTGCTGCTCAACAGCCCCTGAAGCCCAAGAGACATTACCCTGGATTCTAAGACAAGCCAATAAAGAATTATAATTTTGTCATAAAAAAGTAAAAATAAAAAAGAGATTCCTACAGAAGACTCACCACCATTGCAGGTTTTATGCCGTGATGAGGAAGCAGAGAAAGGCATCTGTGTTAAAACTCAGGATGCTTCTTGCAAGTAGCAACAATACTACCCATGACAGCTAAATGAAGAAAAAAAAATCTGACAGAAAGTTCAGGGCTGAAAAATCAAAATTTAAATATAACAGTGGTCCCCAACATATTCCCCTTTCTAATTTGTCATAAAAATAATAATAATTATTATTATTATAAAAAAAAATATTCTTACTCTCTCCATGGGAAAAAAACGAAATCTGAAAACTGAAATTGTTTTCCAATTCCCTTTAAAGCACTGCAAAAATGTCACTAATTCTAAAGGGCACTTTGTAGACTTAATCTCTTGTCGCCCTGATGCAAAAGCCTTTTTGTTGTTTATACTCTTGAACTGGAGTTCCTCACGCAGCTTCACAAAAACAATATGTATTTTTAGCATTTATCTATTGTTTACATTTTTCTGCTATGGGTGGAGAAATGTGATGAACAGTGATGTTCACCTACCAGGTCAAAGAGGTGTAGCCAATCTCTTGACCTCTGTACAAATGTATATAAGTAATGGAGTCAGATAATTAAAAAAAAATAAAGAAGCAGAAGGCTTCCCTTGACCTGCTGCGTACCTGTGTCTGCCTCGTTCCTTGGGTTGTCCCTGCACCTGCCACAATCTCTGTCTGTATATATATATATATATATATATATATATACATACATGTATATACATACATACATATATATATGCACACAGCCATTCACACATATACAAGTGCATCAACGCACATACCCATAAAGCAAAAGAATCCATTATATCAGTCCCCTTTTCAGAATAGAAAGACTGCTTTAAGAAATCCGGACAATTTAAGAAAAAAAAAAGTGTATGTTATAGTTTGTGTTTTTAACATTTATCCTTTTTTTGTCACAGAGTGATTTTGTTTTGAGGAAGAGCAAACACTTCTCCAAAGTTTAGGAGCATGTTTGTACAAGCGCCTTAAATTCCTAATGCTCTGCCTGGGCTGGTTTTAGATTAAAAATCCAAGCTGGCCTTGTAACTGTAACTTGCAATATATCACTGTGAAAGAGAAGCATAAAAAGCACAGCCATGCAAGTTAAGATTGGCATGTTTAGACTTCCTCTTGATCTCAGGGGTTCGAGGAACAGACCTGAAGCATTAATATTCTGTCTGTGAACGTGCAAAGCTCAGTTTTTGCTGAACTCACAAAATTAACCCAGTAACTTTACAGAAGAGTTTGATATCGTTTAAAGTCCTTGTAGCTGTGTGAGTTTTCACCAGTAGAGGAGGTGCTGCTCAGCTCACAGGAGCTCAAACTGAACTGCTTTTTTATGATTTGCAAATTAAAAAAAAAAAAAAAAGAGAGAGAAGCTGAAGTTTCACAAAAATGTAATATTCAAACTCTACAAATATAACACTTGGAACAGAGATGTTGAAAATGGAATCAAATCAACCTGTTTCTGCAGAACACACACTAAAGTAAAAACTGTCTTCTCTCACTCTAAACCTCACCAAGTCAATTGCTGTGAATTAGTATCAAATATTCCAAATTAAAAGGAACTTAATAAGCACAGAGTAATTTTACTGTTTCTCTCCCTTTCTATTTATTTTCATGATGTTACTTATAGATAGGAAAGTGGTAAAGGAGTGGCTCTCATGTCTGTATCTTTATATATGGTTTAACTGAAATGCATTTATAAATTCTCCTTCTGTACCACGCCATGACAAAATCAGAGAATTATTTCATAGAGTGCTGTTTTTAGACTGTTTTTTGTCTTAACACCTTTACTCATTGAAAATGGATCTAATTCAACACTGTTTGTTGTCTACTTGGTTAAATTGAGAAATTATGAACAGTCTTAAAAAAACCCTTTTGCCTTTAAAGTAATGCTAAAACACAAGGGCCTCATTCTCACCCAGTTATTTCTGTCTTGCAAAATCTGGCTAAAAAAAATGAATCTGTCACATGAAAATTGGTTGCTGTAAGTGAACTGTGAGAAGTTTATTGTGTGTTCTTAGTTTTTTCTGATCTCTAAACCCATCTGTGAACTGGAACTTTATTTGGTAACTGAGATATTTAGATCTTTTGGTGTTTTTTTGTTTGTGTGGGGAATTTTTTTGCTTGTTTTTGGTTTTGGTGGTTTTATTTGGGTACTTTTGGACTTTATTTTTTTTTTTATTGTACTTCAAGAAGGACAGCCAGAGGGCTTTCGCACACATTTTCTGCATTTTAGTTATTAGAAGAAACTGTCTGCTTTCCCCTGGCAGTCTACCTCAGTACTACTATCATCAAATAAAAAATTTGATGATTTATAAAATTTGAAAGTATTAATAAGATGGAAGCTGGAATATTGAAATGTTGCACAAATGTAGGGATGGTGAAGCAAGTTTACTGGACAGCTTTCTGCCTTTGTTCTTTTCCTCAACTGAGAGGAAAATTTCCTCAACCGAGAGGTCAATTTTTTAACAGGAATAAAAAAGGATTGAAAGGGGATGCATTCTCATTGAGAGGTGAGAATGCAAAGATTTTTGTGGCAGTGTAAGTGTAATTTTATGCCATTATTTTGTGATTAGTGTAGGTGGTTATAGCTATTATTCTGATTATCAAATTATTCACCTAGAAGTTTGGATAGAAAATGACACTACTTATCTACTGTTTACCACAGTTTTCTGTTCATGACATTTCTAATAAATTACATTACTTGGAGATTTTTTTACTTGATGTTCACTGTGGCTGTAGTAATGCCTTACCATGTTAAAAACAAACAAACAAACAAACAAAAAAAGCTAGCCCAGACTCACAAAGGCAAATAAAAAGGCTCCTGATGTTTGTAATTAAACAAGTTCATTTCTTCCAGGATTTGCTCAGACAGTCCAGTAATACCTGATTGTTATTTTCATTTACTGTAAAAAAAAAGCCCAATAATTTCTGTGAAGTAAAAGTAGTTGTTTACACTAGGAAAAGTATTTCTTGACTATACCCTAAGGAAGTAATCTCTCCAGCCCCGCAATCTTCAGAAGCAGATTAGTCCCCTCAAAAAGTCATTGAAGTTATAGATTCTAAAAAAAATAAAGTAATATGTATATATAATAAAAGAAAAAGAAAAAAAAATCTTCATCTCTCAACATAAAAATCCTTTCCATGCCAATGGAAGTTTGCAGAACAGAATATTCAACAAATCAGTGATGGGGGCCAAAATGCATTTAGTCTATTGCTTCAGAAGAACCAAAAGAATTAATCCTTCTTTAAGCTATAATAAATTTTGAAATACAGAAAGTATTAAATATTGCCAGAATGCAGACACAGTTTCTCAGAGCTATAAACTGTTGGGGGAACTCTCCTGTTGGAACGTCTAGGAGCCACATCATCACCACCTGAGATGGGACTGAGGTCACACAACTGCACTCATACAGTCGGAGCAGATTTCCTCAGCAGCTCGACACCAGATGTCCCATAGCAGAGTCTCAGACATCCAGATCCTTAAACTAATTTTATCTTGGTGCAATAAACAAACAAACAAACAAACAAACAAACAAACAAATAACAGCCTGAGTTCGTGCCCCTGAGGAGAACCAAGAACAAAGGAACCCTTGGGATTTTACATCTTCGGAGCCTAAGCATGGGAAAACCTGGAGCCACCAGCTCCTGCTGCGTCTCTCAGTGTCCCTCACCTGGCTGTGCCACACATCACTGTGTCCTTTGTTGTGAAAAGGGTCAGCACCAGTTCACAGCCTGCTGCCTCCACCTGCAGCTCCATCTGCAGCTGCACCCCCGAGCTACCACACAGGATACGTTCCTCAACTCTGAATGCCTTCCTCTAACATATCCACTAATGCCCAAAACTCTAAGAATCTAGAATTGCCTCTAAATAAAAGGCAAGCAGGTGCCTGGAAGAGAACTAAACAACCATAGCCCTTGCCAGGACCTGGCCCTAACATGCAAACATCTCCTCCCTCAGGCTGCATTCCCAGGAGGATCTGAGACCTTGGCCATGCCTTGAGGGGGCCAGGTTGTGCCTGACCCGCATTAATGTCCCCAGCCCAGCCTGGGTGTCCTTGCTCATGGCTGAGGGAATGGTTTGGTCAGGAAGGGAGGGCACTGCACTGCCCCATGGCACTCCAGACCTCGCCAGGCCAAACCCAGGCAGGATGAATCCTGTAAGGTGGTTCTGGAGGATAGTCTGGTGTCAGAACCCTTGTCACACAGGGCTGAACAAAAGCCAAGACATGAAACATAATGAAAAGGATTTCTCTGTGCTGACAGGTCACAGCACAATGTGGCTTAACCACATTCAGGCTGGAAGGAAGCCTAGCAGAGTGAAGATGAATGTAACTGCAGTCAATAGCATTAAACATGGCAGAGAGGCCTACCTGAAGAAGTAAAGGTGTGATTGGCTGTCTTATCTAAGGACAGATGAAAGTAATTTAGCAAAACGGCAAGTTTTGCTTCAGTATGATGCCCTAGGTTGCCAGCAGACAACAGCAGGTCCTGGTGGCTGCCTCAAAAGCTTCTAATCATGAAATACAATAAGTGAAGTAGGGCAGCAGAGAAGAAAAAAAACAACAAAAAGCAAACCACACAACACACTGAGGCACTTACATCCCAAGGAAAGAATTGAGAATAAAGAACAGAAAGAGTTAGATTCCAGTTTTTATTTTCAGTCAAGTGTGGCTTTTTGTTTACCCTGAATAAACCTTTTTTTGCTAGATTTGAGTGCTCAGGAGAGTGAAGTCAATCTTGGAAACTGAAGTCTTTTATGTGCACACCCTGGGATAAAAAACTGCTGCTGGGTGGGTGAACCGAGGCTGTACTGGCCCATTGAGGAGAAGATTAGGAATCTGAAATCAAAAGACTCTTTCATCATTCTGTATTTGCCTTCTATTACTTTGCCATGGTTGTTAGAACTTTAAAAAGATGAGAGTAAGTTTAGTATAATTTTTCCAGCATATGATTACTAGCATAGCAGTTATTTTTAAATTTGTCATGATGTCTGTGCCAGGTTTCTTTCAGTGCTGACAAACAATGATACATATTCTGTGTCATTACTGGGACACTCTAGAGTGGTGAGGCTCCCTGTCACATCTAATTCTGAGCCTGGACAGGTCCATATGAAATGGATAAGGAGTGGAGTGATGCCAGCAGAATTCACTTTAGCTATGACATAAACAAAATGCAAAAACAGTGCTGTATGTAATCTTTGGAGAATTCTCTCTGTTGTGGTAAAAGCATGATGGAATGCAACAAATTATATTGATTTGTGGTTCAAGGCAGCTCAAAGTTCCATTTCTTCTGTGTAATACTTTTGAACTCTGCCATGAGTAGGGATTAAGTAGCAAGAATTAATTAAAAATAATTACAAACAACAATTCTTGGAGGTTTTCTGAATAGAGTAGATGGTCTTTTTAGAAGACAGGCTTGCTACAGCAGCCACATTTACAAGTTGTGAATAATGTTTACCATCAGTGTTTCAGAATGACTGGTGATCTGTTTATCTATAGGCAACTAAACAGCAGTTTGCATAGTAAAAATGCCCTTCTCAAGTTACATATTTTTCTCCCTTTTCTGGCTAACTTATCCTATTTTTTTTTTGCTATGGTAATTCATTTCTACTCTAAAGGACCACAAAATACTGCTTTAGGTGAACAACTCAATTCACCTAGGCCCTGACTTAGAGCAGGCCATCCGTGACAACCCTAATAAATTGTGCATGAAATTGATTTAATCTATATTTGAGACATAATTTGTCCTGCAGAATGTTGTGTGTGCAGTTCACTCATGGTTTTATTTCATTTGCTGTTTTGTGGCCTGCATTGCTGTATATTTACCAAAATAATTTCTGTTTTCCTGTCAGAAAAAAAGCAAACAAAAAAACACCCGGTTTCTTCTGAGATTGTTTTTCTGATCACTTTTACTGAGGGCAGCACAAATAGCTGAACTGAGAGGTATTTTATAATTCGTTCCACACCAACCACTCTATCACCTAAAGTCCTTCACTTACTGTTTTGCTCCATCCATAGAACATACCAAGAAGGGCACTCAGTTGGTCTCAAAGGAAATTCACTATTGCCAAAAAGAATCCCTGTTAGCTGTAGTTGGTGCTAGTTCTGGACTTCCTTGCCACTGTATACTTGGCATAGAACTAAAATAACAAAAATAAAAATAGCATGCGAGAGGAGAACATCTAAGGATTTTATCCTCCACTAATCCTGAAATTTAAAATATTTAAAATGCAGATACACACTTATACATATAAAAACTATTTTTTTTTAAAATCAGATTAAATTAAATTAGATTAAATCAGAAGTTCTATAAAACTCAAGACAAATGTTAAAAAATCCTCATATTTTACTTGACACCACAAAGGCAACATGCTAACAAAGAAAAAGTAACTTCCACCATAAGGAATGATGAATAAAATTGCAAAGCTTTTGTCACAGACTATCTGGTAGCAACTCCAGACCATTCTTTCAAGCACTTTTTTTTTTTTTTTAACAAAACAATGAAATTGCGATGAGATATATCTCATTTTGAAGCAAAATCCTTAAAACACTGACTCTGAGCATTGCATAATGAGAGCTTTCACACAACATATCTATTTGAACGTGTTTATGAGAGATCCTCTTCTAAGGCCTCCCAGATCCTCACAGCTCTTATTTGCAGGCAATTAAAGGACAAATTATACATTTAGGGAATATAGGAAACCTGGCACAACTGCTAACTTGTCTATTTAACATACCAAGGCACACAGATAGACTAATTCAATTCCCAGTTCAGTTACATTCCATATACTTTAGATCAGTTATCATGGAAACATCAACAGAGAAATAAAAGATTACTGGTTGGATGCTTTTGTAATCACAAGCCTTGCTTAAATCTACTTTGAGATTTAGCCAAAGAAGATATATTAATGCAAAATATGTATCTCAAATGAAGACTCATATTTGATTCCTAAATTTGTAAATTTAAGAAAGCCTTCTGTAAATGTGCTATTTTATTGAGAATTATTTGCTTAAACAAATCTAATAACTTCACCATTTTTTCTCATTTGCTAAATGAAGTTATAGTAATGTAGGGAAATATAAAGAGAGTGCAAGACTTTCTTGTTACTGGGGTTTGGATTTCCCATTTTTTTCTTTAATGCCTTTTTAGTGTGTGCATTAAGCACATATACCTGCACATACATACATATATAAATATGCATATAAGCATTAAAAATAAGTGAATGCTGAACCTTTGTGTTAACAGCAGGTCTTGTTTTCCCATGCTATCTGTTTCAGGTTCAGGAGGTAGGATACAAATAGGATGTATCCCAAGTTTTTAATTTGGATTTTAATTTTAATTTTAATTTTAATTTTAATTTTAATTTTAATTTTAAAATAAAAATANTTTAATTTTAATTTTAATTTTAATTTTAATTTTAATTTTAATTTTAAAATAAAAATACTATTCTGATTCAGCAGTCCAGTGCCAATTTGATTCTAATTCAGTTTCAGGTACCCACTGACAGGTTCTCTATGTCCCACCAGCAGGTATGTCCAGCCACTTCTCAGGAAGCTGGGCTTTGGAAACTCTTGTGGTGGCTCTGGAACACAAATGTTATAATAATGAATGAATGAATGAATGACATCCCTTTTGCTGTTTTCCCTTGAGTTTGGGTCCATGGCTGTCCTGGCCATGTCCCCTCCCCAGAAGCTGCCCACCCAAAGACCAGCAGAGGGGGGTGCAGGAGAGTGAGTGTGTCCCCAGCAGCACCAAACCAAATTGGTGTGTTCCCAACACCTTTCCAGCTGCCAAAGCAAAGCACAGCACCCTGAATGCTGCTATGGGGAGAGTTAACTCTATCCCAGCCAGAACCAACACAGGCTGAAATGTACTTTTCCCTCTGAAATATAAGGTTGGGTTCAGTGCTCTCAATTTGAAGCAAAAAGCTTCACTAAGCTTTCATAAAGCTCCTAAGCAGGGCTGAGTTGTAAATGGTGCTTAATTACTTGTGTTGGCACCTGTCTGCAGCTGAAACTTGGAACACAATAAATTCCTGAAGCTTGCACCAGCAGCTCAAAAAAATAAAAAAATAAAAAAATAAGTTAAAAAAATAATAAAAAAGCCTTGAGCAGGGGAAAGTGAGGAGATAAAGTGATGGGCAAAGCAAGGAAGTTCTGAAGACACGAATTAAATATTATCTGATATATATTTGCAAATGATTCTCATGAGTTCATCCATGTGGCAAATGCTGATGTACTGCCTTTAAAGTTCCTCATGAATGCATTTTTTAATCTAAAGTAAAATCTCGCACCAGTAAAGCTCTTATGTAGAGCATGAGAAAGTTTCTTTTTGTTCTGAAATAAAACTCTTAGCCTTCCCCAAGAAACATTACCTCAAGAAATATTCATTTCTAAGAGATGCTACAGAGCTTTCTGGCTGTTTCAAGGTTGTGACAGTGTTCAGATGTTGCAGTGGTTCTCTATTGTGTTCCAACAGCTGAATGTGTTACTTACCCTACACGAAAGGTAGAGTTGCTATTCAAGCTGTAATATCATCTTCTTCTGCTGACATAAATAAATAAATCTTTCAGTACATGTCTATTTTCCCAGCTTTCCTTCAGACTACTTTTATTCCAAACACAATGAGGCAGACTTCAAGCAATGAAGGTGAGAGTGTTGCTTCAGGTCAGGAGAGGCACATGTATCTCTCAGACCCACTGTCATTACAGCACACACTCTTTTGGCTCCTTGTGTTTGATGCTCTTTTTTTGTTGTTAAAATATCTACCTTCTGGTAAGCTTGCAGTTCTGGAAGGGTGTTGTTTGCGGGGTTTTTTATTTGAATTTTTCTACTGTCTTGACATTTATTTTTCAGCCCTTTCATGCCTCAGTATGTTGCCCCCTTTTTTTTCTTTTTCCTGAGTTTCCATGCCTGTATGCTTTGAAGGCAGTAGGTTTTATTTTTTTCCTTACGTTCTTTTTATTTTAGTGTGAGTGCTTCTCACTTCCCACACGCTTTCAATTTTTATTGATTGTGCTCTTTTTGTTAGCCATATTTCCACCACCCCAAAGCATTTTTCCCCCCTTACTATCACTGATCAGCCAAACAAAACAGTAGCTTTCAGACCAAATTAGTGAACACACCAAATAATACAGGTGAGAGAAACTTATGCTGCATTACCTCAGTTCCCTTGAAAATAGAAACAGGTAAGTAAGTTTAAGGAAAATTCTGGGTTAGGGAAAAGATTCAGGATAACATAACACGGTCCTTGATAGTTTCTTTATCAGTAGCTGTGACAGACATATTTTAAAACATTTTTAAAGCCTGCTAAGTAATCAAGACTGAATTGTTTTGCAAGCTGGGATAATTCCACTTCTGGGAGTGCTGAAACAACCAATATTTCTATCTTCCTCCTCCATAAAACAATCTGTTGCAGAATCTCCTCAGTTCATCAACATCTTCCTAGGAGGGTATCTCTAAAAAGACACATTGAAATCTTTTCCCTGAATTTTCTGTTGAGCAGGTGGGCTGTGGGATGGTTTTTGTTTTGTAGATATATTTTGGATTGTCTGTGAAAGCTGTTTGTTACCAAGCCATCTGATGGACAATTTCTCAATGTGCCATCATGACTACAGCATCTGCTCTCCCCACAATGTTTCTTCTAATGTGAATAGACCTAGGAGAAATTCATCACTGCAATGTATTATTCATGTTGATAAAAAAGTGTTGCAAAGTATCTCAAAAGGTAAAATGGTGATATTGTCTGCAAAAGGACCCTTTTACACCTCACTACACACATTTATCACTCTGTTTCCTGATACATCTTTTTCCCTAAAGAAATCAGCATGTGTCAATCCTCCATACCTCAGATTAAAACAATGAATAGAAATTATGTCTGCTCCCCATGTCACCACATTCTGACAAAGATTCTTCAGGACTTGTTCTCCTTCACTTGCTGCAGCAAGATAGCTTAAGTGTGGTAAACTCACCTCTAAATGCTTGTGTTTATGGCACACAAGTATTAGTGTATTGCTAGTGATTGCTAAAAACTGTACTGAAGGTAACCATCTGGGATAGTGAAGCCACACAACAACAACATGAAAATCTAGCATTTCTTTATTTCTTACTCCTAGTGATTTTTACTTTTTTTCAGGGGGAGATTGTGGAGTTTCTTCACCTCGTATTTTAATATCTGACAGCCTTCTAACATTTCACCTGGGGCAGACAGGAATAATTTACAGAACCACTTGGGTTGGGACCTTAGAAGGGACCTTTTAAAATCATATAGTAAAAAAATATTTTCCTCAAGCAGGGTCAGCTAGATCAGGGTGTCCAGGATAACATGCAGCTGAGTTTTGAATATCCTCAAGGATGGTGACTCCATCACCTCTCTAGGCAACTGTTTGACCAACCAGTTGCAGTTTTTCTGTGCTCATATAGAATTTCATGTGTTTTAAATTGTGTCCATTGCCTCTTGTTCTATTACTGGGAGACAATGGGAAGAGATTCTCTCCTCATATTACTTCACTCCAGTGAGATACTTACTCACATTGCTAAGATCCCTCTGAGTGTTTCCCAGACTGAAGAATCTCAGCTCTCTGTTTCTCCTTTAGACTTCCAACAGACTATTTACCATTCTAAAACCATTATATCTGGAATTTGTTAACAGCCCAAACAATTTTTTCCCCCTACTAACACAAAAACAAACAAACAAACAAACAAACAAACAAAAAACAAAAACAAAAAGGAAAAAAGCCACCACAGATATAGACCAATGAGTTTAAAGCATTCAAATCCAAATCTTATAGCTGCATATATAACCTTAAAAAGATATTCACAGTTAATGACATTTCTTTGTGTTACTAGATAAAGGGCAAAGTACCAAAAGAAGTCCATATCACTGCATCCTGAATGATTGTTGCAGTTTTGACAGTGCTTTTACAATCATCTTTGAATGAATTTTAGATCCTAAATCCTGTACTGACCTGCTGTAAGCAACTCTGTGTGCTCAGACAGAGTTTATGCAATCTTCTGAAGCTGCTTTTAAAACCAGGTCCACCGCCCTTAAGAGACTGACACTTGTAAATGCAATCTGAGGCACAACTGGAGAGAGTTTGCAGAGCATCAGGTGTCCTGTGCCCCCAGCAGGGCAGCTAAAAATGCCACGGGGCACTCCCAGACACACCAGTACATGCTGCCTGTGGGCTGGCCACGGGCTACCACCCCAGAATGCAGATTGATGGGGTGGGCAGAGTCACACTCACATCTCCTTTTTCACAGGGAAATCACTCCTGGGATGGTGCACAGGCACAGGGGCTGTCAGAACCACAACCCACAGCGAGTTCAGAATATAAATAACTACATTAGACATGATTTGTTCAGGATCTCCTCAGATCCCACATGAGGGGAAAAAAACAACAAACAAACCAACCTCTTTATGCTCTCACATGTAAAGAAACAAAACACAGTCTTGACAACTATCAAGATTTTATCATGAGTCTCAAGATGCCTGATTTCTTCAAAGCTTCAAGTCTCTGAAACATGTATTTTGTGGATGCTTCCCTTTCCTCTGTGTATGTATATATAAATATATAAAAGTATATATGTGTATAGATATATATACCCACATATATGCATGTATATATATATGCACACGTGCACATACACACATTATAACCCTCTGTATATATATATATTTATATATATACTTATATATATATTCATATATGTGTATATACATATATATATATATACACACATATATGAATATATATATATTCTTCTAAACCCCATAGTTAATGAAACAAATTTGGAAATTCATGACTCAAGGTCAGTCTTGCAGCCCAAAAATCAGAGGCAAAAGGAAAAAAAGTAGACGTAAGCTGCTGATTGCTATTTTTCAGTCCGCTGTTCTGGCACTTCTTTGGTGCCTTTTGAATGTTTGGGCTTGACAATACTAGAAACATTTCCTCCTTTTTCTGTCACCACAGGAGCCAGTACGCTTTCCAATTTGGAACTTGAACTAGGGAAAATGTTAATTAACAATGGTGCCCTCAGTTGTTAGCTCGCTCTCAGCATATTGTGACATGTTGCAGTACACATGCACTTGTTTAAGCAGGTTTACAGATTGTATTATCTTGCTTGAACCAAACCAACTCTCACAAAATGGACACATTTCTCACAATGAAAATAATGCTAATGTGATGACAAGCAAACAACAAGAACATGGCAGAGGTGACATTTCTCCTACTCTTAGTAGCTGACAAGATTTTTCTCAATCATTCTATAAGGTAACAATTATGACAATCTAATCAGATGTAATCAACAAAGTCTGAAGTCAGGTGATATTTAACTCTGTACTTCCCAAAACTTAATAATAAATGCTCAGGAGCCTCTTCTGAGGTTTCTTCTTAAGAGCAAAAGACAAAAATCTGCAATGGTGGAAATGTCTGGAATATTCAGAAAACAATAGGGCTACTAACTAAAAAACATTCCTTTTCTTCAGAAGATACTGGTGAAATATGATACAAAACCTTGCTGAATTTTTCAATAGGTTTTTTATACAATTGGCAGAAAGTGCCCATGTTTCTAACACATCTCAGTTTATGGTATTTACTAGATTCTGTTTCAGTAATGAAGTACATTAATACCCACTTGAGTGGCTTTGTGAGCCAGTAAAGGAAAGGCGTACTGGAGAAAATATATTCTCAAAGGTGACTTCTTTAACAAAAGTAGTGTTTTATGGAAAAACTTTGCAAGTGAAACCACTGATGGAATGGCTTCTTGTACTGTAATAAAAAAAGGTTCCCAGACTAAGCTTCCAGAGAGAGCACCACTCAAGGAATTCATTGACTGCATCATTTATAGAGAAACTGCTGCAGCAAACAAATAGCAGCCAGAAGCACACAGTATGTATACAGTATGTCACCACTGAGGTAAATTTTATAAAGAGATTTAAATAGGACAATCTTTACAAAATTTGTATTGAGATGGGGAGTGATCATGAAAATCTTTTGTACACAGCAGTTTCCTGGTCATCTCACATCAAACTGCTTAAAAGAGTTTTCAAAATTAAAGACAGGCTATGCATTCTTCTCCTACAAATGGACAAGTGTTCCATGTTTGCTGACCTTTTCTGTGTTGACAGGTGGGTGTCAGCAGGTGGCTACAATAGCAGATATTTAAAAAAAAAAAATAAACAGTCTTTATGTGTCCCTTCAAGGTAAAGGTGACATCTTAACAATGAGTAAAAAAGTAACTGTTTTTCCAAAGAACCTCATGCTGTGGAGAGGGCATTTTGACAAGTGAGTTTTGGAATTAATTTCATTGTTAAAGGATTTTGTTGCTGAAAATAATGTGTTACTTATAAAAATTCTCACATCTATATACATAAAAAACCTGGGAACAATATTTTCTAACATGTTTAAAATTTCTCAAAGAGAAGAGTGCCAATAGGTTTTGAAGCCATTTTTTAAAAATATAAAAAAATGTAATTCCTTTCAATTAAATTGCAAGAAAAGCTGAATCACATTGGGGTGGATGAAAATTTACTAGATGAAATTCTATAAAAAACTTGATTAATTCATGAATGAAATTGAAAAATGACTGTCATTATTTAGCAAGCACAAAAAAAGGTACATCCATGTATTTTTGAGCTATTTTTTCAGCTATGACAGTCATTAAAAAGAATCAAAATTTAGAAACAGAGATTCAAATTGCTCCAGCAAGATGTTAAACCAGAATTAAAAAAAAAAAAAGCATATTAAACCATATTGTTTACAATACTGATCATTAAATATTTTTTCAATTAAAGTTTTTTTGCACTGTTAATAGAATTATTAATGTATCCTTCATTTTTACCTCATCTCTTTTAAACTTCTATTTTTTGTGTTGTGTTTATAATATACATAATTATTGCAATTAGATACATGTATAATAAATAAATAACTAAGAATGTATGCAACCCAGGGTGTGAGTTTAAAAAATATTTTATTGATTGGGGTGTATAATCAAAAATGTTGGGGGACCACTGCTACAGTCCTATAGTAGTACACTTCACCCCTGTATTATTTTATTGTTAACTTAGACTTTACTGTAAATAGTGGCAGTTTTTCCAACTATTTTCTTCCTGGCATATTCTTGGAGACTGAGCATTGTCAATATCTTCACTCATAATAATCAGAAAGGGAATCAGTATTTTTAATATTTAAAATAATCATGTGATTGATGGCCTTCCATCTTCCTGACCTTGATTTTTCACCCACCGTCCCTGCCAAAAAAATCCCAAACCAAACCTCAAAAGCTACCATTCTCTTTTTCCCAAAAAGTCCCTTGAAAACTCCTGAGGAATGATTCAGTGATTTTTCAACTTATGTGTTTTCAGGTCTTCCCTGACACAGAGGTAAAGTTATATTTCATCTTTATTTACAGTCCAAGTCAGCATCCAGATTTTTTTTTTTTAAAGTGTGGAACCTTCGGTACAAAATAGCTTGACTGGCTGCTTGTGTATATGTTGTGTGTTCCAATTGAAAAGGTACTTTTGTTTTTTGTTGGATGTTGTTGTTTGTTTGTTTTAAATTTGCTGACATCACAAGAGATGATCCTTCTAAAACAGTGCATTAAACTGGAGAGTACAATGAATACAACAAACCAAAACAGAGGAAATCTGTGAAATCTTTTTAAATGAGTAAAAATGGTGATGAAATCATCCTGCCAAATAAAAGGGATGTTGCACAGAATGTTAAGAGATAATAAGGACCTGGGCTATAAAAGAAGAACGTGTTAAGGGAGTGTTCCAAACATAAAACATCGGTGATATATTTTGTAAATAGACCAAGAACTACTAAGAAATTCTTTGCTCAGAGCATTATCAGCTTGCATATTCCAAAGATTTCTGCTATTACACATTGATAAGTTGCAATATATCAGAGCACTTCAGGAAAGAAAAATGAAAGGATCTGTTTAATATACAAAAGATGATAAAATTTTAAAAAAATAAAAAAATAGGGGACATCCAATCACTATGTTTTCTTATCCTCAGGGTTCTCAGTTATAAAAGAAATAATTTATTTTTTCTCTTAGGTAAATTAGTGTAAACTAACCATGATCCTCCACCTTTTCTTTTTTTTCCCTGCTGTACTCTTCATGTAAGAAATTCAACTGATTCCACTTTTTTCACTGAGCTGAACTTGGCCTGTACAACACAGGTAAACACAGGACAGACTAGTCAGTGAAATATCAAGTTAATCAGCTTTTTTCATCTTGCTTATAACGTGGTTTTAAACCAAACATGCAATAGTATTTTACCACAAAGCTGGGAAAACCATTGAGTAAAAAACTGGTGGTTTTTTTGTTTCTTTTGCAAGAAAAAAAAAAAAAAAAAACCCAGTCAATCAATTTTTTTCATGTTTGGGAATCCATTTTGTCACTTTCAGGGTGTAAAATGCTCAAGGGTCAATATAAACCAGGTTAGATATTGTGGCAATCAGTGGAGGATGTAAATCCTGCTGGGCATTACCAAGAACAGGAGCCACTGCAACGAGGGAAACAAGCTGGAGCACAGCCCCAAACACTGAAGTTACAGCTGGCCCTGGGGGATTCAATCTGTCTCCTGTGAAGAGGAAGCATCACTCCTCAGAGAGAATCCTTAATAGGAAACTGAAAACCTGGCAGCTGGAAAGATCAAGTCAGGTATCTAATGACCCAGAAATTTTCTTACAAGACATAGAATTGTCTTAGGGTGAACGCAATGGTTGCCCTTTATAAATATGTATTTGGAGGAGGAGAATTTTAAGGACAAAAAAAACCCCTCATTTCTCAAAAAAAAAAACCCAACAAAAAACTATCCTGCACTAAAAAGAACAAATTAATAGGTTTTTAAAGTTATTTAAAATTGAAACTGCATTGTCAGCTGAAGATAAGTACTGTGAAAAGTACATAGCAATACTTCCTGATGCAACAGGAGGTTGCACTAAAGAACTCAAATATTTTGAACTGGATGCCTTTTTGGTATTTGAAATCCCATTCTTTCCTGCTTCCCTAACAATCTGAGATCAAAATCACATCAGTCATGAAGAGGAAACATTTCTTGAAAACAGGCTGAACATTACCAAAAAATCAACTCAGATTTGACTTGCTTTATTGTCACTGTTTATTCCGATGTTGTCCAAGCACAAATTTTATGATATTTACTTCAAAAAATAAGTGGAGAAATAAGACCTTGAAAGACGACCTCAAGTTAAAAAAGGCAAAGGATTTTACTTTTTTTTTATGTTCCAGGAGGACAGGAGTGAAAGAAAAAAAGGGGGAAAAAAAGTGGTATTTTTGTCCAAAGTTGAATTTACATTAGAGCATACAGCCAAGACGCAGAGGTTTGAGATGCACATATTATTCAGTAACCCCCTCATTTAAACTTCAACTAAAACCACATTTTTCTTGACTATTTAAATTCTTTTTCTGCTCTTGTCAATCTCTCTCCGACCAAAATCCTGGGTAAAATGAAACCATTTTTTTCCCCTCACCTTCCAGATGAGGTTTGTGGATCCTGGCCCTTTTTATGGTATGTCTGAGCTCTGAATGCACTTACACATCATTTCATATAATGTCTTCGATTTACATTTACAGAATATGTATCCTATTGTTGTACTACTGTTTTTTAATCAATAGCATAATTTGAAAACGTGGTTTTTGTTTTTTTTTAAAGGATATTCTCCTTACCAGGACAATAAAGTACTAAAAATCCACTGAGTAAAGGATTACTTGTGGGTTTATGCTTTATTATCTGACACAACCTGAAAACAATTTCCTGTCAGCATAAAACGAAGTCATAGTACCATTTGCACATTCCTATCAGGTGCTGGTATCAGAGAAAGCTTTTAAAAATTCTTTTTTCATTTTCCACGTCTGCTGATTTCTATTTCTATGGTGTACCTAACTACTCTATACGTACACAGCACAGACAAAGTCTGTATTTTTGGTCAGATGTTAGAGTTAAAGCTACAGTTAAAGCAAGTTGAAATTTTTCTCCCTTAGGAAAGAAACCAGAAAATCAGAGAATGTTTCCCTGTTGTTAATAGCTCTGGGCATTCCAGTAGATTGCCATCACACAAGAAACCTGACTTTTTTAAAAGCTATAAATTTCTTTATGCTGCTTTATTTTTTCTCCCTTGATAATACTTTTAAATTTAACAGAACAATCTGTACTTTGGAAGAGAATATGCAGAAGGTGACTGAATGAAAGGAAGAAGGGAAAATTTTCAGGGCGATTCTCCCCTACTACATACACATTTTGAGTTAAATTATCAGACCACACACTTCTTCCTGTTGCTTTGTGCAGAATACAAAAAAAACCCTCAATCAACAAACAAACTATGCATTGCATACTAATTAGCTCTTCAAACCTTGCATCTAATGAAGAAAATTTTAACAAACCTTAGTTAATGGTAAGCTCCTTATAGACCACCATATTGTGTAAAAGAACCTCTCCATGCATCTAAAAACCTTGACAAAATTTGTTGTCTTTTAGGATGTTAAGATGGAAGTACTACATAGAAATGTATTATTTCATTTATATGATATTTTTGTTATTCCATTCTATTTCATTCCAAGTGCATTTGGAGGACCCTACAAAAAATCTTGATAATGTCTTGTTTTCAGAAATGCCCAAGGCACCAAAGGATGTTTAGATGCTTAAATTGAAGAGAAAGCAATAAGAATTGACCACCTCTGTGTCTTGGATGACTTGTGTCTCACTCAGATCCCAGACCTGATGAACAGATTCAGTTAAGTCTTAGTGGTCTTCAGCAAGGTAGTGATAAAAGATTTTGTAACTTTTGAAGATAAATTCCTAAATCTTTAAAAGTACTTTTGCATATATCATTCTTTACCCCTTTTAATTCTATCTATTTTCTATCTATTCTATTTTCATGAGTAATCACTGGAGAAACATTCCCTTCCTTTCCTGTCCAGAATTCCTAGTCAAGAAATGCTTTGTCTTGTTTTGGATATTTTGTTTCTTTTACTTTGGTTTGGTTTGTTTTTTTGGTGTTTTTTTTTTCCTTGATTGTTTGTTGTAATTTTTTAATTTTTTTTTCTTGTTGGTTTCTTTACATATCTATTTTTTTCCTTTTTGCCCTCCCCCCAGGGAAATGGTGCCTGAGAAATTTGAGGCATTTAAAGCTAATTTTCATTTACTGGAAGACTGAAATAAAATAAATTACATCTTTATTTTAAAAATCAACCAAACAAACAAAAAGCAAACAACTTTTTCCAGCTGTCCTGGCAGGAATCTAAATTCAAAAATGGGAAAAAAAAAATAGGTCTTTCAGATAGAGAAGGGTGTGAGTTCAGACAGCTAATACAATCCTGCTCTTACTTTACATGCAGCCACTCTGCTAAAGGTTGAACGTGAAAGGTATTGTTCAGGAGAAGCATGAAGTCCTCCCAACGCTGCTGTGGGCTGAATAAAACAATAATTACAGTACAGTATGATTTCAAAGAAGTATTGGCATTTCATATTGCAGACCTGACAGTTCAAGCATCAACCACAGCAAGCTGAGGAACACAACAAGAACTCTCAACTTTATCTAGAATTCAGCCTGATTCCATAAACCCAACTAGACTTTGGAAGCTTCTGGAGAAAAAGAAAATAATAATAATAAGAATAAAAAGAATAAAAAATCACCAAATATCCTTACACTAACAAGAAGAGTCTTTAAAGTTAATTCTATGTACACTGAAAGACTTTTAATGGCAAAAAGATCTACCCCGATGTGAATCAGTAGGAATGAAGATATCACTCCATTTACTTAGTAATATGTGAAAACAAAGAGAATAAGCGAAATTTCAAAATAACTTTAAGGCTACTGACTAAAAGAAATAGGAACTTACACTGATCAGAGCATGATGAGTGCAAGGAGGGGAATTGACTGGAGATGATTGGTGCTAATGACCCAAAAGTAAGATAAAGAGACAAACAGCCCTGCCTGGAGACTACCACCCAAAAATAACTGCAGGAAACAACCAGAAACAGGTAAAGAAAGGGATAATGATTGGATTAAAGAACTGAAAAAAATGTTTTGTTCAAACCAGGGGATTGGTGACAGAAAAGCAGCATGAAAAAGAGAATTTGCTATTCATTAGAAAATCCTCAGAAGGTCCCAGAGGAGCAACTGGTTCCGTGGGTTCAGCTGCTGTGCAGAATTGGTGTCTCCTGAAAGGAAGCACTGGAGTCTTGTCCTCGTGGCTGGACCCTAGGATGAGATAAGGTACATGCTGTACGTGGTTTGGACTGTGATAAACCCAGTGTCCTCCTTTATCAGTGATCTGAGCCCTTCTCAGGGAGCTTTCAGGTATGCATGGTTCTGCACCACGCAGCTGTGAGCAGGAATCCTCAGTTGTGGCTGTAGGTAACAAACATACCATGTGTGAGATGGATGAGTTTTTGGCATTATTGCTTTCGTTTGAATGGTGAATTTAATTTTTTTTTTTAATTACTACAGCTACTTCCATTATTTTTTATTAATTTTCTTGAAATTAATTTATTGAATTAAGCAAGGTTTCAATTATTCTCTGGCATGTTAACCAAGGCAACAGAGAGATTGACCTGAAAATCTTTGTGTGTGTTTTGGTGGGGGGAGAAAATTACTCAGCACATTGTAGTGCTACCAGAGGTGGAATAAAATTCCAAATGCTTTCTCTTAGGAAAGTGAAAGAACATATCAGTCCTATGAATCTTTGCACCTGAAGTAAAGAAGTAGATAAAATTATTGAAAATAGAGGAGAAAAATAGAGGAGAACCAGACAATAATTAAAAGAAAGCAATAGAGAGAATTTGAAAGAATAAAAAGGAGGGAAACTATGAATTTCTATATGGCACTGAACCACTGTTATTACTTCCAGAATCATGTGTTTTTTTGATGAATATTTCTTATGACATGGAGCAAAAACATAATTAAATTATCATTGGCTTTCAATACTGCAGCATTGTTCATTTCAAGTTGTGTGAATTTACACTAGGTGAGATATACATTGCTTTGTATACATATTCATTTTACCTAGACCTACTTAACATATGGATAATTAATAAAATCATCTTTGCCTGGTTAATAGGAGGGCTGTGTTGTTCTCCTGGTTTACTTCTGGAGTAATCAAGATCTAAAGTCATGCTTTATGGTGTTTTCCTAATGTTTGTGAACCAGGGGTCCTCTTCCTTTTATCCCTTGAGCAGTACTCGCAGACATAGAGCACTAATTGCATCTTCATCTGACATACACACAAAGTTACTGTTCTTTTCTTTGGAAGTTGCTTATGCAGTTGGACAATTCCAAATTAGCCTTAGACCAGAAACAGGAAGCTAATCTTAAGGCTCATTTAGCTGATGATGTTTCATCAATAGCAATAAAAAAAAAAAAAAAAAAAAAAAAAAAAAACAAAACAAAAACAAAAAAAAAAAACAACTTGCAAATTGATTTTCTCTATTTTTCTTTGCTGTTGATTTGGTATCAACCTACCTGAAGTCACATTCCCATGGTTTTCCAGCTAGCAGATGGGACAGAAAGAAGGTACTTCTAATTCTCAGTAAAGCAATCGTTTACTTTTCATGCAGTCTCGCTGAAATCACAGAAGCTATTCAAGAAATAAACTCCCCCTGTGATTTTACATCTTGACTAAGTGTTGATTGTCATTCTGTTTTTCTGAAGTTAGTTATTGTGTCCAGTTCAATTTCCCTCAATACAGAAAAAATCTGAATGTACCTACTCAGGTTAAGATCCAGAATTATATGTTGGTATTGGATATTTCTGGGGGCTAAACTCTAGCTAAAAGCAGTAGCATTCATCTTGCTTGCCTTCAAAGCAACAGGAGAGCAAAAAGAAATGTGCAAGCACTCTACCTATAATAGAACATGATTGCAGTGCAATTATATACAAGGTATTGTAAATATTAGTGGGTGTTATGTTAGTGATGCTTCAAAACCCATGCAGATTCATGAAAAGAGATTTTTTTTTCCCCCCTCCTTTCATTTATTCACCTGTGGATTACTTACATTCTGCTCAATAGCAATCACACTAATAATAATAATTCCTGCATAAAAGTTAAAATGCACATTGTATTTCTTGCCAAATATCATAGCAATAGAGCAGAAGTAATGCAGAAACAGAAGGCTGTACCAAAATAGGCTTATGTAAATGTAAAAAAAAATTGAAACATTATAATCTATGCAGTTTATATTACAAAGAATATGCAGGTTTAGATGATATGCTTGAAAGCTATTCTGATTTTGGCTAGCTCTGCACTCCTGGCTCTTTATTTTTGTCTGAAAAGTGAAGCTATGCTTATAGAAAAGAAACAGAAGCCCCAGTGATCTGTACTGCTTTTCTTATTTTTAAGGAACTAGGTCAGTCTGAAAGTCAGCTCACCAGAATATGAAATGCAACCTAAGTCCCAGACTGAGACAGTAGAAGCTGAAGTTATCAAAGGTGAAAAGAGAGACCTCACAATACAAAGTATATTAATCCAAAGCCTTAGATGTGTGCCCCATACATTTTAAAAAAAAATTCTTATATTCTAAACAGACTATAATACAGACTATAATACAAGGAACACTTGGTATTTCTTTTTTGTCTGTTTCCACATGAGACAAAGCTGACAGATTTTTTTAAAAAATAAAGAACTGGAAAAAATAAAAGCGAGAATTTTTTTAGGTGATGTCTAGTTCTGGAAACCAACTTTGATACATTTTAGATCAAATTTGAGTGAGTTCTGAATGCCTTGCTGACATGTCCAGTTTTGTGAGTCTTATGAAAAATCTCTCAATAGCCAGGATATTATTGACTTGGGCGTTCCATGTAGTGTTCAGTTCTCAAAAAGCTGTATAATCTGAAGGAAACCTCAGAGAATTATTGCTTAATGCAAGTGGCAAATGCCATCTCAGGAAAAAACTGCTGTGTTATCTAGATAGCAATAATAATCTCATGCAATCCATTAATCCCCAAAATAATTTTTCATCTTAAACCCAATTTGCAATCGATTGGAGCCCCACTGTGAACCACAACATATTCAAAGAAACTTACTCAGAAATGAGAAATGGAATCTCTCTTTGACACAATAAATGGAGATGAGTATGGGAACAAGATTCTGTATCAATAATCAGGTTTATCTTTAGCTGAGCTCGAAGATTATTTGAGGAACAAAATATCACTGACAGCATGACCAATTGGTAGAATAAGGCCAGATACACAATCCTACTGCCCATCAGACAGTAAAACGTGAAGCAGAAGGGGAAAAAAAACCTCAGTGCAACTTCAGGTAGCAGAAGAACAAGGCATATTTCTAATTAAATATCTGATAGTGCAATGTAACACCCAAACCATAGGCATGGTGTTTACCCAACACAAAATGAGCTGATGTATATGTGGTTCAATGCTGGGTTAGAGAGGATGAAGAGAAAACAGACTAGATATGAAGTAGATAAAGAAAAAGCTGGAACTAACGTCTTCCACACAGAAACAACAGAGTTTTAAGTAATCTTTAGATAAAACCAGAGGCAGCATCAATTATTCAGTAATTTGAAACACGAGTCACATCAACCCTAGGCTGATACTTTATACATGTACACCTCCACAAAAAGAAAGTGTGTTTGTGTCTCATTTTTTTCATTTATATTAACTATTTTACTATCTCATATGTGGTATATATTTTCAATAGTGTATTCAGAAACACTGTTTCATGGGCAACAGTGATTAGGGTTTTTTTTTTTCACCAAATACACAACAAAGATAGGATCATTAATTTAGAATATTTAGTATTCACGGCTGTTGTGGAAAACTACAGACTACTTCTTTGGAGTACATGGGAAAACCAGTATGCTTTTGAGGAATGGACTTCACTTGAGGCAAGATTTTTTCATGTTGATATTTGTGGATAAATAGGGCTGAAACAGCTTTAATTAGGCCTATCCCTCCCTTACAATAACTCATGAATAAAAATGAACAATTTTTTTTTGGTCTCCATGGCAACTCTCCCTTATGAGGCTTCTCAAAGACTTTTTGTATTAAGAATTTGTTGCTCAAATATGTATAGAATGGGAATCCTCAACTTTCACACTCTAAAAACAGATTAATTTCTCAGTGTCAAGCTCCATGATTCTTGTAGACATGTCTGACGAACAACAAAACTAAACAAATACTTTTAACATCAAACAAAACTCAAACTGTATTTTACATGTCAAAAAAAAAAAAAAAAAAGAAAAGAACAGCTAAAAGGTTCATGACAGAAGGGAATATTCATTGGAGATAATGGCTAAATCTTCTCAATACCTGGAGAGGGACTTGTAGACTAGAGTGCTTTCTTAAAGAAGAGCACCTGCTTCAAGCAGCCATCTAGTTTTTAACCTTCCTACTGAATGGGTTTCTAAGGTCTTAACCCTGATTCTGTGACAAGTGCTTTTGCTGATGATAATTCTTAACTCAAGAACGGAACACATTCTGTTCTACTCACAATAATGTTTTATAGCTTCCCTTTTTTCAGACATTTCAAAAGAATAATTGAGCTTGAACGATTGAGAAAGGATAGGTGAGGAACACAGGAAACAATGTTTATGCAGAATTCAGTCTTTCAGAACTTTGGTGTGCAAAGTAGCAGCCTTTCTCTTTGGTTCCCTTCACCACCAGATTACTCAAGCCTCCTGCCTCATGCTCTAAGTCACTCTTCTTTCATGGATTTGAGCTTTATATCCTTTTCATTAAATGGCACAAAAGGTCTGTTGAAAACTTGAGACTACTTCTAGACATAAGAAATTTCTCTATTTCTTTTGCCCTCCAAGAGTTACTGGTAGGAAGAAAGCAATTATGGTAGAAATGGTGGAAACTATGATGAAGATGTTTAAAAGGATAAATTCAAATGAGCATTGAAGATCTGAAGTAAGAGATAATACCTTTGTACATGTAGAACTATTTATAACAAATTGTTCTTGGTGTCATTTGGTGATCAAGATATTTAATAGTTTACTGTTGCTTATAAAACTAGGATAAGGGTGATGAGGAGGAGGGAAAATTGTTACAACACCGTAAGAATATATTCTACCCCCAACAGAGCTACAGGACATGCACACAAATATCTAACTCTGTTAGGAAAGGGGAGAGGTGACAAAGAAATCATCTTTCAAAACTGTCCAAACAAATCCCTCAGAGCTTGAATATGATGATGTTTGCACCTACAAAACAAGAAGTCGTGCAAAGCAAATACTGTGTAGTTGCTACAAAAGAGTTCCCAGTGAACCACTTTGGAAATGCTACAATAGTAGAGTCATCACCTCCTCCCAACAGGGAGATTTTGAAGATGTATTCATCCATTGTTTGGTTCTGCCTAGAGGTAAAGGGATCCCAAAGGAAAACAGCAACAGATTTCAAGATTTTTTTTCAAACAATCTGCTCCAACTCCAAGGCAGTTCCACCTGTAACATGTCAGGCATCATTTTTATTCAATGTCAACACATATTGCCCAGGCGGACAGCCCAAGATTCAAATACTGCTGCTTTAAAAGATCTAAGTGCTTCTAAATGTCAGTGTTCATACGTCCTGTCATGTGCCTGAAGTTTCTCTCTGGAGCTTTTGGCACTTGAACCTTTGTATGCCAGGATGGATTTGGGGGGTTTCCTTCCTCCCACATAAATTGCTACTCTGGCCACAGGTAATGTCACCTCTGAATAGTGCACCCTAAGAGAGATGATACTCTCTGGTTAATAGAATGCTCAGTGGAAGGAGGATATAATTAACCTTATTGTTATTATCTTAAAGATGACAATGATTGAACTATATTTAAAATTATTGGCTCGATGTACTGAGGCACACAGCATCTGTAACTCCCACTGATCTCCAACAGATGTGGCAGTTCAACACCTCTGAAAGTAACACTTTTATAATATTTTCCTATTGTTTCTAATGCCTCCTGAGAAGCTTGAAAGAGAAATCTGTTTGCACTCTGGAGTGTTTTCTTTCATAGATCACATGTTCTGCTTTATTATTGCCAGTAACCTCATGAGCCGTTCTGTGCTGATAATGGTTCATATAATGATCTGGGGGAAAATGAATTATTTTTAATAAAGGATTACACTGAGGTTATAAATAGATGTTAGAAAAAAATCATTAAAATGGGAGTCTAGCAACTTGACAATGCCTCTTTAATTTACCCAACTTTTAGAAATAAGACAGTTGCTGGATGTATTTATGGTAAAGGCAAAGGATGAGATATTTAAGCTGAATTCCTTATTCTTGGATGACTTTCGGGTTAACATTGTTTAAGCACCTCAGTTTTCTGTGCCCTGGTCTAATTTAGCAATTTTGTTTCTTTAGGATATAAAATACTGAAAAGTGGTCTATGCTGTGCATTAAAAAAAACACTCTCCTTTTAACTGTACACTCTGCCACTATAGTAACACAAATGTTATAAACCCTTATTTGGGCAGTGAATAAAGTAGAAATTGAGAATAGTATTCAACTGAGAAACTGGTTTATTTACTGTCATTTTAATAGTGGCAGCAGCATCATAGCCTCTTTCTATCCCAGCACAGCTGCTGCACTTATTCGGTAAGAAAGCTGTAATCAGCCACTTAAAGCTGTCTGTGCATCACAGTTGTGCCCAATTTACGTGTTTAAGTTCATTTTAAACTGTACTGGCCTCTTTTTCTCTCTTCTGAAAACATTTCAGATGAGGGCCACAGATACATCAGATTGGCAATATTACACACAATTGATTCAGCAATGAGACAAATGTTTTCTATTTTGAGGGGTTTTCGTTGGTTTGTTGGTTGGTTTGGTATTTATCTTTGTAAAGGGAAAATTAAGTATGCTGAGAGTTCACTAATTGCAGTTCTCCAAATCTTTCCCACTCAGATGGGACAAAATTGGTATAGACATGTGGTACACTTGAAAATATTTTGCATTTTCTTTGTTTTCACGCATGTTAGGAACTCAAATGGTCACTTTTTTTTTCTTTTTTTTCTTTTTTTTTTTTTTCAGTCATGACTGTTAAAAGTATTTGGGCAATATAGAGAGCTAAACTAATATCATTGCACTATTAAATCCAGAGATGGGAGCCTGGAGTTTTGTAAGCAGGAAGAAAGAAATCTCAGTGTTAAGTGACCATCTGTGGGTTAGCAGCTTCTTCCTTTAGCAGTACTAATACCAATCATACAGCAAATTTAAAACAGAACAAAACCACAAAAAATCCACCCAGAAGTTGACTTATTACAAAATAATCAATGCCTGCCATTGAAATAACCACTGATATTAGTCCTTCCGTGATAGGCTTGGGTGGTGTGCTGTCCTGAATATAAAGCTCTGAATAAAATAATGAAACAAATTAAACACCTGTTAGTTCTCACCAAAGAAGTTTTACTCTATCCCTGGCTCAAAGTGTCATTCTCAAGTTAATTATCCTGGCAATATCAGAAAGGTTTTATTTACATCTACTAGTTTTAGGGGGGCTTTTGTTAGTTTTTCTTCAATTAACTTGAGCCCTGATTACACACAGGGACACAACATTACTTATTCCAGCATTCTTACACCTGAGGATTTTTCTCTGCTGTAAATCATAACAAAAACTAGTAAACCTTAATAAATACAGTAACATTAGCCAGCACAAGAAACCAAGAATGCAAATGAGAAAATTTATATTAAATTTTTTTTTACATACAACCTATAAACTGATTTGACCACGAAAACACACTACATATCTGCAGAAATGTACTCACCTTTGGGATATTGCACTCTTTCCATTATTTCTTAAACATACAATTATACACGAAAAATAAAATAAACCAGAAGTTCCACACTGTTGGAGAGAAACAAAATATAATCCAGGAGAACAATTCCTGAATCTGATAATGCTGATGCATTATCATTTCTTTACTTATTTTTCATGTAATATTTTTTTTTCCCAACCTATTTATCAAGTCATGGATTGGTTGTTTTGGTTTTTCCAATAGTATTTTTTAGAATTTTTTTGACCTACTTCAATTTCTTTGGAAGCTAGCAGAAAATAACAAGGAGTGTGGAAGAGAATATATTTTCCTAATGAAACTCATCTTGGCAGTTATCAATTTATCAGCTTCTTTTTTGTGGGTTTTGTTTTTACTGTTGTTTCAAAAAACGTGATGGATATTCTTCCAGCCTCCAGTGCTTTAAGGCTTGGAGATACTCAAAAGCCACCTGGATGTGGTTGTGAGCAAACAATTCTTGGTAACCTCTTCTCTCTTTTAGGCCCAAATCTTAACATTTATGAAAGCCAAAGCAAGGCAGTGAGGAAATTTCACCTTAGTGATACTAAGTTTGAGTAGAAGTCTCTTGAACATCTGGACAATATCATTCCAGGAAATTGAAGATGCTAAGAAGAATATTTCCCACTGAAACTTCTTCTGAGGGAAAAAAAACCAACCCAAACTCATTAAAAAATCAAGCAAGAGTGGGGAAGAAAAACACCCCCAAAACTCCTCAAAGCAGTTCAAAAATCTAGATGGAATATTGGGATACAAAAAATTCATACATTTGGCTTGAGAACTGTCAGTTTCAACTTTCTGACAACAACAAAACCAAAATTATGTCTGTAGGATGAATTCATTCTGCTTTCCTTTGTGCTCAGAACAATTCATTTCCATGTAATTATCTTTGATCTAGATCAGTGGTCCATTGCCCTCAAAATAATTTCTCTTATGCTGGGTTTAAGTATTTTCATGTTATGTACAATGGTTTTCTGCAGATTAAGAATTCACATATTTTGTTCCTTCATTCATATTTTTAAGTTCTATTTAAAGACAGGATTATATTTCCCTGAGGACAATAAAACCAAGAAGGATTAAAAAATGACAGAAAGGAATTTTATGTTATCTAACTTATGCTGAAGACTGAAATCAGTGGACATGCTGGATGGAAATAAAAAAATAAAAAGCATGCAGAGAAAACAGCCATTTCCATGCACATTCAGTTTTGATTCTAATGTACTAAAACCCTGAAAAAGAGAAATAATAATAATAAAAAAAAAACCCACACCAGTGAAAAAACTGCAAACCATGTCTTTTTGTTTTGTTTGCTAGGTTCTAATGTAGTAAATATCTGTAATGCATTTAAAGAGAACACAAAAGGACATAGAAGAATAACCCTTAGACACAAGTGAATGATGTACAGTCCAACAATCTAAATTTGAGTAGTTCTATTCAAACACATCCCCTGGAGACCACTTTCAATGCATAAGAAGAGTTTATAGAGGCTGAAAATGTGAAGTGCTTCTTGTGAATTTGACACTGTTGCATATTTGCTTCTATATGCTATTCCTTAAAAACGCAGAATGTAAGAAGTTTCAGTGAGAAACTAATATTTCCAGACTGATGAAGATGAGGGAGCAAATTAAAATAGAATAAACTGCAATGATATCAAATTAATATTGTCTCACTGAAGAAAAAAGGTAGGATACTGGGGTTTTTTCCCTCATTTGCATATGAAACAGATGGGATCTACATATCTTTAGGCATGACATTTAATAATCTTCAACAAATAGATCAGGCTCTTTTTTCTGGGGTGGGGGAGATGGGTGTGGTCAATGTCACATTCCTGCCTTACTTGTACACCAGAAAACGTGTGGGAAGAGAGCAGGGAATTCATGCCAGTACAGCACTGACACACAGCAGCTCCATTTGAGCAACTGCTTCAGGATATGCCTCGAGCAACTTTCATATGTTAAACACTCATATAAGGGGAAAAGTAATTTTTTACAGCCTAAAAGGGTTTATTGGATTCTCAGCCACGGTTGCTCCAAAGACTGACTCAGCAAAGCAGAAATCAGGTAGATGTTTTTGGGAGCAGATTAATTTTTCGTGGGTTTAGGAACAGCCAAAAAATCCAGGATGTTCTGGTTTAGAGTGTCAGTCACACACAAAAAGTGGGTTATTCCAGGTAAACAAAATGCATGAGTATGTAGCGAAAGAGGAACTGAACTTGATTTGTTTCCTGCATGGAGATAATATCTCATAAGAAAATTCCAAAGGGGAATAGGCAGCAAATTTAGAATTTACATAAACTAAAATATATGCTAAATTAAATTCAAGAACAGCATGTGAAATCTGATACTGAGTGTGATAAATGTAACTGAAGATCCCCAGAAGAAATGAAAGCAAATTGTTTTCCTACAGGGAAAAGAAAGTTGTCCTTAAAAATAAAATCATATAAGAGTGCTAATGGGTTATCACATTAATAAAGTCCAATCCTCTTAATTGGCATAAATCCATAGATAACTTATTGTCTCTACTTTAGAGAAGCAGCTGTTAAATCAGTTGTGCTACCTTCCAAAAAAAAAAAAGAAGAAAAAGAAAAAAGTTGTTTACTGTATAGTTTATTTTTAGACTTTTACATCCCATTCCTTAAAGTTGATATACCTTATTATTTCAGCTTAGGGTGAAATACATAGATTCCCTTTTACTTTAAGGGACACGTAATTACATTAACACATTGAAGAACAATTATGCTACGCTGTCCATGATTAAAAAACCCAAGTTGCCACTTTCTTCAATTAAACAGATTACTCTTACCTCAAACTTAATTTTATAATGTATAAAAATAACTTAGGGTCACTCAATAAAACACCTATGTTGATTTAGCCAGTTCAATAAACCACATATATTTCACATTAAAAGCCAAGAAGAAGTGTTGTCATGGTTTAACCCAGCACCTAAAACTTACACAGCTGCTCCCCCTGTCCCTGGGAGAGAACAGGAAGAGCAAAAGTGAGAGCTCATGGGTTGAGATAAAGACAGTTTAACATGTAAAGCAAAATCTAGGCATGCAAGCAAGGCAAAAAATAGGGAGCTCAGTCCCCACTTCCCATGGTTGGGCATGTGCCCAGCCATCCCCAGGACAGCAAGGCTCCATCACACGCCGTGGGGACTTGGGAAGACAAAAGCCATGACTCAGAACTTCCCTCCCTTCCTGCTTCTTCCTCCGGCTTCATACACTTATTATGACATTGTTGAAACCCTGAAAGCTGAGGATTTTAGGTTTTCTGTGCTAAAAGGCACTGACCCTCAAACAAGCACTACATTTGACCTGAGGCCATGGAACAGGCTTCCAAAGGTGAGTGATAGCACTGGGATTATGGGTGTGTAGTTGAATAGAAGTGTGTGATATCACAGGGTGCACAACTTAGGTTTTAGTATAATAGTAATGTATATAGAGCAAGATGGAGGAGTTAAGGCATTGGCTGAGTTCCTCTTCTTTCCACCTTCTTCATGGCTTTGGGTGGTGTTTTCTAATTGGGTGAAAAGGTCTGCATTGTGGACTATGGGTGGTTAGTTATTGGGTTGAAATTAAAAATAATATAGGCGCCATCTCGTTATTGTACAAATTATGTTTAAAATACCTTGGAAAGGGTTAGAGATAGAGCCATTTTCTACCTTGTTGGCTGGAACTCACAACTCGTGAGACAGTGCTGCAGATAAGAATTAATAAACCACTGAATCTGAACATGAAAACTGTGTCTCGCGTGCTTCAATCCCAGCTCTAACAGAAGACAAGAAGATAAAAAACCTCACATGATGTCATATTGTATGGAATACCCCTGGGGTCACTTGGGGCCAGCTGCCTTGGCTGTGTCCCGTCCCAGCTCCTTGTGCTGGAGCTCCAGGAGACTCCCTGGTGGAGCTGTGGAGAGGCAGAAAAGACCTTGTCTCTGTGCAAGCCCTGCTCAGCACTAAGGAAAGCTTCTCTCTATTATCAGCCCTATCTCCAGACCAAATCCAAAACACAGCCCCCTACTAGATTCTGTGAAGAAAATTACCTCTACCTCAGCCAGCACAAATTTTTATTGAGTATTTTTACTATCAAAGAGCTATGCAAATTTTCAAACTTCTCTGTGTGCACAAATTATTTTAGCACTCATTAAAATGCATCCCCTTTTAAGAATGAACAGCCATTAACCAGCATATAGGTATAAGGATAATTACCATATTTGCTATGCTGGCTACAAAATGCAAAAATAATGAATTAAAATTATCTTATGATTTAGTCTTCTGAGTGATCACATTCAGTGTGAGGCAGGTATCACTTATACGCTTTCCATGAGCTACAGTAATCTGCAGCTAGTAAAAGTACTGAACCTTCTGTTCTGACAAAGTCTTCTGGGCACACAAACCATTACAGCAAAGACTGAAAGGCTGTGATACTATATACCCAATAGAGGATTTAAGTAAGCAGATTGCAAATAAAAGATAACCTTGCTACTGAAGAAAAGAACCTAGAGCTGCAAATACCCCTACTTGCAGCATGGCTTCTAACCTTCTCTGAAGGACAAGGCTTTCAGAAGTATTCTACCCCAAGAAATTCCACTGGAAAGCCTGTGGCTAAACACAAACTCAAATATTAGTCTGCACTAAACATCAGTACTTCTTTCTGTAACGAAGTTTTCTTTGCATGTTCTTCTTTCCCTTCCACACATTGACTTATGAAATCTCTGAGGAGTTTGCAAGACTTGAGTTGATAATTTATTTGAGCATTACAGCTCTAGGGTGGACAGGAACATATAGTTATGAATGGCAACTATCAGTGAATATATTACCTAGAAAGGATTAGCCATTCAAAAAAAAAAAAAAAAAGACAATCAAGATGACACACAATATACACACATAATATACACACATAATCATAATGGGGTTTTTTTTCTTTTTTTTTAGAGTATGTGATGAATCTTAACGTGGTCCTGGACTAGAGAAGATGTCTTTAATAAAACTCCACTTAAAGAGAAACAAGCATATCTTGGGCTGCATTACCACAATTGTAGGCAGCAGGTGTGAGTGTGATCCCCCTTCTCTTGAGCACTTGTGAGGCCCCATCTGAAGTACTGTGACCAATTTGTGCTCCCCAGAAAGGTGAGCAGCATTGAGTGAGTCCAGTGGAGTGTCATGAGGATGGCTGGGCCTGAGTAACTCTGTCCCAAGAGGAAGCTGAAGAAGACAAACCCTTCTCAGAGGTACACAGAAGCAGAATAAGAGGCAATGAACCAGGTCACAACCACGGTAACTCCAACTGACTGTTTGGTAAAATATTTTCACAATGAAGGAAGTTAAATGCTAAAATAGGTACACAGAGAGCTTGGAAAATTATTACCTTTAGAGGTATTCAAAACTCGACTAGATGAGGCCTAAGCACTGATCCTTTGACTAAGTAGTTTCTGCTGATTCTTATGTAACAGATTAATTTCCCTTTGATCCAGTCTTCACAAAGATAAAGTCTGCAATGGCATCTGCATTTAAATTTCTCCCACCTAGAGCAACATAATGAAAGTTCTAATCTTGAGGCAGAAAAATTCTTCATTCCCCAAATGTTCTTTTACCATCATCTTTTTTATCACTTCAATGACAAAGATAAAATATGCCCATAGAAAATGTCTGATTTAACTAGATTCTGCCTGTTAACAAGGACTTATACAGTCCTTTTTCTTTTTAAGGTGTTCTGAGTTCTATTAGGCTTTGATGTGATTTTGGGAATCCAGATTACTAAGAAATTGAGTGCCAGTGTAGGAGATAATCAGGAAATACTTGGTTCCTGTTGTAGTTCCATCACAGTGAATGAATTTAGCAATAATTGTTCCTAGTTAAAACCTACTCTGTTAGGATGAAAAAATATCTTTAAGCCAGCTGTCCTTTGGGTATTCTGTGAATTAAATCCAGTGGAGACAAAACTTGTGTATGTCTGACTGCATATCCAAGGGTGTATATCAGGAAGAAAGAGGATATGAACATGTATAGGTATTGCATGTGTTTTAGAAGATTGCTGCTTTAGCATCTTACTAATTAGAAATCTCTCTGCAAATCATCCTTAAACAAGAACCATCCTTAAACAAGAATCAACAAGTACTTTAGTTATAGACACAAATTTAGAAGAAGTTTAACTATTCTAATTATTATAGAAATGGGCTGTTTCTTCTGTCTAAACAAATGGAGAAGATCACACCTTTAGCTAATACCCTTTCAAGGTTGATTAACATGCATAGGCACTATAATTCTCTGAGGAGAAAGATCTGCATGTTTCTAAACTCCCTAAAACAGCACATGCCAGGCACACTTTTGATATCCATTCTTTCTTTTCATGAGAATATTAGGGATGCACATTTGAGAGCCAAAGGCAGTAGGCACCAGCACCATGAGGCTCTCCTCTCTTCTTGGAAAAAAATGTCATACCAGGCACAACTAACAGGAGAACTATGGAACTGTGTTGGGTGTTGCATGACCTATTTCAAAAGAGTGAGGTGATAAAATTGAAGTTAATTTGCTAACAAAACAAACCAATTTTCAGCAATTTTTTCTTCCTGCTGCTGCTGTTTCCTTCAGGGAAAATGATACCAGCTGTGACTGCTCAGTGGACAGCTCTTCTATACCTACACATCACCGTCTGTGCTCCCACCACAAGTGCTTGTTGTCAAATCTGTGGCAACATTACCCTAGTAGTTATAAGAGCCAGATATCCAACCAGCAGGAAATAAAAGTTATTTTTCAGACAGCTTACTTTAAAAACCTTTAAAAACTTCTACAGGATATGGCACTTTCACTGCCATGATAATCCAAGAACACTGATTTATATTCCACTAACACTGAATATTTATTCTGCAGTAGCTCTTATATATTGCACGTGAGTGTTATGCAATCTCATAAGTTTCTCCAGCATGATGACTCGAATCTATACAGATTTCAAAATTCTTCTACTCTCTACAAAAGAATGGAAAAGGATCTCATTTAATTGTATATCACATATATTCTGTTTACAAACATGGGCCACTCTCTGGTCGTTAGAGTAGTATGTTTGATACTTTCAAATAAATGTGAGACAACACTATATTTATGCCACATATAGGAATATAACCAAAGGCATATCTATCAAATAACATTATATAAGTATCAGTGTTATATCATCTGATTAAAAACTGTGGGAGGTAAGTACTTAATAAACAAAACTTTCATATTTAAAATTCTCTAGCATTGGGAACAAGGAAAGTGGGAAGTCTCCTTTTGCACACACTTTTGATTTGGAAGAAAGGCAATATTGTAAAGCAGCTCAACTGCTTTGTGATTTTTCTAGCAATCAAACTCTTTCTTAATATTCAGAAAAAATATTTTGAATAAATTCAGTCAAAAGTTATTAAAATAATTACTTATCTCTATATAGAAGTACCTTTTTTCCTCCCTAAAGTGACAATAAATTCTAAGCTCAATTATAGCAAAAATGCAGTTTAAACTAAAAATGAAAAGGTTTTAAGAGACTAAACCAATGCATATTATTTAAATAAATAAGTTTACAAAAGTGTTTGTTGAACATTATACACAATTTGATCTTTGGCATCATGTGCATTTTCTTCAGACAGGAAAGCATCGTTACAGTGAGATGAAAAATGTATACTGAATGTTAAAACAGGTGTAAATCTTTATCACTTTGGATGATGTACTGCACCTTCCATGCATCCAAACAATTGTAGACAAGACTATATGTAAGATTCTACGTCTGAATTTTCTTATTACCAAGAGCACACCCATTCCTTTTCACACACAGTATCATAGCTTGCAAGTCCAGGAAATAAAGCATTATTATGGCTAACAACAGGATTCCAGGACTGCATGAGCCCTGCAAGGTCTCAGCCTTAGGATTTATCAGGCTTCGTTTGGCTTGACTTCCCTGTGTCTTTTGTTTAAACTTGTTTAGCTGTGATGGCAATTGTCTAATGACCAGGTGAATATTACCTAATTACTTTTAGTTTTATCTTAACTATGAACAATTGTGTTGTATATAGCCCACTGTTATAGTAATTTTGATGCTTATCTGTAATTAACAGATAGTAATAATAAGTTGCCTTCCTGTGCTGAGTTAACCCTGACCCTAGACAAAAATGAGCAACAGAGACATGCAGTTAGATAATTATAAAGGCCCTAAAACTACCAGCAGATGATGAAACCAGAAGCTCTCAGTCAGATAAATTCTTCATTGGCCAATTATTGTTCATTAAAGGAAAGCTGCCTCGGGAGCTGAACAAAATCAGTTTTAGGCATATTAAAGAACATACATCTAACATATGTAAAATACTGCATGTCAGACAATTTGCCTCTGTGGAACTGCAGACCAAGAAAGGAAGAGCAAAGCATACAGTTCTGGAAAAACATAAAACCAGTCTCACTATATCCTAGAGTTAAGTAATTTTCATCTTCAACACCATATTTCTCCTGGTGAAGCACTCTCAGGATGATTTATCATAATCATCCTGGACTAGGAGGGAGATTAGCAACAAGCATTTTAAGATACAGAAGGAACACAGACTGGTTAAGTACCATGAAAAGCATCAGTTCATTCCCAAAAATGCTACAGGTGTTAAAAGTGTGTCATCATAATGGGCCTAAAAGTAGCCATTTTAGGAATTAGCCAAGACTTTTAATTAGACTAACTATTTCTGCATACACACACACACAAACATTTGATATTTATGGTGTTTCTTTTTTTCCACAGGAATTTTGGAGTCTTTGGTTTGCTACCCTTCACTCTTGACTTTTAGTATGAAAAACAATAGCTCATTCAGGAATTACTGCAAACATTCTACCACAGACTGTTGATTTATTCTGTTTACAACTCACCATGCCCTGAGATTCAGATCATGGATATTGCTGATGTAGTCTCCCACACTAAATGTACTGCAACTGGTTTGAATCCAATTGTTTGAATATCACTAGATATATCATGTGACTTTTTTTGGGTTTTTTTTAACTCAAAAAGCCCAAAAACCAGGAAATAAATACGCAAAAGAGCCTTTTCCAAAGAATGAAAACTGAAGAAAAATAAAAAAAAAAAAAAGAGAATGTCATACAAGAAGAACCAAAGCAAATTCCAGTAGTTTGTTTCACGTTATCAATTATTCAAAACAGTAACAAAAAAGGAAAGTCCTCCTCTATGAAGCAAAATGTCAGTAGGTTTTGTATAACAATTGAAGAGTATACATTGAGGCAATCAAAAATCCACAATAAAATCACAACAATGAAATGTTAAGCCAAGTGAGCTCATGAGAGTAAACATTCACTCTGACTACTAGCAGTAAGTACATTTTCAGTAAAAACATTAAAAACAGGGAGGGGGAGAAGCATATTTATTTCAATCTTTTTACACAAAATTATAATCAAGCTGTTTTTCATCTGATGAACAGTAAGAATCTTTACACTTAGAACATTCTTAAAATCTCGAACTGAGAAGAGCAATATGAAAATTTATATTCAGTCAGAAATAATGGATTTCTAAAGCTGTAGGTTACCTTAGTAGTACCTACTACACAACAGATACCTTAATGAGGTAACTTTCTGAATTGTGCTGCTAAACTGCAATCAGGAAACGCAAGAATTTATTTAAAAACTTCCCCATAGCTCTTGAATTTTAGAACAAAGGTAAAATTCTAAACTAAGAACAGCAACAAATAACTTTGAAGAAAATTTATTAAGGCAAAGGGAACCCCAAGGATTTGTTTAAACTTTATAAAGCATGTACTATAATTTCTTTTATGACTGCACCAAAATTTTGAAGTATCTTTAAATATTAATTTTTGATATAACACCTATGCCAAAAGAACTCATTGTCTTAGTTTTTTCTTTCATTATTTCTTTTTTATCACAGATCTCTAGATTTAAGCAAGTGGTAAAGCCATGAGGGTGATGTATTCTGTTATTACCTTCAAGCTTTATATGCTGTTTATAATTTACCATCCTGCTGGCAGTGTGATGGATCCCTGACAAATTTCTTGGACAAAATGGGCAAGTCCTTTCACCTGTGCATTCCATGAAATGCGTTTTCACCTTCATGGCCTTCTACGGATCATCCCTCTATCTCCTGCTTCAAAGAACCCTATTTCTCTGTCAGTGAGATAGGAGCATATGGTGTCAGTCTGACTGATGCTGAGAAGTTCTCTGATATTTAAATGAATTCATCATCAGTTAGAAAAAGAGAAACCTGCACCTGATACAGTCTGGAGTTAACAAAATGACAGCAAAGCTGTGAAAGAGAACCAGTTTGTTGCTGCTTTCTTCTGGACTGAATTTATAAAGGCTGGATTCATTTACTGCCTTTTTTTTTTTTTTTCTTAATGATAATAACATCCACTTTTCCCCTATATGACAAAGATCACAGAAGGCCCAAAAGAAAGAAAGGATAAAAAAAATAACCTTGAATGCTGGTGTCAGTTTCCTACAAAGGCTGTAACATCTCAAGATAAAAAGAAGTTAAGCATGGCCTGTATGTAAAACAGTGGTTTGAAGAAGCTACCTCAGTAATTTTGTTTCCAATAGGTTTTGGAAACCCAAGTGGAAGAAGCCAGCAGCTGCTGAAGCAGAATCTGAGCTTGCTGAAAACAGAGAGCCCAGCAGTACCTGAACAATACACTGCCATACGAGATGTGAATTTGAACACTCAAAAAGGAGAAAGGTACAGAAAGTTTATAAGGTCATTGCTACATGATTGCTGTAAACTAGGAGAGGCTGAATAGCACTGATGCAAGACACAAAGGTTACAAACAGCTGGCCCAAGGCTAAGAATGAAAAAGTAATGGCTCAAAGGCTAAGCCGGTGCAGGACAGGAGGTTACTGCTGGTAAATCAAAAGCAGGTCTCTCTAGAAAAGGGGAGGGGAACACTAATGAAACAAACCTGAAGCCTAAGGACTAAGTATGAAATACAGAATGATTCAGGTTTTTGTGGTAAACTGATATACTGGTGGAGTAACATATTTTGCTGAACATACTTCTGTTCAAAACTGATATAAATAATTCCAGAACCAAGCCCCCAGGGCAAACAGATAATACATCTTGAAAGAGCTGGTGAGTTACAAAATATGCAAGTCTTGTATTGAAAGAGTTGAGTAAAAATAAGAAATTTCCCTAGGGGGGTTTTCATAGTTTTTCCAGTAACCTTAAATATCGATAACAGTAAGCTGAACAGTACCAGAGAAATGACAAAGTTATTAATTCCTTGCAATGCATTAGCCTGATTAAAATGATGAGTTAGGCATGAATTCCCCATCCTGGCAGGCTGCTCTTGATGCAGAGGTCAAAAGAGTTGGGAAAGAGATATGCAAAGGATGAAGTTGTCTTCATTGGAAGCATCAAGAAGCATTGCTTTGTGTGGGGGGCAAAAAAAAAAGAAAAAGCTTATTGATGCTGTTCTGGTTCCATCCCTACTATTGTGGATTCATGGTTGTATGACTACTGGAACTCTCTGACTGCCTTATTCACATATTATTGTATTTTCCAAGCAGAATTAGCATTTTACAGTATTTAAGAATAAAAGGGACCACAAGTCTGGATGCTGTAGGGCATTAGATTAACCAAATTAGTCCTCTATATAAAGTTCAACAGTTAAGGTTATGCTAAAGGATTTACTATGTACTTACTCAGAGAAATTAACACATGTATAAGGGTAGTATAGTCTAACAATTCAGGTATCTTGCTCTCCCTTGCAGACAAATTGTTCCTTGAGTTACAGACTCTTTAACCAATGTCCCAAAAAATTAAATAATATATTTTGATTACCTAAATTTTGAGAATAATGATTTGAAGTAAGATAAGAGATGGCTGATCTGCTGATATAAGTAGATAAGTGTTTATTACATTGTAACAGTGTTAAAAAGAGGTATTTTACAAGCTTGCCCCGAGAAAAAAATGTAATCCTTTCTCTCCTTAGTATTTATATACAGGAAAGTGCCACTGATGAAAACAAATCCATGATTACATTTAATGTAAGTATTCTTTTTGACCTTAAATTAAGCTCTCTTCCAAGTCATTGGGTGTTACAGTATTCTAAGTAGCCTTAGATTGTCACACAAGTAGGATTCTGATTGTATTGTGTATGAACACATGATTAGGCACAAAGTACCTTTATCAGTAACTCTGGAATTTGTTGTTTCCTAGAGGATCTGATAAATCTTATGGCATGACAGATTGTCAAGGTTCCCTGCACCAGCTGAGCTGTGGAAATTGCATATGATGTCTTGGACTGAGGCAAGCACAAGGTACTGCACTTTAGCTCAAACCTCTTTCCATCAGAATCTGCACCAAGTCATGCAGAAATATCCATAAGATCATCAACAGTTGGTCACTAAACATAACAGGCCATTGTGGAAAAATATCCAAAAGAACAGTTTATGTCAACTGTATCAGGCTACTGTGTATGTACTGAGATTTTTAAGATGGTAAAACAAAACCATGTTATTTTTTGTGGCTGCATCAGCCAGGCTGTCAAAACCAGAATAAAGGTGCTGTGACCTTATGCTCACAGCAGGGAGATGCTACAGGTCTATTGGTTTTGGCTGCTCCAACCACCATCTCTTGACCAGTTTTTACAGCTTTGCCTCCTTGTAATTTCATTAGAGAAGCCTCAGACAAGGATTCTCACAACTCTCACCATTTAGATGTTTTCTGAAGCACCACAGGAGAGCTGATCTTGAACACAGGTAGCCTAATCTATAGGAGTAGGGAGAGGAAGATGCAGATCCAGGTATTGAACTCAAGACCTTGATGCAAACTCTCCCCACAATTTATCTGGACAGCTGGCACGGTGTCTTTCCTGACTGCTGGTACATCAGCAACACAGCTTGAATGCTTTTAGCTTAAACACCCCAAATTCTGATGCAAATTTATGTTGCTGTAGGTGATATCCTCCACCTCTACATAACTGTTATATCAGATAGTTTGGAAAGAAATCCAAAAGTAATTTCTTCCTGCATGGGGAAAATAATGCTCCATCTGTCAAAGATTTCTTCTGCTATCATTTATAGGTGATACACATGGACAACTGGGATTTCTCTCCTTATTTTGAATACGTAACTTATATTGGGATTACAGAAAAAAATGGGCTTCAGAACCAAAATGGTCTCTGAACAGAATTACAAGTACCAGAGACGTACATAGCATGATGTGAAAATGAAATAAATTGTTGAAGAAATTTTCATGTGTCAGCTGTGAGATAGTTACTGACCTTATAAATTCTGAGCCAGTTTCAAAACATATAAAGCAGATTATGATAAGCCAGTAAAGACAGAACAGGAATAAAACTTCCCAGAATCCAATATAGTTTTGTGCATTCATGCTAGGACTTGACCATTATCTGACCTACACTACATTATTCATACAAATTTCCTCAGGACACACACTTCCACTGTGCTAGAACATTAATGCTGTGACACCTCTCCTCTTTTTTCTCCCTCCCAACATCTGTGTAATCACAGGTTCTCAGCTCACAAAGGTATCCTGGCAGTCAGCAGTTGGGAAGTACTGAAGCATCCTAGCTAGGCTATTAGTGTTGTACTACAGCAAGTTGCAGAGCAGGCCAGATTCAGCAGCCCCCTCCAGTTGCTCTCCACTGCTTTGGTAATGGAAAGCAGCCGTAAACCCACTTTAGCTGAACATTTAAGCCCGGTCTATGGTTATTTTTTCACTGTCTGAGAAGCACAAAGCAGCTGGAGCCCACTGGCAAATCTGGATTTCTATTTATGTATTCTGGTAGTGAGGGATTAATTTTCAGACCATATGCAATTGCTTACTGGTGAGAAAGGTTTTTGTACTTTCCACATAGATATTATGCAATATAACATTTTAAGAGGGTGTATTAGTACAAACTGTGAGTGATTCAAATCAGACACACGCAGTGTTATAAAGTCAAACACTTTCCTTTTCTAATTTAAAATTGTTTTCTCATAGAATAAATAATATTTTTACCCTTGAAGGCTTTTCTTTCTCTCATTTGTGGAGAGACCAGATGGGTCTCAGAGGTCATTCACAGTTATGAGAGAAACAACAACAAAAAAAATCCCTTTTCAGAGGTGAGATCTTACATTCTTTACTGGAAAACAAATTATTTGCTTGGATGAAAAGCTTTTGTATTCCAGTGTAATTGCTAATATCTGTGGGGTGTCCTGGAAAATGAGATGCTTTGTATCAAAGAATTGTAACTTATCCCCGTGCATAAAATCTAAATAAATAAATTGGAGCAGACCTTAAGGTATCGTGCAGGGAGGAGATACAAGGAATGCAGCTGTGAAATCAGTGGAAAACCTCAAGTGATAACAAGTGGGCAAGCTAAAATTATTTCACAGTGCGACTGGAGTCATCTGGCTATATGGGTTTGTTGGTGGTGCTAATGGAGGGAGTGGTTTTCTCTAGACATTGTATTTTGTAAAGAATTTTAAACCACCTGCTGTTGCAGTAAAAATAACTGCTACTGGAAGAGTCAGTCAAGGATGGATTATTTTTCTCAGGCTATAGAGACTATTTTTCTTGATTAGTATTCTAAAATTAAAAATCTGACAAGTTATTTTACACACGTCAGAAGAGATTATGAGTGAAAGAATTGCATTCTCATCAAAAACACCCAAAATGAAACATTTGATGAAGGGATAAACACCTTCCCTCCTCCAAGTCTGAAGAAACCATGACTAAAAAAGTTCATTTAGAAACAGATAAGGCTGATGTGGATATTCTTTCAGGAATATTAACAAAGCTCAATATAAGTATTGACTGTCAGAATCAGCTAACAATTACTTTTTGCAGAATGCTTAAAGCGTGTGATCAGTCAAGTCACCTAATTCATGAAGAGTACAGAAAAATATGTCCTTTTTAATGGGCCTCTGCTGTCACTGGCCAGTGCTTTCACCTGTGCAAAAAGTAGGGTTTTTTTGAGAATGAATGTGCATAAGGACACTGTCAGTAGCACAAGACATGGGAATAGCTCTTGATGTTACAAGATTTATTTCATCAGCCCTGACACAGACCTGTGTAAGACAGATTTTGGCACATCAGAGACGCCAGGGCAGCAGAAATCTAATGCTCAGGATCACACCACACAACCTCTACATCTACTTAGGAATTACATGAATGGTGCCAAGGAAGGATCTACTTCAGCCTAACCACTACAAACAAAACCTCTCTGCTCACACATAAGTGTCTGCATTCCAGATAAGTGCATTCATCAGAGGAATATCACACGTCGTGGGATTCTCAGAGATGTGTCAGAAGAAAATATAAAAGAGAAGTGTAAGGGAGAAAATTGCTTCCTAAAAAAAGGATCAGTCAATACAAGGGAGACATGAGGAAAGACACAGCCAGGCTGAGCTTCAAGATTAGGACCTATAGCAATAATAGTGAAAAGTTTAATGTGACAGATATTGGACAGATGAACAAGAAGGCAGAAGTTACCTTTTGAATGTAGAAAAAGAGAAATAAATCTCACAAGAACTTTGACAAAGCTGAGAAGTCAGGAAAGGAGATGATTTAACTTCAATAGAGTGTATAGAGTAATGCATATGATTCTTCAGGGATTCAAAAGTTCATGGTGTTCAGCAGGCACTTTGTATTTTCTTTCTATTTTCGTGGAGTTTTCAGTGATTAGTGTATGTGAAGCTTAGGCTAGTGATGCCAAGCGCGAATCCTGTATTTCAGGAAGCTTATTTAAATTCACTACTATTCCTATCAGAGTGAGAAAACTTTCATTTTAGAGCTAGGAGTACAAACTAATATTTGGTAAAAATGTTCTCACAAAGTTCATATCTGCTTACAAAATGTTCTTGACACTCAATGCCACTGTGCACATTTCAAAGTAGTCTGTATATTCACGAGTGCTACTAAATTTATCTTTTTTTTTTTTTTTTAACCAAAGTGAAATTCATCTTTCCTAAAAAATTTGCTCAAGTACATTTTGTTGTTTTAAATTTATAAAAAAAATCCTAATTTGGATATAAGAATTACCTTGATCTTGACTGGCAGATTACACCAGCTAGGTATTCAAAATACTTAACGTGACTGGATAAGCCAACATGCCATGATTAATGAAGTGAAGGTTTGTATTCAAGAGACAAGCATGTGTCTGTTCCTTTACAGCATATTGAAGAGATGATTTTAATATTTTAAAACACAAACTATGTTACTTGCTGAATTTGAGAGACTACAGCATGGAGGAAAGAAGACTTTTAATTTTCTCCAGTGTGCATTTTCTCCCTCTAATTCTCTCAAAATGCCACTGCTGTAATATACCTTGGTTGCTGCAGTAACATTTGTATAAAACTTTTCACTTAGATTTTACTCAACGTTTTCCCGAAGAAACTAGCTGTCTGTGGGTTAGATCCAAAGCCCATTGATGTCAGAAAGTCTTCTGTGAGTTTTGCCTCAGGACATAAGTGCGTGGAAAAGCTCATGACAGTATCTGTCAAGAGTAATTTGAAAGAAAGATTAATATTTGTAGGCTGGCAGCAATGACCGAGAACCAGGAGTCTGACCTCCTGCTATTGAACCTGACTCAGACATGTCTCTGTGAAACCTGTTACCTTGTGGTTAAAATTATACCACAACTCCTGGCAGCTTTCCAACTCTCTGGTAAAGTTTGCACAATATAAAGAAAGAGTGCATGACCTCACTTGAAAAATTATTCCAAGAGTTAAGCGCCCTTGTTACTAATTGCTTTTTTAAAAAAAGTACAAGTTGCACCTCTTTTTACATTTCACTTTGTGTAGCTCCAGTAATGGAAATTAATCTGGCAGAAAAAAAGCGTTTTGTAAAGAGCCCTTTACTGTCAAAAACATTCCTCCTGTGTAGGTACTTGTAGACGATGATCAAATTACCTTTTAGTTGTCTTTACAATAAGTTAAATGGATCGCAGCAGAAAGAGGATGTCCTTGTTACAGAAGGCAGAATGAAAGCATTTTGCACAAATAATTTGTACCAGAACAGCTGGAAGGCTTATCAGCTTATCCTTATCTCTCAAAATAGCACACGAGCTCCTCTGAACCAAGCCAGGATCATGTGCAACCACACAAAAGGGAATACTAACAGCAATTGTGGTATTTTTTTTTAAGTTAAGTGGCTGTGTACTACAAGGAGTAAAACCACAGAAACCAAAGGTATTGAGGTCTTACACTTTGGCTGCATTCAAAATGGAAAATGCTTTAAAAAAAGATATTCATGTACACATGAATCTATAAATTTATCTATGTGTAATGAATTTATCTATGTGTAAATGTTGATACATATCTGTATAAATGTGCATAAACATGCATGTAGATATGTACACCTATAGATATAAAAAACTGTTTCCATTACCACAATCAAAAGCAAAGCAGGTAAGTAAAAAATCCTGCGTGTCAATATGTCAACACTAAAGAGATTTTTCAACAAATGGAAGCCAGAGTCTTTTCAATACAATATTTTGTGTCATAAATACCTTCCTAGGCTCCATAATGGTATTAATGTCCATTGAAGTACCAACTGCAATACAGTGTGTCATAATGTTTACCATTTTATGAGAAGATTATTTTTTTTAAAGAAGCATTTTTAGAACCATTGCAACACCTAGGACACTTTTACTTTTTGGAATTAAAACTCTATTTAAAGTAATGCATGCAATTGCATGAATTAAAGAATAAAAATATTTTGCAACTAAAAGCATGATTATTAGCTTTGATTCTTCGGGACAAAGTGAGTTTTAATGAGGCAAATATTCACTCTCATTTTACCAGTCCAACAGTACTTTTACTACATTTCATTCCAAGAATAAGCAGAGTAAAATAATCTAGCTATTAAGCATTATTTTTATTTTGGTGCTATGAAAAAAAAGTCCAAATGTCTTTCTAGCACCAATGATGAGAGTAGATATGGTGATAATTGTTTAATATAATTTATCTGGTTTATTTATGTTAATATAAATATACCATTATTAACACTTAAAACCCAAATGCTTATAATCCAAGCCTGTTTATACATTCTATTAATAATACAAGAAAAAAAAAATCTGCATTTTGAAAGGAAACCAGCCATTTAATCATGAAGCAGCTAAACAGGGTGTATTGTAGTAATTTACCTAATTATGAAGGTATTGCAGAGTATTAATTATTTAGCTAAAGAATGTAAGCTAGTTTAAAATTCAGTACAGAAATGTTCTTTTCAGCCTGTTCTATAAATTGTGATAAATTAAATCTACCACTCTAACATGTCTGTTTGGGGAGTCTTTTCTGTTTGGGGGGTGTGTGTGGTGTGTGCTCATTTTTGTTTTGTGTCAGGTAAACATGACGGAATATTAGAGAAGTTTGCTAGGGAAGTGCCCAATTAGGCTTTTCCCTTCCTGATAGAAAGGAAAACTCTAAAAGAAAGAGTAAATCATATATTTTAATGGGCACTGTGTGCTAAGAATCCATCCTGATCAGTTATACAAGATGATTTAAAAATGGACTAAAAAATATGTGTATGTTTGCTGTAGCAGCAAAGTAAATAAATTTTTCCCATTTAAGGCTTGCTGTTTTTTCCAGTTATTTGACTGTAAATTTAAATTCCCAAATTAATTGAAATGCAATTTCCATATAAGAATATACCAAACTGTTGAATTTACACGCATCAACAAATTTAGTCAATGGTTTTAAATAGATATTTTGGAGATCATTTTAGAATAGTCTAAATACTCACTACTTTACTATTTTTATATTTTAGATATGAAGCAACTGACCAACTGTTCAATCTTTTGCTTTACTAAACCATTGCAATACTTGAACACTTGAGCTGTAATAACACAAGTCATTGCAAATATAAATATTATTTCAAAATGAGTATGCTGTGAAAGTGCTTTTAGAACACTGCAGCATCATGAACTTGCAATTCATTAATCCACAGGCAAGGAAGATGCTATGAATTTAAAATCACAGTTGAAATATTTTCTCTAAGAATAGATGTGATATAGAATTTTTTTTTTTCTTTTTAAAGGAGAACATCTTGTTTGAGAAAGGCAAGAGTGCACCTTAGTATTCAGGGCAGAGAGGATTGCTTTTATTATTTATTATTTCCCTCCTTTCCCATCACCTCTTGTTACAAATGAGAGTTTTGGGCACCTCCATTATAGAAACATGAAATCATCCAGGTTTTATAGTCTGAATATAATCCTAATATATAGGAAGATCACTATCATCTTAGCTCACAGTTTGCTCAGGGTGAAATACAGCTTTGGGCAAAAATCCCAGACACAGCTAAATCATCAGGTAACTTCCATCTAAAACTACTCTGTGAAGATAATTACACATTTAAATCATGTCTGCTTTGTGCAGATATGATGCATAGGGGCTGCTCGAGAGATGCACCACACAGTTGTACCACTCTGACCAGCTTCCATGTCCCATGGTTTGTTGTCAGTGTCACCAAGCTTGGCCCAAGGCAAGATGAGCAAATTGTGAGTTTTTGGTCTTGCTTTGTACCGATTCAAGACACGTTTTGGGGGCAAACACTACAAATTTGGCTAACTACCTGAATGAAAGAGATCCAGAATGTGAGAGGCACTGGCAGATTGACTGTCAGCTGTTTGGAAAACAGTCTCCCTTCCTCCTGGTATTTGTGTTACCTTAGTCTAACAACTCCATCAACAACTCCCTCTCTCTTTACAGAGGTGTGAACTTGGGAGAAAAAAATACCTCTGCACTAACTTGTGTTTCTGCATAGAGTTTAATACATCCCCAAATTCACCTGCTTTTGGATATTGATTCTCAGACTACTTTTGATATAAAAATTCACAGAAAGACAAGAAGACCTTCTTTACTACACTAAATTTCAATAAATAGTTTGCATTAAGTTTGATACTAAGGACATGTGTCTGTGAGGTGTCATTGAACAGAACTTCCATGCACCACCAAGATATTATTATGTGTTGGGGGGAATGTATTCTCTCCAAAAAAGCGCACCCATATGTTCAAAGGAATTATTTAGGAAAAAAATATACATTGACTGTAATTACCTTCTAAGATGTGGTTTGTATCCCTGCCAGAGCCACTTTATCTCACAGCATAAAAAGGTTATCAGAGAGAAAAGCATTAAAATCCTGAACATTTTTCTAGAGCAGCATTTTGAACTCTCGACAGATGTCACTAATGTACCTGATTTACAGTACATGCACTTTTACATTTTGTCATTTATATTGACTTTCCATTTGACACTCTCTAATGGATAATCAAGGTCAACTAAAGCATAATCAATTAGTCTGCATTAATTGGTGACCAGAACTACTTTTTCTTGTGATTTCCGACATATGCATGTACTGCATATTCCGACATCTTTCTGCTTTCCCCAGGGTCCCCCTCAAGCATGTTGCTTCCAGAGTAATTATAATGAGTTAGAATGCCTTTGTTCAATGATATTCCTGCAAATTATTCTCCAGGAGGACCAAACAGAAGGCAAATTTTGCCTTCAAATGCTCCATGCTTCTATCAAAAATATCATTTTCTCTTTTAGTGGCACATTGACAGTAATGCTAGAAAAGAGACCTTGACAATCAGAGTGGCAGGTAAGAAGGCAGACTGAAAACTTCCACCTCAGAAAATGTACCTAAGGAGGGTAGGGCGGGGGAATAATTCAAAAGTGCTTCTCCCTGCTGTGAAAAATCATACAGAAAGGAAAAGCCTGTTTACATTGCATCTCTTTTGCTCTTCTATGCAATGTTTTTTTCTTTTCTTTCCCCTATCTACCCAGATTAATCTGCTTCTAAGTGTCTTGTCCCTAACATTCCTATTAACTTTGGAAACACCTTGAATTTCTCTTTGAGCCTTATGAGAATCTCAACCAAACTTCGTTTGATACTGAAAAACAAATTCCTAATTTGAAGTCTTGAATGCCTTCTAGCCCTAATTCTGAGTCTTCTGAAAATACAAGACAAAACCATGCAAACATCTGACATGCAGATGCCTTATTTTTTCCACAGCAGACAGATTGGGATGTCTGCCCTCCTGGCAGTGATGCTGTTTGGGTTTTGCCTTTTTTATATGTTCTCTGTATTCTTCACACATATGTTTGTAACTGTGTCACTACTGTATTAGTATCTAGTTTTCCCAGTCATTTTCCATGGCCTTTCTCTAGGCAAGATGACAAAAATTCCAGAGCTCCAAGCCCCAGGAGGTGCAAGGCTCCAGTGCTATCTTGGTTCTCCCTGGGAACCAAGGCTGAGAACAGCTCTTCCAGATACATTTCATGGACAAAGTACAACCAGTGCTGAAGGGGAACTCCAGAGCAGGGGTTTGACCTGGAGGGGAATTGCATCACCACTTGTCCTCGTAATTGGTGCTTTTTATCAATTATGCTAATTTCCTAAAACCTATAAAAATGTACTCACCCTGGGGAGGGTGGGTTTTTGTGGGCATCTTTCCATAACTGCTCCTGAAGGCCTTCATTAAAGATCCCCTTTTACATTACCTCCTTACTAAAATTATCTCGAGTTTCATTCCCAGGTTGGGGAAAAGGCAACAACAGGTTCTATATATTCTGATCATTCTCTCACTCCATGGAGTGATTGAGCTCTAATTTTTGAAAGATGATGTCCAGGAAGAGATTCCTTTTTGTTTGTGACCAGTGACTGGACCTGAGGGAATGGCTTGAAGCTGAGTCAGGGGAGGTTTAGGTTGGATGTCAGGAAAAGATTCTTCATCTAGAGCATAGTTGGGCACAGGAGCAGGTTCCCCAGGGAAGTGATTGCAGCACCAAGCCTGACAGAGTTCAAGAAGTAGGCACACAGTGTGATTCTTGGAGGGTCAAGAGCTGGACTTCAGTGATCCTTGTTGGATCCTTCCCAACTTTGGATATTCTACTATTTTATAGTTGTTCCCAGCCATCTTGCCCTTTCTGTTCCTGCATGGGTCTCTTATAAAATGATTTTTGAAGAGAAATGTGTAGTTTACCCACTTTCTGCAGCAAGGAACCTCTCCTTGCACAATACCTTTCAAAAATTGCAGGGAACAGTCTTGCAATGACATCAGACAGCTTCTGAGTCCCCTTGAAGGCATCACACTGGACTGCAGGCTGGGCTCAGAGACTTAGAAAACATGGGTGATGCATTACCAGGGCAATCCATGGCAGTGACATCTCAGCCTTTTTGGCACTGTCATTTGTCATATGTCTTCTGCCCCATTGACCAGCAAGAGCAGAGATTCCTTAGTCCTCTTGCTGTCAGTTTCCAGGAATGTCTTCATTTTAATGGTGCTCCCTTTCAACTCAGCAAAGCAGGACTGACTTGTGTAGACAGCAAGTAACAACTGGGGAATGACCAGCAGTCACTTTCCTAAAAATGTCACTCTGCAAGGGCAGAAATAGCATGCTAACTTGAGACCTCTCAAAGAAAAACAGGCAACTAATGGCCTTTGAAAGCTTGTCACTCAGAGGTAGCCTAAGACTCTACTTTAAGGGCCTCACACAAGTACAACAATTATTTAGGTTGCTGCCATGGAAACTTATACTGCCATGAGGCTCATGGCAAGTATCATGAAGCTAATGGAAATTTTCCACGAAGAGGAATTTGTTTGATCATTTCATGACCTGGGTCAGCTCACTTTGGATTTTCCCACCCAAGGCAGAAGTTTCACAAATATCCACAGCAGATCCCCCTCCAATGTGGCTTCTGACACTGTGCTTGAGCACTCTGGGGGACCCAGTGCAGAGCATCTGTCAATTCTCTCTGCGGGTTAATCCCTTGGGTGCCACTCGTGTTCTTCCAAGCTGTATTGAAATGTGCTCACATATGAAAGTGTCTAGAGACAGCATGTTTAGATGCAGAAGACATCATGAAAAAAGGCAATATGAAAGTTACTTTGTCTGCAGTGTGTTTTGTGTCCTGCTTGCTGTGTGTCCTTTTGGCAGAGCACTCCTAGGGCAGAGCATGGCAGAGTCTTTGCAGGTCTTGACCACTCATCCTCCATCATTTTGGACATTCTGCTTCTTACCTATTTCAAAGTAATATCTTCTAATAAAAGAGGGAGGAAGTCAATTAGCATTTATTCAGCCCCCTAAACCAGACACATAAACAGCCTAAAACACCAGGCATTACTGAACATTCAGTCCCACCTGAGACATCCATCACCTTAACAACTCAAAATTAAGAACAGGTGTCCTATTCACAGAAAGATAACATACAAATTCACAGGACATCTCTAAACCTCATGAAGAAGGAGAGGTTGTGGGAATGATCTTTACATATTGGGGAAAAGAAGGATTTTAATTATTTAGCTTGATTTTGTTACTATAGCAACAATGACTGTTCCAGGTTTTCTGCTACTGTTGAGTTTCTTATTCTGACATCCAATATTGCCACGGATTGACCCTGGCTGGATATCAGTAGCCAAGGTGTTCTATCACTCCCCTCCTCAGCAGGAGGCAGCAGGGGGTGGGATAAGATGAAAAAAACCGAAAACCCTGCAGGTCAAAACAACAGAAGCTTAATAAAGCAAAAGCAAGGCCACACAGAGAAGCAAAGGAAAACAAAATATTTTCCCGCTACTTCTTATCAGCAGGTGATGTCCAGACACTTCCTAGACTTCAATACACTTATTGGCTGCTCCAGAAGACAAACATCCTAAGATCCAATGTCCCTCCCCACTCCATTTCTCTTAGATATATTGCCAAGATTAGATATATATGATGCCACATGGTATGGAATGTTTGGTCAGTTTGGTTTATCTGCCCTGGCTAGGTTCCCTCCCAAGTTGTTGCCTACTCCCAGCCTAGCTGTGAGGTGGAGGGGGGAAGTAGGAGAGGGTGATAATCCTATGCCAGCTCTGCTCAGCAGTAGCCAAAACACTGGTGTGTCACCAACACCTTTCTAAATACCAATAAAAAGCACAGCACTGTGAGGGCTGCTGTGGAGACAACTAAATGAGCACTGCTGTGGAGAAGATTAAGTCCATCTCAGCAAGATCCAGTACAAATATAGATGGACAACTCTTGTGCCCACACCCTTCAGGCCAAATAAGAGAAAGTAGGCAGTAGACTGGTCAGTGTTTCTTTCCAGGTAACACTAAAACCCACAAGCAAATTCAGCTGAAGGAGAGAGACAGAGGCACTACCAAAAGGGGAAAAGAAATACAGAAATACAGAAATACATCTGTGGCTGATGGAAGACTGACATATCTGACAAAGTGTTATGTATGTTTTAATACAACATGAAAACCAGAATGACAGCCTAGTCATGCACTTGGAACAAGTCTGCCAACAGTGGTTTTCCTCTCCATAAGCCTTTCCTGGGCCCTTTATTTCTCATGTGACACTGTAGGAACAGGTACAGGTACACTGTAGGAACTTCACAGTGGTGCTCACCTTCCCTTTGCACTACCTTGCTGCCCCACTGTAAAAAGCTGATAAAGGCTTCCTCAAACACCACTGTATGCCAGAAGGAAAAATTCCTGAATGAGCCAACCAGCCAAAACATTGAGAAAGGCAAGTTTTGTCATCACAAGGCAGAAAGGAAACAAAGATGACACATCTGGCCATGGGTTGTAAATGTGTGTATCATTCTGCTCTCAGTAAGGCTTAGGAGAGAGCTTTTAAACCTTTCCCAGTATAAATCACCATTATGTTCCTCTTCCTCACAGTAAGGGGTGCCCATCTACCTGCACAGTCTCTTCCTAGAAGCAGGGGAACAAGAAAAAGAAAATGGGACTGCAGGGCTTGGGAGCTCAATCAGTATTAATGTTCAGAGTCATCAGGACAAAGGGTTGGAATATGAAGTTCCTGTTTAGGCCATTTTGCAAATGTCTGCTCTGAAAAAATGCCAGACTTGCCAGTTTACAAGTTAGGCTTATAAATATTTACAGTTTATCTATAGCTTTTAGGCCTGTTATTTGTAAGTTTACAACAGAGTTTAAGTTTGCACAGTTCTGCAGTTTAGAGCTCTGAGCACTTAGGTTTTTCCAGATCACTTTCGCAGAAAGAAAGGGGACAAATATAAAAAACTTTCCCACTTGCTTTTGCAGCATTCAGTAAAACTGTTGTTACTCCAGAGCTGTTATTCAAGTTGATGTATGGAATATGCACTTAAAAACAACAGAAATGATGAAAATAAGGAATTCCTTAACAAATGGAATTACATTTACTTAATATACCAAGAAGGTAAGAAAACATTGTGCCTGATTTGCACAAAAGTTACTGCTGTTATGAAACACTAAAACATCAGACAGCATTACTTGTCAAATCAAAAGTCATTTAATAAATTCAGTGGTGATTACCTTAGGGACAAGCAAGAACTGCTGCTTAACGGTTCATTTTTAAGAAATTGGTCAAGGAAATGAAGTTGCAATGCTTGCCATCTGTATTAAGGCTCCTGAAAACACTAAAAAGAAGAAACCACACATCAATATATTCAAGGCTGCCTGCTGGAACTTTCAGGCATCTTACCCCTGAGAAACAAAGCTACACATGAGAAGAATCAGACCACTTGTGGCATCAGGTCACACTGTGTGGAAAGTTCAAAAGAAAAATTTACTGCATTCTTTCACAGTGCTGGATTAGAGCATGAATATCAGATCTGAGCTTCTTATTTTAAAGGAGGATGAATGAGGAATTCTAAGGAATTACTTTCCCATATCTTTAACAAAGCCAATCATTTTGTAATCCATCTGCCAGATTTTTGATTAAAACAATGTGAGAAAAAATTCTGGGATAGACATCCTATGGTAACAAGTTAAAACCACAGCCAACGAAGCACAAAAAGTTGTTGACTTTTTTATGACACATCTACATTTTTTAAAATATAGAGTTTATGTTGCATCCCCCTTCAAAACAGATAAAGCATGAAGCCTTTGTTGAAATGGGTACAGCTTATCCAGAATTCTCTGAACTGCTTTTTGGCCTCTTCTGAAGATTGCAATATTTTTTTTTAATATATCAGACAAAAAAGTATTTGATTGCTGAGAAGGGCAGACGTACCAACCAAAGAGAGAAGGATTAATAACCCAGGAAAAACTTTGGACCAGCTGACCCTCTGTGGTCCCTTCCAACCTAACCCATTCTGTGTAATTCTGTGATTGCCAAGGAAATCAATTTGATTAAGTCCTTCATTCAAAAGTAGAGGGCTTAATTCAACAACAAGCAAAACAATACTGAACACATAGTTGGCTTCATGTTCTTTTGCATTATTGCCTTTCCCAATGTTTGTGCACTGGTGCAAGAAAGAGGGAAAGTGTGCAAGATACCATTCTTTTACTCTTAAAAGGTTTGATTGGGATCTAAAATGATAGGCTTCTGAACTGTTTTGTTTTTTTTAATTAAAATAAATATATGTATGATTTTTTCCTTAGTTTAGAAAGGCCTGTAAACTTATAACAGCCCTTCATCATCAAGAAGGAAACATTCTAAAATACAACTATTCATTTTCAAAATACTGTTCATACACAGATTTTGCTTCCTTTCTGTTACAAGAGACAAATTTTATGGCAAGAATTCATCTTCAGTGATGGTGCCATGCTGAAACACCACAGGTGGAGTGGGATAACACACTTTGGTGCATCAAAGATTGAAGAGGGAATGTAGCACACACATATTCCCAGATAAGAGCATATGTGGGTTATGAAAGCACCCCTTTGAATTACAACGTCTGTTTTGAGGGATTTTGGGGTTTTGGAAAGAATGTTGGAGAGATTTCTCTAGGAAGCTGTTTTTGTGGAAAAATATATCACTCTTTTAGGGTGGGGCTGCTGGGGAAGGTTTGCTTTTTTGGGTTTTTTTTGTCCTATTACATTACATTCATCCTCACTGATGCAGGTGGTGAATAAGTGGACTTGCTCATCCACACCAGCACTAGTTACAGAGATTTAGATGTGACAGGACTGCTCAAGCAGTTGCACAGGAGTGTCTAGCAAACTGCTAAAGCTGTTACCTGCAGTGGCTGGCTAGCAGCAGCAAAACCATGGCTTCTCATTCTGCACTCTTAATACATATTTAACCTGAGGAGCTTTCCAACCCCATTCCCATTAAAAAAGGACAGTCTTTTGTTCTCAGAACTGAGCAGGAAACATCGTTATACCTGAGTGTGTGCAAACAGAAACCCCAGTTACTCACCTTGAGACCTTGTCACAAATCAGGGGACAAAAGATGAAGCTCAGTATTTGCCAAACAGGGAAAGATAAAATTTGATCTTATTCTTTAAAATGTACTGTGTTTGAAAATAGGATGGAGAAAAAGCTTTTAAAACCTTGTCTCCCAAGAAAGCATGTCTCATTTGTTCATTTCCAAAGGGATTACCTTCAAAATGTAAGACATCTTTGATAGAGCTTGTTCTCATTTACTGAAAACAAATGAAAGAGGAAGCAACGAGGGAGAGGAAACAGAGATGCCCTACATTACATACAACCAATATTCTTTGCCAGCACAACTTTAACTGAAAAATACTTTGTTTTCATGTTTTTGTCCCCAAGAGAATGCTGATACGGAACGAGTAACAGCTAAAGATGTGTCAGCTACCAACCACCTGCAACTGGAAGATCTTCAGAGAATACTGGCAGTGAACAGATAGTAACTCACTTCTGTGTGTGTGTTTGTGTGCCTGTACTTATCTCCCCCATTCTCGCTTAAAAACCAGTATCATGTTCTTGAAGTTATCAGATCGATGCTGAAAATCATCCCTAAGCATGAGAAAACTGACAGAAAAATATCAGTGTGGAATTGCATAACAATTACCAAGAAAATGTCCAATCACTTTGGTTTCCTAACTTCCTGTTTACCCACTCACAGCACCGGACTAAAGAAGAATCATTTCTTAAATTCTTCTGTTTTCATATAGAATCATAGAATTGTTAAGGTTAGAAAAGACATTTAAGATCAAACCCAGCTGTCAACCCAACACCTCCACCATGTGTCACCATTAAATCATGCCCTCAAGTGCCATAACCACACTTAATATCTTTCTGAAAATGGCAGATTTAATATTTATGGTATAGTTTTTGTCCTATGATTTCAGTCCGTTTTCCTCCTCATAAAAGGAAAGAAAGGTCATGTTGAAATTGACTTAGGACTAGTCACATCAGTTTCATTTCTGCAGCTAACAAGGTGATTTTCTCCTTTAAGAGAAGAGCGGTCTAGGATCCAGTCAAATCCTGCTCTATCCCATTTTTCTTCACAGCTTTCAAAAACCTGATGCACACAAAAAATTCAGAGAATCAAAGATTTAGAAAAATCTCAAGACAAAGACTTGGAACAGAACAGTACAGCTACTACATTTGTGTGCATTTTCCTTCTGTCTTACAGCAACAGAAAATGTCAGAGGGAAAAAAAAAAATAACTAAGCTACAAAAGGACTAGCTGGGCTGGAGGAAGACAAGCATGTTAGGACAGGATATGTGACCCAGGGAAGAAGCACAAGAGTGAGGGATCAGCCTCCTCATCTCTGAATCAGAGCAGCCTCTCCCCTCACTTGCTTTCAGATGAAAGGAAGGCTATCATACTTCAGAAGACTAAAAAAAAGAAGTAGGCCCACTCTATTATAAAAGGCAACATTTGAGAGAAGACAGAGGAAAACTCCAGCATTATAAAATAAGTGAATAAATGTTGAAAAATATTTCCCAGATACCTCAGTCTTTGAGCATATTCTGGGGATATGTCATCTTGCTGACTTAGCAACTGAATGCTACCATTTATTCATTCATTCAAACAGGAGTTATTTTTACTTATCCATATGTGTTAATAACCATAAGAGATGAGACCACCCTCACTCTTCCAGTTTTTCTTCCAACTTCTACTATTTCACCTTTATTATAAAGACTTTTCTCACTGATGAATATAAGAAATGACTCAATAACTATTATTTAGAAACCACATAAATAGAAGGCTGGTTAGGAACAGCATAAATCATCTTAAAGCAGAAAAAGTAAGGGGTTTACAAAAACCAGGAAAAAGGAAGTGTAGAACTGGAAGGCATTCAAGTCAGAATTTAGACTTTTCAGAAGCCCATGTTTTAACAATATCATTACAACCAAATCACTGCATAATCACAGAAGGAAATGTTTCCCAGCAAGTTTCCCTCATGCTGCTCCCAGAAGACCTGTCCCAAACATGCAATAATAAGGGCAAGAAGCAGGAAATGTTTTAATTAGGCTACTACTCTATTAACTTAACTCATCTGGGAAATACTAGCAATAACTTATTCAGCCTAAATTGTCATTCTTTAATTGCTTTACCTAATAAAGGGCTGTCCTCAGTGCCCAGCCTCTCACAGCTGGCTTAAAACTTGTGGGCACCCTTGCAGGCAGGTTAAGGGAGTTGTCTCCTCAAAGCTCCAGCTTTAGTTCCTCAGAGCAACCCTAAGCACGCATTCATATGTCACAAACGAGACCTAACTTCCCAGCATCACACTGAATCCCTGAGCCCCTGGGGAGGAAAGACAGGAAGAGCTGGATTAATGGCAGAATGAGGAAGAAAGAATGATTATCAGTTCACCATAAGGCAAAGTGTTTTTCCAGGGGCTCTTTCACCAAAAGGGTAACTGTCAGAATGTGCAGAAAAGACCAAAATGATCTGACACTCAAACACCTGATGGCCAGAGGGCCAGAATACAGCAATAAAATGTTCTTACAAACCTGGTAATTACTAAATATGTGCCATTCATCAGTTCAAACAGTTGCAAAACTATACTTGTCTATAAAAGTGGTTTGCTTCCACTCCTCAAGAATGTGCACACAGATTAATAGAAATGAAACAAACAAGTGAGAAGCATCAACCAAGTTATGGGATGTGTGTGTGTGTCCTTAGTTACACAAATTTAGTATGGAGAGGCTTAAAGAGCAAACCACAAACATCTCACTACACAGACAGGAGTCATCAGTATTCTCCCAGCAGCAGCAACACACTGCAGAGCAGGAGCTTGAATTCCTTCAAGCAGTTGACAGCACAGTAGTACATATGCAAAGTCCTCAGAGCCGTAAGCCTTGCTTTAAAGTTAAGAGCACACACTGCATCTCAAGACAGTTTGCCAACTTCATTGGAAAAATATCAATGCATTACTGCTAAAAGCCTGCATATATGTATGTACCTGTCTCACAAAAGGCTGGATGGCATCAAGCTAACAAACCTTAGCAGGCCTTTTCCTAAATCCATTACATGTTTCTAAATGCAGCAGCATTAAGACAACTTTTAAATTGCAGAGTGCTGTGGCCTGATACAGAACTGCAGTGAAGGTATCTGTTGTTTTGTAATCAACTACCTGTGATCTCTAAGATCTAAGGAGAGTTGCAGTGGAGGAGTTAAAGGTGTAATCCAAGCATGGGGCTTTGATCTGCTAAAAAGACATTTTAGAGCTGAATCTGAAAAGAATCAGAGTCTCAGTCTGCTCTTCTTGGTTCAACCTTGTTCTGTTGCCTAACAAAACCTGGACGTGATGGACTTGTGGTGGATTTGACTGAAAAGCTTCTCTTTTACCAAATATTTCTAATGTATTATCTTGCATAGAAGCCTGCTATGTAAAACATTATCATATAAAAAACTTCTCGTCTTCAGCACTCTAAGATTTCTTTCTTAAAATGACTACTTATTTAAAAAACATGGAAGAGAACAGATAAAAGAAGGAATTAGCAGTAATATTTGAGTTGGCTTATTTATCTCTCCTCCTCTGCTTTGGCAGCAGTAGATCCTGAAGTGTTTCAATTGTCAATAGATTACCAATTAAATTTCTAAAACAAATATCCTCTGTGTTTACAGTCACTTTGAGTATGCTGGGCTGTCTTTTTTTTCCCCTACACCCAAAATGGATCAAACCTCATGGTTTGCATATCTAAAACATCCATTTTACTCAAAAAATCCCTCAAGAAACCAAACACAGAAAAAAAAAAAAAACCACCAAAAACCAATCAAACAAAATCCTGCATCAAACAGGATTATTACATCCTGGTGGCATTATAATGGTTCTAAAGAAGTAGTAATTAGAAGATTGTCTGGCTCGCTAAAATATTCTGACCCTTCAAACACTAAAGCTGTGTTTAAATAGTTGTAAAGAAATAGCAAGTGCCCTAGCTGCTATTCAAAGAATCTAAATCATCACCCACTATCAACATTCATTCCTAGAAAAATTGAACTTAGAATGATTTCTTGACATTTAAAATTAATTCCTAGCCTAGATGGCTTTGTGGTCAGGATGTAAGGCCAATAGCTTTCCAAACAGCAAAAAGAGAGGCTCAGGAGAATTATTTAATGGAGGTAAATGTTACCCTCATGTGAACAAAGCTTATGCAGGAGGATAGGGCAATACAGAACGGAGAACAGAAAACTGCATCTTCTGCAGCTGGAGGAGGAGGGAGATTTAAAAGAAGATTCAAAACAAGGCTGAGGGAAAATGGATCAGAAAACAGCAGCAGAGCAGTGCAAGCCCTGAACCCTGTTGGTAAAACTGTTGAATTTGTAAGTTCTCTATAATAACCTTTAGAGACTTGCCTTTGGTTTTGAGCAGAATTGTGACATCCTACAAATGGGGAATAAGTTAGCCTGAAGGCATATTCCATCAGACAAACATCCACTACAAGAAGCATAACTAGCTTGCCACATAATACATAATTTTCTGTTCCTCAGTGGACACTAATTGTTAGATTAAAACTTCCTCTAATGGCTGCAGAGCTGTCCCTGCCTCTCTTCCTTCCCAAACTCTAATCAACCCATGACATTATCTGCTTAATAAAATATCCCTTTGTATTTACTGTTCTTCCACAGCTTTCCTGTGCCTATACTGTTCACTTCCATTTATATCTCTCTTCTCCCGTGCCAAGTTATCAGACTAATACTATTTTTTATCTAAGGTATCTGACCAGATATTTAACTTCAGTTAAGATTAGCAACACATTCTCGGGTTCTATTTATACTTCAACGTTGCCTTGTTTAGAACAGTTGCTAAGTCTCTGAATTAAAATAATAATAATAAAATAATAAGAAGTTAAAAGGGAATAAAGATGTAGGAAAGGATCATCATTAGCATTATACCTAAAGATAAATAGCAGGAGGAAGAGCAGGAAAATTTTGAAGTGACAGAATATTATTTCAATGAAGGAATAAGAATAATAAGCTGCTCTTAAAATAGCACAGAAGCACCTGGAAACCATTCAGCAGTCTTTTTGAGCTTCAAGGAATGACAGAGATCAGAGGATGCAGACTGAGACAATCCTACAGAAAATGCACAAAAGCAAGACTATAAGCAATGAAAAAAAAAAAAAAAAACACCCACAAAAACAAACCAGAGATAGAAATCTTGTGTCTTATCATTTCACTTGCTTAATTCTGTAGCCTGTTTGCAATCACAGAATCACAGAATGCACCAGGGTGGAACAGACCACAGTGGATCATCTGGTCCAACCTCCCTGCTCAGGCAGGATCATCCCAGAGCATGAGGCACAGGATTGTGTCCAGACAGCTCTTGAATATCTCCAGTGAAGGAGACTCCACACCCTCTCTGGGAAACCTGTTGCAGTGTGTGGTCACCTGAATCAAAGTGTCCTTCCTTGTGTGCAAGTGGAACATCCTGTGCATCAGTTTCTGCCCATTACATCCTGCCTTGTTGCTTGGCACCAGTTTGCACCACCACCATCCTCTTGACACCCTCCCTTCAGATGTTTCTAGACATTGATGATGTCCCCTCCCAGTTGTCTCTTCTCGTGGCTGAACAGCCCCAGCTCCTTCAGCTTTTCCTCATGAGAGAGATGCTCCATCCCTTCATCATCTTTTTTGTCCTCCTCTGGACCTGCTCCAGGAGCTCTGTGTCTCTCCTGTGCTGAGGAGCCCAGAGCTGGACACAGCTGAGGATGTGCCTCACCAGGGCTCAGCAGAGAAGCAGGATCCCCTCCCTGACCTGCTAAAACTGTTCTTCCTGATGTACTCCACAACCTCTTAGCCTTCTTGGCCACCAGGACACACTGCTGGCACATGGACAGCTTGGTGTCCCCCAGGGCCACCAGGTCCTTCCCCACAGAGCTGATTCCAGCAGGTCAGCCCAAACCTGTGCTGGTGCCTGAGGTTATTCCTCCCCAGGTGAAGGACTCTGCCTTTACCTTTGTTAAAATTCAGATAGCTCTTCTCTGCCCATCTCTCTATCTGCAAATAACTGCAGGAAAGAAAAGGATTAAAAATCCTAAAAATTACCTCTCCATGTTCCTGTTGCCATTCTAATCTCTCTCCCCAATCAAATATATATACATGAATAATTATATTTCAGCACCCCAGCTAGCTCCTATATATTACAACTTAAATTATTGAAAGAGTATAAAAATCTTACTGCTTGATTAAAACAAATTTTAATTGCATTAAATGTAATTCCATGGTTCTGGGCTTTGACTGGAAAGGAAAAAAAATAAGAGGAAAAAAAAACAAACCTGTTGGTTGGAATTCTGCAGCAATAGCTCAGACCTTTCTACAGCAAGAAGTTACTGCAAGAAATTACTGCAGACATAATTCAACCTTATACATTGTGGGGCAAGCCATGCAGCAAAAGCTGTTAGAGGAACAGCAGGGGGCAAGTTCCCATAGTTTTCATTCCCTGGAGCTCTCAGTGGAGACTGAAGGGAATTGGAGAGTTAAACTACCAAGCCTAGCTGATACTTTGCAAAGCCTTTCTTTTCACACACTAGTTTACTAACAGCAAGAAAGGTATAGAGAAATTAAATAATTCTGTTTCGGGGTGATCCTATCTTGGTGAATCTAACTCGAGCTACCTCAGTGTCAAACCTTCAGAGGCTCACAGGTTTTGTAAAATCCTAGAACCTCAGCAGCTGCAGCATTACCAAAATGGAAGTGAGAAGTACCAGCACTGGGTCTTTTTGTTGCTGTTGTTGTTGTTGTGCATGTGGGTGGTGATTACACACTGTTTTCACTGAATGTTTAAAAAAAAAAAATAAAGAAATAGTGTCAATACTTACTAATGTGGCAAGCCTTCAATGCACCCTAATCTTGGGTATATTTATAAAAATATACCAGCTTGGACCAGAAAGTTTTCTATACTTGAATAAATATGGACACATTCATCATCACTTCACCTAGAAAAGAGAATTTCCAAGCAAACCTCACAGAAAATCTTGTCTTAAATATAGGAATTAACCCAAGTGTTATAAAGACAAATAGTGAGAGAGTGGCTGAAAGTGGTGTCCATAATGTGAATAGCCTAAAACTCTGGGGTTAGAGTTTCTACTAGAAATGATGAAGCAAATGACACCCAGTGCCATCAAAAATTTGCATGTGTTCAGTCCATGTCACCTCACACAAAGTAGTCCAGAGGGAATTACAGTTACATATAAGGTTTACAGAGCTCACATGAGGCCATGCACACCATATCATGATGTTGCACACTGCAGCAAAAACAAAAGCTTGTGTTTTAAAGATTAATAAATAATCAGGAGTTTCTGTTATCATCCCCTGTGCCTTAAAATCTTTGTAAAAATCAGATATCTACTTCATATGTAGAGTACAAGAACTCAAACTTATACCATTCTCTCTGCAGTTTAGCCACAACAGAGCTCCTTGCAGTGGGTAACAAATATGTAGCATGTTGCTTTATCAGAGGCTTGTCATGGGAAATAACTTAAAAGTAATTTATTTAATAAGATTGCTATGATAGCCAATAACATTTCAACAGGAAGGTTGCTCTTTGGACTAATTAAAACTAAAGCTTTTGAGACCCTTGTGCTCTTCTCCCCCTATCCCCCCCCACCCAAAGTACCTTCAAAGGCATGAGAGATGAAGAGTCTCTCTTAGGTTGTTTACTAAAGGTAATTTGATAGAGTTTTGAGCTCTACTAATGAGCTCATGTGTCTTGCATATTAAATATTATGACAGAATAACTCGGGGAATACTGAGTCCTTGGTTGTTGGACTACATAAAGAATTGATCTTACAAAGGTCCCAATACTTCCTCTATGCTTTCTGACTTAGTATTATAATATTAATATTCCTACTCTATTTTTCCTGCTTGCATTATTTACCTCTCTGGACACAGCAGCAAGTTTTTAGTTTCAGATATGTAAACTGTGCTGTTTTTAATAGATGTATTTTACTGTAGATATAATACAGCAAATTTGCCTTGAAATTTAAGTATTAACTTTATTATGAGTGACAGCAAGGTTAAACAGAAAAAAAAATATGGAAAGTATTTAAAATTTTATCTTGGCTTAAAACTGACAAATCTGCTCTAAACTCATCAACAGTTTTCAGGCCAAAAAACACAGTCCAAAATTTCTCTTATGGTAAGTTTCCCTGACTGGAGTGAACAAAAAAAAACACATTCTGATCTTGTCTGATCCTACATGCTCCAAATACCTCACCCCCATAGAAGAAAGTTAAAAAGAAACCCACAAAAAATCAGTTGTATGGTCACTTCCATTGTTTCATTCCATTATATCATTATCACACAGATAAGTACATATTAGAATGGATATATGTGGCTGAAAACAATGGAGGTTAATGCATGATTCTGTTGACATAAAGTTCTCATATGAACAATTTTTTCTTGCTGTATCTCAGGTAAATTTCCTTCTATAAGGATGAGAGGGGAGAGTTGGAGGAATACAATATAGCAGTTGAGTTTTACTTGTCATCATTGGTGTAACATTCCAGCTGAAGTAATGCAAAGAGCTTAAACTCTTGCTTAGAAACACAATAAAAATTCCAATCACCAGGCATTTACTTATTTTATGCCAAAAATATTATCATAAAAACTAATTTTGAAATTCTCCCTTCTCTTTTATTGTTGCTGAAACGAAAGGATATCTTAATATAACATGCAAACAATGCAGTGTTTGCATTCTATATGGTTTTCCTTTTCTTTACATAGATGCATTCCACAGATAGCTAATATTTAATAATTTGCAAGCAGGATATATATATATATATAAAAACATAAAAACTATATAATCTTAAATGTTTTATTGAACATTGTTTTATTGAAATCCTGCTGAAGTAATTCTTGTAGCAGTCTGGTAGGAGCGGAACTACAGCTTTTAAGGAACACTACATGCAAATAAGGCCTCCAACTTGAAGATTTTATTGTCTACTGGAATGTCAGCCAGATACAACTAATTTTTTTCATTTTTAAACTTAAATGGAAAAAAAAGAGAATAAAAGAAGTATCTCACTTCCAAAATTAAAGATCTCCCATTTTTCCTTGTAAACAGAAATTTTAAAGATTTTTTAAGGGATACTATTCCTATTCAAACTCCAATAAGATTTTTTTTTTTCTTCTTAATATTTTAAGCAACTGAAGTTCCTAAGAAAATTTGTTTCTGGTCAAACGTTATAATCAGAGTGACAGATTTATGGAGCAAATTCCTATCGCCAGCTTTTCCTAGCCTTTTGGTTTCACATTCCAGATGCTTTTTCAAAAACAGAAAATGAAAAACAAGAGTCATTGTTAGCCACAATTAGGTCAAAAAATGACTATTTTCAAAAAGTTAATTTCTAACTTAAGAAGTGAAAGAATTTTTATGTGCCCTACTATTTCAACATGTTTTTCCTTAAAAGAAAAAAAAAACCAAAACTAATTTCTGCCAACACATGACATTTAGTTCAAACAATTACAATTTATATATTACAGATCTTCTTAAATATTTATTGTGGTTTGAAAATTTAATACCCAGACCATTTAGCTCTCTAATTTATCCAGAAATGTCTTGCCATTTCACCTGATTCATTTCAAGCATGCAAGCAAAGCGAAATAACGGGTTTGTGAAAACAACAGCGAAACATTTTTTCAAAATTGTTCAAGATATTTTTGACTTCCCAGCAACATGATTTCTGGAGATTCTGTTGGTTTGCTGCAATGCTAACACACTGAAAAACCTTCAGGTACCACGAGCCCTGATCCTAAACAGGGCATGATTTTTATGCAATGCTCAGGGCAATTTTGCTCCAGTTTCTCGAGATCACGGGGGATGCATTCTGCTGTCATCACTCATTGGTGAGGTTTTCTGCCCCTACACCTTGGGCTACCATTTTCCACACCCACCTTTAAGGTTCATCAGCTCCAGAGGTCACAAATCATGCAACCACACAGGTGGAATTGGCACGTTAATCCCTTGCCATCACTCCATAGTAGGAGCAGTCACAGTGTCTTTTAGAGACAGGCTGAAATATGATTAAAGAAATCTTCACAGGATAACTACTTTTTGTGGAAAAAAAAAAAAAAAAAAAAGTTGTCCCAAAGTGTTTTTTCCAGCCTACTTTTAGTCCATGTCTCAAAGCTGTTATGTGCTTAAATAGGGGATTAGGAGAAATGTGTTTGCCTGGTCACCCACAGAACAATATTCTCTATTTAAGTTGCATTAAGGAGAAGCACAACTAAAGAAAACAAGCAAAGAAAAATAGGACAACAATCACCCACCCCACAAAAAACTATCAACAACAAAAAAACCCAAGCAAACAGGAAAAATAAAATAAATAAATAAATAATGATTTTACAAAAACCCAAAACCCAAAACAAAACAAAACAAAACAAAACAAAACAAAAAAAAAAACCCACCCAAAACCAACAAAAAAGCCAAACAAACAAAACAAAACAAACCCAAAACCACAAATAAACACCCCCCGCCAAAAAAAAAACCCGCTTACACCACAGACAATTCATAAATGTTTATGCCAAATTCCTGAAAATTACATTCAGTATTTTTGCTGCATCAATATTTTGAATGAAGGGAATGAAGGGAAAGCAACAACTTAAAACTTTACTACAGGCTTGACTCTTATTATGTCAGAAGGTCTGCAGTAGGCAGTTTATTGATACGTATTCTGGAATGAAATATATATTACATGGAAAATTTCCAGGGGTGACAATATAACTTGTTGTGACTAACTATGATTCCTAAACTCCTGAAGAACTCAGAAGTAGTTTTCATGTCATCCAGGACATCAAACACCTCTGCTTTTACACACTTTAATAATGAGAACTATTCTGGGATACCAAACCATAAACCAAAATATAGCTCATAATTATTTACCAGAATTTCAGTAATTCACAGCAGTTAAACTAATCCATTCTCCAGTAAGTCCTTGGTTGAAACAATATAGCTGTGTCTATAACATCTGAGCAATAAAGAGAGAAAAATAAAAACATATCTCAATAAAAAAATATTAGAAAACCGTCACATTGTGTCTACCACAAATCCCACATTCCTCTTTAGACAGACAAATGCTGTTGATTTACCTCCTGACCAAGAACCATCTGTTCACGCCTCCTGCTCCTTCTGCCCCTCCTTCTTTCTTTTCCTTTAAACAAAACCTTTCTTTTTAACCTTTTGGGGCTAGTTCTCTATAATTAGCACAAGTTAAAAGCAGGAGATATCACACAATTTATTGCACTGCAGACAAAGCAGGAGCAGTGGACATTCAGAAATAACCAAATCCAACTCTTGGATAATATTCAACAGAATCCATTACAGAGACAATAGAAGTTCAGGGTCTGGCTCAAGCAGACACATAGTCCAGCTGTGTGTGGCAGCTAACTCTCATAATCTTGTTTCAGATATTTTTATTGCCTCAAGCATTACAATCTGTTGAGCCTCAGCCAAAAAGCCTAGCTTCTCTAATTTCTTTCCCTTGTAGTAGGAGTGAGAAACTTGAATTTGACACTGAAGGTCATTCACCAAAAAAGGAAATAAAATCAGGGAAACTTGTCTCCTTCTCAAGTTAAAATTCTGTCTTAATAAAGCCCTGCTCCTTTCAGCTGCTCATCTAGAGTACAATCTAAAGAAGCTGTGTCTCCTCATAATGTGAAGGTGAAAAAATGATGAATTATTTTCTCAAATTCACAGGCAAAGATAGTCTGATCATTCCTGAAGCATTGAGGGTGCATCATCTATGTCATTTCCCATTTTAGTGGGCTTCAGGAAGAATGTCTGTGCTAAACCGATAAATAGTTGATAAAGTTATCCAGACATTTGTCACTGAATTTCTAAAATCTTCTGTGCCTGCTCCATAAAAATAAGGGTCTTTGTGTATTATTTATTAGTAATATGTCGTTCAGGTTACATGGGATATTAGCTTGCTTGAATAGTCTTAGTTCAATCAGCAGAAGAAAGCCACAGGAAAAAAAAAAGCAAGAAAATATGATCTTGATAAACCAGAAATCTATTAATTAAGAAGTTTCAGGTTATTTTCTTACAGTTTTCTCTATTATCTCTTCTCAAGCTACTCTAACCATGACAAGAATGTTTATACACTAATGTGTGCATATGAATATTCATTAATATTCTAGCAAGTAAAATACAAAAATCTCAGACATATTCTACAAAACAAAGTTGGTCTGAATACTGAGAAAAGGAAAATCTACAAGGTTTGCATTTCAAATGTCAAATTAGAGGCATACCCATTAGAGTTTCCAAAGAAAACTATTCCAAAAGAAGTAGGGGGTGCATGAACAAAAGCCACACGATGAATTATTTGTCAGCTCTAGTTGGAAATTATATTTTTGCTTTTAATGGAATAAACATGATTCTAGTTTTATGTACTTTGAAGACAATTTCTGCAGCTGTAGCATTACAGAAGTGAGCAAATGCTGGCTGAATACAGCAGACAAGGAAAGTTTTTTTTCAGTCAGTGGGAGCTTCACTGGACTGTCACAATGTCTCAGATAGGGTAGAAAGTTGATGCTGTTGTACACCACAACGACACAAAGACTCTGACTTCATAAGGCTGAAAATGACTCCTTTGTTCTTGGGATGTGTCTCCCTTATAGACTATTCTACACAGACAAATTTGATTGGTGAAACAAAGACAAACCTCTTCAATCACATTGGTCAGGCCAGAGGGACATCAAGAAGCCCCGCTTAGGGAAAGAATGTAAACAAACTTGCAGTTACAAAAACACTTCTCTTGTTTACAGAAAATTCCCCGGGAAAGGAATTTCAGAAAACCAAAACATCTCAGGCACAAACCAGGGCTACAGAAAGTGGCTTAGCCACTCCTCTGACAGCTCCCTCAGGACCTGCACATGTCTCTCATCAGGTCCCATGGACTGATGCACCTTCAGGATCCTCAGAGGGCCTTGAACCTGATCTTATTCCACAGTGGGTGATTCTTCCCTCTCCCAGCCCCTGCCTTTGCCTTCTGGGCAGTGTGGTTGGAGCACTTGGCGTGGAGAAGGATCCACAGAAGTGCATCAATTAATTTAATTAACCAGGTCTCCTGTGTCCTTACAAGAATTTTTCCAGATTTTTCCTATTTCTCCTTTTGTCACTGACATGCTTTTAAGAGTTTTTTGCTGCTCTTGACACTCCTGGCCAGGTTTAACTCTATCAGGATGGAAGGAATAAATGTGGTATGTGGTGGGAGGTAGGTTGCTTGGGTTTATTTCCTTGCTTTGTTTTTTTTTAAAGATATAAAAGATCTGTATTAAATAACATACTGTATGAGATCAGGGTACACTTGATAAGGGAGTATCACTTTACTGGTGGGGAGAGAGGGAGAAATGCAAAAAATCTCTGCCCTGAGAATTTCCTAGAGTAGTTCATGGCTTTATCTTGTGTTTAGTAGTCAGTCCATATACTTGCACTGTTGATTTATTTCACTATTAGAATTTGCTAACTAGGAATGCTGAACTGTCTAACTTTTACTGCTCACTTCAAACTATTCTTATGAGCAACTGAACCCTGTGAAGATGTCAAAAGAAGAAAAATCTTACAAGCTTATTTTCTGTTTAGTGGACTGTAAGCAATACAAATATTAAACAGACTGTGCATCTTAAGTATGCTATGAATAAAGATTCAAAATACTGAAAGGAAAATCAGACAAAACAGCAGAATGGCTTTGAATACAATATAAGGGCTTGTTTATTTGTTTTCTCCAAATAAACTATTTTATTTGGATCAACCTAGGGAAAATACAAGACATGATGAAAATCTTAAATAAGGAAAGTAAATCTAAGACATATTCTAGGACATCTTTTGTTTATATTATTATACTACATTAGTAGAATACTTATAGGTAGTTTTATAGGTCATAATTTGAGCAAACAAATCATAAGACATTGTCAAATCACAAGCAGTAGAAGAAAGAATTCTTGGCAGTAAAATACCAAATCAAATTATGAAGCACATATATTTTAGAGAAGAAGCCAGAAGAGGAAATAAATACAACTTCCAATAGAAATCCTTGAAATCATGTACTTAATAATAACTCCCAGAAATTACAAGTGGCGAGGTCTTCTGCAGAGGTTTACTGTGGCATTAATTTATATGAAGCTGAAGATGAAAAATATAATTAAAAAAAAAAAAAAAGAGTCAAATTGGAATGCTGGGTGCAGCAAATCTCAGACAGAGTCAGAGATTTTAATGTGCTGTAAGTAGCCATAGCTTTAAGCTCCTCTGACCCTTTTTGAGTTGAAGTTTCTTTTACTGCAGCTATTATATCATTGGGGCTGGAAAACTCTCTTGTGTGGGCAGTGGGCAGAATACAGATGATGTAACTCATGATTATGTAGATGGAAATTGTAATTGCTGACTTTTAAAAATAGCAGTAGCTAATTCCCCCATGACCTGTTTGAGCCAGTGGAAGCTGCTGAAGGAGATCTCTTCATAGAGTAATTAGGAAGTTCGGGGATGTGACTCTCTCTGGAGGGTTATCTTAATTTTATATTCTGCTGTTTGTACTGCAAATTTTAATGCACCTAATAATTTTCTTTTTTTATGCAACATAATGCATCAGCTGCCAGATTGATACGAGGAGAAAGTGAGGTGGGAAAAAAAGCAAATATAGTGGACTGGGAAGCACAGGTCTCCAGTATCGAGCGAGATTAAACCTTCCACTATTACAATTCAGACAGAGTTTTGGTGAGTCACATCCATAATGCTCAGCCTTGCATCAAATCACATCAACAAATAAACTAGTTGAGAAAATATTGTACTTGACAGTGTTCTCTACAAGCCACAAGCTAAGAGCACTCTGCAATAAGTAAAGGAAAGCGGTCACTGGTAAAAATGTAATAACATTGAATAAAAGTCCCATCTTCAGGAACAAAAAACATAAATTATTCCACTTCTCTTTCAAGAGACATTTTCTACTCCAATTTAGCTTCAGTTTCATTGCAAACTCTGTAGTAGAGTCATCCTCAATTTGGGTTTCCTTGTGGAGTAGACAGTAATGACTGAACCAAAGTGAATTAGCAGGAGTGTGAACCTCTCAGGTGAATTTAGGCTCATATAATCCTAATTATGAATTCAGTGCTGGTGGTATTCTCTACAGGGGAAATAAATATAGATGAACTGAAATCTGATTTCTCCCACACTCTTTCAAAATAAATATTTGTTTCCACAGAAAGTATTTTCTAAATTATAATTTTATTACCTTTTTATGAAGACTATATGACATAATTTTTAATGTTCAGAGCAAAGTGATTTTTTGGGATATCAGGTCCAGCCCCTTGTTATGATGAACATCAGATCACAAAACTCCTTCATTAAAAGGTGCAATGGCTGGTTTTTGCTAACTATAGAGGTTCAAGAGGAAGTATGTCAAGGTGTGTATAGAAAATCCTTACGACTATCTTAATTTTCTTACAACCACCTTTGTTTTTAAGTAAGTGAGGAAACAGAGCTCTAATATGTCAACATGGGATTCTCTGCCATTAAGTATGGAAATTGATGAAGAGTGCAGTATCTCAGTGCCTAACAGAGATTACAGACCAGGCTGTTCATATAGAAAGATCTGGAATTTGTCACTGACATGATCATCTCTGCATTACAAAGTACTCCAGTCCTGAGGTATCAGCCCAGACTTCCTACTCCTGCAGATGAGCACCCAAAAATATTTTTGTAACATACCAAAGGAAAACTATGGGACAAAAAAAGATTGGATTTCTCTTGTATAGGTCTTAATTAGCAAATTATCTTTCTTTTTCTCCTTACTCCCCTGTCTGTTCTTGAAACAAATGTATTTAGATGTTTCATCTTCTGAAATTAAAGTGAGAACTCTGGGAGAGCAGTAAGGAGTCCACAGGGCAAAACACCAGACTCTTTAGTGATTTATAAACAAAATCCTTAGAAAGTAGACATCTAGGAATCATTGAAGAGCACAACATTCCCAGAAGTTAAAAATTCACATAATCACTTCTACTTGAAATAGCTGAGACATTGAAAATCCCAGCTAACCTAGTAGAAAACTTGAAGTCTCTGACTTTTTTTTTTTTTTCCTATATCTGCCCAGATCTGGACTAGCTGCAATAATGGAGATAGCCAAGATGCAAATGGAAGCACTTTTATTTTACTGGATCTCCTATCTATCACACTTTTTTTTTTACATTTGGTCTCGTATATGCGAATAATGTTAATATATAAAGTGAGTATGGATGAGAATCTGTATCCATGATCACCAGCAGAAAGATTAAAAAAAAAAAAAATTGCTATAACAATGCCTAGAGAATCAGGAGTTTCATAGGAGTTTTTAAGCAATAAAATGCATCCAAAGAAACAGACCCTAAGGCACACGATAGAGTTTTGTGATGTTGGCATGTTTCTTTTAGGGACCTAAGCAAACACAAAAAACTTAAGGTTGTTTATTGTCTCCAGAGAATCACATTGAAGCTTCAATGGTGACAAAAGCAAAGCACACTGCTCATATTTTTAATTTACCATAATGCAGCTGTTTAGAATTAAGTCAGAAATTACAGTGCTCATAAGTCTGCCCATCAAATTATTTGCTGCATTGTTGTCCCTGACAATACCTCAAGGCCTTCCTTCAGAGTGCAGTGAGAAATACTTGAGAATATCACAGATGTTTTTATTACAGTCTCCCTTGTGCTCTCACACCATCAGTACAAAACTCCTTTTTGTCATCAAAGAAAGAGGAACAAAATAATCCTCCCCCAAAATTTGTGTAAGAACAGCTTCCTTTGGAAAGGGAAGTCATACTGTTGCACATATCTACCATCAGTCAACACTCAGATTCAGCTAACAAAATATGATTATGTTGTTTATTATGTTATATATACTTTTAATATATTACATAAAAAATATAATATATATATAATACTATTTACGATATATATTTTATATATTATAACTGCAAGAATTAAAATTAACCAATCATTTTCTGTCTCTATATTCTCATGTACACTGTGCATAGCCACACAAAAAACCCAACCAACCAAAAAAAAAAAACAAACCAACCCACAGTAAGTGCAACAGTAAATTTTGTCACAGAAAATGTCTGTAATAAAAGGAATATTTAACAAGTTGATGCCAAGGTAAACCAGCATCCACTGTACTCTCCCTAACTGCACAGCCCCAGATTTCCTCACACTATGGGAAGACATTGAGCACACACAATGTTCCCTGACACCAACAAAGGGAACAGCTCAGAGTGAGCTTGAACTCCCAAACCTTTGAGCAAGGCACGGGTGTGGGTGTCACAAGTGAGGCTGGAAGGAGCAACTGAGGCTCATTGATATCTGCAAGCCTTGAAAACTGATCAGCTGCCTCATCAGCCTGGAGAAAAGCCATCTGCAAGATCCTCCAGCAGCCTCTCAGCACCTGAAGGGGACCTACAAGAAAGCCAAAAAGAGATTTTTTTTACAAGGGCATATAGTAACAGGGCAAGGGGAGAGGGCTTTAAACTGAAAGAGGGTAGGTTTATCTTAGATACTAGGAAGAAATTCTTTGCTATGAAGGTGGTGAGGCACTGGAGCAGGTTGCTCAGAGAAAGGGGCAGAAGGCCTCCATGGATGCAGGGGGGCACAGAAGTAGTGAAAGAGGAGACAGGTTACCCAGGAGAATTGCAGGCACATTATCTGAGTGTGAATGGACAGGGCTCAGGTGGAGTTGAGACAGAAGGACATGAAGGGCAACAAGAGTGGTTTTGGCTAAAAAAAGGCTAAGAAAATCACAGATTAATCATAGGTTCATGGAATGTTAGGGTTTGGAAGTGACATTAAAGACCATTTAGTTCCAGCCCCCTACCATGGGCAGGGACACCTTCTGATGCCTTGGGAGGGCTGACCTGAAACAGAGACTTGACAGAGCTAGTGAATAAAGTAGGTATTTATTGAAAGGCCTCCAGGATCCACCTTGGGCAGGACAGGGCCTGACCAGGGCTATACACAAGGTGGAGTAAGAATGGTCACAAAATTGTTGACCAGTCACAAGGCCTTACATTTTTACAAGTTTTGGTCCATTTGCATATTGGGGTTTAATTGTCCAGTTACAGCTTCAGGTTGTGAGGTCTCATCTTTGTTTTCTCCCTTCAGCCCACCATTGTTTGTGCTTTTGGGCCTGAGAGGTGTCCTTGACCTTCAGCAGGAAAAGGATTTGTTTTGTCTACCTACTCTGTGAAGATCTGAGTGACATTGAATGTGAGGCTCAGAACTTCACCCCTAGGCAGCACAGAATCTGAAAAACATGAAAGCTAAAACTTAAGGCATCACTTTGACTAGACCAAGGTGCTCAAAGCCCCATCCAACCTGTTCTGTAAGTGCAGCTCAGCTGCCAGAAGCCATACATTCCCATCTTCCTCACCATGGCAGTGCATCCACCCCTCTGTGCACAGCCATTTCCAGTACTTCCCCTCCATGGTGGGGCTTAGGCTCTTGTTTCTGCAATCTAAAACCCCATCAATATTCTACTCATCCAGGCCAGTGATGTGCAGTCTGGTTTTCTCCTCTCAGAGCTCCTTTACTTGGGGACCCAGTGCCTCGAGGACAGCCCTCCTCCCAGAGGGAAGTACACCCTCAGCACACCCCCAGGGAGAGGCACCAAGCACCACCTGCACACCTCCCACAGAGTTCCTGCTGGGTGAGGACCTCAGATGTCCCCAGACAGCTGCTGGCTTGTGGCAAGCTGGCACCATGAATGAGCAGGCTCAAAGAGCTTTCAGCAGAGTTTCTAGAACCCTTTAAAAAAATAAAAATCTGTAGCAGCAGCCATCTGGAAACAAGAAGGGTGGGCTCTTCCAGGGACTGCCAATAAAAGCTGACTGTCAGACCTAGTGGAAGCAAAAGCCTCCAGAACCCACCCCTCACCTGCAGCAGCAGGCTGCCAGAAGCTTCCCCCAGAAAGATGATCCCTGCAGAAGAAACATATGGAAGAAATTCCCTGAAGAAGAAGCCTGGAAGCTGCTGTGACAACTGTTATATCTCTACTATCTGATTCCCTAGTTGCACTTAAGAGCAGGCACAGTGAGAACTAGTTGTTAGCACATGGGTGTTGTGAATTAATTTAAAGATGAGGAGTTTTCTCAGAGCCAGCCCACAGTCAAGCCTTGTGTGTTGGAAAGAGAAGATTTTCTTAAGGATTCTGTGAGTTTTTCAACAACACAGTGAACATTCCTGTTCAAGGAATGCTGGCAACTAGAATTGAAATTGGAAACAAAAGATGCAGACAAAGCCATGGGTGGTTTCTGTGCCTGTCACAACTACACCACAGAATCTCTGATGACTTCTTGCAAGACTTACAAGATCCTCCACCAGTCCCACTACTAAAAAGCTCTGGAAGTCCTTGGGAAAGTTTACAGCAGCGTCCACACAGGCAGTCCTGTCAGATTTTCAATTGCCTGTAGCAACCAGCTCTGGCATCTATTAAACATACAGGTAGTGAAAATACATAGAAATAAACTGCATCTCGAAAGAGCCACTGGCTGTGTTTATATTGGTGAGTAGTACTGCACAAAAAAAAACAATTCTGAGCAGCAAAACAACTGTGCTGAGAATGAGACATCAAAATTTCTTGTGCTTCAAGAGCTTTTACTTTAATTCCATTCTGGTTTTATGAACTGTGTGCTATTGGTAGCTACAGCACGCTAGGTATATTCCTGGACTTCATCTGCTCCCATGATTTCAGCTGAAAAAGACCCCGTTCATGCTTTCATACTCTGGGAGACTGTTCCATGGCATGAACAGTAGAGAGGAGATTGTTTCAAAAAATTCAAACTCAAATGCTCATACAGTTATGCTCATATTTTTCAGAAATGCAAAAGATTTTTCCGTTCTCAACCCGTCTAACTCTACAACCTTTTAATTGTTTGGACTCCTTGGATGATAATATTGGCCTGTTACAGACATTATGCAGTTTTTAGAGAAATTCCTTGTCCTTCCCAGGCTGGCCTCAGACATTGGGTGTAGTACTGTTATGGTTTGTGAGCTCATCTCCATCCATGAGCTGAAGCAGTCTGGCTACCCGTGTGACCTTGGAGCAAAAAACCCAGACATCCATGTAGGAGAGTGCTGGATGTGGCATGCATAATGTGTTCTGGCTAAGCACTGAGCTGGCCATCAATCATTCATTGAAATTGTCCCAAAAATTAATGCTGGGGAACATTTGCACCCTAAGCATGTCGTGCCAATGACAAGCAAGATCTTTCAGGGTTCAGTGCCATCACAACTCTTAGCACACGTAAAGTTTTGAAACTAAAACATGTGGCTTGCAGAACAGTTCCCTACACATTTCCAGCCACTGAGCATACCAAAGAGATGGGGTTGGATGAAAACTGGGAGGTCTGCTTTGGAATCCAGAGAAAAGCAAGATATAATACTGTTCATTTTTAAATGCTGGTGAGCTCTCCTCTCCAAAAAGTAGACTCTCCACTCAATCCACTTAATAAAGAACAAGACTATTACAATTGCATTCTACCAACAAGAACTCTTTGTCTGAGTGAAAAGAAATTTTCAAATTATGAGTTGTTTATATACAACTCTAGATACCTCTTAGGGAAAATTAATCAAACCAAGAAAATTAATGAAATAATTAAAATTGATAGGGTTTGTAATATACTACATTTTCCTTTCACTATAAATAACATTTCAAAATTACTGAAGGCTATGGGTTACTAAATTATATATTTGTTAACTGAAAGCATTTTTAAACCACAGAACATTTCCATTTTGAAAATTCTGATTTAACTCTTCAGAAGAAGCAGTGAACAAATACTCTATATCAGACTTTCACCACTACACAGGTTCCTGTCAAATCTGTTTTAAGGATTTGGAATATGATGCACGGACTTCTCTTTCCTTTGTCATCTGAATTTATTGAGATGGTAAATAGGTACTCCGTGTTGTTAAAATGCTCCTGTTCTGGAAATAACATTTATTATCAATCCTTGAACAGTACTAAGATACTATTATGACACACAAAATATAAATATTGCATACAGAAATGATGGATGACGGAGCTTGGTATGTCTTTTCTATGGAAGGCCTGTTATAGCATTCCTTTCTAGTTAAAATATCACTATGGCCACTGATCTTGTCAAACCTGTTTTTTAAAAGCACTACCAGAAAGGTCTTGTATTACTGGGATAAAGTCATTCAAACATTGTAGAGATTCTGTTTTGTTCTTCATCTGCCCCACAGAAAACTTTGACTGTAACAATTGCCAGCTAATAAAACAGTACCCCACTTTAAGAGAATGTCTTCAGGAAAACATTTTTAGAAAAATCTCTTTAGGAAAATCTTGTACACACTAGTAGTTTGCAGTTTAGATAATATGATGGAGAGTGACAAACACAGATCAGTTGGTAAAAACACTCTTATACTGTTGCTTGTGGGCCTAAAAGAACAGAAGAGTCTAGAGAATAACTGAACACCCTTTTAAATATTAACACCAATGAAGGAGTTTCAACTATTTCCCAGCATTTTTCCAGCTGTTTGGGTTTTTTTTCTGTTATTTCAAACCTCACATTTTGTTTTTATTTTCCTCTTGGCACTGCACTGTGATATTGCCTCTTTGAAAATCGCAAACAAAGTGAGACAGATGTCTTGAATTTGGAAATACCAAGGGAATAGTTTGTCAAGATGCTGTGGGCAGGTGTAGGTCTCTGGCCTTTCTACCTCCTCTGCTGTGGGAGATCTGTTAATAATGTGCATATCAAGTAGAGAAAATTAGATACAAAGTATGACAACTATGGGGACACATTTGAGAAAAACACAGGGAGAGAAAGTCAAAACAGTACTTGTGAATCAGCAGGTCTGCTGTTCCCCAGGAGCCAACAGCTGATTCTCCAAAGAGTGCAATATCTTTCTGTGCTGCCCTAAAATAAAAAATAAAGTATTATAAATGTATTATAGACAGCAAGAAAGGACATCTGTTCCTGTGTTTGTTTTTATCAGTTATTAAGCTTAGCTCCCCCTGCCTCCCTTTTTAATTTCTGTGGCAGGAGATTGGTTTTCCTTTCTTTACTTGGACAGAAAATGTTAGAACTTATGAATAAATATGCTGTGTTGTTGTTTCACATTTTAATTACATTCAAAAAGGTTTTCTATGCTCTTTTTTTTGTATACATGGTAAGTTTGAGCATATTGCTTCTAATGTAATCAAACGTAATCAAATATGTGGTTATTATCTGTAAGGTAATAAATGAGGAAGAATGTGTTACTGTGTTTTTAATCATTGTGCAATCCAGATGATAACATTAACCAGAGGAGCCTAGCTCAAGGGTTCTTTAATAACATCTGAACCCTACTATCAATGCATACCATCAATTTAACTTTTCTTGCTGTGACTCATACAGGTTAGAAGAAATTATTCTCGTTTGGAGAAATTTGGAGTTTCAAAAATAAAAGTCTTTAAACCTTTTCTTTCCTGAACCATAGACCTCAAACAAAATTTGATTGCAGTAAAACAGCAAGTTACTTTGTGCCAACATACATGCATCAACTTTATATCATTAAGATGGAGAATTTTTATTTTTTACTATTGATTTTTAGGTTCTCTTTCATAACTTTTAGTGGCTTGATACTCTTTTATTCTTCACAATATTAAATTTCCAAAAAAGACTTTATTCTGAGCTCTGGTACAGCCAGCTTGCCCTCTAATCATCAGTTTTCTTGTTCTACTGATAGTGAGATGGAAAATGCAGAATTTAAAAGAAGAAAGGTTAAATCTGAACCATAAACACAACTCAGAAAAAAATTGTCATGGATTTCAGAGCTCAGATGATGTCCGGGAAAATTTTTTCCTGAACTAATGTTCTTGCCATCCCTTATCATTTCTTCCCATTCACAACTGTAAAATATTCCTGAGAACACCAATAGGATTACTGATATTTGTTAACATTGTCAACATCGTCATCATCCACTGCTCAAGAGATTTGAAGTTTTAATTTAAATGAGGAAAACAGGCAATATACAAAGACCTGGTGTCATTCAACTGCAATCTTCATCACATATTTGATAACCATTATGCTTCCCAATTTTATTCAACTCAGGAATCAAAACTGTGACTGACATTATAAAAGACCAAAAACTATTCCCTGAAAAGCAGGCAATTAGATTTATCCCTGATGCCAAGAGAGGATCCAGAGAGACAGTGTGGGAGAAACATGAGTCAAGATGTGAGCCACAAAACTACTGCACCCATTTAAATATGGTCTTGACTTGAAAGCAGCCTGTAAAGAATTCTTGAATTAGCTATGTATGAATCAGTAATACACAAGGAGTAGAGCAATTTAGGATAGTCAGTCACTTTAGCTATTTTTGCTGATACATTAATCTACTCAGAGAAAAAGGCCTTTTACATGTGAAGAACACAATACACCAGGTGAGGAGAGTGGCCTTGTAAAGGGAGAAAACTGGAAACAAGGGGAACATAAGAAAGGGAATGAGGAGAAGGCTGAGAAACAGAGAGGTAATGATATATGGTGTGGAAAGGGAAAGGTTTAAATAGGGAAAACAAAGTATAAAAATGTGCTGTTAAAGACTAAGGAGGATGTGGCAAGGCAGAATGAGACAAAAACCTCAGCCTGAAAATGTACGGTTTGGCGTTTAGAGTCGTGCTCCAGTGTTTTTGAACTCAGGTTCACTGAGACCAGCTTGGAATTCCTCAAAGAGGAAGAAGGCTTTCCCACTCTTTGTCCTCAAACAACTCTTTGCCTTCTCTATGCTGCTGAAAGATTGACATGACAGATAATGGCGTTGTTCATTTTTCAAGTATTCATTAACGCCATTGACTTAACTTGTCTGTTTTGAAGAGCTATTAGAGCTCCTTTGTGCTGCATCTATAGGTTGTATTGTGGGTTGTCACTACAGCACAGGCAGATCCTGCACAGCTCTCTGCCTCCCTCACCCCGCTGCTATCTGGCTGTCAGGTTTATTGTAAAACATCAACGGAGAAGATGTGCGCCGTATTTTTGTCTTTGCAAACAGACCACATTATGTTAGGCTGCAAAATAATTACATGACATTCTCTGCTTTCCAAATTCAGGATTATCTGGCCTGTGCCTATGGCACTAATGCTACATCTGCTGGTGATATACATGACAGCAAGAGCAGGGGCTGATTTGCAGTCTCAGGAGCTATCAAAACCAGCAGCACTGAAAACACAATAATTATATTAATTGGGCAATGTCTCTACAGCACAAGCTTTACCTTTGCCTTAGCATTTAATAACTTCTCTTATATATTGGTTATGTCAAATGTGAAGAGAAGTCAGAAAGAACTCCTTAGTGTTTTAGCTTCACAGTTGGCACACTAAGAACCAATTTTAGCTGGTCAAAATTTTCCCAATGGAGTATTTTCTTGTTAGTAGATATATTTCCACCAAAGTAAAAATATTCTGCAAGAATGTACTGATTCTGACAAATTTCATTCAGAAAAAAAGTTGTCAAGCATTAAGATTTCTGCTTTAATATGGTTTTATTTCAAAAGCATATCCTTTATAGAAATTAAAAATTAAATTAATGTCAGATCTTTTGAAAAGAAATATTTGGATTCAAATAACACTATCTTTTCAAGGAATCATAGTGAAACAAGTTCAGGAGTCACAGAATTTTCCTTTCCACTGACTAGCAATTTCTGGTATTTTCCTGCAAACATGAGGTAAAAAAAAATACCTCACTTTACTACTCAGAAACAGATAAACAGGCATGTAAAAGACTTTCACAACACTTTTTTCCAGAAAAGCGATGGAGTTTATAAGCTGGACCTTCTACTAAACACTTCCTAGAGCTGCAAGTAGATCCTAAAGTGATATAAATCAGAGAAGACCATTGTGATCACAGAAGGCAAAGTTTGATGCAATCAGTCACCATGAATGCTCAGGTCTTCAGGTGCACTTGGTGGCGGACGCTTACAGCAAGTTTTATAAAGTGAGTATTTAAAGCACTTACCATTGCAGCTCAGTTTGCTGCTCTGCTCTGTGGTGGGAATTTCTGGGAAGTCACTTAATCACCCTCTGTCAAGTATCGTGTAAAACTGAAATACTATATTCCAACTCTCATTAATTCTAGAATTAGACCTTACTTTTTCAATATACCAAAGATGGCAGACCACATAAAGCAAATTGGAAGAAGAAGCAAGAACAGGTACTAAGTGTTTAAGAGTAGAAAATACCATCCAGACTATAAACAAGAATAAAGAAGTAATTTCTTCTTTTAAAATTGAGTACTGAACATGTACACTGAGATTACATTTCTCAAGTTGCTAACCAGTAAACTCTTCATAATTTAGAATTCTTATCTAAGTATATAATTCATTATCTCTTTCATTACTTGGACTTATGGACACTAGAAAAGCTCAAATCTTCACATTGTTTCAGTAAGTTAGTTTTCTATTTTAATTTTTTTTTTTAAGTCTGCAAATTAAAACAGTCATGGTTACAGATGCTGTGGTGCAAACCAAAGCCTCCTCCACACAGGCTTTTTTTAAAAAACTGCTTTTAATATAAAATGAGAGCTAGTCCATGAACACTTGAATATTGCAGAGGGAAAGATTTTGCAGAGAAGTATGAACTAGATTTTGACTAAAACCAAAAGGGAGAGATTTATATCATATCATATCATATCATATCATATCATATCATCATATCATATCATATCATATCATATCATATCATATCATATCATATCATATCATATCATATCATATCATATCATATCATATCATATCTCATATCATTCTATTCCATTCTATTCTATTCTATTCTATTCTATTCTATTCTATTCTATTCTATTCTATTCTATTCTATTCTATTCTAGATAATAGCATGATTATATTATTATTAATATAAATTCTGTACAGATTAATATGTTTAGCTATTGAGTATGTGAGGGGAAACACCTTTACCTACTCAATAGCTAACATATTAATCTATCCAGAAGATGTCTTTATGCAGAGCAACGTTGGCAAACCCTTCAATGGCACACCAGAGAAGTGTTAGAAAGAGAGGTACTGATCTGCTATTACACTGTAGACAAGGTGTCTGAAAAATATTGATTATTTCTGTTATTTACTAATTATTAGGTTTGTCATTACAAGACATTTGAATTTCACCTAGTCTGCCCTTTTCAGAGGGGTAAAGGACACTTACTTCATCCCAGAAATTATCAAATTAGATTCTTAGCTAATTAATTAAGTCTCACTTCTTCTGGCAAGCTACATAAACTAGAATTTGATGCTCTCTGTTAGCTGTGTTTCTGATTCAGTACAACTCGTGCTTCACACCCATGCAGGAGGGAAAAGAAGGAGAAAAGGACTAAGTATAGGTTAGAACATAACACTGTTTGCTGACAAGAGAGACAAATACATGCCATTTGTTGGTATTCTCTACATGTGGTCTAAAATGCTCAGCAGCAGAGCATCCACAGTTCTGACATTCGTTAACACAAATTACCATGTGGTACATCAGAAGGGCCTGCAGCAGCATGCCACACCATAATTGCCTGGGAAATAGTGCTGTGGGTTCTGCAGGGCCTCCCAAGAGCCTGCCAGCTGCACAGCAGAGGGCCAGCAGCTGGTGTGCAACAGCTGCACACTTGGGCTGTGAGTGAGCCGGGCTCCTGGAGCGGGCAGGAGGGCAGTGACAGTCTCTGTTAAACCACCAAAAACACCCTGGGCTCCTCCCTTCCCCTCCAGGGCCACAGGAGATGCTCAGCATCTCTGCAGCTACATGACCAAAAGTGATGGAATTGGCCTGTGAAGGCACACCTGGGACTGCAACGTGTTTCTTTTGTGGCATTTCTTAAGGAAAGAAAAAAAAGGAATTTTTGGTAGGGACTTTTAAAATTGTGGGAATAAACCAGTCAAAGTAGTCAAAAATATATTATTTGAAAAAAAAAAAAATCTATGCAATAACCTTCGATGTAAAAACTTCCCACAGCCTGAACCTATTTCCCCATTGGCATATCTATATGAATCAAATTGATGCTGTCCTGAATCATCTTAATATCTGCACAGGGCTGAATTTGCTTGAATCTTCTTTGCTTCTGATTTTCTAGCTACCTTTCTCAACTACAACACAACCTAATGCAACGACAAGTGTGATGACCTGGATGGAGAGCAAACACTGTACTAGATTTTAATAATACATCTTTTATTCCAGGTATTAAATAGGTAACAACCTAATTCAGTAACAATTCAGGAGAAATAAAGAAACAAAACTGGAACAAGTGTATAAACTGTATTCTATACATGCAGTACAGCTAGTGATGAAACCAAACAGACCTAACAGTAAGTTAAGTGGGTTTAGTAATGCTCATCGTTATTGTGTCAGTCAATAGTTTTATAAAATACAAATAAATATAAAAATTGGTGTCATGCTAAAATATCACGGAGGTCGTTATCAATATCAGTGGTATCAGGCACATTTTTCATTGCAAGATCTAACAATAAAAAAGAATACTTGAGAGCCAGTTCCAGTTCCAGTTCTCCAGTCATACAGGAGAATGAGGTTCAGGATTTGATTTTCTGCAGCTATGGAGATTGATCAATGTTACTCCAGTACTCAACAAAATAAGGCGTGAAAAACCAGTGGATTTCATTAAAGACTGAGTTGCCTTTTTAATTAGGCTACTCACTAAAGCTTTAGTGCCACAGAATGACAACTGTTTGTCTACACAGGCTTAAACAGTAATGTTTTCAGTCAGTGCAATTATTTCCCTTCCTTTGCTGTAATCCCTCCTAAAGTGTGCTTCAAAGTTTGAGAGGTATCTTACCCCCTCCAGTAAAAGGAAGCTAAGTCTGAAGTTCAATTTATTATTGTCAACCACAGATACCCTCAGCTTGCAGTAAATTAATGAAAAGGATATGTTCAGCTTGGTTAGCCCAGTGCAACGCAGTTATATTCTACTTCCTGTAGCCACAAGTACATTAAATGCCACTGATGCCTGTGTCCTTATATCCCTCAAAATGTACCTCTGGTACAATAAAATCCCAGGAAAACCTTTTTAGTTATGAATATTGGAAGTAGGGTAGGTTTCTTTTTTATTTTATTTTTTTTTTATTCACATAGTGAGACACTTGCAAGCAACAAATACAATCTGGAATTGAAATAGTTAAAATTTCATTTAGAAATCAATGTTGCTGGCATTATTTAAAGGACAGAGAAATATTATTTCACCTTCTTCTTGGCTATGTAATTACAAGTAAATAATAATTTGAGCTATTTTTTTACTTGGTACAACAAGTATTGAATAACTTCTATAATGATGAACTCGATAGCATAGGAGTTGGGGAGGTATTGATAGGCTCAGAAAATTGTTTGGGCAACAGAAAACACTCCTAATGGGCAAAGTCAAGAATTATTGCTTGTGAAATTGAGATTCTAGCCATCTAATCAAATAATTCCAAATCTAGTAATTATAGATGAATGGAAACACACAAACAAACAAACAAAGAACCAAACCAAACAAAAAAACCTCAAAATTCTCCCTAAAAATAGATTACTTTTAGAGAAAGAGTCTCAACAATAATAGAGATAAAACTGCTATACAGACAATTCCTAGTACCTAGTCATTCCCTACTGTTGTGGTGCACCCTTCTACTATTTTTCTTGGTCCTGACATTATTGGATAAACTTTGAGGGCAAGAGGAGTTTGAGAGCAAGTCCTTCAGTGGAAAAGATTAGTTGAAGGCAGGGGTTTCTTTCTTCTCTTTGGTGGCAGGAGGATAACTTCATCTTCCTCACTCTTGGTTCCAATGAGGGGTATTTTTATGTCTTTTTATTTCATCACTTTTTACACTTTGCTTTTCTTCCTCGCTCTGCAATTTCACTTTGCAGTTAAATGTACTATGTATGGAGTGTTTTACATATAATCGATACTTATTCTAAAGGTCTGTACTCACATGATGTTTTTTTTCTTTACTTATGAACAAATAGTCACAAGTGAGTTGTTTCCTGAGGTCTCCAAGGTCACCATGTGTCACTTTTCTTACCATGTTACACCCACATTCCTCTACACTGCACCAGGTCCCAGCTTTCAAGCCTCTGTTGCTAAACCATGCCCATACTCTGTGTTACTTCATTATATGAAGACTCTAGATGTGGTTTGTTTGTTCCTATGCAGAAAAATCTTCAGCTGTTACTATCATTCACACAAAAATAAAGAAATCTTTAAGTAGATCAAGACAAGTCCAGACAAAGCCCAAGGAGAATCAGTCCAGAGGCCTTGTCTTGGTTTCAGCTAGGGTTGATAACAAGGCTATACCATCCATGTCAGAATTTCAGTTTTTGGGATATGGATGCAGAAAACTTTAGTGAGCTTTGTAAGTAAAAAAAAAATTAATGGTGACAAACTGGACAGCAGCTAAGCCAGGCAATAACACCACTTAACTTATCCTGGTAATGTTAGAAGGTTTAAAGGAGGAATCAGCCACCTTTCCACTCCAGGAGAAAAGGTAACCACATACCAACACACTGCTGACAGCCCATGAAAGCAATTATCTTTAATTTCAACTATGAAACAAATCCACAGACATTATTAAATGTTGGAATTGCTTCTGTGGTTTCAGATCCATGTGGTTCAAGGGAGTATCTTCAGGAAATGGTTTGATATTTGTCTCACCAAGATCAATGTGTGATGCAATTACCAGGAACATGTTTACACTGTTTAATACTTTGAACATGTTTTCCTAGAATTCACAGCAAAACCAATTTTGCAATGAAATATAGTGCTTAATAAAGGCTGGAATTCTGCTTTGTGAAAGTTTTCTTATATAAACATTCCTAATAGCTCCTAGGATGGAGATGCTCCTAAAGCAGAAAAAAATTCAAACCAGCCATATTTTTTGTTTTAAAGTAAAATGCCAATAACCTATCATGACTGTGATGGTATGACTCACTTTAATACTGACACATATAGATCCCACAAACCACAGAAACATTTGGGCTGTTATTTTTAATGGCCTTTTAAACACACAAGCCATAAAAGCAAACAATAAAACATCTTTATTGCCTTGCTGTTCTTGGAAAAAGGGACTGGAATTGTTTTGGATGATGGCTGTGCTGGGTCTGGCTGGGAGGGAGTTAAATTTCCTCACAGGAGCTCACATAGTGCCATGTGCTGGCTTTGTGGCTAAAATGGTGCTGAGAAAGTGCCAAAGTTTCTGCTGCTCCTGAGCAGTGCTTGCACATCATCAGGTCATTGTCTCAGGCCAGAAGGCTGAAAGGATGAGCAAAAGTTTGGGAGGGGACACAGCAGTAGAAGACATAGGACAGCAGCAGGGAGGAAGGATTTCATTAATAAACCAATTACCTTCCAAAGCAACTGTCCATACTGATGCCCTGACTCCCAGTGGCTGGACGTTGCCTGCTAATGGGAATGATAGAATAAATCTCCTCATCTTGCTTTGCTTCTGTGTGTTTTATTTATTAAATAACTAATTAATTAAATTCTGTTTGCTTTATTCTTACACTGCCCTCATCTCAGCCTTCAAGCTTGCCCATCTTATTTCCTTCCCCTGTGCTGTCTGGATGGGGAGAGAGAGACCTGCAGGCTGGGAAGCTGAAGGTCAGGAAAGGTAGACCCACATTTATTTAAGAGTAGTGCAGTTGTTGTCACTGCTTTCATGTGCCACAAAATAAAAAATAATCTCATTGCAGGCTCTTTGATATGGATTTTCCAAAAAGTAGGCCTGAATATAAACTTGTTTATTTATAAAACCGTAATATAGGAATTTTATATTGATAGCAAGAAAGATAAGAACTGTTCTTTCAGCACTTCTTTAGCAGAGCTGAACACAAAGTTATTTATAATTTTATTAAAATACCAGAAAACTAAAACAAAAACTTAGCTGGATCAAATCCTAAAGTCAATTATGAAGCTCCTGATTACTTCAGGTTGCAAAAAAATTACTCTCTACAAGACATGAATCAGAAATGAAGGCAGAAAAAGTCTAGAAGTTATCCAGATAATAGAAAATTTCCAAATCATTATATATAGTTTCTCTCATCCTCAATTAATCTGGGATCTGTTACAGGCCATCCAAAATCAGAAGAATGGCTGTGATTTTACTGCAGCACCCAGGACCACACCAAACCATTCAAAGATCAAGGAAATGCAGGTTTGTTTAAGTTTGTCCAATGTTAATTATAAATCAACACTAAAATGCATAGTTTGAAAAAAATGAAGTTTTTGTCCTTAAATTATCCAGGTGTTTTCAGCAAGCTCAGAAAAATAACTCTTAGCTTTTCTAACACATCTGACAAATGTCAGAGCTCTTGAACATTCTTGAAATAGGTTACTCTAGTGAAAACTAGCAAGATGGTATGGAGATTAATAGATGGTAAACTAATATTACCTTTGTTTCTTGATGTAAGTCATGTTTCAATTGCTTTTAGCACCCTTTCCATTTTACAGATGGGGAACTGAGTCAGAGGGAACTCATTGAGCCACCATTTGCTAAACACAGGGTGTAACTTGGGGTAGGGATGGAAAAAGAAAGAAGATGTTCTGGATATGAAGATAAAATTTTCTCATACATCCCCATAGTGTGGGGGAACAGCTACACAGATATAACTGCTGGTATTTTCTCTTTCAGGTAAATGTCCCTTTATCTTTTCGAGATTCTTATTTTTCTTTGGTGGAGGAAGTGAGAGGAAGCTTAGGGAGAGTTTCATGTCCTTCTCAGTTCTCTGGTCTTATTTTATGAATTAAAAGATAATTGCTCAAGTATATTTTTGAACTGCAGGGGTGTATATGTATACATATACATATATATATATATATAAGATGAAAAGAGAAAAATCCCAACAATTTTCCCCACATTCTAATGAAGACTGCAACCTACTTGCCACTTGTGATGTCTTATTCAGTCTGAATAAATAAAACTTTACTGCTCAAACCAAAATATATTTTGTGCTGACATTAGGTAGGCTCCTCCTCCCACATCACAGGAAATACCCTAAACTTAGGCAAAAATCTCAAGACACAGGATCTTTCTGCTGGACTGTCCTTTGCTGGATTTCAATAAAATAGAACCCTCCTGATTTGTGGATGGCGGGGTTGGACAACTCACTGTAACTACATAAAGAGAGAAAAATAAAGGGTAACCTCACCACTCACACAGTCACTTTGCAGAAAACAATTCTGGAACTAGAGCATAGAAATGATAATCCTTCAAAAATACTCAGTAAAAAAAACCCCTCAATTATCTTATGTGGTTGCCCGTTATAAAATTTCTGGTGAACTGCAGAGGCATACAATGAGGCATACAATGCAGAGCAAGAATGAGATGGGAAAAATTGTATCCATTGGGTCTAATTTTCTACATCCTTGTATTTTTATAGTGATTTATGTCTCTGAATACAAATTTACAAGATATTTCTAAAACATAATTCTCCCTTCAGCTACAAATCTAGTAGCAATGACATTTTTTACACACTTTACAGAGATACACATGAACATATAAAACATATTGTTATACTAAAAAGTATGGAACAGATTTAAAATTTGAGAGTTGTTTAGTGGAAAAGTCCAAAAGTTCAAAGGTTATCATGTTTTACTTCTGTTCTACTTCCCCGCTGGTACCCAGTCAAAAACTATCTGAAATTTCAGATTCCCCTTTCACATACCTTTGCTGAATGCAAATATAAGCTGTTTTAAACAAACAAAACGGAGAATTTCAGGTGCATAGACTGAAAAGAAACTAAAGAATGGCTCATGAGTATCACAATATAAGGGAGTCTCAGTAGGACTCTCTTCTAGGTGTCTTTTTGTTTTTCTTAATTAATTTTCTTAATTGATCATGTATTCCTTTTTTAATTAAAAAAAAAAAAAAAGGTCTATAAAGGAAACATCCTTTCCCCCAACAAGTATTTTGACTTTAATTCAAAGTCTTACAGGAAAAAAAACCCACTTATATAGAGTGGCTTTGGCTGTAGGAGTACAGACTAGCTGAACGAGAGAAGGACAATATTTTTTTTTTCAAGATTAAAAAAAAAATCAAAATAAATGCAGTTAATACAAACACAACAAAACAATCAGCCACACAGAACACTCAATGTTTTAGAATGCTAAGATAGGGGGGATTACAACAAAGTTAAAAAGAAGAAAATGAAAGAAAGGAATTTTCTTTTTTTTTTAAATGAGATACACTGGAAGAGATTATGAAGATGGTGTTCTTTAAAATCAAAGTAGGATTCTACATAAACTTTCCCACTTTTTTAAAACTATTTAATATATTTCCCATTTTTTAATTGTTGAAATTGTATTTCATTCTTTCCAGCTTAAAGATTATCTTTGCTTCTAGGACTGTACTAGTTGAGAATAATGATTTTTTAGCATAGACTAGCCCAAATAAGAACTAGACTGAGACCAGAATGCTGATATTGCCTTTTCTCCATGAGCACCAAGAGATAGGAATAGAAGTCTTATTTGAAGAATTATATTTAAACATACTTAAATAATTCTGCTGAGCTTTGCTTACTGGAACACCCATATATTTTCACGATAAAGAACTTGTCCAGCATGTTCTTCAGTTACATTGAAAACATGATAAATTTCATAAGCTAATAATGTTCAAAACTTCAAAAACAGGCAGAATAGAAAAATAAACCATAAAAAATCCTGAAATGCTTCAAAATACCTTGCAATATCCTTATATATCCATGGTTTTTTCAGAATAGCTTTATAATCCCATGAGATTGTTTGCAGAATGCATTTCTCCAAGAATGCATCCTGATTCCCAGATCAGTCACCTCTAAATTTACTTTAATTGATGCATTTTCCTGCCCTCAAATTTTATTATTTTTGTTTGATGTCCTAATGGATTTTAAAGCTAATCGTTCAAGAGAAACATGGAAATTCAGTAGTACTTTTATTATTGAGGCCTGAAGCCTGTGCAACCCTGCAGCAAGCAATAATTTCTTGTTTTACACTGTTTGGGTTTTTCCTTTTTTGCCAAATAAGTAGACCTAAGTATTTCCATTAAATATATATATATATTTAGCAGATAAAAAATTGTTTTCCAGTTAAAAAAGAGGATTGAAATAATTAAAGGTATTTAATGTCCTAACTGGGATGCTGTGATCGAAACAAATTTGAAAGCATTAATGAAGAAAAATTTCAAAAATAACTGTCATGCCCACATATATATGTGGTGATAAAACAAGAGAAAATGTCTTTGAACTGAAAGAGGGTAAATTTAGATTAGATATTAGGATGAAATTCCTTACCATGAGGGTGGAGAGGCCCTGGCACAGGTTACCCAGAGAATCTGTGGATGTCCCATCGCTGGCAGTGTTCAAACCAGGTTGGAGGGAGCTCTGAGAAACATGGTCTGGTTGAAGGTGTCCCTGTCCACGGCAGGGAAAATGGAAATAGATGATCTTTAAGGGCCCTTCCAACCCTGGCCATTCCATATCTATGACCTATATTTAAAGCTATAGAATTTATACTGTATAATGGAGAAATTTTTTGCCCCACCATGTCAGCCCCACTCAGTCTATGAAGCCTTGTTCCCAGAAGAAAGGACCTGGACCTCCCACCTGCATAGCACAAGGCATAATAGGGCCACTGGGTGAGATCAAGATGAAATCTTGTACCTTTTCCCCTTCAGTGCTCTTGGTGTGACCCCACACAGTTTCTTGGGAAGCATCACAGAGAGCTGAAAGTGTGTAGAATAAGGTACTGCATGAAGTATTTCACTGTGGTGCTTATCCATCAACAGCATTCCTGTTTCTCAGAGCTCCTAAATGTGTGTTAACCTTCATGAAAATATAAAACAGCTTAGTCTTCTTAATAAATAAGGATCACTTAAGCACATACTTCAATATGTTGCTTAATGAAGCAAGAGATCAATTACTAAGCTCACGTTTCTGCGAGTAAAATGACAAGGCTATGGCCTGGGATAAGTTTCCTATTCCTATTCCTATGAAGGAATATTTCTAAAGAAACTGTAGAATCTTTTGGGTAAAATAAACTAAACTTTCTTTTTGTTAATTAGAAAATTAAAGAAAATTTAAAATATATAAAAAATAATAAATTATTAATTCATTTTAAGAAAGGATTCCGTCATTTCTGTGATGACTATTTGTGTCCTCACCATGATGTAAACAAGCATGAGTGCTGCTCTGTGCCAGGTTCACTGACAACTTTGAATTCTTAAGTATTTATTGGGCAGATGAATCATATGTAATCATTTTATGGTAAGCAATATCAAACTGACACAAGATCTTTCTTGTCTAAGACATCTTCATTAACACATTTTTTTACCATCAGATTATTCTAAAAAAAAATTAAAAGTTAATTTCATCTGGTATAAACTTTTACCACATTATATATATATCCTTAGAAAGCACCCCCAAATACAAATCTCAACAGCTTATTTCAAGTATGAAATGTTACAAAGGCTCTACAATTCCTTCCCTTTTTTTTAACCTTTTTTTTAACATTATAGAAGACTTGTCAGATGCATTGGTGCTTGTTATATCTCTGGCACACTGAAAAAATCCCAATTTTTAGATATTTGTGCATCATTTTTCTGCAAGATTATCACTATTTCTGCTTTTCATAGAGTTTTGCTAATCTGTCACATCCATTTACCCAAGCTGCTGCCTCTGACAGATCTAATGAATGGCACATTTTGTAGCATGTTGACTGGTAAAATATTTAAAAAACAAGGACAAGATTGACTGAGGTCAGAAAAAAATAAATAGCTTATCTCTGTGCTACATCTCCTTTCCCTTCATATATTTTTCTTGTCAAAGACATCAGTAATGCTTCATTTTCAGAGTCACTGTTTAGAAAGACTGAGGTTTTAAATGTCACCCTTCATTATTGTTTGATGCGATAAAGGTTTCATGCCACACACTTCCTGAGTAAGGAGAACTGTTTATCCAATTCTTTTAGGAAAAGTATTAATTTTGCTTCTTAAACCAGTTCTTTGAAGTCTTTTGTTCTTTGTTACATACACTATTAAGTAGATCTGATGAGACTTAAAGTTCATCTACAGAAGCATTTTATGTGTTTTCTGAAATGTCCTTTATGTGTTTCACATTTAAATTCTGCCAGGTAAGGGCTTGATAACTTTTCCCAATAGGAGAGATGGTGGTGAGGTGACACAGTGAATTAACTTTAAGACATTCAGAACCATATGCTCCTACAGTCTTCATGCCTAAAGGAGTAGTGAGTTATTACACCACCTACACCTCCTAGCCCAAAAAAACCCCCAAACAAACAAACAAATTTAAAAAAGTCTTTTTCTCGAAATTCAACATGTGACCTAAAAGAGAATTATAATAATAATTCTTATAATAATATATCATTATTATAAGAATAATATATTAGATATATTCTATCATTATAGAATATATATTATTCTAATATATAGGATACATATATAATTCTATAATTCTATTAATTATAATTCTTATAATAATAATAATATAATTCTTTACTCACAATCCTGCTGGGCCAGGCAATAAAAAATGGCCAAACTATTCAACAGTTTTGTGTACTGAAAAGCCTGTATCTGTCCAGCTGGTGGGAACACTCCATTGTCTAGAAGGATCTGCACAGGGTACATACTTCCTTTCCAGAAGGGCAAGAGAGGTTCTTAATAAAAATGTCTTGTTTATAAACTGATAATTGAGTGGAATAAATGGAGGCTTAGTCCTAATAAAAATGTTTCTTCCATAATACCAGTCCCCAAACCAGCCAGAGCCAGAAGAGTTTAAAAAGGTAGAACACACATCCTGTGCCTGCTAATTACTCCTACCAGGATTTCTGGCCATTCTTAAAGTAAGGAATGTGGCATATAATGAAACTGTATTAACTGCATGAACAAAAGCCTGCCAAGGAACATGCCATTTTAATAGATTTATATTTTTTAATCTAATTTTCAGTATTCTCGGTACTCTCCCTCATGTACAGTATTCCTTTACTCCGAGATGTGCATTCCCCCCACCATCCCAGACTTTCAACCCCAAGATGTTTTGGGTTATACAGGCAGGCAAAAACCAAAACCTTTCTAATTCTTAAGATTATGATTGGAGCTGAGGCAGGATCTTACACTGGGGAGTGTGGAAATAGTGTAATTTTCTTCCTCTTTGTTCCTTGCAAATACAAATATTTCATATACAAACACTTCTAAGTGTCTGCAATTAAAGAAAGGTAAATTGTGTTTGATTCCATTATAATTAAAGACATTTACCTTTTACAAAAATTATGGCTGCAGAATTGTGATGGTTTGCTTTTCTTTTTCTTACAAGTATGCCTTTGAATCCTATGGAAGACTAGAGAAGGATTTCATCAGGGATCCTTCCAAGCTCTTTCTCTTGTTTATGGCATTTTTGTTGGAAAATTTTAGCGGCATTATTAGTGTTGGAAAGCTTTCCTTGTCTGCACTTCTATTCTGTGAAGTTTTCATAATTAGGTATGTATAATTAAGATTTCCATTAGTGGGATCTTTTTTTTTTAATTCCCCATGTCCCAGTAAAAATGACAGATAAATGCCTTGAGACTGTTATGCCTTAATTGTTCCCCAAGAGTTAGATTACTGAGTTAGGACCTGATTCATACACATTTTATGCACCATTTCCTTGACTTTTTTTTAATTTAACATTCTGCTCAGAAACTTAATATTACTGAGAAAAGTGCCAATACTCCTTATTTACAAAAATCCCTTGAGAATAGTTGCCATGTCTTCCCTCTGCACCTCATTATGCACTACATGCATTCCAAAGAAGAGGAAGAATCAGCTGCAATAGTCCAACTAAGCAAATATTTACAGCTTTTTGTTGTTATTTCAACCTTTCAGATAAATCATGCCATGGGTTCCAACAGTATACACCTCAGAAAAGTCCTTCTGAATACACATCAGTGTAAATAAAACCAGATTTTGAATACTAAGAGACAGCCATCAAAGGAATGATCAAGAAAATGGGAGCACAAGAAGCAGTCTGTTTTTCAGACTTTATAAATATTTCATCATAAGACTTAGTCACTATTATGCAGGGGCGAGCTGCTAAAAGAATATTAAAATAATTTGCTTAAGAGTCAGACATGGAGTTAGTACAAGTCATATTGCTCCTCTTTTCCATGGAAATCAAACAGCAATGGGAAGGAGGGCTTCTCTCACAGCCAGGAGGGGTAATGCAGCTCCCTGCAAAAGTGCTGCAGTTGGAAAGGGTCATGGTGCAACTTTGCTCTTGGTGGAATGAATCACTTCCACACCAGCCCTGCTGTATATAACAGTATTATTTCTGCAACACAGTTGGGTAAAACAAAACAGTCATGACATACTGTGAAGCATTTTTTTCATTTAGCATAAAGCCAGCAAATTTACTTCCTTTTCCTTGTCTGACAACTTGCTTGCCACTTCAGTGTCCCAAAAACCTAGAGTCTGTCAGCCTAAAGGGCACTGAGCATGGCAGGAAACAGAATTACTTGCTGTACTCCTCTGCTTTGGAGACCCATTCTAGTTAAAAACCCACCCCTTCTGGAGAATTCCTTTTTGTTGCCCTCCAAAACCCTTCACATTTTTTCTTTTTCAAAATTATCAGGAAAAGGTATTGGTGGCAGTTTTGTTACTCCCAAGAGTGAAGCTGTGAAAGGATTCTGTGTCCTGAGAACAAATTCTCAATGAAATCCACTCATTATGCTTGGCTGCTGGAATACAGTTAGGTCAAACAAACTTTTTTTAAAAACAAGTATTAGTTCCTTGCAATGAAAAATAGCAGTGAAGTGGAATTTAATATGTTTTTCTTGAGTGGGCCATGTGATAAAAAACATCCAATAAAGAAAAAGAAAATAATCTTTTAGTTGCCCAATATTATGTGGCCAATATAAAGAGATAAAGTGCACAGAAAATGTAACTTTTATTTTTTCCATTGGAAAAGGGAAAAAATTGCTTCTTCCCTTATGTCAGTGTTTTCCATATTTTTTCTCTCCCTTCACATAAAGTAAGGATAGCTCAAAAGAGCCTGTAACCCAAAACTCTTGGGATGCCAAAACCCCCAGTAGGTCAGTATAAGAGATTACAAATGTCCAGGGAAATATTTACATGCAAGTAAAATAAAAATAAAACAAAACTACTCCCAAATCATCTGCTTTTCATATCTGCGCTATATAATATTCTCCATGTTTCTGTTACAAACACATGTGGACTTTTTTTACAATTCACTCATCTGAGGACATCTTCAGAAGCTTTCAGTTGACTCTTGCTGAACAAAAGCTGCAGGGAAAGAACAAATGACCTATTCTCATTCTAAAGAAACTGAAAATTACTCTTCACTTGGCCTCCCAGGTGCAATGTAATAAGACTTTTTTGTTTGTTTGCAAAAACAGGCAAATGCATGTTCAAAATTATATGCTTGGGATGAGTTTTTGCCTGTGAACACACATACTGGATGCTTGAAAAGATCATGTATTTATTGCCTCCCACCATTGCTGTTGAAGCTTTTCATTCCTGAGTAAAAGAGGGAAAATTAATAATCCCTGAGGATGCATACAAGTGTTTATAACTGGAACTATAACAGCTACTAATAAATCTGTAATAATTAACCTACATCTTTAAAGCAAGTAATTACATCCTTTTTCCCAGCCCCCCCAAACTGTACATTCATACACAGCTCTTGATGAGTTTAAGCTACTCATACGAAAACAATAACTCATAGAAGTCACCAACACCCTTTATGGAGAGGAACATATTGTAAAAAGTGTGATAGGCTTCCTGAGTTCCTCCACAAAGAAAAATTTGAACTAACCCCTAAAGGAAAGAAGGAGCCTGCTCTCAGTTGTCTCAAGACATTGTGATTCTGCTAGAACTTATATAGTGAAGACTCCCTGCCTTATATTCCTATTTTTTTTTACACTTTTACATTTGACTTATTGAAGAATAAGGGGAAAAAAATAAAAATCAAACACTGTGTACCCTAATATCCCTTTTCTTGCTAACAGACCTTCTAGACTCCACAACTTATCTGACTGTGAACAAAAGTCAATGTTATCTGCCACTGATTTCATTTCAGGAGGGACAGTCTATTGCCATATCACTTGACAAATGTGTGTGCACAGTCTCTGGAATAAAAATACTTTCTCCTTGGAACATATCAGTATTCATGCTCATCTTACATTTTTATAAAAAACTCATTATTTGTATTCTAGACAGAATCTTTAACTGAAACAAGAGATTATTTTGAAAGCTTACAATTCATTCAGAAACACATAAAGCTGGAAAAGATGCTTTTCTAGAGGTTAATTGCTCATCTGATGAATTTTTGCAGTAAGATTTTCAACAATGTTAAAGATACCTCAAAATTACCTTAGCAGAATAGCCAGGAATACAGATGTTTCAAATTACCTTCTTAGCAGAATAGCCAGAAATGCAGATGTTTCAGAAGTTAAAATCTACAGAAGTACTGTAGTATTGCCCAAGTGACCTCAAAGTGGAAGGCATCATTAAAAAAAAAAAAAAAATCTGGATTTCTGATGATCATCTTCTGGTAATTATATATTTAATGTATTTTATATTGACAACATCTTTTTCAGTGAGACAGTGAAGGGAGTATGGTACCCATTAGGCAAATTATAATGATTATAATAATATAATTACAAGTCAATGAATTTAAAGTGAAGTAATAAATCAATGCCTTCTACTAATACATTTTAAAAATAGTTAAACCCTGTTTCTTTTTTAAAAAAAGTTGAGTTTTAGGACTTTTTAGTAATCTCCTTGTTAATATTTCTCATGTGATGCGTACAAAGAGAATTGAAATGGGTCCATTCCTTATCTAACTAATGAGGTCTAGTAGGTATTAAAAACAAAAAAACAACCAACTGACCAACCAAACAAAAAGAGCCATCACAAAAAACCCAACCAAACCAAAGCAAACAAACAACAACCAAAAAGAAAAAAAAACCTGAAACAAAACAAAAAATATGAACACAAGTGAACAAAAACCAAAAAAAACAACCAACCAAACAAAAAATAACCAACCTTTTTTTTCTTATTACCATGTAATTTTTAATGACTACCAAAATTTTTCTTTTTTTAAATAGCCTTCCATCATTGGAAGACTCACAAGACAGGTAAAATATTTCTATAAATCTTGATTGATAGAGTGTGCTAATGCACTTTGCATTTTTCTCTGTCAGACATCAGTCAGTGATAAAAGCAGGACAAGTAACTTTAGATTTTGGACAAGAGCAATGTGTGTGTGTTTCACTCCAGACCAGACTGGTGAGATAGTGGCAGAATCTGTAATGATCCCAGACACTGGAATTTTCCTAAATGCCTATGCCATCAGTTCACAGCTAAAGAAAACAAGTATAGTTCATGAAACTCTACTTGAGAGTCAAAATCTTGATAAGGAATAAAGCCTCTGGTTTGATTAAAAAACACCAATTTTCTAATCAGTTTATTGAAATTGTCTGTTCAGAAGGAAAGAAGTCACCCTGAAAAGACTCCATTCACAAGCATTTGCAAGAAGTTTTGTAAATGCTTATTATAAAGAAAGTAATTCTTTTTTCTTATTGCAAGACCTTGAAAGTAACTACTCCAAATTTAAATGAAATATGTGTGCTCTAATTATTTAAAGTGATTTTTTTTAGGAACTGAAATGCTTTGCTCGACAAATATTTACTAATATCGGACTGAAAGGAAAATGTCGAAGTCAAGCTCCCACAGAAGGGGTTTTTAAAATATTTCCATTGGCTCCTACTCCATTGTCCTCCTTACAATAGAGTGCTATAACACAGTTCCCATCACACTGCTCATCGAGACTCCACTTATTACAGTAAGTGCCTGGCTGATTATTTCGTGCTGGCAGCACATCGTACTGGCTGTTCTTGAACTGGCACTGGCAGTTCGCTCTCAGGTTAGGGATGAAGGGAGCCCTAAATTGTCTGATATGTGTTCATACACACAGAAATTGCTTCTGCCCTCGGTTTGAGTGTCTCAGTAAACTCTGCAGCCTGCTCGGCTTCAATGAGGAGAAAACTGCTAAATTATTTTTAAGAATGATGTGCAGCTGCTCAGTTTGGAAATCAGCTCCTTTCCCTGCAGGGTCTGCAAAGTCCAGCTGTGTCTGCCTGGGCACAGCTAACACAAGGGAAAAACAGAACTCACCAAGGTACTGCTAATTACTTTGTATTTTAAAGACATGTCCTGGTTATCATCTCCAATATGCTATATCTTCATTTAAAGTGGGATAAATCACCCTATGTGGCATTGCTGGAGATCACAAGGGCAACCAAAACACAGGATGGATATTCTTCATTATATCTTTGTAAAAAAAAAAGAAAAGGCCAAAATAACCACCCCCCCCAAAAAGCCCCCAACAAAACAAAACACAAACAAAATGAAACAAACAAACAAACAAACAAACAAACAAACAAACAATTCCTAACAAAACCACATGAAAAACTCTGCTGCATGACTCTCACTACAGCTTGAATATCCTCTGCAAAATTTACAGTATCTTTTTTCTCTGAGATATAAAGCAACTGATCTATGGCTTGAGAGATAACTGACTCTGGATACTAGTCAGATTGGGCTTTTTTCACATAACAATACCAGACTTCAGTTTGTGAGTCATCCTCTAGATGGTAATTCAATATTAAATGTGTTTGTAAAGAATCTTTAAATATTTCTTTCTGTAGATAAGTTTTCTACTGTCTTCTAATTCCCTAGTAAGTAAAAGGAGCCAAGATAAAAAATGTAGGATATTGACAATGCTTACAATGAAGGGGAAGCGGGCAGAAACAGGAAACAAACTCTCAGCAAGGTGGCTGAGGCTCATATAATTGTTTTTGCCTGTGGATTTATGTAAAACAAAGTTCTTTTCTTTGTTGAATATCAGTGAAAGTACAGGAGGAGCAGGGACTATTAACATTGCATTTTTTCTGAATACACAAAGCACTAAGATGCCATTGTCTATAGGTGATGGGCAAGTTCATTTTTCTAATATTAACTGAGAAGTATTTGGTCGACAATTTCATTGCTGTTTTTTTAAAATCATGATTCATTCTCCCTTATTCTTCAGGTATTATGTTTTTGCTTATTCTTTCCCTAACTTAAAATAAGTTGTTCACTTCAAAACAATGTTTTTACAATGTTACATTTTTGGCTACAGTGTATGTTTATTTACATCATGAACCCCGCAGAGCTGAGGCATTATTCCTCGAGGTGTAATTCATATATAGATATATCTTTCTCCTTCTGTAGGTTTCAAGAATTTTATCCTGTGTCCAAAGCCAATGATCTTTGTGCTAGACAGTGGTAGAAATATGGGAAGATGAGAAAGGTGGTTATTCCCTCTCTGCATTGATGGTCACTGCCTCTATCATATAGCAAATGGCTCCCATTTCAGCTTCATTCTCATAGCTGGAAAATCATATTTTTTTGTCTCCTACTGATTCAGAACATCCTGTTCAACAGAAATTTAAAAGCCTGTGTAGGTCAAGTCTGCATCAACTGTGAACTACAAGATAAGGAATCAGCAGGTTACCAGCAGTTACAGTATTATACACATTTCTGCAGGCAAGTCACTGGCACAGGTTCCTCAAGGATTATAATAGACAGATACATTCATTATTAAGACCTCAAAATAAAATATATCATTCCAACTTGCAAACATCGGAAAGTTACTAATAATAAGTATTGTAGTGAAAATTTAAAAATTATTGTCTTTTTGCGCAAATGAAACCTTAGGATTAACAAGCAGAGCTATTTATATACTCTGTTATTTGTTTCCTTTAGCAAACACAGACTTCAAAAAACTCTTCTGAACATACCAGGTGCCTTGGACACAACATATTTGAATGCAAAAACAGCAGAAATTAATACCTACGCTGAACTCCTTCCACTTTTTATGTGAGACTCATCTTTTAAAACCATGTTCTGACAGTACAAAAAACACAGGATCTGTGACTGAAATTACCTTATCAGTGCATCACTTTTAACTTCTACAAAGCATGGCAGATGTAGCCACAAAGGGAATGGATCTGAATGCTGGCAAAAAACACCATGAACAAAAAGCCATTTCCCTGGTACTTGGGCTGTGTGCAGTTTAAGAGTCTTCCACATAGATCAATATTAGACCACATTTCCTCATCCAGTCAGGATGAAGAATAACTCCTAAAAATTTGGTGGATGCTCGAAACCAGGAGAAAGATAATGGAGGATAGAAAAAGTCATGCAAACTGAGATGAATCAATTTGTGAGCCAGGCCATTGAAACAAAGATCAGGAGTCTAGAAATAAGGTTTTGAGATGAGGAGATAATTCCTAACAATGAGTAATACTGGAAACACAGCTTCTTTTCAGCTTCAGAAATAAGATAGGTGACTTGTGTACTGCATGCAATTATCCTTAGAGGACAGTACAGAAAGCAAATGAAGTGAGGAAAGGTAGAGCAAGAATAGGTACATGAAAACAGACAATTCAGCTGAGAAATTTAATTCAGCTGAGAAACTTGACTACTTGACTTTTTTTTCTTTTTTTTTAACGAGACTTGTAATAAATGCTATCAGAATAAGTTACGACAGCTGCTGTTTTTCATGGTTCCAAAGGTTTTCAGTTCACAACTGCATATTCTTTTGGAGCACAGGCTTTATTCAGACAAGTTGCTTTTATCAAGGGAAGTGTTCACTGTTATGAGTGATATATAGATATCAGACTGGATGATGTGTCTATACCTGAAGATCTGAGATTATCTATTTTGAGGGTTTATGGAGGACATAGAAGTTGGTTGGTTTGGGGCTTTTATGTTTTGTTGATTTAAATTTTGAGGAGTTTTGTTTGTTTGTGGGAGTTTTTGTCTGTGTGTGTTTTGGGTGTTCTGTTTTGTTAGGAGCTTTTTTTGACAGCTGCCAAATACAGCTTACAACCTTGTAGGGTTGTTAATCAATTAGATACCATGGTACATCAAATAAACATGGAGATGTTTTCCTACAGTAGCTGTCATGTCCTTCCATCACAACCAAAACCACATTTGGTGCGGGAAGTCTTTTTCTTTTACAACTTGATTCTTCTGAACTAATAATAAAGCAGTTCATTTTTCACTGAAAATCCCAGAACAATAGAATTACCTAATTCAAGTAAGAAGCAAATGATCTGGCTTTTCACTCAGAAGAACTGTTCAGCCAGTGATGAATCCTACACTGGAAACATTTTTCAGCTACTATAAATGATGTCTTCATACCACACCAGCAGCATGTCCTGGTATATGTCATGTATGCTGACATCACTGCACTTCTCCAAGTCAAATCATCCCATCTCTTGCACAGGAACTTATACAAATCTTAGCAGAGTTTTGCTGTAACAATGCAGGCCACTCCACTTGTGCTTGCCAATGACTGCTTCCACAAACTGCACCATCATCCTGAGGTGAAATTTTTCACAGTACAGAACAAAAAACTCATTTGTTCATGTCAAAAGGTATTGAGTAATTTGCTTGGACAAAATCAAGTAGGTCAGACTTGATTCAGACTGTGGAACAAAATCAAAACCATACCCGAAATATTGGTCACAAATCTTTGTCTATAACAGAGCTCAGAGGCAGCTCAGTTCAAACACAAGGACAAACCCCTGGCTAATCTTTTAGGGTACTGCACTCTCAGCAGGCAATATGGCCTTTTAGATTTCCTAGCACATGTAAGGATTCTTAGGCAAAAGATGGCCTTTAGGAAGAATTTGGAAATGTCCACAGGAGTTGCCTTCCAGAAACAGGATGAGAGGATAATGCCTTTTCTTGTTCAAAAGGAAATGACAAACCTGTGTTATATCCCAAGGACTGCTACTGAAGCTCAACACTTTATTACCACTTCATCAACAGGGACTCTGCATACAGACCTGGAATTTAACATGCCCTCTAGAAAGGGCTAGTTTCTCAGGAATACACGTATTTCCTGTACAAGAGCATAATGTCCTTCTAAATTAAATAGGAGGCATCCTGGAAGCAGTTTCTCTCCTCTTAATATGTTTAAAAAGAAAGGCCTTTGTGTTGCTTGGTTTTGTTGCCTTTTGAAACTATTTTATTTTTCCATCTTGAAAAAACTTTAAATGTCTGCATAGGAAAACTATAGATAAAATGATCTACTGTAGATCACAAAGTTAGATTGATATATATACATATTTCTGTACTGATGCTTGTGAAACAACTGTGTGCTGTTAAAAAAAAAAATCAAAGGACAAATTCCATTAGCTCTAGGAATTCTTTACAGTACCAACATATGAATATTTTTTCCTAGTTACAGTGCTGGAAACCTTCATATTTAGGAACATATCTAGATTGCTGAATATGTTAATATAAACAACATCCAGAAATTTCTTGTCATATTGATCTTGTGTCTTATCATAGGAATTGTCCAGCTTTGTGGGACTTTTTTCATCTCTTTTACCAGACATTGAAATGTTTTGTTGCATTTTTTTTTATAAAAGTCTATTGCATTTAACGAAAAGTATCTTAGGAATACAACTGCTTCTGATAGCTGAGTTTTCTTATGGGAAGTAAAAGAATTGGCAACATTTTGGAAATAGAAAATAATCTAAATAATTTAAAGTTGCTTATGCTAAAGTTGATAGTGTAAAGGACATTTTGCTTGACTTAGAATTACCTCTTTTTCATAAGGAGAATATGTTAAAGAAATAAAGCCTCTAAGCTTCTAGTAGAACTGTAACTCTTGGATAAGTGCCACATCTGCCTTGTGTGGTTTAATTTACTGATGATTTTACCCTTTTTCCTGAGGAAAACATGGTATTTATTCTTATAATATGACATGTCACAATATTACAATGATTATCCAGTTGCTTTATGTATGGTCATAATACCATCTGCTTTGCAGCTAGCCTTCTTTTGCATGTGTACCATCTGGAACATCTATCTATATTCTAATTATTGTACAGATGAGATTTTTGTTTTTACAGAAACACCATATTGGCTGTATCCTTCATCGATTTCTTAATTTAAAAAAATACAATGCAAAATAACGTAGAACAGAAGGAAAAACTTGGCATCTTAAATTAGTTCTAGCTGTCTGATTTTCCTCTGCATTTCTCCTAAGAAATGAAACAAAATCAGAAACATAAATGTATTTACAACTACTTTGCTATTTATTTTAGGAGAAACAGGATCTAGGTTTTTAGACAAGATGAGATAGCCCTTTTAGTTTCAAGTAGCTTGGTGACTATATTAATATATATCAAATTTTCTCACATTTAATTTAATTCAATTCAGTTCTTCACCATTCTGTGCAAGTATAAAAACAAAAGTTGAAAATGCTCCTAAGACCCTCCTCAGTCATTTGCACACATTTGCCTCACACAGACCATCAGCTCTTACATTGTTTCATCATAGCAAAAATGTCATTAAGTTAAGAGTCCATAACAAATTTATTATGTCTCAGAGTTCCTGCAGGAGGGAGACTTGGCAATAACTTGCAGGCAGGGGCAGACAGTGACTCAGCAAAAACAAAGGTAGCACAGTGTGGCTGTGACCCCTCCTATGCTTTTTAAAGCAACCTTAGCTTTTTATAACTTTTCTCTACTTTTTCTTTCTCTTTGCCTCACTGTCTTAGGTTCAGTGCAAGATGTATTGTATTATCATTGAAACAGGTTGGAAAGGTGTTATTTTTCTTTATCTCTTCTATCACCCATTCCTCATGGCGGAGGGGGCAGGTGTCTTCTGTTACTGGGCCAGCTGTTAAAACCAGCTGGGGCAGTGTTCTTATCTCTCCCACAGCCCATCCTCCCTCCAGGGAACATCTGCTGTTAATGGGCCATCAAGGCTCACTGCATGGCTGATACAATTACATCATCCCGTTGTGAGATGCTCCACCCAGTGGGAGGAGCCAAGCATTCCTACCTGGATAAAACCTGGGATTCAGAACACCAGGACAGCCTGTTTTCCACTGGATTCCCTGAGGAAGACTGGACCCATCTCACCACCACTGGACCTTCAGAGGAAAACTACACCCTTCTACAGGATCATCTCTGCTCCAACAGAGCCACATCTGTCAGTCCAGGAGGACTTAAATGGACTACTCCCAACATCCTGACCAACAGGGTGTCAGGTCATTTTCTGTCTTTTTTTTTTTTTCCTGTTTGTTTGCTTTTTTGTACTACTACATTTTTAATATTCCTTCTAAAGAACTGTTATTTCTATTCCCATATCTTTGCCTGAAAGAGACTTAATTTAAAAATTATAATAATTTGGGGGGAGGGGGCTTTACATTCTCTATTCCAAGGGAAGTTCCTGCTTTTCCCTGGCAGACACCTGCCTTTCTAAACCAAGACACTCACTTACTACTAAATAAAAATATAACAATTTTTTGGCATCAACATTTAATCTCATTTGGTTCTTATCTCCTTTTTTTGAGGGATGTTTTGAACGTTCAAAGTTCTTTCCATTTTATTCAGAGACTTAGTTTTCTTTGCCCTTCTGTGTTTAAACTGGCTCCTAACACCCATACCAATAGGTTAGCAGGGCCTGCACTATTTCCCAGGAATGCTCCAGGGCATATCTTACAAACCTAATATCCAACTAGGACCTTATTGCACCTTGGCACCATTCCAGCTGGGGATCCGTGCTTTGCACCAGGACTGCACAAGAAAGGGAAGAAACGAAGAGATGGAGTGGGATTTTCCCTGGATCTCAAAGAGAAAGTCATGAGAAATGGCATAATAAAATGCTAGTTTTAACAAGGTAGAATAAAAAGAAGAACATGGATAGCAGGTATAACTTTACATCCTGGGAACGCCCCTCTTATGCAGTATTGAGCACATCAGTATTGGGTGGATTTTTTTATGGCACGATGAATGGATTCTGTCTGAGGAGATCCTCCCTCTTCTTCCCATTCTGTACCTCTGATTTGGTGTAACAAGCAAAACTACTGCTCTACACTTCAGATTTTCCTTCTAAAAAGTTATCCCACCTGTTAAGGCAGAGAAGCAACTACTACTTATTTAATTTGTATCCAAAATGGGGATGCCTCTGCTGCATCAGGTCTGTGAGATGCACTCTACACTATCCCTTAATAATTATAACACAATGGCATCAGCACAAATATGTTGAAATTCCCAATGCTTAGCATAGATGTAGGAAAGCTTTGAAGCTTTGTGCAAAAGGTCATATGAAAAAACATATAAGTATGGTCAGTCTGTATAGAATGCCTATTTTAATTCATATTTTATTGTAGTGAGAGTACTTTGATGATACAGATAAATTAAATACTAGAGGACTCTATCTGGATATCAAAGTACTTTTTTTTTTGGTTCAAAAAATTATGTTCCTGGAACAGTTTCAAATATTTCTTAAAACACCCATCTCAAAATAGGAAATAGTCCAACATTACAGCAATTTTCTGGTCCAAAACCAGCTAGGCCTTAAATTAGGACAGTAAATTTCAGGTGAAGACTGGAAAAAAAAATTATTATTTTCAACTGTACCCTGCTTTTCTGTTCCTTTTTTTTTTTTTAATGTTATTACAAGATAGTAATCAACATCCAGATATGAATGTTTCTTAGTCTTTCCATGCTAGAAAACATTAAAATGAGGCTGTGTTAAATTATGAATCTTTCATTCCAGTCTCAGCCCTACCTTAAGTAACTTTGAGAAGACTCATTTGTAATAATTAATAACTTCCCCATTAGGATGAAAGGTGGGGTTCATAATTAATCACTGATATGAAAAGCACAAAAATGTTAAAATCACATAATAATAGGTCTAGGTATAGTATACATGACTGCCACTTTCAATATTTATTTTGCTTCCCCAAATCTTTGATGTATTTTGTAGTACAGAGCCTTTCTAGCTGCAATTACAGCAAATGCAATAAATACATTATTGCTTTTTACATTTATGTTTCTTCAGGTGCTTAAATTAGTGCCCTGTCAAGGCCAGGCATTAGTGACCTGCCCACAGACATTTCCAAGGATATTGCTAACAACTCCCTTGTAAGAACAGGGAGCCAAACCTGCATTTGGACAAGTGAAACATATTTTTTCCAAGGGTACAAATGCATAAGATAAAAGTGGTTTTACCACTGTTGTCCATACACTGCTTTACTGTTTGTCACCTATTGCAGAGAGGAGCTTCTCTCCTGCTAACACACGGTAATTAACAGGAAAGAGGAGAGAGCAAGAGACACTTCTTGAAGAAAAGAACAATTTGAACCACACTTACAATCACTTTCATTATAATCAACATTTTTATCTAAAAGGTAACTTGCAGTTTGAGATCATCTGTGACCTTTAAGAATATCATCAGGGGTACGTGTTTAAAATATATATTGCACTGAGTAGGGTGCCCAATTTATTTAGTCTGGTTTTCAACTTTGTACAAGATTTTTCTTTGTGTTTGCAACCTAAATTTTCTTTCTTTCACATTAAAATTTACATAGTAGTTAAACCTGAGATAAAACCATGAGAATAAAATCCATCAGGTAAAATCGTATAAAATCCTCTTAAGCTGAAATGCTGAAATGCACCATCAAATATGCTAAAGGCTATTGCTTCCCCTAGCATAATATTGCTTGTTTTTAAATTGTTCTCTTCTGGCAAGAAATCAATAAAATACAGAATTCCTTTAATTAGATGGAATTTCAAATTAAGCGTTTTATCCTTTTAGATTTAAAATCATTATGAAGGTAGGAAAAAGCCTACAGAAATTAATTCAGTGGAGAAATTATATACAAATTGCAAGATGTTATTTAATTCTCAGTTAATTAGGTACAATATTCTCTATTTTTTTTCCCAGACTGAATTGTGCAAAATGATTCTAAAAAATTTGCAGCTTACATAACTCTTCAGTAAAAGACCAGCTCTTTATTCAATACATATAGAGACAAGTTAAGCAAAACTAAATCTATCACTGAACTTAAAAGAGCTATAAAAGAATTAAAAGGCCAATGTAAAACTTTTTTAAAAAGCTCAGACCAATGACCCTGATTCAATTTTTAAGTAAGGAGAACTTCTTGCATATGACCTTAGCTTATAACTCTTTTATGACTTAGGATTTAATTGAGCCAGTAATTCCTAAAAGTCTAAATTATTTCCTTCCTACACCCTTTTAACACTCAGTCTCTGCTTCCTCAATAATATATCCTTGTCATTCATAGGACTGAAAATAGAATTTAAGTGGTTATTTATAGCCAGTATTCAGCTATTTATGGAGAGATTAGGTAATATTTGAATGATGGAAGTATCTAAGTAACCAGGGCTTCCTCAAGAATTTGAAGTAGTAGTAAAAGCAGTCTCCAAGTCATTAGTGACTATTTTCCATGACTTGGAGTGTTGCTGATGCAGTACAGGTCAGGAGAAGATAAAACTTAGTCTTTAAAATTTAACAGAGGAAAAAACCCAAAAACCAAACAAAAGAGTACGAGAAAATCATAGACCTGTAAGTCTCACTTCAGTATCCAGAAAGATACTGGAGAAGATTAAACAATCCATTTAGAAACCCTTGAAAGAATAACAATGTGACAAGAAGCAAAGTCAATGGAATTTCCCTCTTTGACAGTCTAAGTGGATCAGGAGAAGAAGTCATAAACTACATGACTTTCTTAATGAAGTTGGGGAAACACGGTGAGGATGAAATTATTGTATACTCTATAAAGGGAAAAAAAGACCAAAAAAATAATCAAAATATGCACAAGCAATCCTCTGGTTAGTCTTCTCAGTCTGACATCAAACAGGGTTCTCCAGAGATCTGCTGTGGGTTCAGACCCCATCAGTAGTTTCTGGTAATGCTCAGCTTCACATAGAGAGCAAACATTTCAAATGCTCAGATTGTGCCATTTGTGCAGCAGGAAGTTTTGGAAATAAGTGAGCAAACCTCATTCTGTGACCTACAAAGTGTTTATCTGGTGTCAGAGGCACAAGCTTGTTATTCTGTTATTTCCCACGGCACTTCAGCTTGTCTGTCTTTTGGGGATCATGCTTTAAAAATGTGGGCAAATTAAGGAGGGCATAGAGAAAGGAAACAGAAACATGAGATTTAAAAGATGCTACATTAGAAAAGGTTAAAAAAAATAGATGTTTCCACTCTTCTACTCTTCAACTATTACTGTGTTTAAGGAATGCAGGAATAGGCAGGGAAGGAAGATGTGATTAATGACAGCACTGTTCTAGTCAGTAAAATGTTTTTATTGAGACTGTGAAGAGTTTTTCCTCCAGATTCAGGAAGGTTTTGTCAAAGAGTAATGAGCTTTTGCTCCAAGAGAACATAGACTGCTGGAGTCTTTCACACGTAACTTTCACCATAATTAGTTACCTGGAAAAGCTGATAAAATCCCTGCCAATAAACAGCTCTTCAAAGGGGTTGGACTTATGTTTGAGACTGACAAAATCAGGAGAATTAAAGACCAAACAAGAAACACTAGTGAGATGAAACAATGTTGTTTTTCCTGGACCCTATTTTGGAGAATTTAACTAGAAATTTAACTAGAAAGGCATATTTGGAGATTATTTTACTGCTGGAAAGAAATAAAAAATACTATTTCACTTGACTGTCATCAGGACTACACATAACTAAGAAAAGTAACATATTAAATTTATTGTAATTATAGAAAGAGGGAAATACTGATTTCTTCCTAAGTTATTTTATCACCTCACAAAAAGGGATAAAAATACACATATAATTGCACACGTACTTGCCTGGGAAATGCCTCTTTTTTACTACAAGAAAGATATAAATGCCCTAAAATAGGCTAAATGTATCAAGAAGGATAAAAAACTGTAACTATGGTGGGAACCTTATCATCTTGACTACTTCCCATCTTGAGTTACTTTGCAAAAATTGTTTCAGCAAATGAAGCAAAGCTAGGACTTGTGTCAAAGATCTGCATATCACATTCATTGTCCATGAAGCACACAAATTAAAGGTGAAACACAAATACACCTTTGTGGCACATTTTCTGCAACAGTATAAAATTAAAACAGACTTGTACCAATGTCCTGATACTTTTACTTTTGAAGACATAGACTCTAGAATTTAAAAACTAACAGCCCAGCAAACACCCCAAAAAAACCAACAAATTTAAAAAAAAACAAAAAAAAAAAACCAAAAAAACCCAAAATGACAACAGCAACAACAAAATACCCCAACAAAACTAAAAGACCACTAAATGTTTTTAAAAAATGCTAACAGATATCAGGAACAAATTATATCCTTAACCACATTTTGCTTCTGCTTAAATGATTTCCACTCTTCCAGTAAAACAAAACCATGCTCTTCTCTGAACCAATTAAAGAAACCACAGTGATAAAATTGTAAAAGAAGAAATATTCAAATAGAAAGTATGACACCTGCAAAAAGCCATAAACATTAAATAATGAATTTAATTCTCAAATAATGGAAATGTTCAAATAAAGACCAAATGGGACAGATTGGGCTCCTTATGTTTAGCAATTAATTGGATAATTTTCGGTCATAATAATAATAATCAAAAATTTTATAAAAATATTTCATTTTCTTTATTATCTATTATAGAAAGTATTTTATCTCCCTCTCCCCCTTTTTTCCTTGCAACTGTAAAGGTGCTACAGGCTATTTTAATTCTTTCTAATTTTCCCACTTCCATAAATATAACACCCTTATTTCTGATCTTCTACTGTCTCTTGAATTTTATATAATTATTTCACGTCTCCCTTTAAAATCAGAATTGCCAGAATATTTGCTGATCTTTGATCTACTCCAGTTCTGCAGTTGTCTGGCCATTTTAATTTGAAAAACTGATTACAAACACACTGACACATGACTAGAACTGAAAAAAATGTTTATTTTATATTTTAACAAAGGGATGCACAGAACAGTTGGCAGGAGCTGTGTGCTGTGCATGCTGCAATTCTCAGTAAGGATGACAGTTATTCACCACCAGCTGTTTATGGTGCACTGATGACTGTGGGCCAATTGACCAGGGATTATTTCTTCCTCCCTACTCTGAGGTGAAGTGTTTACACATTCTCTGAATATTGCTGATGAGGAGTCCCCTGGGAGAAGGCTGGAACTATGCTGTAATCAGATTGTTCTTGAAGTTTTACTAAATATTTGTGATTTGGGTTTTTAATTCTGACCCACATGCTGTAGTTTTCTAAATCACTGAAAAAACAGACATCACATGATATGGCTTATATAGCTAAAAGAGAAGAAATTAAAATAAAAGCAAATCTATCTGTCTATATATCTATATCTCTCAAACAAGTCCACAGGAAATAGTCATCAAATTAAATCAGTCTTAAGGGCCTCCTTCCCGTAAGAGATATTGGAATGCATCTTCTGGTAGCAACAGAATTGTACTTTCTGAGCTATGGAGCAGCATGGTAAAATCCATCCTGTCTCTCCATATAATAGCCACAGAGCAGTTATTTGTAATTTCAATCAGAGCCATTGAGAGAATTTATCCATTCATCCATAGAAAATTAAGCGAATCAATGCAACCCCTCCAAAAAAAAACCAAAATGCCTGGAAACAAATTTATTTATAAGAATATTTCCAGCCATAAGTAAGAAAAAGATACTGAGGAGATGAATTTTAAAAAAATCAAATTAGAACACAAGGATACTAAATGTAAACCCCAACATTATTAGAACATAATAAAGATATGATCAAGCCACTAAAGGCTTAATATTGATTCTATCTCTAGAAGTCCATATACTTTAGATGATACATTGTATATAGAATTAAATTCCTAGAAAATAGATTTAACAGTGTAGAAAAATCAGTAAGATGTCTGGAGCACACCAAAAGCAACCATGCTTAGGGAGAGATTTTTATATTTCCTTTTGCATAACTAAGTCTGCAACTTAAAAGTACATTTTAAGGAGGGTACAAATAGTATGTAAGCTATAGCAAATTTGAAAAGCAAGTCATTAAAGAAACATGTCTAACTAAACTGATACCAGTTTTCCTCAGTTAGTAGAAAGAAATACAATTATAACTTTCTAAAGAACCTGAGCATAAACAGACTCATAAAATATATTTATAATGAAATTTATTTTCCATGTGTGTCCCTTATTCCCACTGAGGAACACCTTACTTACAAAGTCTGATGTTGTGCTGGGACAGAAGAGCCTAAAAAACTCTAATATATCTGTAGCTCTAAAACAGAATACAGGAGGCAGAAACAATAAATGAGTTTGTAACCCATAAGGAGTAAAAATCTGTGTGAATCAGCAAAAGAGCTGTACAGGTTTATATGTCTTTGGATGTGGTCCCCATACCTCACATAGACTTCCACTTGTAACTTGAAGAAATATTTACCCCAATTCTTTTATACTTTTCTTTTTCCTCCCTTCCCCCCACATTCAAGTCTGATGCAAAGCAGACTAATGGTTCTAGCATTTCTGAAATGCAGAAGCCAAGGGGAGATGAAACAGAAATTTATTCAGATATTTCCTGCTGAGTTCATTCATTAGGTTTTAGGTGCACAATGCTAAACCTTGCAGGCAAATTCACAATGGAAGGAATAAAAGCCACAGGAGCCTCCATGAAAAGGAATAAGGAAGTAGAAGGGGAAGAAAGTGTAAGAAGGGAGGTCTAAAAGGACCCCAAAAAGAACATTTCCGTCTTCCTCAAAACACCCACATCATTCCATGGCATTGAATAGTCAATAGTCAGTGAGCAGCACTGCACAGCCAATGCACATCAACCGATTGTGGCCAGAGAAGAGGGGTGACTTTCCTCCCTAATTGAGTCATTCTCCCGTAAAATTATTGTTGCTCTGTTTATTAATATACTGGCTGATTATGACACATTTTCCTTGTATCAGTTTCACCATTATTTTTGTCAGAAAGTCAGTTTCAGAAGTGAAGCTTTAAAAAAAAAAAAAAAAAAAAAAAAAAAAAAAGAGGCTTTGTCATTGACAATTCTACTGAGGAAAAAGTCCTAAAACAGCAAAACTCCATGCTCAGATAATCAGAATAAAATCTTCCTGAACAGACACTCTTATGGAAGACATTGGGCATTGCAAGTTGGTCAAGGGGTCAGACGTTTCTCAGGTGAGTAAATTCATATTGCAAGAGATAATCAGTAAGCAGTATGTAGGTTAAGGCTGTTACACAAGTACTGGATTGAAAAACATTTTCACTGCTTACATTTGTGTTCACTCTGGAGCCATTTGCAGTGCCTTGGAGAAACTCTTCAAACATTTGCCTTCAGAGTTTTCCATTGTTTTCCATTAAGTCCTCCCTCATTCTCTGCAGGTATTGCAGGTGTTGGCCATAGAACACAGCCCTCATTGCCTGTCGTGCCGACTACACTTTCCCACTATTCCCAGGTCTCATCTTTTATGGTTGCCAGAGTTTAGGCCCATCTACAGCTCGACAAGTTTGCACATCCTTATCACAGAATCATTAAAGTTGGGAAAAAACCTCCAAAATCATCCAAGCTTTGAGCAATCACCACCTTGTCAACTACAGCTCAGCACTAAGTGCCACCTCCATTCATTTCTTGGATACTTGTGACTCCACCACCTCCCTGGGGCAGCCCATTCCACTGACAATCCTTTCAGTGAAAAAAAATTCTTCCTTCTAATATGGCTGTATATGCTTACAGGTTAGATTGTACCCATAAATTATTCCTGTGGCAGAGTCAACAACCACTCCACCAGGAAAAAAAAAAAAAAGTGAAAAAAGGTCAACTGTTTAGGAATCTTTAAGGAAACTTAAACCCCAGCTTATTATGCTGCTTCAAGTAGTAAATTTCAGCATGGTCTATCAAACAGCTGTACATGAACCAGTGGTTGATTATGGAGCCCTGAGGTTATGAGGCCTCTAAGTCTTCTATTCTTACAGCTAAAAAGATGAACTCAAATTCAAACCCTGTTTTTTAATGAAATCGTTGGTTGCAGTCCCAGGGAAGTTATGAGATTATTATTAAAAGGTGTGCTCCATGCTAGGCAAAAGATTGAGAATACCTTTCCTTGCAAATAAGGTTATGAACTAGACATATGGGTTATATCTGAGACTCCAAAGGGAATTTTGGCCTTCCTGAAGGTAGTGGAATTTCATTGTTTTATAAAATGACATTTATTATAAAATGACATTTATAATAAAATACCATTGTCATGTTAACAATATTTTATTTCCCATCACTGAGCTTCTTGGAAAAGTCACTTCACCTTTCTAAACACCCTGTTCTTGAGCTATAAAATAAATATAATAATGATGAATTACTTCACTTTGCGAGGTATTTTTAAAATTATGATAAAAATCATTGTGAGTATGCATTCTCAGGAATACAGATTTCATTTCTGCATGTCAAATATATGGCACCCAATTGACACCACAATGTTCTTCAACAGAAGATTGGTTCTATACTAACGGAAAATTAAGAAATAAATTATATGATTATACTGAAATTTTATAGTTCTGCATTCATTTGCAGTAGTTAGAGCTTGGCCATTTATCCTGGCAATGAAATAGATATTTAAAAGTTCTATTAAGATGAGAACAAAATCTGGCTAGCACAAATGACTGATCTTAAAGTTACATTCATTTCTATCAAGGAGTGATATTTTTATGGTCCATTCTCCATCGACACTGTGGCAGGTGTCAGAATAATAGCACTGAGCATCAAGGGATTCCCAGAGCTGAAATTCTCAGCAGATGTAAATCAGCAGAGCTAGAATGCATTAGAGTCACAAGAAATTATATCACCTCAGAATGTGCTCTCAGGTATCTGCTATCCCCACTAAAATACCTCTCAAGTCAGCACTGTGCACTGTTATCACTCCAATACCATTCTGTATTGAGTCTTAAAAGTTGTGTGCTAAGCCTGTGAATCAATGCAAAATCCACCAGACTAGAATTGATTAAATAATTGTGATGAGTTTGCAAATTTTCTGCATTTTGTGTCCACCTGTTTCGTAGTCTTACATTTTCTATGTGGCTCTTTTGCTTTTAATTAAAAGTAGATCAGTTTTATCCAGTTCTAGACCAAAACCAAAACCAAAACCAAAACCAAAACCAAAACAAAACAAAACAACACACAAAAAAAGACATTTTCAAGTATATTTTGGGGCAGAAGGCACAATCTAAAGATATTATAACCTTCAGCAATAAAATTGGAGGGGGACAAAACAAAAAAAAACCACTTCTGAATACAAAACAGCAAAGTTTCTTCTTTATAGATGCCTTTCTGTGCTTCCAGGACCCGGCTGCCCACATGCAAGTGCTGCACAAGTTCCAGGAGCTGTGAGATTGGCCTGTAAGACTGCTCTTCTCTAGATGTTGAAGGTGATCTTCACGTCTGGGAAATACTAAAGGTAAGGAGGCTTTCAGAAAGCTGTGGAAGCAGGGCCCAGAAACAGAAATGGCAGAAGAACTTGGAAGTAGCTGCAACTACAAAGCTTGAAAGTAGGACAAGTTACAATAGTACAGCAAGCAAGGACATGAAACAATAGTCTGAGTTAGGTTTGGCTAGGATAGATCTTAAGACTGCAGAAAAATATGCTTAGCAAGATGGAAAATGGAAACCTTCATGAACACTTGGTAGCAAGTACAGTGAATAACTTTTCCCCATTACATTTATTTACTGTAATGCCACAGTGTTTCCCTTCCCAGTTACCATTGCTTTCCTGTAATTAAACTTTTGGTTTCTATAGAGAGATGCTGTAGCTATGAAATTTATAATTAAAATGTTGCCACCAAATTGCAGATTTCAGCTACATCTATGCATCCTTAATGGATCCCATAGCTTTGGCAGAGTGTAATAGGAACAGATTTTAGAGGGAAAATGCCACAGAAGGTGAGAGAATAGAAAATTGCTTTGGTGTGGTAGATATATCTGCAAAACAAAGCCCACCACTGCACAAACCACCAGCTAAACGCTATAAACCGTGCATTACAGCTCTTCTGTTGATATTCTGAAAATAATTATGATTGTGAGCTGTCAGAAAGATTCACTGCACCAGTTGCGTTCATCACCAGCTGACAATCTACCTAGGCAAACCCTTTTAAAATCTGAGCCTCCTACAACACTAATGAGCATTAAAGAACAAAATATATAGCTCCCATGAGTCAGAAGCACAGCATCATAGCTTACCACTGCTATAAACAGTAAATCTTTATATATGCCTATTGGCAATGATGCTCCACAAATGTCAGCATAGACTCTGGTTTCCTATCTTCATCAGTAATGGTCCTCTTCATTACATTTACAATGTGCAACCCAAAATCAAGCACACCAGCAGAGAGAAGCATGTTTTACACGGAGAGATTTTATTCTCTTGTGGTGGGAAGAAGTAGAGTGGTATGAGCAGGGTTTTGTATGACTTTCAAGCATGGAGAGCCCTCCCTTGAAGCTTTCTAGGTTTTTCTGAGCACTATACTACTGATTGTTTTCAGTGAAAGGTGGTTTTGTTTGTTTTGGTTAGGTTTTTTGCTTGTGGATTTTTGTTGTTGTTGTTGTTGTTGTTTTTTATTGTGTTTTTTTTTTTTTTTTGGGGGGGGGGTTTGGTTTTTTGTTTTAGCAAAATTGGCCATGGAACTGTGCCACAGTCTCTATCATACTCTGTTCTACAAAGTAGCCATTTGTCACCATGTCGCATGTGCCACAGGATCTCATTGAGGAGTCATGCCCTCAGCATCCATTCCTGCTTCTAGGAACGAGGCACAATAAAACAGGAGTATATGCCACGAAAGAAAGAAATTGTTTTGTTTGTTAGGACTGTTGAGAGCAGTAACTTCACTCGGAGGAGCACTCTCAGATTATTTTAGCACAGTTGTCACATACACAGATAAACCGAGTGAAATATAGCTTTTGGGATCAGTATTTGTACAGCATTTCAAAACAATTTGTCTTGACCTAGTGCTTTCATACATACATGATACTTGGAGCTCCTGGGAGCATCCCCAGACCACTCAAAAACTGAAGCCTAGATAAATGTAGTAATCAACTGTGAAGTACCATATGAAGAATATAATTTCATTTAAATAAGACAACAAACAGCACATTGCTAAGTACAGTTTTCTAATAATGTGCTAGAGAAAGAACAGGAAAAATTCTCAAATGATGAGAAACATTTCAGACTCCTTCACTAAAAAGCTGAATTTCATTATGCATTCAGATAAAAGAATATAAGTTGTGCATGCCGAAGCATATTTTATTTCATTTCCCCCACCAGTGCTTTTCAGGAGAGTTCCATGGAAATCTACACTGTCCAAAGGGAGTTATAGATAGATTGCAGGCAGGAAAAACTTCAAGTGAAAGGTTGAAGTGGAAAACCTTCAATTGGTGGGAAAATCTTCTGGCATAGAACACTCATGCACTTTGGACCATTCTGAATCAATAAATATATACCCCCCTAGTGATCTTTGGGCATGGATTGTCTCATATGAACTATTCTTACCCTCATGTCAAATTCCTGTGTCCTGGATTTTCTGTATATAGGACTGACATAGGGGTCAAATGATACATGTGATCAATAAATAAGAATTGCACTGGGGAAGTTTTCCTACCTTCAGAACCAGATGTTTGGAAGGGTTCTTTGCAGGAAATTCCTTACAAAGCCACAATTTTGATTGATGGGTAAAGGAGAGAGGTAAAGAAAAATCAGTAGCCAACCAAAAAGTCAAAGACAAGAATTAGGGGCTCAAATTGAAGCCTTCCATAGGAAGAAAAAGGCAAAGAAACATCCAGCATGTCCACACAGGTCTGTTCTTCCTAACCATGGACACATGATTTGCCCAAAATCTTGTCAAATAAATAGATGAGATTACAGCACTGGTCTTGACAGCAGTGAGACAGCAACCTTCGAGACAAAACAACTGGCTTTTTGGCTGACAGCCCTCAGTAGCTGACAGGCAAATTCTGTTTTCGCTCCCAAGAGCCCATCTGGCAGCTTAGTTTACCCTGTCTGGCAGCAAACCACAACGAGTGACACAGACCTTGCTGGTCCTGCTCTTCTTCCAGTAGCAGGGGAGGATGCCCATCATGACTGGTGACCAAAAGGAATGGAGCAGAGTAGTGTCACAGGCCTCCACAGTAAGAGCTGGGATGGAGTCACCAAAGCTCCATTTCTGTGATAGGAATCTGTTGGAATCTGACAAGTCTGGCAGGGTAATCTTCCAGAGACAGAGGAATTTGCAAGCACTTAGGCAGCCACTGTGGTTACTGCAAACCAGATGACAAATCTCTCTCTTGGTTACTTTGGTCATACACCTATGTCTGAAAAGAATTCAAGGAACAACAAAAAGAAATTACACGGAGCCTAGAAAAAGTGTTTCACAGGTTTAACATTTTCCGAGCTATAATTTAATTAAATGCCTTCCTGCACTTCATCTGTTAAAAAAGCTCATATTCTCTGCTGTTGACTCCATTCCTGCAAGTGGAGTAGAAGAAGAAAAGAAAGTCCAAATTCTGCTTCCAGGCAGGTTGAAGTCCACTGCAGCTTGGTATTCATCTTGCTCAAAAAAATACATGTCATATGTCTACCCAATAAATGCCAGATAACATTTTCCATAAGTTTTTAGACCACGGTAATTATTCAGTCCACCTCCTGCATAACCTGCCTTTTCACAGACACACTACTACAATGATGCTTGTAATAAGTTTTACCTACCATTCACCCTGCTGAAATCTGTTAATTGAGACTTTCAGACGCATGCAATAATCCTACCTTTTCTGCTCCTGGAGGACTATGCATATGCATGAGTGATCTCTGCAGCTGGAATGTTAACACTGCTGAGGGTAATATTCTATATATGGAACAGTAGCCATATGCCCACACAGCACACCTTGCCCCTTTTACATAAATATACATCAAAATCTACATTCTGGAATATGCAGTGCTTTAGAAAAGATAGTTTGGGAAGGGAAGGTTCTCTGGGCAACAAATTTTCTTTAAGCCTTGGGGAAAAAGGAAAGAAAAAGCTAGCAATAACAGTTCGGATGCTTCCCAAAAATAAAACACAGCTATCAGAACTCCCTGGCTATTTGACACCTCATTTTCTCTGCAGTAATAAATACATCTAAGGAAGCTTTTATTTTGATAGTTTTCTCTGAAAAACTCTCCGCCCTCTACAATACAAGATTTTCAGCACCTTTGAAGTTCATTGCAGTTATTCAATCTTCCTTACTGCATAAAACACAGAAAAATGTATTTTTCTGGCTGAGAAACAGGAGACCTTTTAGGAAGCTATCCAAGCATTGTAATATTATAGGATACAGGATTCTTATGTAGTCCATCAGGAGAAGCAGACACCTCAGAAAGGGAGACCAAAGTGTGTCTGGACATCTTCTCCAGTGAAATATTCACCTCCTAAGCTGAAGATCATTGTCTGATGCTCTGATTCCTCTCAGGGTTCTGACTGCTATCTTTCATCTCCAAGCATCTCCAGAAATGTTCTCCAAGCAGCTGGTTATTCCAAAATGCAGGATAATCCTAATATGCCCTGAGTGTGCTTCCACATGGACAAGACAGGTGTTCAGTCAGAAAGAGAAAACCTCCAAATTATTTTTACTCCCCTTCCATTTCCTCTCTGAGGACCCAGACTGGGACCCAGTTCTCCTACTTACCAAATATTTAATATGCTCATGAAATGCTAAACTGGACTTTAATTCTTTAAAATGAAAGAATTAAAATTTTAAATTAAATTTTTCTTTAAAATTAATTTTTCTTCCTTTCTGTAAGAAAAATACAGCCTTCAATGGCTCAACCACATTGCAGAATTCAAATAATGCTCTCCAATAAGAATGAGATGTGTCCCCTTAGTCTTTTCCATCCTTAAACAAGGTCAGCTTAGTAAACAGGATATTTAAGATAACTTGTGTACACAGAAACATAATGTTAGTATAGCTCTAGCAAAATATGAACTTTATTGTTGTCTTGCCATTTCCATTCTTAATGTGCAGCAACTTTCCTTTCATGGTGGACTTGGCTGACCCAAGCAGATGCAGTCAGATTCTTGCTGTTTGCAACACTACCAAAGGAGCTGAATTTCATGACATGATTTTCCATTTTAAACACCAAAGTCTCCTGTCTCAGGGCACTTGGAATTCACAGAATCTGCTCAGTACGCTAGTCCAACTAAATTACCACTTATATATCAGAAGACAGTAACTGATATTCCAAAGGCAGGAAGGAATTTTTTTTGCCTCATGTTCAAAGTTCAGTAAGTAATTTATGTCATAAGGGAGACAAAGTAACTATGTCACAGCTGTCCTGTGCCCTTATGGCAGCTCAATCAAATGAAACCATTTTTATGAAACAGAAAAATATTCAGATTTATCATTGTGCTTTTTCAATTAAAAAATCCTCAAAGACATCCATGGAGAGTTAATGTTTAAAAAAAACAAAACAAAGTAAAAAAATCCCCTGACTTTGAAAATACTCATTTTTTGCAGCACATTTGGACAGAATATTTTCAACCAGCTGTAATAACCTTGCAGTAAATGATGCATTTCATCCAGAGATCCTATTCTTTTGATAAAGAATTTTTTTCCTAATACACAGAAGTAATAAAAGATCTCATGTTAACACACACTTATGTCATAGTAAATGAAAACAATATTTTGCCACAAATTGTCCAAGAGACAATTTGTCCAAGAATAAGCAATGTGGTCAAACTCCAGCTTCTGTTCTACAAAAATCCTGGGAGATTTTTCCTTAAAAGAAAAAGAGGAAAGAAAAACAATGAAAATTAGTTGAACTTCTTGACTAAAATCACTCAGCCGCAACATAAAAAATAAAATAATAATAAGAAGGAGCAATGCATCCTTCAGCCACGCCACAAAAATTTTAATTGATTCTCACAGGTATTGCACAGGTGAAGCAGATAAAAAATTGAACTTAAGGCATAAACCAAGATAATTTTGTTCTATGAAACAAATCTTACTATACCTTCTATCTTCATTGTGTTTCTCATACATGTAGGCACATGTAAAAGCACCTTCAGGAACAGCAGAAATGTATTTAAATTAAAATGACAAAATTTTCACTGTGGTATCTCAGTGAACACAATATGCTGGAGGTACTCTTTGTGGAAATAACCCAGTTTAGCATCTGAAGCCATGCATCTCTGGCAGCTATTGACAAGAGATTCTTGTTAGAATGTGCCACTTGTGAAAACAGAACTGTTTCCATCCTCAGGTGCCTTTAAAAGGTTGCTTAATTACTTAAACTACTTTTATTTTCAATTGATGCTTCCATGGGATGGTTATGGTACCTAATTGATTGAACATTTTAGTTTCATTTTAGGTTATGTCTGATGAGTTATTGATTGTCTTTTGCTTTCAGGACACTTAGGCCTTTCCTGCTGAAGCACAGAAAAGAGTGAATACTCCAAACCTGCTGCATCAGTGACTTGCAGCAGGGCTGTTGCAGCCTTCTACACAAAAGCTTCCTCCCCTTGCAGTCCATTGATCCAACAGTGTGTGATGCATTTCAATCTTGTGAACAGCTCCTCTGCTTGTTTATTTTCTTCCTCTCACGGCTCCAGTCTTTGAAAGAAGAAAGCTCAAAACTCAAAGAATTGACCCTTTCTCCTTTTGGGGCATTTAGAGATAGAGAATTGTTACCATTATAGCTGTGGCTACTGATCTCAGCAGGGCATACAAATCGAACCTAAGTTCTCCAAGAGCATAAGAGTTTTCCATAAGACTACATGGTGGACTCTAAATCTTCTTACTGGAAATTTGTGCTTCAGCTCAATAGACAGTTTAAAGAGTTTAAAAACCACCTTTTAATTTCAGTAATTTGTTTTCCTCTCTGTCATTTTAGTTTTGTCAAATGAAGGTCAGCACACGTTGCAGGGACCACTTAAAAATGTAAAACTAAGTTGTTTGTATTGGTTAAGCAAGTGAAAGAAGACTCTCTGAAATGATTCTGTTCTGAGGGTACTTAATCAAGCAGAACAGATGTTTATTATACAATTAGGGAACACTTTGCCATCAGTATGAACAATTCATGAAATCAAATTGCTCCATAATACTTTCCATTATTTCACAAACACTTGCTGTGAAGAATTGAGGGCATGCAAAAGCCCAGATCCTGTGTTATTCTCCAGCCCCAGGCTTTATTTAATTACCCAGCAGGGGAAACAATGCTGCCTGTTAGCATAAAGCCAGAAGAGCTGGAGCCTGCTTCAGCAGCCGGGCTGGAACTGAGGGCTTGGAGAGGAGGGCTGTGTGTGAGACGTGGCACAACTCTGCTGCACTATGCTCATCCTGCTCCAAAACATTGGCAGGAAGGTAAGAGGCCATCAAAAGTAGAGAATTACCCATTCCCAACTTCAGCAGCTTGTACAGAAGATTGTTGTTCAGCTTGTACAGTTATTGGTACCTCCTGGCCCAAACCAGCCAGCACCCAGAGCTCAGGCACAGCTCAGGTGTGAGCATGGAGCAGTGACTTTTCCCTCAGCATTGTTTCCTCTGCTGGGTAATTAAATAAATTAAATAAAATGAAATTAAATGTCCCCTCAGAGGGGGCCCCTCTCCTTTGAAGAACAGAGGATTTACCTCTTGGACAGAGCAGTTGTTGTGCTACTCAGCCTGAGGGATGAAGAATCATTTCTGACCAATCTCACCAAAGTCAGTGGGTCCCTAATTGGGGAGCACCTTAATTTTGGTGCTCCCCTCTCTCTGTACCAGATCAGGGGGTGTTTCCTCAGGAGCTCAGCACCTGGTGGCACTGTGGGTGGCAGGACACCACTCAGGAAGGAGACCAGAGGAAATTCTGTCACAACTGCTCAGGAAAAGAGACAGGCAACAAAGTAGCCAAAATTATGATTGGCTAGTGCCTGAAGCAGAGGAATACTCACTAGAAATCGGCCCCAGGACGACCATCTACTCCCCTTGCAATGTTGTTATCTGAAACAACTGAGCAAAGAACAGCCTGACCCCAAAGAAGGAAGCTGTATCTGAGTGTGGAACCATTGAATGAGGTCACTTCACCAGAGCTTTTATCACCAAGACCAGGGCCCAGAGACTTCCTTGGCTGGATTCTTTCTTGAGGGAAGGTCTCCCTTGCAGAGTGAGTGGCAGGCATTCAGTTGTCACTGCTAAAGCATAGATACCCCAGCTCCCTGACAGCATGTCCCATAGTCTGTAACACATGGAAACCATTCCCAACTCCAGACAAATCCATTGACGTTCCCAAATTAGCTCTGATAACAATTGTATGAAAGTGCTGCAGATCTATGCAGATAGAACTATCTGATAGATAAAATGCCAATGGAGGATGCTTATGAACACACAGTTTCGCTCTGGAGATTCACGGGTCTGATTTACCCTTTCATAGGCACTGCAGATGGTTTCTTATGATCTGCTGTTAAAAAGGCAGCTCAGACTTGAACCATTCTATTATGTTTACCTCACACATAGAAATCTCTTCAACAGCACTAGCAGAAACAAACTTTTACAAATTAATGATTTGCCACATGCAGATATAATGATTTTTTTTTCAAGTCTAGACTCAAGGTCCGATTTCTAGAGTTGTCCAGTACCATCAGTTCCCATGCAAGCTGCCATTGTTACTGATTTTTCAACCTGCTTACCCATTCTAGGTCCCAGCCTAGAAAAATGGGCACAGTACATTATTTCCTGTCACACATTTCTAATGATAGTCATTTATTCTATTGCTGGAGACACTGAACTTTGCTGAGATACAGGTATATCTTAGCTTTTACACAAATATTTCTGTATCTAAAGTTCTAAATACTTATACACAGAAAACTTTGAGAGAACAACAGACGTTGTAACGTGAAAAGTTAAGGCAGAGAGAAGAGAGTTGATCTTCTAGTAGAATTTGGAGCTGGAATAGCTTTCTAAATAACAAAGTCCACACTGTTTATGTAAGCGATTCATGTTATATTCTTGCTGAACCTCATAGATATGACACAATAATGTGACTGGTCTGTTTCTCTTCTTTCCTAGTTTCATACTAAGGGTTTCCTGACACATGATGACTGTCACAATTCAAACACTGCAACAGTGGATTGGAAACCACAATTAAGTAGCTATGCAAATATTGTTCTAAATTTAAAAAAGCTTATTCCAGCAACTAATCTCTTAGTATTATTTAGCATTTACAATATGTATTATTCAACTAAGAGATGACAGCATGTTAGATTCTGCTAAAAACTCCTAATATAAGGCCAAACCTTACGACCAGAAACTGTCACAATCAGTGAGAAATCAGGACCTGACTAAAAGGAACTTAACATTCAATTTCAATTCATTGTATGGTTACTTTTCTCCTGCAACCTCATACTGTTTTCCTTCAATGTGAATTGCAGTTGAAAGGCTATATCTTCACAAAAGAACACTGCTGTAGAGAGGGAACAAACAATAAAGGATAAGCAACCTGATATAATTCTATCTTTGGCATATTCAGACTGCTAGTCTTTGAAAATATTTATTCCTTTGCTTGGCACTTAAATGAATTTCTATGATATCTTCTTACATTCCAATGAAATTAATTTTTTTCCATTCAGACCTTGTCTTTGTGTTACCCACAGTAGTACACTCCCTGCTTTGATGTCACTTATTTATTTCACTTTGCATTTTATTTACACTTGATCTGGTCCATTCTATTTCTTCTATGATCTAAATGGAGAAAGACACCTCTGCCTATCACAGTATGGGCTGTCCATAGAGAAAGGGAAGGAAAAAAAAATATTTTACTGCAGGAGGAAGAAAAAATATGAGGAACTGAGAAGGGAATGATCAGGCCTGTTAATTTTTAAGGGGATCCAAGGAACATATATCCTGAGAAATTGGCCCTGTGGAAATGGAACTGATATTAAATCACTTGGAGGACTGCACCACAGCTCTTCCTGCAGCTGTGCAGCCTGGTCAAGAAGAAATGTTAATAAACAAAGTGTTCCTTCCCTCTCTTGCAGGTTCTGGGGGCTGTAACCAAACTTTACATGAGACTTCAGATGTGGCATGTTTTGCTCAACTTTCTTGGAGGAACTCTAAGGAGAAAAGTAAAAATAACAAACTAAACCCTCTGTGACAGGAACCATAAACACCTCCCTACCCACTTTGCCTTTCATTCAGCACACCTCTCAACAAGGAAAGCTCCCTCTGGTCTGTGCTCAGCCCTTGCACTGCAGATTGTCCCTGTCTTTTAGTCAACTCACTATATAAAATTCCTTTGAACATGGTTCAGTCTTGACTGCACTTAGTGTTTAAATGCCAGATGGTATCTGGCCTTATAAATAAATAATTTCTGTTGGATCTCTGAGATTATTGCTTGAGTCTCTTTCTGCAATTGTTCTCTTTTGAAACAGATGCAGAAGTTAATAAGGTAACATAATCCCATAAGATTTAACATAAAACTATTTTATTATAGAAAGTTAGATATCTTTCAACACCTACTTGGAAAAAGAAAAACATTCCCAAACAAAACCATTTTGAAATACTTTTCCCTGCTCCAACCTTATTAATATCATTAAAATTTTCAGTTTGCACTAATTCATGACTACTCTGAATCAACTAAAAGACAGATTTAAGAAAAGACAGTAGCCGATTTTTCACAAACAACATCAGATCTTCTAAGTCTATAAAATCACTGTAAATAGTTTTACTGACATTGAAACTAACTTGGCATGGCCCAGGGAAGGCAAGAATTACTTCAAGAAAATATTGCTCAACATTGACCATTCCTACTTCATTAGTTTCACAATAAGCTGTGAAAAAAAGAGGGTTTCTCCCCAGACAAGATAGATACACTTTAATGCTTACCACAAAAATACTGCAAAATTCTGTCACTCCTTCCCAAATATTTGTGAAATTTGAGAACAGTTACAGTTTTGTAATATTCATGTGTAAACCACTTATACTCAGTATTTGGAAGGTTTGGGACCAGCTAATGAGTTAATTAAGGTGGGGGGGGTTTGTGTTTGTTTGTTTGTTTGTTTGTTTGTTTGTTTGTTTGTTTGTGGGTTTTTTTTTTTTTTTTTTTTTTTTGCCAGCACCATCTTTACTGACAACAATTTTTTCCATGAATGACCTTCACCCCAGATGTTCATGAAATCAAAATTGGAACATGCCAGTTTCTGCAACAATAGGTCTTGGTGAAGTCAGAAGTCTGCAGCTACAGAGCTAAGAATAAAAGGAATCTATCTGGCACCAAATGCTCTGCTTTGCCAATAAATGTTTTAAAGTGGCTCTAAAATTGTGGACAAAAGCATCCTCATCTTGGATTATACAAAGCCTTTGCCACTTTCTAAGCTAAAATAAGCACACAGATTTGCAGACTCATTAAAAATCAGCACCTTGCTATGGATTTATTGCTTTTGAGGACTAGGACTTATCCCCATTTTTTGATGTCATGTTGTCATGAATAAGATCTCCAGAAGACTGCCACCTCCAGTGTGATTGAGGATATACACCAAAACCAGAGAAGAGCCAGTAGAAATGTTTACAAAAAAGACAAAAAGGTCATCTGAATGTCTGGTGCCAATTCCAAAGAATTGGATAAATCCTCCTGCTTTAAGCTTTTAATTTAAAACTTTAAGCTTTTAATTACCTTACTGGTAAAGGTGCAATAGTAAACTGCATTTTAGAAAAAACAAAACAACTTCCTGGACTGAGGAATGGAAAAGTGAGAGAAAAAAAATCCACAAACAACCATGACCAATGTCCCAAAATCACCTCTTATTTACTTCTGAAGAAAAAACATAGTGAGGATTCTGGGTTTTTTTCTGAGTAGATATTAGGGTGAATACAAAAGCTCAGCAGTAATTGCACAAAGTTTTTATATTCTGTGTGCATTGTGTATGGATTTTTAAATATTATTTCATATTTAATTTATGATCTGCTGCAGAGAATCTACTGAGTGCATATGCTTAACACAAATAAAAGAAGTGGTTTTAATGAAAAAGAATGCTATTTCCCCTTCAATTGAAAAGGTGATATCCAGTGGATGGCTGGCTACTTCTTATTATAAGTTAGCATTTGCTTTCTTGCTGTAAACCCCATCCACAGGGGGGGGAAACAAAGAATACCATTATATTTTTTTTTCTTCTTTTCTTTTCTTTGTTTAATGATTCAAAACTTACCCTAATGGGAATCTAAAGATGTATTAGAAGCAGATTTCATTTTGTTTCACTGCACCCCTAGCATCGCTGGCAACAAATAAATACCACAAACTGAAGAAAGAGATTTAGAATTAAAGACTTATGCAAAAAGGTCACCTTTTTCAGCATACATCAGATTTGATTGTCATTATGCTTATTTCACAGAGCTACTCCTGCAGTGGGTGGCTGTTGCACTGATTTGCAGGAAAGTCATTAACCTGGGGAGGTACTATTTGAAGCCATTTATACTTCTACAGAGAAGTATTACAGGACCTTTGAGTTAATAACAAATTTTACCCAACCAGGGCCTGATTACTGAGGTCCTACCAGGCCTCAGCCTCTGCCACTATTTATAAATCAGGCTCTGCATCTTGTCCATAGAGAAATTGAAGCTCAGGAGCTGCAGACTGGTCCCAAAAACACTGCCTTGTGCACACAAATTGGTGACTTTTTACAGTCCGGAGTGTGAAAAGAACAGACTGGTGTCAGTAACATGACAGGTTGCAACAGGTAAGTCACCTTAAGATGTGGTTGCATCTGGGGCATATTGAAATACCCATAGAAAAATGCAGTCCAAGACCCAGAGCATGAGAAAAACTCGGGATTTTATTGAAAAAGGCAAAAACATAGATCATATCTAACAGGGATTCATTCACCCTTGTCAAGATTTTAGCACAAACATGATAAAAGGCTTGAGACACCATAACATTAACATCACCATAACATTTCTACCTGTGGGGCTGGTCAAATCATTTTTCCAAAGTTTGACAGGAAAATGTGGCTAAGGTAAGAATGGAGTCCAAGTTCCTCAGCCATCCTAACTACGAATCCACCTTTCCTTTCTTAGGTGGCAATTGAATTATTCACAGAGCAGCACTTCATGGGCAAGTTGTTTTGAAGCCAAAGTGGGTGAAGATATTAGACCCTAACTCTTAAATATCTTCTGTAGTACATTGCTCCTCAGTCTCCCTCATCTTGCAAGATCCCATCACAACAGTATTATTGCAGTGTTTCACAGGATTCCTTTTTTCATATACATTATCCCTCAGGGAAATCATATTTTGCCAGCCCACTGATAAAAGCCAAAATTCTTCAACAAAGCTCCATTTTTAGAAATGTAAATGATAACAAAAAAAAAGAAAAAAGTGAGGAGTGACTAGAGAGGCTCCCTAAGTGTTGTACATACATTATTCTCTTTCTTCTAGCTCCAATTCTTTGCTAGAAGACAAAATATATGTGACATCCTCCATGTATTTACTCATCTGTAATGTCACCATTATTCTGATAGTACTACAGTATCACTATCACCTCTGAGATAGAAGATAACACAATGCTAAACAGCTTGAGGACTTTAGAAGAAACAATAAAGTCAGTGTGTAAGCTCTGTTAAGAAAACAGAAAAAGGAATGACTTACTGATCCTGAAATTTCTTGGCTTGGGATAAAACTGTCATTAAACACTTCCCACCCCTCAAAAATACCCAAACAAAACAAAAGTTCCTAGGTTCCATCTTTCTGTGACTCCAGCGAAATACTGCTTTTTACGACCTGAAATTCCAGCCAGCCTTAAATTACACAATATATGCTACCAAAGCTAGCAGTAACCAGGAAAGGATGAGTTTAAAATTGAAAGCAAACACCATTTGCACTATCTAAGGCCAAAACATAAAATTAAAAAAAAAAAGGCAAAAAAACTTAAACAAAAAACATCTCAATGTGAATTAAGCTAGCACATTGCAACATGGAAAAGGAAAGAAAATGCAGGAAGAACCATATGGCCAGAAGCATTCAACTAGGTTAGGAAACAGAAAGGCAGTGTTTTGTGAGGACTTGGACACTGCTGAATTTCTGCTGTTCTCATAAATCCTAGGCTGAGGAGAAAACTTAAGAAGAATATCTGCTGCCAGGACACAGTGAGTAGGAGAAAAGTGTATTTGCAAACATATTTATTTCTGTTCCATTTCACCTTTGGTTCTCTCTTTGGAAAGCCCAGCCCTTACTGATTTATTTCTTTTTAATATCAAGTTTCTTGCTTACATATAGATAGTTTATGGTCAAATCACACCTTTTGGCATTCAAATACCTCTTTTTAAGTTTTTGAATGCACTGATCTCACTGACCATATTTCTTTTAAGGATATTTAATAAAAAACCAGGACCTACACTCAAGAGAAAAAATAAAATATTTCTAGTGGGTGCAACGGCATACTTCAGAATCATCTCAATGGTGGACTACTACAAAATGTCACTCTGTGTGTCCAGACTTCAGAACAGATAGAATTCACAGCCCTGGTGGCCCATTTTGTTTGGACTAAGCAAGATGGTGACAAACCTGACAAATTCCAGCTGCATTTCCACCAGAAACTTGAGCTTGGGGGAGGATTAAGATATAACAGGATAAGACCTGGAGGTATGTCAGGAGGTGACTTAGATATGCAGTAGATCCACGTGCTCTCACAACCCTAAAAGTCTTGATTTAGGCTCCATCTAATCTAAATGCTGGTAAAGGCAACAGTGATAATTTCAAACAGCAAAGACTCTGATGTCTGTGGAGATGCAGCGTGCACAAAACATTTTCCTAGTGTTCTCAGCAAAGCATCCAAAACCTTTGTAGATTTGTAAAAAAGTAAACATTTCCAGCCATCTTAGTGAAGACTGATATTTTATTTAAGGAAACAAGCCCAGTGCTCTTTGATTCCTCAGGAATTTATCAGCATCCATTACTGGGTATCTCATGTGGATAACCTATACCCTGTGGACTACATAAGCATAAATTCAACAGAAAAAAACCCACCAGTCTAGTGCCTAGAAAATCGAATGCTTTCCACAAATATATTTTTCAGGTGTAAATAAAGACATTTGAAAATATAAACAGCTGTACCTGAACAAATATGCCCACAGAAAGAGACAGTTGGAAAAATTGTAAAAAAACATGTTACCATTAATGAATAACATAGTGATTGAGCCCAGAGAGAACAAGAATCTGATTCACCCAGAAACTGATTATGCTTTGGATTCACCAGTACTTGGTGCCATGGTAGAATTGTTCCTTTCTATCAATAAAGTACTTTTATGGAGATTTTATCAGGGAAAAAAAAAATCTGTCTTATGAATGATTGGTCATATTTTTATATTATCAAATAACTCAAAATTGGAATTTCTAAAAGTTGGATTCTAAGCAATATTATGATTTATTGCTATCATCATCAGTAGTAGTCTTCAAAAGCTTAATAATGAAAATAAAATTGGATTTTACAAAAATAAAAACAGCCTCCACTGATACGGATATTAAAGTTTTCTTAAATAAAACACTGAAACAGAGAAACTGAAAGTAACCAGTTTTCAGTCCTACTGCTTTGCTAAAAACTGACATTCATTGAAACAAATTCCCAAAACCTTCATTTCTTACTGGAGGTTCTAATTTGATTTTTTTTTTTTTTTAATTATTATTACTATCACACATCTGTGTGGGTACTTGTAGGAAACTGCTTAACTTGACACCATAAAAATATGGGGAGACTGCAGTTATCCAGGGAGCACAGTTAGCTGCACATGCATTATGAAATCCATACTTGCTCTCTGCCACCACTGGACTGATATCAGAGTGCGTGGTACTGTGGTGATACAGCTGGGGTAAGAAAAGGTTCTGGCAGCTGATGATACTGGGAAGTTCAAACATTTCCTATTTCCTCTGATACTCCACCACAGATTTAAAAAATCCCAACCAAACAAGTGTTTCTCAAGCTGTTTGCTGCTTTTTTTGTAAGGTTATGTGTCACCACCAATGTCCTTCACCCAACTGGTTGCCAAGTGAGTGTCCCAAAGTGGAGCACCTTTCTCATGGATAAATAACTTCCCTTTGCATGTCCAGAATGGTTTCCTGCAGCTCTGTCGATCCTTTTGTGGGCAGATATCCATTTCTTAGCTATTACAGCCTGACAAAACTCAGTATCCTTGTGAATCACAAGAATTTCCAGAAGAAATGAACCACTCTGAATTAGCCTGGACAACTTCAAATCCCTTCTTTCAGTGGCAGTATGAATGGAAGAAATTTAATGGAAAAAGTGCTCACAGAAAAAGGTTCCCATGGTTATATGTCAAATAAGTGATACATAGACAGGAATGTAAAGTGGTTGTCTTTATATTTATATATTTATATATAAGATATTTATATATTTATATATAAGATATTAGAAATATAAACCAAAATAAAAAAATAAATTAGAGAAGCTCCAAAACTGAAGAATATAGAGAATTTGTACACTTCTGTAAGTGTTGAAGAAATAATGAGAAATAATGTAAGCTGTAAGATTGCAAAATATAAAAAGAAAACACAAAAAGAAAACATCCTAAAAACCACCTGCTTGTTCTTTACTTCTTAATCATATAAAAAAACTATGATCCATTTTCCAAAATTTTTATATTTTATTGGCAGAAGTGGTGTTTGCCTTCTTCCCTCCCACCTCAATCTGGAGAGTTTTTAAGTCAGATAAGTAAATTGAATTAACGTGTTTGCTCTACAAGACTGAGGTACAAGAACTATCACACTTTCTCAATTGCCTTAAATTGTGACATGGAATCACTGATTCTACCAAGTCTCCCGATTTTTAATCATATTACCATCAATGTAATTATAACCCTAAACCCCCAAGTTGCCAAGCTCTTTTAATTCTCTTTTTATGCTTTAGAAGTTCTGGGAGCTATCAAGAATTAAAATCAAAGCCTTTATAGGGAATAATTATCTGACAAACTATACTTTTGTTTTCAATTTTCTGAGATAAATTCTAAAACTCTCTTGAAGATTTTATTTCCCTTTCAAATACTATTCCAAAAACAACCCAACTTATATCCAGTAGAAGATCTATACCAAACAGTCCTTTAAATGTCAAACAAGAGTTTTAACGTTGTACGACTAAAACAAATTTTAATTTTCTTAATGTCAGAGTTCTTCTGTGGAAAAAGATTTAGATCCAGCTGTTTGATATCTGCCTCAGATAGTCAAAAAACCCTCTGTAGTAAGCAATATAGGTTGCTAATAGGGTAATCAAGGCAGGCATCTGAAAGAAATCATACAAGTCAGTTCCCTGTGTTTGACAAAGGTGTCTCTGCCTAATAGGACAGATGGAAGATGAAGAACCACTTAACTGAAGAGCTGGGAAAGGTTGTCATGGCCAGATTGAAAATGTACTTTTTCAAACTCTGCCTGCTCTGTGTGGCAGCAGGTGAAAAATTCCTGGACACATATTTTTTTTCCCTATAAAATTTTAGATTAACATGTAGAATGAAGTGGGAGAAAGTAAAGACCAGCCACATGAACAAGTAAGACAAAGGCTCTTGAAATGGATACACTTGGTAAAATAAATACCTGGTAGTACACTTGAGCAGGTTAAATAATTTTTGACAAATCTTCACCAGATACAAAGAATGATGTAAAAAATACAAAGAATATATGTAAAATAATACAAGCTTATGTGGTTCTGAGTATGTAAAGAATGAAGAATGTTTAGGAAAAAGTCTTGTAGACTCACACTTACAAAAAAAAAAAAAACCACAAAACAAAAAAGCAACAACAAAAAAATCAAGGGCCATGTTGTCTGCCACTCTAACCAATAAACCAGAATTTTATCGAAGTGACCAAAGCCTGGCTTGCTGACAGAACTGCAGCATTGTAGCTGCTACTGTGTGACCACAGCCACTCCACAGGAGTCATCAATGCTTTTCCTGGACATGATAAATGCTGCAGAGTGAAACCCTTTCTCTTTGACCTGAAATTATGGTGCTTTGCAAATAGAAGAAAACATCAGGTTTGGTTTGAGCATCAGGAGTGAAATACTGTGTCTATTAAAAGTGGCTCTGACATTGTATGTCAGTCAGATTGTGGTGTGTGAATTTATAGGGCATAAAGAAACACTTTCTGTGATTGATGTTCCCAACACTTCCTTTTGTGCTGCCTTCCAATGCTCATATGGTTTATACTGCCTTACAAGACCGTATCTGCTTAGTACTAGGTTTTCTTCTCAAATTTTCTGTGACACAACATAAAAAGACCACAAACCATGATTTTTTTTTCCTACTAATTGCCCAAACAGCAATCAGCTAACTAACAACTACTAAAGTCAGTCTTATTCCTCTCTTAAAAGATCTCAAGAATAATAAGGAGATAGGGTGTCAGTTACTGAAATGAACATTACTGGAGTGCAGAAATATCTAAACAATTCAAAGCCAGAAAGATTCTTTCCTGGGATAATGGAACAGCATGTATTCAATTGGCCTGATAACTACTGGAAGTGTTTGGCCTGCAAGTGCTGAACAGAACCAGAGGTCAAAAACCTCAGATAAGGTTTTTGGCCACTTCTGCTTGCTGAAGCAATTTTAGAGAAAGCGTCAGTGCTGGATATAACCTTCTTAATCATATGAATATCTACTTTTGCTTCTATATTTACATTAAATACAGAATTATATTGGATACTCTCTACATGTGTAGGGAATTTTACTTAGACAGTTGGCATATACTGTAAAGATAACAAGAATACATATACATTTTTACTGCCTTCTAGGACATAATGACTACCTTTCAAATTTTTACAGTCTTCCCTCTGTTCTACGTCTGGAATTATTCCTATCCACAGCAGTTTAAAGAGATGATGCAAAAAGGTCTTTGAAGTGTAAGCATGATATCTTTTATACCCTCATAATATTATATCCTTATGTTTCTCTAATATTCTCTTTATATATTTATTTATATAAAAATAGAAAAATATGTTAAATATGTGCTTCAAGTACAATGAAAACATGATTGTGCAGGAGATGAAAATTAATTTACTTTAGATCACGAGCTGCATTTCCTTCTTTCTGCAACATGAGCAGTTGATGGACTGACAACAAACCAAGTACAAACTTCAGGCTCTGAGATAGTTAGCAACTAGTGGAATATAAAAAAGAGCAGCTTGTTAAACCATCCTTCAACTCTAAGTGGGAATGTTTGCCTTCAGCCAGTGCTCTAAATGACTTATACTTTGATCTCAGCTGAGATGCAGCAGGTTTACTGATCAGCAGTTATGCCACTGAAGTTCTGGGAAGCTGCCTCTTCACAGACTTCCATCCCTTAGCTACTGCCCCCCAGCCACAGTGTGGTTATTGGCCTCGTGAGAGGCCCCTGAGAGCCTCAGCCTGGTGTTAGAGAGATTAATTTCAGCAAAGCACAGTAAAGTTTAACTTCCCACTGGAATGGAGCAGGAACTCTCACCTGCTCACTGACAGAATCTCAGTTGTTGGACTCACGTAATCAAATATTTATGACATCAAGCATCATCTGACTGAAATGTGTTTTGGAAAAGAGTTATCCTGGGTATCATGGGCAAGCATGCAGCTGACCTCAGCCACCACAGCTCAGACAATGAATGCCCAGGATGGATGCTCAGAGCACACCCTGTTTCTGTGGTTGACATCATTCGGTGGTAGGCCTCTTCCCAGTACAGCATTACTGAGTGTATTCTTCATCTTGAATGTATATAACAAAGCCCAAAAAATTAGCTGAACAAGGAGAAAACGTGTGTAAAATGTAACTAGATAATTGAAACACAGAGTTCTCTCTCCTGGCTCGAAGAAGTGTTGAAGGCACAAGTAATAGCAGCAGCTGATTTCCCTAACTCTAATTCTTCACAGAAGACTGAGCAAAATGTCTTCCTCGACAGCTTATTTTTTGTGTCAGCAAAACAATTTCTACTGGTCAATTCAGAATGCAAAAGAGTGAATATTTTAGGGAAGAGGATCTGCATCCATCAAGTGAGAGTTTGACAGCTGACCTGTTTGTAAGCAAGACAGACCCACAAAAGGGAATCTTTTAGCAGTCCCATCATTTGCTCCGGTTGAGTCAGTTCCAGCTCTGCGCCATCTGCCTTGCACTTCGTTCACAAGGCTGGCAACAATTGTGAATTGTTGAAGAGGAGAAAGACAAACAAACAAAACAATATTTCTTTCCCCTCTCCAGCCCCCAGTCTCCTCCACATGAACGCTGTCAGTCATTGCAAATTATTTAATTCTCTCTTTCTGAGATGCCACCTTGTTCTATTCAAATTGAGTTACCTGGTCCAGAGGTATTTTAATGGCAGTTCCTGGAGCCCTGTGAGGTCTGGTATTTCAGTACCTGCCTATCTCTAGCTAATAATGCTTTCTGGCAAGTTTAAATTTCATTAGAGATATCACTGTAGTACATGCTGAATGAACACTACCAAAAAGTAGAACAAGAGTGCAAGAAGTCATTAAATTATTACTCCCAAAGTCTCACGATGATTATTGTTAATAGGGCAATCAAATCCTGCTGTATTGTTCCCTAACTACATGCCTGCTTAGTGGGTAGCATACATTTTCATTAAATAAAGAGTTATGGTTAGAAGAAGAATGTAATCAACATTAATGACCTGAAAAGTAATTGAAAATACAGTCTCAGTCACCACCCCACCCAGCTATTAAAAAGGACAATCATTAAAAAAATTCTAAACTAATTCCATTTTGTCTCTCTGCATGTTTGCAGACGATCATTCACATTCTCCCCGCACTGTTATCTCTCTTTTTCTGGTCAAATTAATTTACTCTAATTAGAATAAAGTACATTGTATGTGAAAATAAAATTTTAGCATTGGCTATGTCTGATAACAAGCACTGCAAGGAAAAGCATTATACATACATTCATTATGCATTACATTTGTGAAAAGTAAATCACTTTGGGTGAAACCGACTTAGCCTCAGTGTACAATAATTACATTTCTCCCCCCACCACACCAGTGTTTAACAATCCTTTAAAAGAGTCCAAAAATGGGCTGTAGTTTATGTTTAAACAAAAAGAATCTGAGCAGAACAACAATTTTTTTTCGCTTAAGATCACGATATACAACATTCCTTCCTGGGATTGCATACATTTGTCTTCGTTTCTCTTTATTTCTTTTTTTTTTTCTTTTTCTTCCTCACCTCCAAAGAAGTCAGAATAAATAAATTGGCTTTGTACAGTCCTTAATATAACCCAAAAAAACAAAACCAATCCCCAAACACAAGACAGACCAAAACAAAAGTCAAACACAGTATGGAGGTCATTTTAATTTCACCATGCGAGAATTTCATACACTTCTTCAGTTTAGACTGTCAGCAGTACAAAAAAATCAACAATTCCAAAATACTTCAAGACTGGAGATTGACATAGCAAGGATTTAAAGCACCTGAGCATTTCTCCAGATAATGACATCTGAGAAATAATAGCAATCCACTAATCAACTACTGCTGCTGTTTTTTTTTTCCACAATATAGGAAAACATTGTTGTTCAAGAAAGAGCTTCAACACAGTTGACTTCCTCCCCTGACTCTTATCTGTAAGCAGGCAGATGTTCCTGAATTAATATATGTGAGTCACTGACCATTTATCCTTTAGTACGAAATTAAATACATTTTGTAGCATTAAGCAAAATTATTAAGTGGAATGTATAATGCAATTTAATGATTTTTTGTGAAACTGGAGGAGAAAAATAATTATTTCTGTAGCCATGCATTTTTCACATAGAGTTTGTTTGTTTTAATACAGATGACATTATAATCTAGTCTTCAAACCCATTCTCTTTCACTTAAATCTAGCAGCACTTCAAAGAAGTATTGAAGATAAGAATGAAACAGTACATAATACAAGCAGACCTCAATGGATTTCAGAAATGAAAACACTGATATAGCAAATAATCTTAATTTTGACCCAGAACTGCTTGAACTCAATACACCTCACAAAATGGAGCTACTTTCATTCCAATTAAATCAATGTCCCTTTTTTTTTTTCAGCCTTTAAGGATTAAGAATTAAAGTGAAATAGTAGTTGAGGATAAGTAGTAGAAGGGAGATTAGGAAAGTACCACCATTTGCTCTACTTTTAGAAGAATGTGCTGCCTTTTTTTTTTTTTTTTTTTAACGTTTAACCTGTTTTTCTTATGAGATAACTTTCTCTTTATAATAATTTAGGTAATCATTTAGAGCTGCACAAAGCAGACAGAGAAATTCCTATAATAGGATGTCTAGGTAGCAACACCTAACACCTGGTTTTGGGAGGCTGAAATCATTATGCAAAAGGAAGAGCTGCAGAATCAAAAATATTCTTTTCCATTTACAAAAGTTTATGCCAGAAAATAAAAGAAGTGATATTATATACATTTGGTATTGGTTACATAAGTGCTTCAGAGAACTGTTAACAAAACCAGTCAAAATTCAATATAAATATGCCAATTTGAAATGGTATTTGTGCATTGAAATTGTGAATGTTGCTCTTACTAATACCATACCTATATCAAATACATTGGTATTTTATTCCACTGATATTTTACAAGAGCAAATTTCTGTCAAAATGAACGAAAGATACTGATAGAACAATACAGCCTACATCCAAGATTATTTCAAAATCTATGTTTATTCTTTTCATTGTACTTTTTTTAATGCTAAATTTTTCATAGCCTGTTTTATAGATATTATGTGCTACATAAAGATCTTCTTGCTGTGTGACAAGAATCCCAACACTGTAAAATATTCCCATGTCATTCAGAAATCTGGCATCCCACTCAGCCCTTAGTCAGTCCTTCTCTCTCTGTATATGTATATATATATATATACATATATATACATATAACTTCTGTTCTTTGTGGCTCATGAGAGTAAATATTTGCTCAATTTTAGAATCCAGGTAATTCCAAACATCATTAAATTCTTTCTTTGGGTTCCTATACAGGGATTTGGTTTCCACAGTAGAAGGAACACATGCAGACTGACTGCTGTAAACCCTAAAGGGAAGTGTAGTAGAATAAGGGAAGAATACATTAATATTTTTTCTTTATGACATATTTGAATTATGTTAGTGGAATTTACTTTCCAGCATCCTTGGCATCACAAGGAACTGTTTAGTGTGTGTGTTTATCTAGAGGAGAGTGACACAGGTCACATCAAAGCAAGAGGAGATGTGGATTTACAGCATCTCAGCTACCTCACAGAAATCATCCACGTACACAGTCATATACATACAACAGCATCATGTTTTACCCCCTCACTGAATGAGATGGAAGAGAGAACCATCAGTGTAAAAATAAAAAAATAATAAAAAAAAGGGGTTGAGATAAAGATGGCTTAATAATTAAAAAAAAAGACAAAATAAACCATCAAAGGTAACAAACCCATGGAAAATAAGCGATAAAAATCCCAAATAAATTGCTGGCCAAAACTGGCGGTTGTGGTGATGCCCAGCCAATCTTCAAGCAATGGCAGCCTTGGTCTGGAATATCCCAGGGGTCAGTGGGGGTGAGCTGTTCCAGCTGTGTCCCATCCAAATTTCTGGTGAACCCAGCAGTTCACTCACTGGTGAGGCAGAGTGCAAGCACAGCTCAGCAGGAATTAAAATATTCCTGTGTTATCAACACTGCTCTCAGCAGACATCCAAAACACAGCCCCATACTAGCCACTGCGAAGAAAAATAACTCCATCCCAGTCAAAACCAGTACAAAGCTGTAAATTATGAAACTGAAAAAGAGGAGTCAGTCAAACAACCACCATCAATCACTTGGTTAATGCTGTGTTAGCTCTCATACTAGCACATACCACAATAACATGGATGCACACTTGTAGCCTTGAAATATCTCCCTGTTCATCACATCCATACCAGAAAGGTCCTCCTGGCTCCTGGAAAGGCACAAACCAAGCCTTGAGTAAAACTAGCACATTTTCCCCAGAAGTCATTGAAGCCCAATAAACATTGAATCCAGCAAAGATGTTTTAATAGCAGGCTTTGAAGTGTGAGTGCACTTCATAGGCTTGTTTTATTTGATTAAACACTTGCTTTTATGGTTCAGATCAAGCACATGCAGCAGGTTTAATATTTGCCATGCTGTCTCTGGGGAGTCTATCACATATGCACGTAACAACAGTTTTCAGTCTTCAATAATTACCAGCAGGAGTAGGAATTGCCAGAGTTAGTTCAAATGTTTAATTCAAAACTTGGGAATTTCTTTGCCTTTTTTTTTTTTTTTTTAAGAAATTATTTCTGAACACTTATGTCCTAGGGTGACTATGTATCCCCAAATCATCTGTTCTGTGTTCTGTACCTTTAAGACTGGTTCTGAGAGTGAGCAGGGAAAGAAGAAGCGTGCAGTTTGTTTTGAGAAACAAACTCACTCCTCGGAATCTGCTCTCGTCCTTGGGACTGTGTGGTTTCTTTTTTTTTTTTCCCTCTTCGTCGGATACACAGAGAGCAGCCAGAGAGAGTTTCTTTTTTCTCTCCTCTTGTTAGTCTAGCTAGCTGAGGCAAAGAAGCTTTCCTAGACTGGTTTTTTTTTATTATTTTATTTTTCTTTAGGACTGTTTAAATCTGCTCAGGACTGAAAAACCCAGAGGAGCACCGGGATCTTGCACCCGTGGCCCACCGGGCCGGGGCTCGGCATTTTTCAGCACTGAAGGGACTGATAAACAAACTCCTGACACGGACTCTGAGTTTTGCCATCTCTCTTCGGAGCAGCGAGAGGTTTTATTGTTTCATATTATTATTATTGTTATTATTATTATTCATTCTTTATGCTTGTGGGCATTTTGTTTGTTAAATAAATAAGGCTTTTTTTCCACTCTATCTCTGAGGGAATTATTTCCCCGGACCGGCTGGGGGGAGGGGCTGTTTGGATTTGCTTTTCAGAGGAACCCCACTCGGAGATTTCCTCCCAAATTCGCCCTAAACCAGGACATATAGTAAATTTGGCGCCCAACGTGGGGCTCGAGAGAGTAGAAAAAAACTTGTATTGATTACTGAGTGCATTTTGGTTGTTTTTTGTGTAGGGATAGAGTAGCCATGTTACCCCTTAAATCCCTAATGTCTATTAGAATAAAGCCCTTGCTGTATTTCTGTTCCCTAAGTTTCTTCAAAGTTCTAATACCTTTCTGGTCCCTAGGCTTGTTTTCTTATCCAGAACTAGCTCCAATGTTGTCCCTAACACATAGCTTTTACACTAGAAGTGCACGATTTAAGATTGCTATTTTGTTGGGTTTAGTGATCATGATTTATAAAAAGTTTATGAAGGTACTGGAGTTTGTAGCAAGTATGTTTGGTTTATGGTTTCTTCGTCCTACCATGCGTCCTAGTTCCAACAGCATGTTTTGAGAATTTATGAATAATTGCACCCACTTTGTTAGAGGAGGAACAGGAGATGAAGCTTTTCAGTCTTTCCTGTCCCTCATATCTTTTAAATCGGTCACATCACTTTTGGAGAATATTCAGTGTCCCCTGAATGTTAAAAATACCATCTTCCTGATATTTCAGCTGGTGAGCTTCCTCTATATGGTTTGCAACTTGTCTAGAATGAGGGCTGAGATTTCTCGAAGGGCTAATAAAACCCCTGACCCAAGAGTTGACCCAAGCGTAGGAAATCTTAAATGGTGTAGAGAATGAGAAGATATGAGCCAACTCCTGAAGGAGTTTTCTGACCCTGTAGTCTGGAACTTTCCACGTGAACAAATTCAAAATCCAGCCAAAGTGAAGAAATACCTGAAAAAGAAATACCATGATGCCTCTAAGGGAGAAAAGATCATTACAGTAAGCTAGGCTCTGACATATGCTTATCGCACCCTGCTAGATAATGTAGAGCAGCCGACAGAAACAGGGAGGCAGGGATGCAAATCAACAATTACTATTCCAGTCACTCAAGCTGCAACTAATATCCCAAGCTCCAGGCCAGTAGCTGAACTAGACAGTAAGCCTCAACCAATGGCTGTTGCTGCTAATACAAGAAGCGGAAAGTGTAAAAGCAAGACCGATCGCAAGGTGGAAAATAATGATAATGATGCAGAAGAAAAACCTTCACCAAAATCAAAAGCCACATCGAGAAGTACAGATTCTAAAGCCAATATTGATACCTTTTCCCTAAAGGACCTTCGAAGCCTAAGAAAAAACTACAAGCGACAACCTGATGAATCTATAATTAGTTAGTTAGTCCGCCTTTGAGATGCTGCAGGGGAGGCTACCATTCTAGATGACACTGAAGCAAGGCATTTGAGATCTCTGTCACATGATCCTGTCATTGACCAAAACATAATGAAAGACGCTAGCCCTCACAGTCTCTGAGAACGGATCCTAGAAGGTGTAGCACAAAGATACCTGTGTGCAGATGACCTCTATCTGCAGCAAACACAGTGGAAAACCATAAAACAGGAGATCCAACGTCTGAAAGAGATGGCTGTAGCAGAGCTCATTTTTTCAGATGACGTAACAACTAAAAATCCGGACCTAGTGCCATGTACACCTGTCATGTGGAAGAAACTTGTGCGACTTGAGCCACCTAAATACGCTTCTGCTCTAGCAATAATGAAGCGAAATGAGACATATAAGACTGTGCTCGACATGGCAAAGAAGCTACGAGCATATGCAAATGCCGTGCATAGCCCAACACATGCCAAAATTGCAGCTGTAGAAACACGTCTACAAAAACTAAAAGATAAAATAGAAGAGAATCACAAGAAACTCAAAAAAGAGATTAGAGAAGACCTCTTCCAAATTTCAGCAGTACAAATCAGAGGTGTTGATACCCAACGAAGACGTTCCCCAGATAGGGAGAGAGGGTACACTCGACGAGCTGAGCTGTGGTTCTTCCTGCGTAATTGCAGAAAAAACATGAAGAAGTGAGATAGAAAATCTACTGCTGCTTTGGCACAACGAGTACATAAACTGAAAGAAGGCAAAACCCAGAAAAGAAGTTCCACCAAAAGAGAAGCAGCTCCAATTGCCCGTAAGCAAACTGCCAGATATGATGATGATGATATGTCTGACTCCCTTGAAAGAACTTCTAAAACATACGCCCAAAGAAAGAAGAAAAACCAAGACTAGAAGAGCCCTGCCTCTAGCCAAGTAGAGGCTAGAGAAAATCGTGTTTTTTAGAATGTGTAAATTCGTTAGCCTAGCACATCTGAACCACAAGAATACGAAGCCTTAGTCGATACTAGTGCACAATGCACATTAATTCCATCAACACATGTAGGAGCAGAATCTGTATCTATTGCTAGTGTGACCAAGAGATCACAAGACTATACGTTGGTAGAGGCAAAAGTGAGCCTGACTAGAAATGAATAAAAGAAACACCTTATTGCAACTAGCCCAAAGGCCCCATGCATTTTGGGCATAAACTACCTTCAGAGTGAGTATTTCAAAGACCCTAAAAGACTCAAATGGGCATTTGAGATAGCAGCTGTAGTGATAGAAGGCATCCAGCAATTGAACACCTTGCCTGGACTGTCCGAAAATCCGTCAACAGTAAGACTTCTGAAGAGAGAAGAACAACAAGTACCAATTGCCACCTCAATAGTGCACCGCCGACAGTATAGAACAACTCGAGATACCGTGATCCCCATTCATAAGATGATCCGTGAACTAAAGAGTCAAGGAGTAGTCAGCAAAACCCACTCACCCTTCAACAGCCCCATCTAGCCTGTGCAAAAATCTGAAAGAGAATAAAGACTAACTGTAGACTATCGTGCATTAAATAAAGTAACTCCACCGCTGAGCGCTGCTGTGCCAGACATGTTGGAGCTCCAGTATGAGCTGGAGTCCAAGGCAGCAAGGTGGTATGCCACTATTGACATTGCCAATGCATTTTTCTCCATTCCTCTGGCAGCAGAGTGCAGGCCTCAGTTTGCCTTCACATGGAGGGGAGTGCAATACACCTGGAACCGACTGCCCCAGGGGTGGAAGCACAGTCCTACCATCTGCCATGGACTGATCCAAGCTGCACTAGAAAAGAGTGAAGCTCCAAAACATCTGCAGTACATCGATGACATCATTGTGTAGAAGAATACTACAGCTGAAGTGTTTAAGAAAGGAGAAAAGATCATCCAGATTCTGCTGAAAGCTGGATTCGCTATCAAGAAGAACAAAGTTAAAAGACCTACTCAAAAGATCCAGTTCCTGAGAATTAAGTGAAAAGATGAACGGCGTCAAATTCCTACTGATGTCATCAACAAGATCACAACAATGTCTCCACCTACCAACAAAAAAGAAACACAAGCTTTCCTAAGTGCCATAAGTTTTTAGAAAATACATATCCCTGAATACAGCCAGATTGTGAGTCCTCTCTACCTAGTTACCCGCAAGAAGAACACTTTCCACTGAAGCCCTGAACAGCAACACGCCTTTGCCCAGATCAAGCAAGAGATTGCCCATGCAGTAGCCCTTAGCCCAGTCAAGACAAGACCAGATATGAAAAACGTGCTCTACTCTGCAGCCGGGAGCCATGGTCTGTCCTAGAGTCTTTGGCAGAAAGTGCCTAAAAAAACTCAAAGACAACCACTGAGATTCTAGAGTCAAAGCTACAGAAGGTCTGAAGCCAATTATACTCCCACAGAGAAAGAAATTTTAGCAGCCTATGAAAGAGTCCAAACTGCCTCAGAGATAATAAGCACTAAAACACAACTCCTCCTGGCACCCCGACTACCAGTGCTGAGATAAATGTTTAAAGCAAAGGTTCCGTCTACCCACCATGCCACCAATGCTACGTAGAATAAGTGGATTGCTGTCATCACACAGCGCGCCCGTATTGGAAAACTAAATCACCCTAAGATTTTAAAGATAATTACAAATTGGCCTAAAGGTGAAGACTTTAGTCTCACAAATGAAGAAGAGCAAAAACCAGTAACACGTGCTAAAGAAGCTCCACCATACAACCAACTGCCAGCAAAAAAAACACCCTACGCTCTTTTCACTGACGGTTCCTGTCGCATAGTGGAAATGAACCAAAAGTGGAAAGCAGCTGTGTGGAGCCCCACACGACAAGTCGCTGAAGCCACAGAAAGAGATAGTAGATCGAGCCAACTTACTAAACTCAAAGCTGTTCAGTTGGCCCTAGACATTGCTGAGAGAGAAAAGTAGCCAAAGCTCTACCTCTATACTAATTCATAGATGGTAGCCAATGCTTTATAGAGATAGTTGAAGAAGTGAAAAAAAGCTAACTAGCAGCATAAAAAAAAACCAATTTGGGCTGCCGAAAAGTAGAAAGACATTGCCACTCGGATAGAGAAGCTACCTATAAAAATCCGTCATGTAAATGCCCATGTCCCCAAGAGTAAAGCTAATGAAAAGCACAGAAACAATAAGCAAGTAAATCAAGCTGCAAAGATAGAAGTGTCAAAAATAAACTTAGATTGGCAACACAAAAGAGAGTTGTTCCTAGCTCAATAAGCTCATGATGCCTCAAGTCATCAGGGCAAAGATGCCACCTATAAGTGAGCACGAGACCGAGGGGTAAATCTCACCATGAACAGTATTTCTCAAGTTATTCATGACTATGACACATGTGCTGCAATCAAGCAGGCCAAGCAAATAAAGCCCCTATGATATAGTGGACGGTAGTCCAAATACAAGTATAAAGAAGCCTGGCAAATTGATTATATCACATTACCCCAGACACGTCAAAGTAAGCGCTACGTCCTCACAATAGTAGAAGCCACCACGGGGTGGCTAGAGACCTACCCTGTGCCTCATGCTACAGCCCGTAACACCATTCTAAGCCTTAAAAAGCAAGTTCTCTAAAAGCATAGTACCCCTGAAAAGATTGAGTCAAACAACGAGACTCATTTCAAAAACAGCCTTATCAATACCTGGGCTAGGGAACATAGCATTAAGTGGGTGTACCATATCCCCTACCATGCACCAGCTGCTGAAAAAGTAGAAAAATTCAATAGACTATTAAAGACCACCTTGAGAGCATTGAGTAGGAGATCTTTCAAAAACTAAGAGCAGCATCTAGCAAAAGCCACCTAGTTAGTTAACACCCGAAGTTCCACCAACAGAGCAAGCCCTGCCCAGTCTAAGCTCCTGCATACAGTAGATAGAAATAAAGTCCCTGTAGTACATGCAAAAAGTTTGCTAGAAAAAACAGTTTGAATCAAATCCACCTCAAGTACAGACAAACCCATCCGTGAGATTGTCTTTGCTCAAAAACCAAATTGTACATAGTAGATAATGCAGAAAAATAGAACAACAAAATGTGTACCTCAAAGAGATCTGATTGTTAAATAAAAACCATGTGTACATATCACTTTTGTTAAATGTCACTGCCATTGTCTGTATATAGCTATATATTGTTTTTATATAGATATATGCATGCATAATGTGTGTTTGTAGAGTTAAAATTCAATTAGTTTTGATAAGTTGACGATATAGTGATAAGGGGTGGAATGTCCTAGGGTGACTATGTATCCCCAAATCGTCTGTTCTGTGTTCTGTACCTTTAAAACTAGTTCTGAGAGTGAGCAGGGAAAAAAGAAGCGCGCAGTTTGTTTTGAGAAACAAACTCACTCCTCGAAATCTGCTCTCGTCCTTGGGACTGTGTGGTTTCTTTTTTTTTTTCCCTCTTCGTCGGATACACAGAGAGCAGCCAGAGAGAGTTTCTTTTTTCTCTCCTCTTGTTAGTCTAGCTAGCTGAGGCAAAAAAGCTTTCCTAGACTGTTTTTTTTTTATTATTTTATTTTTCTTTAGGACTGTTTAAATCTGCTCAAGACTGAAAAACCCAGAGGAGCACCGGGATCTTACACCCGTGGCCCACCGGGCCGGGGCTCGGCATTTTTCAGCACTGAAGGGACTGATAAACAAACTCCTGACACGGACTCTGAGTTTTGCCATCTCTCTTCAAAGCAGCGAGAGGTTTTATTGTTTCATATTATTATTATTGTTATTATTATTATTCATTCTTTATGCTTGTAAGCATTTTGTTTGTTAAATAAATAAGGCTTTTTTTTCCACTCTATCTCTGAGAGAATTATTTCCCCGGACCGGCTGGGGGGAGAGGCTGTTTGAATTTGCTTTTCAAAAGAACCCCACTCGGAGATTTCCTCCCAAATTCGCCCTAAACCAAGACAACTTACTACTTTTCAACAGTACACAGAGGAAATATGACAAGGATTTATATGCATACACATACCTACCTTCTGTTTATTTTTCTCTAAAACAATACTTAATTCTCACAAATTTGATTTTCCTTACCCCAACATCTGAGTGGTCAGCTCTACCACAAGATGAATCCTAGCACTTCACTCTTCTTAAAAATGTTCTATTTTACTAAGCTCCCGCTCAAATTGCAGAATTTAAAAACATTACTTCCATTATTAAATGGATCATATTTTGAAAATGAAAAGTGGCACATCATTTCCCCTTGTGCTTGTCAGGGAATGATGAAGTTGAAGAGATGCTAGCAGGAACCTAATGAAAGTTTAAATTAACACTAGTCTGTGGTTGTTACTAATACAGTTCGACTCAGGGCACTAAAGACTCCTAGACATATACATAATACGATATATAAATGTGTATATAGATATATTTATTTTATATATATATGAGAGAGCCATAGGCACTCAGACTCTAGGCTAAACTATTTTCTCTTCACTGATATTGAATATTGAATAAAGATAATATGATAGTAAGTCTTTGAGAGAGTTTTCCTCCCAAATAGCTCAGGATTTCAGACATGGTAGTCATAATTATGTACTTACATTAAAAGAGGAAATGCATGCATCATCCTTAACTGCCACATTTTCTATTTTACTATATTCTCTGTGCATGTTCTTCACAAATATTCATTTCTTTCCCTTTTCACTTACTTTAATAGTTCAACTTATTATTCCTCTTTCAATTCTCTTGCATGTGTCAATTCTGAGACCAGTCAAGAGTGCTGACAGTATGTAAATTAAATCCAGGAGAATATAAGAAGAGATTTCTCATTTCTCTGAGAGATTTAAGAGAGATAAGGAAGAGAGTGAAAAGATCCTTCTGGGTATCTGCAGTACTAAGATAACTTTTATTATGGTTAAAAGAGATTAGCCTCTTAATACAAGGTGTGTTTTATTGTTCACACAGCTGCTCCAGCAGATTGTCTTCCTAGGCAAAACAGGAAATAAGGTAAAACCCAGATATTTTCAGTGAAATTCCATTTTAATTATTTCTTAATTAAGAGAACATTGTTCAATTAAACAAAAGTACACTGTGAGAAAATGGGATCAACTGGCTAAAGAGATCAAAACACAGCACTGAAAGGGATTTCAGAAGGATATGCCAATAGATACGATGTGTTGAAAGAGGTTTAAAAAGGACAAGACAGAAGACAAGTCATATCACTTGGAAAAGCAGTCATTTTGGTTTACTGCTGTTCTGACATTAATTATAAATGGCAGGTCAGCTGTCAGCTGAGTAATGTACTTTCCTCTCAATTTGGAACACATGCAGAGTATCTCTTAGTCAGAATTTTGCTTTGGAAGACAACAACACACAAAAAATTAGTTAATAGAAGACATATAATCCCATCTACAATTCCACCTGAGCCAAATCGGTTTGTATGATATTATAGAACTTATAGAACTGGCTTTGGACTTTTGTTTTCTCCATAAAATTATAGGTAAGTGCATCAAATTAGCATGAGGATTTTTGTTGCTGTTGTTGTTTGTTGTTGTTGTTGCTTTTTGTTTATTCAATCCAGAAATATTTGAATTTTGCAAGAAACTGTGATTTTGGGGTGATATTCATACAGTGAGAAATCACACTGAGTTTATTAGAAATTTTTAGTGAAAAGCAGACCTATTCAAACAAAGTTTTAAACTACTATTTGTCCTCTCAGACATGCAAATTATTGGCCATTTCAGGAAATGATGAAGTCATCTCTCCCAGCATTTGGTGAAATTATACAAGCGCCATTGATTTCAATAAGACTTAGTGTGGGCTCAGTCCATCTTACACAGATTTATTGAGAAAAACTATTGCTGCTTCTGAGCACTCGATATCTTGTCCATTTTTTTTTCCACCTCAGACGAGCTCTATTTTTGCCCTCTTGACTGAGTGACTGTAAGAGTTCAGAGAGGATTGTGAACATTCTTGGAATGCATCTTCCAGTTTATTTTCGCCCAACAGAAATCCAGTCCATCTGCCTGTTGTGGTTTAACCCCAGACAGCAACTAAGACCATAGCATGGGAAATTACCTTTGAGACACTCACTGCTACAGCACATTTCTGATCTGAGCTAAAAATGCCTGTGGAGACACAGTCTGTGTATTTCTGCTGGTATTTAAGGAAGTACATTAGCTGCTTCTGTTCATCCTACTCAGAAAATGTGATGGTTTACATTGCAGGCTCTGTATGTTAGCAGATAAAGGGAATGGGTATGGATAGCAAGAAACTGTTAAAAGATTCTGGAGGAAAGACAGCTGAGAAAGGAGTACACTGATAGCACTGCATCTGTTGGAATAATCAAAGTGAAGTGATGCAGTTAAATAAGAGCCCTTTGAAGGGAGAAGGAGAAGTTATCTGCTAATTGTTAAAAAGGAAAACCACTTGGCAGTTGCCCTTGAAAATGTTCTTCAGTGTATTTTAATATCCAGGGACTGGTTCATTGCTAGGCACCCCCTGCAGACAGAGCCATGGGATTCAATTCATGAGGCTTCTCACAAATAGAGCCCCGCAGTGCTCCTGCAGCTACAGCCACCATACTGTGAAATCCAATGTAGGGACTGCAACCCCTCTGATGAAAAATGCAGAGAGACTGGGCCAGGGAGATAATAATTTTGCCAATGTGTTTTTGCAGCTAATTTGTAGACACATATTGTTCAACATGCAGAGTCAGAGAGGGAATTAGTGCACTATAGTGAATAAACAAATTAATTGTGAAATTATTTCTGCAGTTCTATCAGCAAAGCTTTGGTCCGTGCAGAGCCCTTTGCATTACAAAGAAGTATTTCAAAACCTGACCCTAATTCTGTGTTCTGTGTCCAGCACAAGTCTGCTCAGGGTAGAAAGTGAGAGATTTAAAGCCAGAAAAATTCCCTTCTTTCTCCCCCAGTGCAAGGGTCAAGGAAATTTTTTTAAAATTATTTAAGACAGGGCTTTTGAAACTTGTCATCCTTGGGAAAAAAAATAAAAAAATATGTTTTCTCCAACAGCTACAAGATCAGCTCAAAAAAGTGGAGGGGTCTCATGGGTAGATTGCAGCAATGACCCACTGGCCCTTGGAAACACTTTGAGGGGTGTGCAACTCTGCTCATCATACCCAGCAAATATTAAAGAATGGAAGATAAAGCACTCGAGGGGCCTGCAAATGCTGCTGGTGTTACCTTGACAACCTAAGTTAAACACATTCCTCTGCCAGACAGTCCAGGGGAAAAGTTCCGGCTCTTTATTAAGTTGCCCAAACTAATACCTGTTAAACACACAGCTCTGTCTGAAGAGTAGGGAAAAAATATTCTATATCCTATCTTATATTCCCCCTTCTTTCTTCATATCCAGCCACAACTAAATAGAAGCAAATCCCCCACATATTTCAGCTGTACTGCTCCACTGATTGCAGGTTTTTAGATTGCTTTCCTGTGATCATTCTCTGTAAGTACAGGGGCTCAGGGGCTTAAAAATTAAACACCACAAGTGAAAATTACATCTAAGATCGCTTCTTCAAACTCTAACTTTTCCTAATCCTTTGGAGAAACCTTTAATTGAGGTTTTAGGAAATGTTTTCAAAAAGAATTGGATGCCGGAGAGTAGTAGGTGGTAGGCTTACCTTGCAATTTGCACAAGGTCCTGAGCAGGTCACGTGAAATTCATTGGAACTACACATATATAAATTTTGCTAAGTTGGTCTAGGTAGCAAAGTGAAAACACCTTTAGTTCAGTTTTTAACTTATTGTCCTATCCTCAGGAAGCAGGGGAGTATAAATTTGATTTCCCAGACATTTCAGTCAGAGTTTAGCAGTACAAGTTTATTAGTCCACATTAGTTTGGAGTATCAGCCATAAAACTAAAAATAGGGCTATCCAAAGTGTTGGTCTGGATACTGATATATGCAGTGATACCCAGAACAGATGCAGTGTGGGAGGAACACCCAAAAAGGTGTTATCAAGCAGTCCTTTCAATCAATCTTACTAGAAATTACTTTTCTGAGAGATTACAGGGAAGACAGAAGTTCTCCTTTCCCCTTTTGTAAGATTTGTGACATTCTTATTATCACGTGGAAGCAGTAACCAGGCTGTTCAGTCTGAAGTGTGGCAAAAAGTGCTCTATCATATAAAGAACAATTAAGAGACCTGTAAAAAAACAAAGTTGCGTGTACATTGCAACCAACAAATAAAAAGAGCTAATTTCCTACAAATGCATGCCAAAAATTCTCCCCCAGAATCAGTCAGTAGGTGACAGAACACACTAACATTAAATTATGTCATATTACTGATGTGCTACAGAGTCTAAAAATTAAAGTTAATTAATATGGTATTAAATTTAAAAAACTGTGGTTTTATTTCCCCCTTTTCCTTCCTCTTAAAGGGTAGTATTCCACATGAAAGACATAAATTAACTTTAATTATTGTCAAAATATTTATGACAGCTTTAAAAAGCCAGTAGGGACTAAGTCATTTTTCTATGAGAAGAATCCATACATTGAAATGGAAAATCCATGAGCTTTTAACACATGTTTTTTTTGCCATTTGGTTTGAGAAACCTTTAACTCTTTATGGAACCATGTGACTCTACCTAAGGAAGCAGAGTGTAATCACTTCAGCTTTTCCCACTACTATTATCTAGGTAACGGCAGAAAGAATTTTGTCTTTTTATGGTTCCTTCAATTAGGAAAAACAACACACCTAAACATTTTGGGAGTAATAGGACATGATTATTCATGTGGACATACACCTTGCAAAACCTGGTGAAAATGATAAAACCACCACAGAAATACCATTTCTCTGCCTTGTTTCTCTGCCAGGAGTATGGCTTCTTGATATGCCTGGGAATGTTTACCAAACCAGAGCATCATATTCTAAAGGTTTGTAATAAATCAATGAACCTTAATGGTTTACAACCTGAACATGTAATTATTAGTCAGAGGTGATTTATTCAGTACATTCTAAAAGATGTTCTGGTGGGTAGGGAACAGATTATGTTTGTGAGTGCAGGTAAATGATGGCAGTCTGTCATAAGCTCTTCTGTTATTGCAGACAAGTAATTTAAGATTATATTCTCAGAAGTGTTTGGCACCCAAACATGCTGTTGTGCACAGAGGTGAATTGTCTGCATTTAATGGAAAGGTGCCAAAGCAAAGTCACATGGATTTCAACAGGTGATGCAGAAAACACTGCTGAGAACCATTCTGAATAAAAAGCTTTAATACCTTCGAAAAATCTTGAACTATGAACATGTCAAAATAGTAATCATTAATGACATTCATCAAATAGTTTGGGTTGGACTAAAAATAACTTAGTTCCAGGCACCCTGCCATGGGTAGGAACATCTTTAATTAGATTTGATTGCTCAAAGCCCCATCCATCCTGGCCTTGAACACTTCCAGGGATGGAGAATCCAAAATCTCTCTGGGCAACCTGTGCCAGTCTCTCACCACCATCACAGTAAAGAATTTCCTCCTAATATCTAATCTAAATCTACTCTCTTTCTGTTTAAAGTCATTAACTTTGTTCTATCACTACATGTCCTTGTGAAAATTCCTCTCCAGCATTTTTTTTAAGACCCCTTTAGGTACAGGAAGGCCAGTTCTTCCAGGCTGAACAACCCCAAGTCTCTTCACTCCCATATTTATGACAGCAGCCACTGCAATCATTGGCAAATCCTATTGCCTTTGGAGGCAGTGGGGAGGGAGGAGAATGAAGGCGAGGTAAAGAATACTTTTTCCTTTAATTAAAAAAAAATTATTTGCTGCTTTTCTCAGCACCACTTAGGAGCCTCCTCTGGCCCTGCCACTTCCCAATTCCACACTGAACAGAGCCATGAGAAAGAGATGGTACACAGTTAATATGTCTCTCTGTCCTCTGAGCCTTTCTTTGCACTGATGGAAATTTGTCTGCTCAGTGAAGAAAAGTTTGAGGTTTTCATTTTTTCAGAGGAAAAAATTAATAACTAGGATCTGATTACTGAACTGTAACTACTTCTTTTGACTGACAGAGAAACAGCTAAATTATGATTTCTAGAGTTTATCTCTGCTGCAGCATTATAAATTTGAAAACTTTACAGCTTTTCTTTTAGCCTAGTAGGATAAAAATGTGAACCTCTTCATGTGTTAAATGCTCTCTCTTGAAGTGCATTATTGCTTAATATATCCTCGTACTTCATAAATTAAAGCAAGAAAAAAAAGTTATAGTTAACTTCTTTTTCCTGAAACAAAGCTATCAGTGGGCTTGATTAATATACAGATGCTGCAGGCTGCTGGGACTATTCTTCCACTTTCAGAGAGTAATATGTTCTGCTTATGCTCTTGCAGCCATGTAGATTTATACATTTTGCATTTTAAGATAATATATGGAACTTAATATTGTTATGCAAAGTGTGTGTTTAAAGTAAAGCATAGCACTTCTATTGCAGACTGTGAAAGTTAAAATGCACTGAATTTGCATAACATTTAAGCAAAGTTAAATTTAAGAGTATCTCTTGATAGCATAGGTATGTGTGGGGAAAGCACATTCATCTCCAAGTACCATTTTAAGTATAAGTAGGTCACAATCCAGGAGCTGAAATTCTCCAAGTTATTCTGCACAGAATATGTTAGCTGTCCCTGGTTGTGCAGGCTGCTGGAACAGAAATCTCAGAGTCATTTGGCAGGAAATGCACACAGAGCCTGAAGAATATTAAAAGCAGGTTAGAGTCTCCCATGCCCAGTGTTTTGCTTTACATGCCTGCAAACAGATCCCATATTTACTGGGCTGAGTACCCAGCCCCCAGCACACCATGGGCACTCCTTAACCTTATTCATTACACAGCAAATTCATGCTTAGATTTGCCAAGGGCTATGGGAGATGTACTCAGAAAAAAACTAATAATAAAAAAAAGGTAAGGAGCAAGCCCCAAAACATGTGGGGAATCTCTGTAAATCCACTATTACCTTCTTCTTTTGTGTTCATCTTCACTTAATTGGCTCTGTATAGTTCTGGCCCTCATTAAGTAGATGCACTTTTCTCTTCATGTACTGGAGATTGCCTTGCTACTTTGCCAGCAGTGCCATCCAAGTTGATGCCTGTTCATCTGTTTCTACTATTTCTTTTCCATTACTTCTGTAATTATCACCCTTGAAAGAACAGGCCAGATATAGACACTGGTGAGATTATCATTAAGATTCTTGCAGATGCCTTTGCAAGAAGAGTGAAAAGGGAAAAGTCTCAGCTAGTAACTTGTTTTTATCCTGGAGCTGCGCAAAATGAATCCCTAAATATCTTTCCCTATGAAAAAAAAAATAATAATATTGATCTTAATTTTTAATATATACATGGCCCTGATAGTTGCAGAAAGTTTTTAAAAAAAGCTGAAATTCAGTAATTTTTTTAAAAAAACAAATTGGAATTATTGCCATAATGAAGCCTGTCCATAACGTAAGGAAATACAATGTTACAAAATCCACAGTAACCCTTGGGTTTTCTTCACAGTTAAAAAACATGCCACAATTTTAGAAGCACCTCTGAACAAGGACTGCTCAGCAGGAGGGCTGCATGAGCAGAGCACTTAACCCAGCACAACATTAAAATGTGCTTGACATTGTCACAGACCCGGTGAAACCCTGAAGCAACGCAGCGTCTGCTTGAGGAGCCATTCTTGGGTTTAAACAATGAAAAGTGGATAATAAACAGCTTTTTGAGCACCTGAGTTCCTGATTCCTGCAGGCCTGTCTCCTAGCTGACTACTTATCTGAACTACCCTAAGGCTTTCTACGACCTTTACATGTACGTAACCTTCTCCCATGCAGCATTTTAGCAGCAATTTGCAGACAACCATGTTAAAAAAAAAAAAATCAACCCAAAAGAATCCAAAGTGAATATTTAAAACTTATTTTCTTCCCTAATTGTTATCTTATTTTCTTTAAGTGTGTGAAAATTGAAATATCCTGCAGACTTCTAATCTGTCAAATCTCTTCAAGGTAGTAAAAAACATCTTTTGTTTTTTGGGTGTTGGGGGTGTGGAGACAGGGGGTAGAGCAAGAAGTAGTGGAAAAGGGTCAAATAATAAACAGCAATAACTTCTACAAGCTTGTATTCAATACAGTAATTAACCTCTAAAGGGCATTTAAAGGCACTAAACAACCTAACTTTTTCCCTGGACAGGCTTTATCAAACTTAAAGCAATATGTGATTTCTGTACAGATACTACATCACAGGAGAACCTGTGGTTTATCTTCCTGGAAAACAGGTTCCTTACTTGCAATTGGAGTGCATATATATATACCTATATATATATAGATATATGTATATATATTTATATATTTCTCCACCTATTCTGCAATGAATTCTTCAGGAAATCATATCATCACTCTATTCAGGTGACAGATTTTATAGTCTTCATATCCAAGGAGGAAAGATTATTCCATGTCTATTAGGGTAATCCCATGGGTCAAAGGGATTTACAGCAGCAAAACTACCCAGTATACACTCAAGTGGATAAATTGTGTTTTCCTACAGCGCCAGTATTTCAGTCTGATGAGTCAGGTTTTGTCTGCACCCATCAGGACTGAAGAAATATGTGAATTAAGGTTTTGGTATCCCTATACCAAAGCCCACACATCAGTGTTCATATGAACATTTATGAGTATCTACAAATGCAACTTTTATATAATTTTCTTTATATAGTTCAGACAAATAGTAATCCTGCAATGAAAAACCCAAAATTAGGAGCAAAGACTCTAATAATTCTCATTCTTTAACTAATTCCTGCACTTAGGGATTGGGATTCTTGTTTTCTGGAGTGATTAATAAAAATCATCAGTTCATTATTAAAAAGATTTTGAAAACTTACCACAACATGTCCAGATAATGCTAGGAAACTTTGAGAACACATATAAAATTGTGTGCCAAAATAAATTAAAGAGAAATTCATGGGCTACCTTGCCTGAATTTAAAAATTCTTCTTCAGATATTCAGATCTATGAGTTTGAGACAACACCTTAACTGCTGTCCTTGCTGTGACTGATCCTACTGCCTCCTTTTATAATATTTTTATCCCTTAATCATGGCTGAATTTAGACATAAGACTTTCTTGATAACAGAGTGTGTCAAAATCCAAACATTACCTATGTTCATTTCCTCAGAAACTCTTAGAAGTGCTAATAGTATCTTAAAAAAAACCAAACAAACACAACAGTTTACTAAGAAAGCTAAAATAATCCACTGCCACAACCCTGTAGAGAATTTACATTGCTCTAGTTATGAGTTATATATCATCCAACTATTTGATCTCTATTTCAGGATCACAGGGATTTTTTGAATGGTATAAAGCCACCTGTTTTCACTGATACAAATTATACTGGATCCTATTACTTGAAGTCAGAGAAGCGTTTTTCAGACCTGCTGAGAAGCTGAGCCACAAGGTTCTTAGTGTTACACTGATTTAACAGAAATTTATTTTAAAAATTCTCTTTAATTTACATCAGTTGCATAAAGGTAATTTCAAGCAAACAAATATTTTTGAAGAAATGACAGAACCCGATGAAAAGTTTTGGGATCTTCTTGGAAGATGTAAAAAATTCCAACTCTTAAGCTTTCTAGACTTTTCCTATTTGTCCAAATTTCCACTAAAGAAGTAAAAGCTAAGCCTGAGATCCCACCTAGGCATCTTCTCTTTATTCTCATTAGCTCACAATAAGAATTATTGACAACCATGTTCTACTTTTCACTACTACTCATACAGCTGCTCATTTCCAGCTGCTAAATTCCACTTGCTCTTGCAATAAATGCAAGAATACTTGGCTACTGATGGAGCAAATGGGGAGCACCCATTTATGTTTTTATATCTATATCTTATCTTATCTTTATATCTTTTCTCCTCTACAGTTTAATTCTTAGTAGCAGCTGGTGTTGAATAAAAAAGGGATACTTTGGTTATTTTGGGGTCATGACTTTCCAGCAGGAGCTTGGACTCCCAGTTCATAATTCAGTGAGCATCTCCAGCCCTTAACAGAGTACCTCCAAGTACAGCAAGAGTACCGCAGCCACCTGACATAGAAGGATTAATAAGAATCCTTTAAGGCATGATATTAGTGCCTTGGAAGGCTGACCTGCAACACAGACTGGACAGAGCTAGAGAATAAAGCATATATTTATTGAAATAGGATCCACCTTGGGCAGGACAGGGCCTGACCAGGGCTACACCCAAGGTAGGCCCAAAATGGTCACAAAATGGCTGACTGGTAATGAGGCCTTACTCTTTTATAAGTTTCGTTCCATTTGCATATTGGGGTTTAATTGTCCAGTTACAGCTTCAGGTTGTGAGGTCCCACCCTTCTTGTTCTCCCTTCAGACCACTGTTTGTGGTTTTGGGCCTGAAAGTTGTCCTTGGTCTTCATCAGGAAAAGGACTTCTTTTGTCTCCCTACTCTGTGAAGAGAGCTGACTGGCACTGAATATGAGGCTCAGAACTGCATCCCTAGGCAGCACAGAATCTGCAAATAGGAAAACCAAAGCTTAAGGCATCAATATGATCACTGTTACAAGTCCTAGAAGGGGGTTCAGGCAGCTCCAGTGACCCCGGAATGGGAGGAGATCCCACTGCAGCAGGAAAAATGTTTTGGGCTCACAGTCAGAGTGGGAACAATTGATATCACATCTCAGGGGCAGCAGGACAGTCCTGCCTGCCTCCTCTGAAAACAAACAAACCAACCCAAACAACTTTAACACCTTAAAAATTTAATTTCAGAAAAGAGTATGAAAAACTCCAGACAGTTATTATGTTGCTTGAACTGTTTCACCTTATTCTATCAAAATATTGGACATTACTGTGGATTTAATGATAAGGAAAAGGTAGAAAAAAAGAGGTTTTATATACAGAAGTTTAAACATCTAGCTACTCTTTTCCAATAAAATACCCATAAGATCTTCTATGCAGTTCATGATGCATATGTATGATTGTAAAAATACTGAACAATATATGAGTCCGTAAGTACTCATTAGTGTTTAGTAAGTCAAAGTCTGCTTTTGCAAAGGCTTAAAAAATAAAATTACATTCCCTAACTTATTATTTTCAATTTACATTGCTATTAGTTATTCAATCTGGCATGTCTTCACTTAGCATTTAATGGTTTAGCACCTGCCTGTGTTTGGGCTCTTTTAAACCAACATTAGCAAGTGACACATAGAGTAAACTCCAAGGGAGCAGTCATGGTCTAGTAGCACGATGTAGAGGTAAAAACAGAGATTTTCTGTTTTTTTTTCAGTAGAGTGATTTTAGTCATTAAATAATAATAATAAAAAAAATCATTATTTTAATGTTTAGTTGGGTTTTGTTTTTCTTTTTTCCTTTTTTCTTATTTTCTTTTAAATAAAGCATTGCAGGCTGAGCTGTGTACTGGATTTCAGCCAAAGATTCTATTTGAGGGTAATGTTTCTTGCCTCATATCTTCTGAATTGTGACCATACCTCTCCTTTGTGCATGGTTGCTGCTAAGGAAAATACTCCTCAGTGGTAGCATAATGCAAGTGCAGATGAGTGAGTCGGAGAAAAACAGACCTATATTATCATAAAATTGCAAAAAAAAACCCCAAAAAACCCTCATAAATGAGCAGATTGCTTATGTAAGGACAGTCTGTATTACTAGCACTGAAAGTATTTTGAAGTGTAGTTAATGTTAGCTAAACCCCAAAATTTTACAGTAGGTAAAATTACCAATGTAATGCATATCATAAAGGCATGAATGACACACTGAGGATGGATTATTTGCACAGCTTTGGCTATTTTTAACTAGATGACTGAAGTAAAAAAAGAAGAAGGTTTATCAAGTTAAGAACAAAAGGGGGAAAAAAGAAAGTTATATAATGAGAAATAGTTGCTTTTAAACCTTGGCACAGTGCAAAGGACACTATTAGTGTTTTCCAAAGATAAACCATTTTTTTAAGCATTTTTGCTATTTTCAGTGCATCGTTTTATAAAGAAATTTTCTTTAACACACAGAAACCAGCCAAACAAACTTCTCCTGTCTAATTTGATGTTTAAATACAGCAGCACAAAAGAATAACTTGACTTCAGCAGAGTTAGGCTCCTGGACACTGTGCTGTAGATTTGGACTCAGTACAGTGGCATAAGGTTAGTTCTGTTTCTATATGGTCCATTGGGGCAAGAGTCAAGAGGGAGAGAGAATTAGAAGCATTAAAAGTTTAAAATAGTGAGGTTTTTAAATATACTGTCTCTACTCTTCATTTCAGCAAATGCTACTGTTTTGGGGCTTTCAGTCGCATTCTGCTACCTTCTGTTTTAAACCTGATTAAAGATAAGTGCAGTCCCAAGCAGGAATCATGGCATCTCAAAGCTGAGCTCCATAGTCCCATCCCCCTGAAATGAGCAGGGACATCTTCAACAAGATCAGGTTGTTCTAATTCCACCCCAAATCCTGCCTTTGAATATTCCTGGAGATGGGGCATCCACAGCCTCTCTGTGCCAATGTTTCACCCCCCCTCACAGTAAAGAATTTCTTTCTTCTAGTCTGAACTGCAATGTTATGGTACCATATGCTAATATGGTAACTTTGTGTTGAAAACAGCATAATGGAAAAATGAACTTGCTAAATTCATGCTTGATTACTGTGTGGTTTAGACCGTGATTGGGAGACATTGCAATTTTAATTCTACTACACTACAGATGAACATTAATAATATGCTTATGTAATTGGATGTGTTCCCTTAATCAGAGCTGGGAAAATGGATAGTTCAGTAAATCAGTTTTGGTTTTAGATCTTTTAGAATTGAGCATTTCTACATATCATTACTGAACTACCCTGACTTAAAAGGTGCTAAAATATAAAAGAAAATACATTCTACTTAAAATTTCCCTCACTAGGAGACAGATTCTGACAACTCCAATACAGATTCAGTAGACTTGGAGCAATTAACTTGTATCCCATCAGAGTCACAACATCCGCTCTATCCATGTCCCTGGGTAAAGGCCAAGGCAATCTCTAATTCCTGTTTCCTTGTCTTCATGGATTCTGGAGAAACCATCAGATTTGGATCAGACACATGAAGGGAGATCTCAGTCACCTGACAGATCCCAAGCTCTCAGAGGATGAAGAGGCAAAACCCCTGAGGTTACCCAAGTTAAACAATTTGCTTGGACACTGGAAACATGGACCAGCAAGACCTACCAGGGGAACCCAACTGCATGTCCCCACTGTTGATATCAAGAACCATTGTCCAGGAACAAGAGGAGTCAGCATTTATGTGAAACAGTGATAATTAAGCTCTCACGAAGATTCCTGAGTCATGCAGTAAGGTTTGTTCTATGACTGGGTTTTTTAAAATACTGAGGCCCTTTTTCAAATAGAATAAAACTGGGTTATATCATGGAAGTCTCCCAGCTGCCTTTTTTTTGGTCAGCAGAACTATGTTTTCCTCGTATGACACTATAGGGTTGGGCTTTTTTTAGTTATTTTTATTAAACCAAGCATTATTGAACAGGTAGTGTCTCCCTACACCTAGATAAGTTAGGCGCCCCTTGGTATTTGCTGACAGATATAATTGTACGTCAAATTGGGTCATTTTCAAAATATGCTTTAATTAGTTTTTAATTTAAATGTGCGTGAAATTTCTTCTTTATGTCAGCTATATTTCAACTGACCACCAAGAAGATAATTACTGTTAATTACCCATGGCATAAAAATGGGTACTTTTTAATAATGTTCTCACACATTTCATAATAAATATGTTTCAAAAACTCAGTTATATTTAATAAGCATAGAGTAGCTCTCTTTAGCCTGCATTTTAACGTGTTCTGCATTTAAATATGCAGAGCTATATCTCCACTCCCCTTAATGCTGCAAATGAAATAATGGCAACCTGCCAGAAAAGTAAGTAATATAACATTACCTTTGTCCTTGGCAATGCCTATCCTGCTTTTCAGTCACTTGATTTTGACACCCAGGGAAAATGTTATTGTGCACTGAAGCACTTTGCAGCCGCTACACTTAAAATATGTTTTAAAGGTGAACACACTTCACCTGGGGGCTAGGCTCACTATTGATTCCCTCAGTGGCTATCTGAACAAAGATTGAGAATGAAGCAATTACCTACCATGCGTGGAGATGAATTGAAAAGCCCCACAGTTCACCATCTACCCGAATTGCTGCAGCTCACTATATCTCCAGCTGCAACACATCCATCCAGCAGTTTATTTCAGTGCTCATTTTAGCAAGATAAGGGTTGGTTGCCACATCCACCCCATTCAGGTATTACTGATTGTGGATCCTCCTTTCCTCTTCTGGAACTGGGCATTACTGCAGGAATTTCTGAACTTGAGAGTGAATGTTGCCTTAGCCAGAACTGCAGGAACTCTTTGTGCCAACTGGTGGGAAATAAAGCAATCCATCTGCTTAGTAACACAGGTGGTGGAGAGCAAACACACTGTGTCCCCGTGCCTGGCTCCCTGCTGGCACTACCACTGACAGCAGGGCTCAAACCACGGGCTCTGGAGTGGTTAAGGATGGGAGCTGAGTGGGATCACTCTGCTGAATGGTGGGATATTCAAAGATGTGCTGAGGCCACACTTCTAAGGGGAAAACTTTGAGGTGTTCGGGTTAACCAAAGTTTTTTGCAGCTTTTCTGTTCTTCCTCTGATTATTTCCCTAGCCTGAGGTCAGGAGTGCAGTGATAAAGCTGTCCAGTAAAGGCATATCTATTAATATCTACTGCCTATCTGATATCTACTAATATCTACTAATATCTACTATCTATCTGATATCTACTTCCTGCTGAACTTCTGCTCAGACTTTTAAAAATGGTGATGATTGGTGGAAGCTGCCTAATGGAGAGCTCTGAATTCTCACGATGATCTACTAAACATACTGGGTTTTTCTCTTCTTCAAAATGCCAGTTTTACTGGCAGCTGATTTCTCTCTGTTCATTTGCACTTGTTTTTTCCAATGGGAAAAAAGCCAACAGCTAACCATTTACACCAAAGTCAGAATGAAATGAAGTCCACTGGATATAGGGAATTAAAAACACTCTTTCCGCACAATCTCTTTTTGATTGGTAGTGAATGAAATCTGGCTATAAAGAGGTTTTACATTACAGCCCCATAATCTATTTGTAATGTCTGCTTTATGGAGACACCTTTCTTTTTCTCTGCACTGAAGTACAAAATAATTAAGTGGAACAAATCCCAGCAGAAAAAAATAAAATGCTAGTTAGAGTTTCTTATGGCCATAGCTATGTAACAGCACAAGTGTTAAATAAGTTGAATCAGATTGATAAAGCTAGCATCATATATATGCCTGATATAAATCTTCACAAATTATTTTCTCTTATGTAGAAAATTATAATATTAGGAAAAAGAAAACCCATGATGTAGTGTTAAAATATTTATGGAAGAACAACATAGTCACTTGTCTTCTAAACATTCTTAAAATACTAAAGCTTGTGCTGTATCTGACTCCTAATAATGTTAAATGCCTGGAATTTCTTAATTATTAACATAAATCTATGACTGGATTGGGATTTAGCCTTACTAAGTTAAAACATTTCTATACTTCAAATTTTAATATTTTGAGTTAGGGAAAGAGTCTCAGCTGCTTACATATGATAATGTGGTTTGCATAAGTAAAATGTGAAAATGATGTTTTATTAGGAAAAAATCTAGCAGCTTATTTCTCTGTTAAGTTAGAATCTAGAGCAAAGTTTAATTAACTTGTAGACTGTCTGGGTCTTTTTCATGTACAGTTTCTAAGAGGCTTGTTATAAAGCTGCTAGAAATCATATAACAAGACAAAGCCATATCCTATTAATTTTAATTTTAGCTCTTATGAGGTTCTCAAAATACATCATCTTTTTTTTTTCTTTTTCTTTTTTTTTTTTTTTTTTTGGTAACCAAAGGGCTCCTTTTAGATGGAGCATTTGTTCCTTTTCACCTCAAATGCAGGGGACACTGCTAGGTTTTGGGAGCTTCTCTTCCCACTGCTGTCTACAAATGGTGGGCACAGAGCTGTTGCCCCAACTTCTCCTGCCAACGAGGCCACAATGGCTCTAAGCTACAAGGGCCCAGTTTTTCTCTGCTGTTGTCCCAGCCTTTTCAAGAAGAGTAATCAGTTATTCCTTTTTTCCAAAGGGAGATGAATTTTTTTTTTTCAACTCAATGGAAATATACTTGCCTAAACAACTAGACCCCAACCCCCCAAACAAGAAGAAAAAAAAATCAAACCCCCTAAAATTAAATAAAAATATGTTTTAGCTATTGTTTATATTTAATATCATTAAAGAAAACATGAGGTTGAATATGAAGTGCACAGAAAGTTCAAATGTATCTCATTTTAAAACTACAGTGCTATTTCCTCTCATATAGCTGATGGAGAAAAAAGTCTTGCCAAAATAATATTTTAAGATGCAATAACTCCACCAGAAAAAGCCCAAAATTTAAGATTAGTGGTTGTGCAAGACAGGAAAAAGGAGGACACTTGTAGAACATTTCATATTCAAAAAGGTTTAGTAAAAAATGTATCTGGACTTCACAAAAGCCAATTCACAGAAAATACTCATGGAAAATGCATGGAGTGTATTCCCAAACCAGCTCAAATAATAACTGTTTTTGTGTGATAAAGGGGCAGTACTAAAGAAGCAAACACACACTAATCCCACTCTGTCTCTGGGTAATTCATGGTATTCCCACAAGTTTCTGCTCTGTGGATGTCCTGTGTAGATGCAGCTCTGAACCTTCACCTCTTTTCAGCAAAACAAATCCATTAGAGTTTAGTATTGCTCAGAGCTTCTCAACCACCTCTGGAGTCAATTCCTGCTGCTCCAGCTATGCAAGAACAGATTGGCTTTAATCTGCAGTTTTCACAGGCTCTGGCTGGCTGTAAACTGAATGGTTATGATGGCCAGGGATGTTTGCACAGAGCTGCTCTCTCTCAATACTTCTGAAAAAGCTGAGCCACCAAACCAGCTAAAGCTGGACCACCAAGAATTAAAAAAAATCATGAACACCATTGCAAGATATGTGACAAGGAGAATCTTGAATATTTTGTAGGATGAATACCATTTGACTGCCTTCAGAGCTGTTCAAGTAATAAAGAAAGCTGCTTCAAATCTGTTACTTGAAATGTTTGCAGGTGATATTGGTATGCAAAATACAAGTGGTTGTAAATATGCAACAAGGAAGTTGCATTTTCAAAGTTAAGTCAGACTTCTAGATATGCAGTTAGGCCTCAAGACTAAAACTGCTTTATATTTCCACTAGTGCCTACTGCAACTCCAAACTGAGACTAAGCAAGCAGTGTCTGCAGCCTGAGTGCATCTCAGCTGGGGTTCTCACTTTATCTGTCCCATATTAACTTCTAAACTCAAACCACACAGTTCTGGTAATGTGTGTCACTATTTTTTAAAATTATTTTTAGCTTCTATTTAGCTGTGTCTTCTTAATCCTCCTCTTTCAAAGAAATAACATCTGTAAGATTCCCCCAAAATGCTTTTTTGAAACTATGCCCAAGCTGCCTTTCCTTCTGGGCTGCTCAGGCATGGAAAAGACTCAGGTTCTGGCTTCAGCTGAGCTTTCATGGCAAGCAAGAGGAAGGGCTGGGGCAGTCCTACCTCAAGCACTCCCCACCAGCCATCAAGACTGGATTAAGAATCAAGTCATTACAGTGACTGTGGCCAGGTATGTTGGGATTCCTCTCACTGCCATCCAGCAATTTTGGGCTTCCCAGTGTTCAGCAGAGAGCTCAGCCCAGGCTCTTTCCACGATCCTTGACATCATCACAAGCCACAGGCCACTGACATCTTAGAACTGGCAGTGTGGAAATCCAGCATAAATCATGTTTGATCTTGCTGATGCCTCAGGATCCAACAGATCAGGCACAGCTGAGTATATCAGATATTGCTCCCCTCATGAGCATCACTTTGTAAGTTCCCATGGCCTCATACACAAAATCCCTGCAGCCATGCTGTCTTCTCCCACCAAGCAGCTCTTTCTAAGCCATCCTAACCCAGCAGGGGAAGCAATAAAATAGGAGGCAGCAGCGAGTGCAATGGGGCCCACACCTGGTACTTGATGCTGAAAAGCACAGCTGAAGGAAAATGCCTTCAGCATTCCCACAGCTCAAGCAGATGTGAGAGAGCCCTTCGAGGAGCAGGAGCATGTGATGGGACTGCTGGAGTGTGCTGGTGAGATGAGATGGGTGGCATTTGCCACCTTGAGGCCCTTGCAGCCTCAGCAGCATCTAATTAGCTACCAGCTGGAAGCACCTTTCCAAACACTCCTGCTGCTGGCTGAAAATTACCCTCCTTCAAATCAAGTTTCTGGATCAACAGATCTTCCTGGGTTTGGCTGGTAAAATTTTGCATCTCCTGCAGATTGCAGCATAATCCCTGTTTCTTCCTCAGGTTAAAAAAAAAAAAAAAAAAAAAAAAAAAAAAAAAAAAAAAAAGTATTTCACAAGTAACATGCTTGCAACCTCTCTCAAAGTGATTCTCCACACTGCTGCCACAGGACAAAGTCATTACACGCTTAGATGCTGAGTGAGGAACCCAACTGCATGTTCTCACTCTCAAATCTGACTAGCTTTCAGAATACAGTTTCTCATCTTTATATTCCAATTCTGCTTGACTCATATCATGCTTTAGACCAATGTTAATTATAAGCACAGTGAGAAGAGCAAGCAACCACTATCCTGGTAAAAGTGGTAAAAGCTGGGCTACAATATATAGTTGGTGACCACAGGTTAAAAATCATCTCACTAATTAAGTAAATAGATGTGGCCACACAGCTGGCTGAATAAATATGAATATAAAATTAAATAAACACTAATTCAATCCTCTGCAAATCTTGCAGGTCAGCTCATCTGTTCCTTCCCAGGTGTGATTCTGTTACACAGTTAACACGGGCAATATTGGGTAATGGTGTGAGGTAACCACTGGCTAACAGTGGCACAGAAACTTGTGGAAGTCAGGGATGCTGCCAGAACGACAAAGCAGTACACCCTAGCATTTTAACATCATATAAAAAGCTGATATTCATTGCTACTATTATTTCTATATTTACTTTTAACCTGAAATATAATTGTATACTGTGAGTCTTCGCTAATATTTGCTGCAGTTTCACCATGTAGGTGTCTCATCAGCTCTCCAGTAGCAACTACAAAATAGGTTGAAAATTCCAAATTTTTAGGCTCAAAGCACTCTCATGGTGCTTGTAAGACTCTTGACCTGGAAACTTCAGCTTCTGCAGCTTTGCTCCCTCTATTACACAGCTCCAAAAGTTTGGGGATTTTTTTCCTGCCAAGAAAGAACCAAATGACCTACAAGAGAGCCAGGACATCTCCAGGCTGGAATATCTATGCCTGCCAGTTGTGAAGAGCAGCCCTACTTTGTCATGAACTGACTGCATTCCTTCAGTGCCTTGAAAAATGTCTTGTATTCACAGCCTGAGTTGAGTAAAAAGGTATCCAGGAAAAGGGCTGAAGCTCATATTCACATTCTATTTCATGCCTACTTTGACTTACCTCAAAAATATTTAGTATGCAGAGTAAATTACTCTGTAGTCCAAAGCTTTGTTCACATTCCATTTATTAAAGAATAAAGAGCTCTATTTACACAGTAAAGGTAAATATAGTTGTTGTGTTGTGTATACTTTTCTGGGGCATGTGGGGCACGTAGCAAACACTCTCTCCAGAGCTACAGTGACAACAACAATGGAAATAAGAAAAACAAACCAAGGATTTTAAACTGAAATGATAAGTTCTGTTAGAAATACAAGGTACCTGTCTGCTTAATAGCAGTGAATAAGAGGACCACCTAGAAAGAGCATAGACTCACAGGAAAAGAAGTTTATTTCTCCAGCACCTATTGCAAATAATGGACATCAGCAACACCTGTGCAGAATTCTCACAGTGTCTCTTAAAGCCCTCAAGAAAAAGAAACTGGAAATAAAGCTCAGAACTCAGCCTGGCAAGGGAGGGTTAACTTGTCTCATTGAATGACATTAATTGAATCACATGCCACTGAGAAACATCTAAAATAGATGAGATAAAGGGAAGGAAAAGGCCTGCAACTTTTTTTGAAATTATAATCTTCCTGCTTGCTACACACATTAGAAATTAGAGGCTTATAGGTAAGCCAGCTTGGTATCAGCTGGGTATTCTTCCTGAATACCCTGAAGGACTTGAAAGCTTCTTCCCTCATGTCCCAAAAAAATAATTATATGTTTGTTAAAAATGAAGTCCACGTTTCTCAAGTCTTTTCCCCTGCTCCAAACAATGAGGAACAAAAGCAACTTTGTAGTATTTGTCCATTTTGCTGCAGGAGGTCAGACTCGAGAAAGAAGAAATAATTGCATTCCCTAGACCTAACTCCTATTACCCACTCTCACCCTGACATATCCTTTGAACTGGTGTGAATGGCATAGAGGTCTTACACAAGACATATATATTTTTTTAGCCAGAGCAGTGATACACTCTCAGTCTTGTTTCTCTGGAAGCAGTTTGTGACTCACTTATACCAATTTATACAGTCTGGTGCAAAGCAACACTACTTTGGCTGTAAAACTTAACTAAATATACAAAGCCACATTTTCTTGTAGCAAGTTTGAACAATGATTTTTTTTTTTTTTTTTAACCAGAATTTACTGTTTTCCTGAACTTTAAATGAGATTCAGAGATGATATTTCAACTTTGCCGTGGTGCCTAAGGGAGTTTGCTGGACAGCAAACAGTTCCCTGAGAATTTCACCAAATGGCTACTGGGAAGACAGAGTAGCTGTTCCTGAGGCTTCACTAAATCAGTGTTCTGGGGAAAAACATCAGGTGGACTCCTTCTCTGCTAGTGATAGAGTGCTCCCAGAGTCCACATTTCTCTTTTCTTTCACAGAGAATTAACATGAGATATTTTATACCAAATAAAGAAAGAATGGCAAAAGCAGAATATTGAAATGCTCTGCAAAATTAAATAATCACTTTCTCTGTGATGACTAGAATTTGAATTCCAGTCTCTCTCACCTTCTCACTCATTGCTATTTACACAGTAGGAAATGAAACTTTTACTTTTTAAGAATAAACAAAGTTCTTACCATTACTTCACTGCTTTTTTTAAGGGTCATTTTTATAGTTCTGCCCTCAGAGAAGGATTGTTGGGGGAAGTACAAGAGGATGGAATAATGGGATGCTTTACAGATAATTCTGTATGCAAATGAACAGACCAACATTTCTCCAAGAGGATCCTGCCATCAGCATTCACCTGCAGCATATAGACATTCCCCTGGGGCCCAGGCAATGCAATGTGGAACATGGATGGCTCCATGGTTTATTGGCATCATCCATTTCTCTCTGAAGCTCATCATCATGCAGGGCAGTCCCCTGAAAACCAAGGGGAGCAGAGGAGCTGCCCACAGATACATGGTGGGCAGCTGTTACACTGTGAATCACTGAGAGGAAGGTAAACAGGAGATATATGATTATTGGAAATTACATCCTAGCCAATTACATCCTATCAGTTCCTTGGTCAAGTTGTTGCAGCAGTCAGTAGCCACGTATTCTACCTCACCTGTGTTGTAGCTTGAGTCTTCTGTGGGTTATTATGAGAAGAAATGGAAATAGCGAGGTGCAAGAAGGGATTTCCAAGGCTTCCCCCTCCCCACCCAACATTTGGAAATGCACTGAGCCCTGACAGCAGGAGAGGAGGGGCTCTGCAAATGTCACCAGCATTTTAACCAATGAGAGTGATCAGGAGAGGGCCAGTCAGATGGTGTTGATTCCGCCCCTTGCTTTTGCCTTGGCAAATTCTGTGACTGCATAGTAAACCTCTTTTTCTTCACTTTTCTCCCAGTAACATGTGGATATTAACACTTTGTAAAAAGTTGTTTTGGAATCTGCAAGCAGGATCTCCCTAATGTGAAGTAATATTATAAATTATTTCTAGCAGGGTGCTGCCTGGAACTTCTGATAGGTCCTGCCACACTGTATTATGAGGAAATATAGAGTAAAACCAGTAAAAATCACAAAGTTCTTATTAAATGAAATATGTGAGGAGATAAGATTGCATGAAATTACTGGGGTATAGTAGGTTTCCTGGCTATACCTATTGATGGACCCTAAATGCCATCAAACATCTCTCTTTTACTGCATGGAACCAGCTCAGTATCAGCAATGCTTGCCAGGAGTCAGCTCATGGCTAGAGAAGTAGGAAACACAGGAATTCCACTCTGCAAGTGGAATTCACAGGAATTAATTTAGAAGATGTTTTTAACCAAAAAACAGACGGTTAACTGGGCAGTTTGCAGACTGCAGACTCTTAACTGGGCAGCTTGGTCTGTAATTAGCACTGGGCAGTGGCAGACCATCCCTTCTACCTCTCCTTGCAAAAAGAGAATGGGAAAAGAAGGGAACAAGACACAGAACACCACACATCACCTGCAAAATACAAATGGAAAACAGCGCATTTTTAGCCCATCCTTACTTTACTAGCAGACTGTTCTGCTCTGCCAAATGACTGCCAGACTGTGTTGTTCATGTTCTCATAATTTCTCCTGCAATGTAGGGAGCCACGAAGTATCAGTCTTTTAATTGTCAAAAAATTCCAGTTTATTTCAATATTTCTCATCAGAAAAAAAAAAAAAAAGAAAAAAGAAAAAAATTCTTTTGATCTCCCATGCAATTTTTTTTCCATGTCAAGATATGAATCTATAAATTTAAGGCATGCATAGGGCTAAAGATACCTAAATAAATACAATAGAGTGTGTGTATATAGTAACTTCTAGTAGAAGTTTGTTCACTGATAACACCCCTTAAGGACAGACCTGATTATCTCCAGCATCAGTGCCTGTATCTATATGTTTGAGTTTATATTCTTGAACAGGCATACTTTTAAGTTGTCTTCAGACCTGTATACAGCAATACTTACATTTTACCAAATCACAGAATCATTTGAGTTCCTTCAGCTCTGGAAGCCCTAAAAAAAATTCCAGGATTCCAGGCAAGATTGAACTCTGCTTCTCTTCACCTTCTACCCTACCCTCTTCTGAAGAGGGTTTATAACAAAACCATGTGGCTTTGCCAAAAAAATCAGTCATCAATATTATGCAGAAATTCTTCTGTCTGTTTTAGAAATACTGTTTGGGCATTTTCTTGGCTTGAGAGTGTATCTTTTAACAGAGTCAACTCTCCTCTGAAGCCCATTTTAGCCAAGTGTCTTCACATCAGGAAAACAGACACCTAAAATATAAAGGCTGGCATCTGATCAAATGGCAAGAAGGAGGAGCAAGAGGAATGCCAACAACCAAGTGTAGTTTCTAGGAGAGAGAAACACTTTCATGCAAAGGTAAAAGTTTTCAGCAAAGACTTGATGAGGAGAACTCATCAGTAAATGTCTGATAGACCTTGGTTAAGAATAAAGAATAGAGGGTAATTAATAAGGATGTAGTTTCAATATAACAAGTCTGGATATGGCCTGATGGGGACCTGCACCTGCCTTGTCTGTCTTCTTAAAATGCTTTTTAAAATGCATGCTTTTTAAAAAAAGAGCTAGAATGCCCCAGGACTTCTAGAATAAAAATGACAGCAATATGTTCTTGAATTTAGCAAGTTCAAACCAAGTAGGTTAATGCACTAGAAATAAAATTTCCCCCTTTGCTTGGTTTCTAGATCTAAATAAGTTGATGACTTTCTGAGCAGAGTCACTTTGCACAGCCTTTGACATTTCTCTAATCCTCCCTGCAGTCTCAAGGAGTCTCAAGTAGGTGCATCTGGCTGTACTCTGCAGCCCCTCCTGCCAAAGTCACCCATTTCTGAGCAGCTACAACACATCTCCAGCAAAAGGAACAATTTCCCTCCCTTTCTGGAGGCTTCACCTTGTTCAGGCTCCTTAAAGGCACACAAAGCAAAGGCAGGGATAACAGATGCCATCTGTCACAACTGATTTGGGCACATTACAGTCTTTTTAATATTTTTTCTTTAAAAGAGTACTTTCAATTAGTGGAATTAAGTGATCCAGTTTCCTGCTCAGCCCACCACAGAACAGACTTTGTGCAGCTGAGGAGACAGGTGGGAGGAAAAACTTGAACCACTAGGGCAATAAAAAATGACCAGAGAAAGAACACGGGAACTACTAATACTGGCATTAGCTGCAGAGCCACAGTCTCTGACTGCCAGGGACGGTGTGCAACTCTCAGAGCAATAAACCTGCCTACTGGAGATCATGGAAAAACTTTCTAGGGTGCTTCTTTGACCCTCTTCAGATTTACAATACTGCCACCTGAAAGATCACTTGCACTGACTCCCATGTTTAATCACAGAAGGGTAAGTTTTTAATTTCTGTAAAATATCCCAAATCTACTGTAGCTGGTGTGGATGTAGCAGCAGATCAAAGAAACATGAAAATCTACATTACCAAAGAACCAATGCAATACCCTTTTGTACTGTTCTGACACTGCTATGTGATATTCACCCAATACATATTGTAGGTCTACCCCAAAATTACCAACAGAAAATGTGAATTATAAATGCCAGTTCCCCATGCTTCAGGTCACCAGAAACTTTTACATTTTAACTCAGATGTTACTTGAGTGGTTCTAGCAGCAGGAGCAGCAGCAAATTTGTCTCAGTTATCATGACCATAACAAGTAGACACTCTGGAAAGCCCCAGGCATGCACCCTTTGAAGGTAAGGGTCGTATCACATTTACGGGATAATACATAAAGCATGCTTTTTGGATCTACTTTAGAGGCAAAATTCAAAGGTGCCTCAATTTCAAGTTTGGGGCTTTATAGATACTGCTACTCCTGGGTTGTTAGACTGATATCACAGTAGGGGCTTTGGGAAGGTTACTGGTGACTTTGTGGGGTCAGTGTCAGGGTTTGGACTTTCCCAAGTCATTGGATCACTAACCTTATCCTCCCTTCATCTGAGATCATCCTCTGTGAAGGCAATAGATCAGAGCCCCTGGTTTACTAAGATAACTATCACTTACTTGAGCAGCAATTTTACTGAACTTATTTCAGATACAAAAATCTGCCAGGCCTGTGTGGGCTCTGCTGATAAAATGGTGCAGGGCTCTTCAGCTGCTCCATCTTTCCTCCCTGCTGCCATGTCAGAGTCCTCATGGGCCTCTTTGACACAGCTTCTCTGTGAGGGCTGTGGGCTTTAAAAGGTCCAGGCTCAGCTCCTCTTGATCCCAGTGAGCTCAGGGTGACACTCTTGCCATAAAGCATTAGGGAAAATGAAGTCTTAGCTGAACACAGAGAAAAGGGGACATCTCTGCTTTGATAAATGCCTTTCTCTTCAGAGGGATATAGATTGGGTAAGCAGCAGTCCTCTAACATGGCAGGGGCAATGCTCTTTGAATATTGCATTTGAGGAAAATAAAGCAAGACAGAGGCAGACTTCAGCACTGCTTCAAGCACTTGAAGTGTTACTGGCCACAAGAGTCAGCAATAGAACTCATTTTTGAGCACAGATTTTGAGCACAGAGGTTGATTATATGGCTAATGATGGTGGAATTGAACTAATAATAATGAACCAAACAAAATCCAGTTTTGCACTAGGTCAGGCAGGAGAAAATGAAAGTCAGAAGAAAAAAAAGTTGATATTTTTGTCTACCAATGTAAGAATTGATATATTAGAAGAAATACTGTGTTTTAGTCTTTCTTTAGAAGCAGCAAATAGCTTCCTTTCACACAGCATTAAGAATCAGTGGCTAAAGTGATTTCACCAAATGGGGAATGTATCCCATTCAAAGACAGCATAATGTGCATTGTTATGGCTTTTTCATTTCTCCTGAATAGCAGCAGGTAGCTATTGTTCTTCTCACTTCATAATCTTCAGAGGTTTTCAAATTTTCCATTGCAGATAATACCATCCCAAAGGAGATTGCATTATTATTGGCTTCTCTGACATTATTTCAAATCTGTCTTTCTTTGGTCATGTTTTGAGGTGAAATAAGTATCATTTTATCTGCCTGACTCTTGATACAGAGTTTTATTTTCAGGAGTTGTGGAGCTGTTCTGGTGGATTTTCTTCTTTTCACTAATTATTTGCCTCCTAATTAATGGGGTGAAGAGATCCCAGTCTCACCTTATTAAAAAAAAAACTTTTAAAAATAATTCAGCAGCCTGGTAATTCTTCTGTGATTTCAGTTAAGTACTCGTGTGGGTTCTCTCCCTCCTTCCCCTGCATTCACTTGTGGAGATCTAAAAAAAACCCAAAACCACTTTACCAGGAGACCAGAGAAACCTTAAGCCTCTGCATTGTCTATGTTTGATAAGGCTTTTTACTCTCTCTAAGGAGCAAGAATTAGTGCTGCGGCTTTTCAGTCTTCATTCCTTTTTCAAGTTCCTTAAAGTTCATAACAGCAGAAGAGATTGTGATATATGGGGAGCAAACAAATTTGGTAACAGCCTTCAGATTAAACAGCTGGATTTTTTCTAATGGAAAAAAATCAAAGCTTTGGGGTACATTTTCCAGTTCCCAAGGATTGCTAATAGCCCAGATATTAATTTTCTTCACTCTTAAGCTACAAAAAAGAAATGCATACTGCTGTTTCTCTATATTCTATCCCTTGTACAGAGGAAATTCTTGTTTCATTCACTAAAAAAAAAAAAAAAAGACGGAAAAATGGAAAAAGATTGCAAGGTCGTACACAGTCCAGATTATTTGACTTTATTTTCTTCTGGTAAAACTACCAACAAGAAAACAAACCAAACCAAACCAATCCAACAAACACAAAAACCCAAACAACTTTACAAATATATATATAATCTCAAGACATTTTCAATTGTAAGAAAAGTAAAATCAATCAAAGCAGCAAAGCAGAAGCTTTCCAAAACCTAAAATTAATTAGGATACTATTAGATTATTATTCTTTTAATCTTTCAATTTACCTTTAGTTCACTAAGGGGTAAGTTTTTTGGTTTTTTTCTTCCCACAGCTAAGTTATGTTTCCCATGGCTCTAACTTGAATCAGAAATGAAAAAAAAAAAAAATCTAGAAGTTAGATAGGTGACAGAAGAGAAAGATGCTCAATTACAGGAGTATCAAAACCAAAGTAAAAACCCTGATAAGATCACTTGATTGTCACTTCTATCTAGTTCAATTGATGGCAAACCTAAACTGGTTGAATTTGCTGACCCTGCACTCTTTGCTTACCAGACTGATTTTCATATCAAAGACATTCATAAGGACAAACGCATCCTTACTTTGCAGGGCCTATATCAATCAAAATGCTTCAATCAGGTCTATGGATCGATTCAGTCTCCTATTTGCAAGACTGGAACTGTGAACAGGTTAGCACTCTTAGCTGAATAGGGTGATATCAAAGTAAGAAACCTATACAAAACAATTTGCTTAGCAGTCAGCTCATCAAGCTTGCTTGCTTGATGCCAAAGCATAGGCTCTGTGACAAAACTATATGGCTAAAGCATATCTAACTTGCTAAAGTTTTGGAAGGTTTAGGTTTGAAGGTCATTTTATTTATATTTTTAGCTTTCAGAGCCAAGTCTCACTAATCTGAAGAAAAGCCTTAATTTTTGTTAATTCTTTTGCCCTAAGAAAGAAAACTGTTAGCTTCCAAAGTCTTAAAAATACTGACTGGATCATTCTAGTCCAAGGTGAATGAGGTACTTCTTGCATCCAGGTGGTCTGACAACTTTTTATTGAGTGGAAGAGGAGGACTTAAGGAAGACTGTCAGTGACATTAAAAATTAAAAATTAAAAAAAATAGAGAAAGGAGGCTATTCCTGGTTAATTATTCTATATAATCAGAATGCTTCATATCCCTGTGCAGATGTAAAATAGGACAAAGTCCTGTCAAAATCCCAGCAAGCAGCCATGTTCTTACTGCAGACACTGACAATGCCTCTGTGTCCAGGCTCTTCTCCCAGCATTTAAACTGTTTATGGAGCAAAGATCCAAGAATACCCACCAGGAACTATGAGGGCTGCACATGTGAGAGCAATGAAGTAGAAAACACATCAAGAAAAAAAAGAAAACAAACCAGCAGTTCATGCTATCCTTGGCACTCCTGACAACCACACTTCCTAAACTTCTGACCCACAGATAAGGGCATAATGGAAAAGAGACACTTTAGCCATGGGACAGATATGTAGAAGTCCCTCAAAAGGAACAAATGTCATATATACACAAATGTCAGTGTCAATTCAATGGTAAATTACATCCATCTCGACAGAGTCTCAGGTGTCATCTCGTGGCAGACCCCAAGACCTGAAGTATAACATCCTCCTACAGAGCCTGAGGCCTTTCCTCCGTGCATTCAGAATTCCCTTCTTGATTATTCACATGTCCCCCACAGGAATCACTGTTGTGTCAGGTAAGATTGTGTCAGATTCTGGTGTTTAGTCTCAGAGTGTCCCATGCTCCCCCACACCAGAGGATCCTGCACATTGCTTCCTCTCCAGTCTGGTACAGGGATGTGGATTGCCCTTGTGGATAGATACAGCTTCCAGCCACTTCATGCTCCAGCAGTTCTGTACAACTGATATTTCTGTCTGCAAGTTACTACCTCTGGCAGTGGGACTATGCCCAGGGGATACTTCCCTGCTGATGATAGAGGGACAGATCCAGAAGTCAAAATCCTTGAATCGGTGTCTTGAATCTGCATTTCCAAACTTTTGTGCTGCTGACTAATTGATCAGTGCTACCAAGAGTAGCTGGAGATAAAATCAGTTTTATATTAATCTATATAGGAACACAGTGTTTCTAGCCTTTTTTGCAAAAAACAAAATTTTAATTATTTTTCAGCACTTTCATGAATAAAAGCAGTTATTTCATCCACTATAATTCATTACTTGATCTTTTCTCCTCTGTCATGAAAAACATTATATATATCTAAAGGCACCTGCCAAATCCTGCCTGGATTACATGTTCAGCAGAGCAGTTACTTGCTGATAACTCACACTGGATTCTACACTGAGGCCTCTCCAAAAGGGATCGTCCCACACTACCTGAGCAAAAGAGCAAGTCCAGTGACAACAGTCAGGTTCAGCAACTGAGTACAGATCTGTAGGCAAATCCTCTGCTAGTATTTGAGAGCACTGGGAAGCTCTGTCTTTCTTTTTCTCATCAGAAACCTGACTGAAAGCTTCCAGATCTGTCACAACGTTCTGCTTCTCTGTTGGGTTCACCATGTTGAAAGATATTTCCCACACGGGAAAGAGCCACAGGTGGAGGGAAGGCACCTGGCTGAAGGACAGGGCACTGTCACCTGCAGGCAGGGTGTCCCATGGCTACATCAGATGATGATGGCACACAAACAAAGTGATGAAGTCTGGCTGTTTCAGGATCCCACTGAAGTCAGTGTAAAGTCATTCAACATCTGCATTTAGTTCTTGGGAAAGTAATGATGAAGTTTCAGTTGTTGTTGCCTTCTATTTGCAGCCTCTATTGGAGAAGAATTTGCTGCATTTACAAAGGTTGTGGCCAGTTGATAAACTCTGATAGTTTTCTTCTGGCTTCTTTGATTCTTAAATCCACACAAGGCAGCAACCTGATTTGGATCCCCAAAGTATTAAGTATGTTGCAATTCTTTTTCCTCCAAATGGACATAAGTGCTTGTTCAGAAAACTTTAAGGATGGAAACTGATTGTGCATTCTCCTTTCCTTGGTCCCTTGGGGATGGAATGGTAAAAAAAGAGGAGACAGGGTGAATTCCAACGTTTGCAGCAGGGAAGCAATTAAAAACTGTTCAGTGCATAACGGGAATTTCTCAAGGTTGCCTGTGATAACCACAGAATCATGGAAAGATTCAGGTTGGAAGGTATCTTAAGCATCATCTCACCCCAACCCCCTGCCATGGGCAGGGACACCCTCCATTATCCCAGGGTGCTCAGAGTCCCATCCAACCTGGCCTTGAACACATCCAGGAATGGGGCAACATTTCCCTGGGAAACCTCTGCCAGTGCCTCAGCAAAGAATTTCCTTCTCACATTTAACTGAAACCAACAATAACAACAGGAGCTTTTAAATATTGATATTACTTTGGTTTGTGGCAATGCTGAGTATGACCTGTGGCTTTTAAAATATTTATCGTTCTTCCCGATATATTGGAATGTTTCTTGTTTTCTTTTGTCTCTAGTTTTTATACAGGAAGTAACAGGAGATGCATGCAAGTGGCTTGCAAGGAAAAGAGAAGTGTAGTGATTAATGAAGAAGCATAGAAAGAGCAAAACAGAAATATTAAAACTTCAGAAACCCATGGTGGAGGAAGAGACAAGGGGAAAAAGCAGGAGCAAAAAGAATTCTGAGATAAATTTGCTATATCAAGGCTCAAAAAAGCCTCACTGCAAACATTAAAAAAAAGCCCCATAAGAGATGACAGATAATCTATGCCTAACTCCTCCAGATTAGGGCAAATAACCTTATTTTTAAAGTAAGAATTACATAAACCATGAAGGGTAAGTGACCCAGTGGGTCTGCTGCTGCTGAGTGTGATACAAATCTATAATCCAGATTGTGATGTTTTACTGTGGGAAATCTGTCTGTGAAATACTCTGAAGCTCTTTAATAAAGTTTTGTCTTCTGTTTTCTAGCAAACAGTGACAAGGTAAAGTCTACAGCCTGTCTGGCTTTGAAGTTTTATGTGCTTTTAGTGAAGCTAATAAACAATGGCAAAACACAACTGGGCAATAGGTATGTTTGAATTTCTCAGCAAAAATATTTGAGGCTTAAAATTCCTTAAACTTCCTTCCTCTGGAAATCATAAACTGTAACTTTGTCAGAATTTCTTTAAATTTGCATTTATATTCAAAATTAAGGTTTATTAATTAAGAAGAATATGTTAATACTATAAAACTATGTTCAAGCATCTAATAAAATGATTTTTTTTCTTACTTTTTATGGTTTTGGTCAATTTAAGTGAACCCTTTTGAAAAAACTGCCTAAGTAGAGACACAAAACAATACAATTTGACGTTTTAGTGGGTGAAAGTTTTCTGCTTTAGGGGACTTTGAAGTGATGTCACACTGAATTCAGTTCACAGCACGTTAAACACAGAGAAAGAACATGCTTGTGTACATGACTTTACTAACTCATAGGTGAGTATCTTTACCTGAGTCTTGGATGACAGGTTCAAAAAGCTGTATTCAACTTTGCCATCCTCTCTCATGGAGAGGAGTTGACCTGGAACACTGTGGAAAACTGGACTGCTGCAAGCAGAGAAAGTAGACTGCTGGGAAAGAGGAGGGAGTCCTGAGACACTGAGGGATGGCAGCATGTTGGCTTAATTGGGGAGGAAGTTGTTCTCTGGTTGTATCATCGCTGCCACCATATTTTTCTTCCTATTAGTTCTGCTTCCATGTCTGGAATGTCACTTTGGGGACTGCTGCCAGATGTTGTTTGGATGAAGGTGACAGAAAGTGTTATAATACTAGATGAGTCTGGCATATGTGCATCATCTATAATAAAGTTCTACCTGCAAGAGCAATGATAATTTGCAGAAACTGATGAGCTTTTTCTGAAGAGGAGAAGCTATGGCCAGCACTGCATAAGTAGCATGAAATTCTGTATCCCACTGAGAGTTCACTGCAAGCATGTTTCTAATAGCAAATTTATGCGTAATGGTATAAATGTATGCTGAAAATATTAAAAAATTTTAGCCCTGAGAAAATTAAATTCAGTGTTTCTAGTGCTCAGTCCTGAGCACAGAAATTATTTGGAAACTCTGGTCATAAAACAAAGATGGCTGTATGGATGCTTTATGGTTATTTAAATAGAATACTTTTCTAGAGAGAAATATTTAATTTTATCTGAGGGTTTTTTTCCTCTACAGTTGATTATAACAATAGTTTTCTTTTTATTAGCTGCATTTTTTTCTCTTCCTTTCTTTTTCCTTTGAACTCTCTATTTTACTCTTATATTTGCCAGTGGAAAGGGGAACAAAAAATAATATTTTGTCAGATGTTTAAAAAAAAAGTTAGGAATAATTAAAGAAGAAAATCATCATTATGCCCCTTGTTTTCATAATAATTTGTAGGATAATATCTATTTATTAAAAAAAAGAAAATATATGTTGATATAAAGATAGCTGTACATGCATCCAGACACGTATGTAGAGAGCACACATAGCTCATCTTTGTACCCTATATCCGAGGTGTAAAGAGTCTCAGAAGACATTTAAATTACAAATACTCCTATTTTAAGTCTCTGGAGTAATTTCACTTTAAGTGAGATTAAGATCCAGTATAAGTATTATGAATGGGACTATTATTCAAGTCAGATGACAGTTCCCATTATAAAGCCCTGATTTTGGTGGCCTATAATTTTGCTGAACTTTAATCTTTCAGGCTGACGTGTTCTTCACTGGCAGGATGGGGCTGGAGGCTATATGGTTCAGAAGGATGGTCCATCTGTCAGAAATACAGCCTGTCTCCTAAATTAAAACTTCATCTTATCTCTTCACAGAATATTCTTACTCCCTGCCTCTAATTTCAAGAGATGCTCCAGTGTCCTTGGGCTCAGTCTCTGCTTGGCACCTGCCAACAGCAAGATGAGGATCTGGGCAGTACAAGAAAGAGGAAAAGAGAGGAAACTGGAGGGAAGTCAGTCTTGCTTCCTGTTGGGAACTTTATTGAAATCTTTTGCTTTTCTCCCTCTTCCCATTTTATTTTAGACCCCACTTTTTATGTTCCAGCAGGAGGCCAAAGGAGGAATAATCCTGAACTGCTTTGCAGTCCCTCTTTTAAAGAGAATACATCTAAATATATATTTACTTCAGCCAACAGTGAGAAGCTGTGATGTGACAAAAGTAACTCACTAAACCAATTTCTACTTAATCCTGAGTACCTGATTTGCAGAACTACTGATTATTCATAGCAACATCTGCCAGCAAGAGAATCTATACAGTCAACTAACCTAAAAACTAAATAATCCCAAAACAACCTGAAAAGACAAATTGGTTGTTTCAGTGGGAAACCAAAAGTGAAAGTTAATTTTGACCAGTGTTATTAAAATTAAAAAAAAAAAAATTAAAAAAAATAGAACTGCACATCACCAGTTCTTGTGTATCTCTACTGAAATGACAGAACTTTAGGGCATGTAAAAGGTATTGTAGCTTAAAAGCAACAGGTGTCAGTCTGTGGGAATTGTGCTGGCAGCATGGATTCATAGGCAAGGACCCTTGAGAAAATTTACTCTTAAATGAAATAGAGAGGAAGCTGTTTCATATAATAGAGAACAAGATGTATCTGCTTATACAGCACAGAGTAGAAGACATGGAACCCCAGTGTAGCTCATTCAATTACAAAAAACTTGTAAGATTTGGGGATTGAGCTTGGACTATTATGCTACTGATCCACACACAGATATTTGCATCTGAGAAACTCGGGTTGGCAGGGTATAAAATCAAAAAAATTGGTGAAAATAAAAATGAATTGGAATATCCTGCAAATTTGAGTAATGCAGATATAATGATTTCTTTTTACCCCATTCCAGAGTAGCTACCAAATAAAAAAAAATCATACATAGGAAAACATATTAGTGTCTCCTTGTAGTCGTACAGAACTATTTCAGCAGCTCCCTAAATCTGCCTGCAATCTGTGTCTTAAAAGAACTGGGAAATTAGCAGCAGCAAACTAACAGTGATTACTGGAAATTTTTACTCTAAAGCACATCTAATAAATGCAGGTCAGCTGTTTGGGCATGGAGTATAATATTATATTTAGAAACCCATTTTATCTCAAACAGGTTTCCTTGGGAGTTGTGGACAGAAGACTGGAGAAAATCATGATTCAGAAGTGGAAGGCAGGCTGTTATCCCAGGGCATCTAAAATGTTACTTGACTGGTGTTGTTTTACCCAGTAGTTCTCAGCATAGACTAGAGATTTCTCTGTTCACCAATATTTGGATGTCCCATTCTGAGACAGGGTTAGGTGATGTCCCTCAGAGGGAAAATCACCTTTGGACCTCGGTGCTCTTTAACCTGATGTCAAAATATTTATGTGAAAGACACTGTATTTCTTTTCATTTTTCATTTACTTTCAGACAGCCTTGGATATCACTCAAAGTTTCTGGTACACTTCACAGGATTAGTGTTGAAAAAAGCAGTCACCTACAGATGTTCCAGACTAGAAAGACACACCAACATACAATGTATGAACATATAAAAAGCCAAAAAAAACTACAACCAATTTTTTTTTTAATAATTAATAACTCCATATATACCCACACACAAATAGTCACCATAAGGAAGAGCTTCAGCAACTCAGAGGAGAGGGTGAACTTCTCATCTATTTCAGGCTAACCTATAAGCAAAACAGATAAATGTGTTAACTACTTTCCCAAGTGGAGTCTCAGGGGATGTTGAGAAGCAACATATGCCAACAATTGTAAAGAGGGACTGCTGCTCACTTTTCATTGCAAAACACATGAGGAGGATTGTGGGCTTTAAGCACTGTTTCAATACTTGAAAAATAAGAATATAAAAGCAAGTTACTGAGCACTGCAACAGCCATAACTGTTGTAAATATGAAAAGGATACATTTTTCAGTACTGTCATAGTATTTATCTTAGAAAGCTCAGTTTGGTTATCTGTATCATTTTTATGCCATTCATCAGCCACTGTGGTTATTTGTCACTTTTAGCATTAATTGACTGGTGATCCTCTTATTCCCTCTGCCTCTGTCCTTTATATCTTCTATATTAAATTTCCTAATGATTTTTTTGTTGTTGTTTCCTGTGATAGTTTGTAAGCAAAATCTTGCTGTTTGTAGTTTTAACTCTATAGGGCTGAGCAAGGTTGACATAAAAAATTAATAAACAAAACAAAACAACAAAACCAAACAAAACCAAACAAAACAACAAAAAAAAAACCACCAAAAAACCAAAAAACCAAAAACAAAACCAAAAAAAGCCTCCATGAATTTAACTCTGAAGTTGCTACAAACCTTAAAAATGTGAAAATATTTATAGCCATATACTTAAAAGAATTTCATAATTCACAAAACACAATGCTCTCTAGTCCATTTAGTGATACTGGTTAAACATATTATTTTTATTACGTTTTAGGCAACATTAGAGAGGAATATAAGATGTTCTCTACCTTCCTGCTTTTTGAGTGTTCAGGTTTTACAGATACCTAAATCGCAGTCATATATTTCTAGTTGTCTTCTCACCATTTACCCTACAGTCTCCTTTCAGGGCATTGTAAAAAGCCTGCCTATATGTTCCAAAATCTGAAAATTCAGTAGCATCCAGTATTGTTATCCTGCGTCCCATTATTTCCCTTCTTTATTAAATTTTGAATAACTGTTTAAAAATTGCAGCCACATTTGAAAGAAAATTAGGAGTATTAAAGCCATTAAGTATTTACAATGTTCTTGGGAAATGGGCAAACACTGAATTAGCTTCATCACTTTGAAAAAGGATGCAGCATCAACTCAACTATTATGAGACACTTCAGTGTGTCTATAGGATAGCAACACTGTAAATACCTAAAGTATGTGAAAAGATTAGACCTAAAGACTCCCACTAGGAGACACAATGGATAGAAAATTACACTTCATTAATTCCACTCTCTGAGGAACAAAGCTTTTTTTTTTCCTCATTCAGTTGCATCAGGCTTTGGATTACTGCTTTAAAATTAGCTATGTCCAAGTCAAATTCACTTAGCTGAAAACTCCTTGAGATACAACTTTTGATCTTCCATAAATCAAAAGCTCTTGTAAAGAGACTTTGCTTCAACAGCATTCCTGCCACATATTTAACTAAAAGCCTGTGAGATTCTCTTAGCAGGACACAGGAATTATGTTATTGTAGATTAGAACAAATATATTTTGGGGGTTTTTCCTACAATTTTCAAAGCAATGCAGAAGATGTTTTCTTACTTTTCTCTCATGGCTTTCTGCAGTGGAAGAGGAGTTGGAGCAAGTATGCCAGGAATTTACATCACCATCCAGAAAACCACAGTACAGCCCTGACAAACTCCATTTGTCACTCTGTTTTCGAGGCAAGTGTTTTGCACAGAGATTCTTGTCTTGCTCTGCACACTTAGAGCATCAAACAGCCCATGACTTTGAAGAAGTTCCAGTGTTCTTCCATAGGTCATCTCACAAAATATTTTGTCTGGTCTAACAGGCTTAGCTTGATTTGCTTTTGGGATTATGAGTCTATTGGTTAAGCTTCAGTTATTTTATTCAGGTTTTGTTCATAGTCAGGGGATTTAAAAAAAAGCAGTCTAACAATCTAATCATACTCCACTCTCAGCTGAAGAAAAGTGCCAATATTAAGTGCCAACTCTCACAAGGATAGCACCCTAATAAAGGGTGCAATCTGGATGGTGATGTAAACCATTCAAAGAAATATATCACATTTATAGTGTGATGTGGCTCATCAGCTGCAAGAACAACAAAAAGAATCCCTTATTTATTTTTTTTTAAATTTCAACTTTAATAAGTGGCCTTCAGTGTTGTTTCTATACTTGGATCAGGCTTGTACTCCAATAGCACATAAACAGAAAAATCACCCTCACTTCCATTCTCTAAAACCTTTTTCAAGTCTTGCTCATTACTGTGCAATAGTTTGTACATTTTGATATCCAAATACACCATCATCCTACTAAATTATTTAGAGAAGTTTGTTCTTACCTGTAACTCATTTTCCTGCCTGTCCTTGCTGCTTAAGCAGTAAACTCTCTCTTGCAAGGGTGATGTTTTACTGGCCTAAGCTTTGCACCCTACAGGACCAAATCCAAGTGGACTATCAGAAAAATATTCTCACCAAAGTGAGTTCTGGAAAAAGCAGAACACTGGGTATCAAACTCAGTACTGCTCTTCATTGCCAGTGAATTTACTGAACTAAACTATGTCCCTGTGCAGTTCTAGCTTAGGAACCAGTTTTCATCGAGGTTCGTTCACTGCCTGGCAGCCCATCAAGCATTTCTATATTTGTGTCTGCTTTAAAACCATAAAAAGAAATGTGGTTCTTGAAAAGAGCCATTTCCTAGACTGCAGTGAAGATGGCTGTTGGCAAACGCCTGTTACCGACAGAAGCATTAAACAATCTGCTTCAGTGTTTTGGGCTTTTAATTGATTGGGAAATTCCCAAGAATCCATTTCAAACTTAAGCACATTGGAGAATACAAGATTCAGCAGCTCAAAGACGCTTTTCAGTGGTTTCTTGTGCTGCAATGTTCATGTGGTGATGTGTATGACTTGGCTAGATCACGCACTTAATATTTTTTGACATCACTGTCCTAAAGTTAAAGCATCATTCTTGTGCTAGTTTTTGAATATGTAATCAAAGATCCTCAATGAATTAAAGGAAAAACAAACAAACAAACCAAAAACCTCAAACAACTGCAGAGAGAAATACTTTCCAAGAAAAAATCTCAAACCAAAGTACAATGAAACAAGCACAGATCTTCCAAGTTAGTGTAAAACAGAGAGAAAAGGGAAATTTAAATATGAAAACACAATAATAATAATAATACCACCATAATATCAGCAAGGACAGGCAAAATAATAAAGAAAATAACTGCAAGAAAAGTGGAATTTCTTTACCTCTTTTTGAAAATTTTAAAATTTTATTCAGCTCAAAGTGGTCTGGATTTATTTTACCTTAATTTTACATCCGTTTTCTACTATGTGAGCAATGTAGGTCACTTCAAAAGGAAAAAAAAGTGACATTTTGAATCAAAAAGTCAAAGTTTCATTTTACAAATGTCAAAATGAAATGGTTTGGCATTTCCAAAATGAAACATTTCATTTCAGAAAGGTCAAAATGATATGTTTTGACATTTTTTAAATTTCTCCCTGCTTTTGTTCTGACCAGAACTATTAGTCAAATTCAACCTTGATTAGTTTCAGGCCCCTTTAAGCTCAATTTTCTATCCTAATTGCCAGTCATGAAAAAAGATTTGCCCAGTGTCGTTACAACAAAGAAAACAATACGATCTTTAAAACTGTGTTAGAACAGTTTCTGTAACACATTCTCTGGCCCTCTCCTGTTTTGCCTCAGCCTCCAGCATCCAAGTACCTACCCATGAATTTTCACAGCTGTGAGAATTAGCTTTGCCCTACTGCATGCCTTAAATTAAAAACAATAACACAGCCAAAGGCACAATGCCTCAATTAAACCAGAAGCTGGACAGAGAATTAATTGTCCTAATGGACAGTTTTCAGCATTTTTATGGTGCACATATATTGCCCAGGTGTTACAATTACAGTCACTATAAAAATGCTTATAGGTGAATAAATGCACCATGTGAATGTGAGGCAGAGTAATCTGCCCATTGCCCTTAGCAATAGCATGTCAGCATTTCTTTTCAGTGTCTCATGGGCAGTCCACACTAAACTCAATATTGTTAGTTTAGCATCTTATGAATAAATAAATCATATTAAGCACGGCAACCAGGATTGAGGTCAAAACACTGAATAAGAATAAATAAGAGAAGTTATAAAGCCTGCTTGCTGTGTTGCTGGGAGGTGTGTGTAGCAGAGGGGGAGATCAGCTTTCCCACTATTCTGCCAGCACTCCTGGATCAGTGTAGGGAGGGCAGGGGACAAGAGCAACACCAATGTGCTGACTGCAAACACACTACTTCAGATTTACAGGAACATCATACAGAAATACCTCACCATGGAGTCAGGGGTTCTTCTATGAGCATTGCTGGAATGGCAGAGTGAGAAAGGGATTCCTTCTTCATGCATTAAGGACAAATACAAGGAAAACAGGCAAAGGGATGTAAAGAGAGCCTATGACTTTTTTTCCCCCAGGCATATCAGATCAAGCGATACTGGTGGATGTCATGGATCATATCATTCTGTCTGTGATCTGACCCTAAACAGCCTGAGTTTAGCCCCAAGAATCCTTCAGTTATTTATGCTTTTTGCAGGATTTTTGGTTTGCTTGTTTGGCTATTTGTTTTTTTAATGAATATTTAGAGACTTGTGGCATGAGGGTATTCTGCAGAGAATCTCGGGAAGGACATAAATACATTTTGCAGTGCTTCACTTACTAGATCTTGCCTGCAGAAAATGTCTGTACAGAAATTTTCTCCTTTGGTCCAGTTGATGTCTGCCCTGTCTGTTCACTCCTGATGACACCATCCATCTCCTTTCCACAAAATCAAGTAAAACTACAGTGCTTGTGTCCTCCTCATGCCCTCAAAACTGGCAGGTTGTCAATATGTGCTATCCTGCACTGCGTCTCCTGGAATCCTTCTTAGACTGGTGACTTTCAAGCCCTTAAACCTGGCAATGCAATACTTTGTGCATAATGTTATCTGCTGACAGAATCAAATAGCATGTTATTAAAGTTTGAAAGGCTTTATCTATTTTTCATAAGCATTTTAATAGGCACTGCATTCCCTTTTGCCTCCCATATCCTCATCAGGCAAACTGATCTCAAAATGGACATTGTGTACTTAGTCTTTATTACAATAGATCTCTCAGAGGCAGCAGAAAGAAGAGACAAGTGCTTAGCTCTACCTAGGCTTCAAGGATTACTAAAGGATTGCAGCACAAAGGGTTTAGGTTTTGTTTGGTTTGGATTTTTTTTTCTTTTTCACTTTTGTTGTTGATGCTCTAATGCCAGATTTTGAACTGTAACTGTACTCGCCCTCCTGGCTATTCTTACAGCCATTTTGCCATTTCTCTATTTTCTGCTTGGGAGCACTACTGTTTTAAGTAATGTGTTAGAGGGAGTTCCAACTCCAGGGCTGATGGAGGCTGGAAACTTTGTGTTGGTGTCCAGATTCCCCTCCCATAGTTTCACCTGGTATAATTCATAATGCATCATGTTATAATAGCAGCCAAGAGCAGTGCTTTACAAACTTTGCCACCTGAGACATTCCTTAGATTTTCACTTGGCAACCCCCAAAAAAATTTACACCTGGCAATTCCTTTGGTTTTAATTATATAAATCATTTCACATATATACACATTTTCAGAAGGTAAAAAAACTTTTTTCATTCAAATGAAAGTTTTCAACAAGCTTTCCTCAGTAATGGAATATGGAGCCAGTGAAACAAAGGGCATCTTATTAGAGGATCAACTGCATACTTTTAGAAAATATTGGATTCTTTATCCTTCTAAATGAAAGGGCTTCAGGGATAGATCAGTGATGCAAGGGTGAGCAATCCATAGCAAGTCTACCTGATATGGAAAAAGAACAAACATTGTATCTTTTAGGGCATATTGGCCACATCTACACTGTGCAACATTTGGTCTTGCTTCCACACTGGTGACGTGCCAATAGCAGCAATGAGTTTGGGCTGGCTTCCATTCATGTAAGAAACAGGACAGGCCCTGCTGGACCCATTAAGGGAGTGTCTTTAAAACATGAAGTTATTTGAACATAATTGAAGACCAGGACCTCTGGGTCAGCACTGAAGGGGTACAAAGCTGGCACAGTTCTACTCACCCTGTCTAGGGGAGCAGCCCAGTCCTCATCAGAAGCTATTCCCAGCAGCACGCTTCAGTTTTGTTTTAGGAAAGGGCACTTGGACACACAGCCAGGGAGCTGGCTGACATGCTAGTGGTGTTTTATTGGTCAGCATGGCTGCACCTGTAGAGACATCAGCCCTGTTGTGTATGTGACATGTACATTTCACGTATGTTACAACACACTAATTTCACATATTGCCAGGGGGAAACGATATTGAAAGCAAAAAAATAAGAAAGGAAATGAAAAGGGGGAAGGAAAAAGGCACTGATCAAAATGATGATGCAGCAAAGCAGAGAGTTTTCTCTCAGAGAGAGAGCAATCACTGTTTTCCTTAAGGCATGTAAATGCTTTCACCTTACACTGAGGATTTAGGAATAATAAAACTATTTCAGTGGCTCAGTGCATTTCTGCAGTAACTTGCCTGCCCTCTACCAGTACTTCTTTTTCTTTCAATGGTTCACAATTTTGTTTTTTCCCCACATCTTTACTTCAAGATCTCTATATTATGTAAATGACAGGGAGCACTGTGTATGTAGTTTGCTTTGCATACTACATTTCACTTACGGGAAATCATGATAAAAAAAACCCCTCAAAAAACAAAAAACAAAAAAACAAACATTTTACACAATGCAGAAACCATTCAGAGCAGTAATGTTTCCATGTCAGATTACTAACTCAACTTTAAGCTATATGAACTGAATTCTTAAACAGATGTGAAGACTGTTTAACTACACTTTGAATCATATGGGTTTTTTTTTCTGATTATCAGATTATTTTTTTTTTCATTCATTATCCTAGACTGGCTGGGTTTGGTAGAGCTTTCTTTGCTTATGCCTGAGCCATTCTGCCATTGATTAAGGAGAGGCAAGAAAGCACTGGTTTGGTTTCCCTCCATGTATTTGAGGCTATACTATGATTTCATCAAAACTCATTCCTTATTACATGTCTATAAAATGTCTTCACATATCTGTATTATGTGAACAGGATTTTTTTTTTTTTATTTATGAAAGAATCAAAGCTGACTTTGGTGGAAATTTTATAATATCAAAACTAGCACAGCTTCATCTTACTACTGAACAAAAGATAACAGGAAATGGGCCCTAAAGGTCACAAAGAATTCCAGAGCCCTGTTCCACTTGGAATTGAAATATGTGCATAAATTCTCTATTAGATAAGAACATTAAGCAACATCAAATTTATTTATTTTTTTTAGTTAGTAATTATGATTGTCCCGTGTTCCTGAGATGCAAAGAAAATTATTCAAACTTCAGAATAGCTTCCTCTTTTCATTGTCTAAAACAAAAACATTATTTCAGTACCTATAGGAAGTCATAGGAACACTTTTATATTGGAAACAAGGAAAATTTATCAATCCTGACACATTCACAAGCTATATAAGTTAATAATCAGTCTAAGATTTGATGCCAGGTATCTTCTGAGATGCAGCAACTCAGCAGAAAATACGCTCCTCAACTTCACAACTAACATGAGCAGATAAAGATAGGCAAGAAAACTGGTACTTTGAGGTCAAAAGTTCTTGAATTGGTAATATTCATGAAAGAAAAAACACTCTAAACAAAAAAATCACAAGCTGCTCGATCCTTATTTCAGTTTTGTAACAACTAATTTTACACAGTTGCTTAACTCATCTGGAGGCAAAAGAATATGTAAAGATTCAAAGATATTATGGGTCAGAAAAGCAATAAAAATATTAATATGAATATTTCAAGATGCCAAAAAAAAGGTAGAAAATAAAGTAGAAAAATAAGGACTTTTGTCTCTAAAAAATTGTGTCATCCAATAGACTCTTATACAGGATGAAAGCTGTAAGATAATAATTGCATGATAATGCCAGTTTGTAACGTGCAGCAATTGCAGGACACAAAGGAGCTTCATTAGAAGATGGGTCTTCATTTTCTTGCCCCTATTCACCTGCTGGAAATCAAAAATTCAAACGGCAACATGAAGGAGGTCAGCATGTGGTACCTCTGGAGAAGGCTGTGCCAGTAACTAGGGATGGACTCAAATTAATCAGAAGCCACTGGTGAAATAGAGTCTGAGCCCTCATAAAATCTGTTCCTGTTGCTATGTTATAAGGAGAGAAGGAAGAAAACTTTTTTTTTCCTTTTTTTTAAATCTAACAGTCAGAAATCCCACTTTGCTATTTAAGAGCTGGAAATATCTTGGGAAAATTTCTGTCTATAATAAAACAAGAAGGGGAAGGATGTATATCTGGAAATGTATCCACTGAATATAAAATTGTTCCAAAGAGATAATTTTAAATTTATACCTCATTAATGTAATTCCTTCCTAATACAATTGAAAAGAAAGCCTGTTTACCTACACAGCTTTATTTACGAGACACATACACACACACACACACACACACATATATATATATATATTATGCAATCAAATTGCACATGACATGGAATGAGAACTAACTTGTGAAGATCAGGGCTGGCTTTGTTGCCTGCTGAGCACTTCAGTGCAGATCTATGTAGGACAAATTCCACTGGAGAGAGTCTTTTATCATTAGCTGATCCCGGGGTCTCATGGAGATTGCACTTCATTGACCATCAGTGTCTTTCCTTGTTCCACTGAGAAGCACAGTCTGGTGAGATTATTATACCTTTTTTTTTTTCCCTTCTTTTATTTTTTCCCCTGGTCTCAAGACAGACCTTAACTATGTGAATTAACCACTGGTTTTAAAGGCCTCAGAGGATGTGTGTAAGAAAGGCTGGTCGTGGAGGAACAGGAAGAAAAGAAGGAATAAAATCTGCAAATAATAGCTTTCTGAAGGTGTGCCCAATGGGCCTGCATACTAAGAATTTTTCTTCCCACTGATGTCAAGTAGAATTTTTTTCACTTATTTAAATTTTGTTGTACCTTAAGAATTTTTAGGGGGGGAAATAAGAATAAAAAAGTAATTTAAAAAAAGCAATTAACAAAAAGTACTTTTAATAACAAGGGAGACAGGTGGGAGAAAAAGGGAAGGAAAAGAGGGAAGTCAGATGGCTGGCATCACACAAGCTGAGGAAGGGCACATCACAGGGTTAACACCACAAACTGTTTAGCAGTTCAGAAGAACATGTGTAGACTCCTATTAAATAATTCAGTCTGAACATCAACACCTTTTCAGGCTGGAGAGTTCTTGTTCCACAAGAAAAAAGAAAAAAACCAGTTACTGACCAAAATGTCTGGCCTCTTCTTACTCATACACTGTATTAAATTTTCACTACTTATTTATAAAGGAGAGTTAAGGTTAGCATCATATAGGACAGGAGTAATCTTTAGATTTTTCACTGTGCTATTCCAGCTTCCTTACTGCAGTTTTCCATAAGATTGTATTTGTTTTGTTTGTTTAAGATTTACTAAGAGCTAGTTTGCAAGCTGAATTATGCAAGAGGCTTATTGAAGGCAAGATCACAATTTCCTCTCTCCCTGGACATATTTGAACTGCATTGTGAAGGAATGAATCTCACCCTGAATATTTCCTCATTCCCAGATTGTGCAAGGAAGAGGGTTAAGGAACAGTAGAGGATTTCTCCCTCTTGAAGACACAATAAGTTTGCACAATAATCTGGTTTGTGAAATGCTAGAATATGAAACATCTGAAACACTTCTCCAGGGAAAAATACAAACCCAAATGTGCTCTGGGGAGGATGTGTCCAACGTCATCATTAAAACACGTGTCTCCTGTAAAGCTGCATTTTAAGCTCAGGCTTGGTATCATATCTGGGGCAGGACTGAGGCAGAAGGGTCCATTTTCTTTCAGCCCTTCAGGGAAGAATGTGCTGCATTTTGTGCTGCCTCTACACATGTTGTGGATTAGGAGTAACTGAACGTGCTCTTGCCCTGTCTCAACACAGTGCCATGGATTAGGCAGCTTGTGTGTGAATGAGAGAGTGAGAATGTGAGAATGCATTCAGCACCAGAGTTCTGCAGTGCTGGCTTTCCTGCTACAGAGAAACCTCTTTAGCACAATTTTTTATCTGTTTATTTTAGTATCAGATAGTAAAATTAATTAGCTTTATTAAAGAGCAAGCAATCTGATGCTCAAGAAAACAAGCAGAGTAGCAGGATTCCAAAAATATGCCTGCCACCTGGCATTGCCTGATATATGTGCTTGCTTACAAAACATAGCTGCAGCTGTAAATTTTACTGGTTTCTATAGGCAAAATTGATACAACACTTTTCTCTGTTTATCTAAAAGTATTTGCAGCTCTTGACTCATTAACACATTGACTGGAATATCCATAAACTGGGTTAAAACTCAATTTATTTGCAGCTTTTTGATTTCAGATAGCTTTCTGTAATTCCTAGCTATCCAGATATCTAGATATCTATGGTGCTTCCATGGGAAGTTATTTTTATCATCCACTGAAAAAAAAAAAAAAAACCCAACAACAAAAAACCAAACAAAACCCCCAATAAAAACAAACAAACAAACAAAAACACCCCCCAAAAAACTAAACACACCCCAAAACAACCTAAAAAAAACCCACCAAAACCCCAATATGTTGTATGTTTTCATACTGGCTAAAACCATAGCCAAAGACTATGCATAGGATGGATAAAATTTCAACATTAAGTGACTGGTGGCAACAAAGAACTTCACAAATGTGTGGTTTTTTGCCCAGACAGACAATATAGCAATGGAACAGTTAATAAGGTTCACTTCTAGACCAATAAGCTCATATTAAATTTGTTACTGTGTCATTGATGAAAAATGTATAGTGTACTCTATACAACTGCTCCTTTCCAACCATTTATTAAAACAGCCACAAATAAACAATTCCAGCTATTAGCTGGGCAGTTCAGTTAACCTGGCTTAGCAATGGGCCTTCTGAATATTTCAACTCATTAATAACTCCACTAACTGGATCATCAATACTCCACAAAAAAATATATTGAGATATCTGCATTTCCTGGTTTATACACAACATTAAAAATATTTGTGTCCCATCCACATTAAAATTTGGATGCCTGTTATCACTGCTGTAGAATCTGTCTCAACATGCAAGCATATCTATAATGTTCAAGAAATTTTTTGCTAGGAACTACCAGGAATGAAGGACTCAGTTGAGTTAAAGCCTTCACACTGATTTGGACAAATGTACTTCTGCCCAGTCATGCCTTTTTGCCTTTTGGTTTTGTTGTTTTTTTTTTTTTTTAATGCATTTCTTTGTCCATCATTATCCCAATGATGAGGAAAACATGACACCTCGACAGCTCAACAACTGCTGTACTGTATATCCAAATTGCAAAGCTAGGCTTAAGAAAGCAGGACCCCAAGTGCTTCCTAAAATGCAAACCTTTAGCTCTTTGCCAGAAAGGCCAGGAACTCTGCTTCTACCACCAAATCATAAGCTCACCCTAATTCTGTCCTTCACCTCTTCCATGGTGCTCCCCTTTGATATGTCCTTTGTTCAGGAAACTAACTGCTGTCTGCAGCCAAGAGACAGAATCATGCTTAGGAGTTTTGGCTCAAAATAAGACTATAAAAAAGATTAGGCCAGTTCTCAAATTTTACAATATTACAATAATACAAAATTAGAGCAATATTGCACAAATATTTGTTGTACCATCATACAAAGCTATTTTATTTTAATGTTGACTTATGCCGCAAAATATCTGTTTTCTTGAAATTATTTAGTCACAAACATATCTTACACAGGTAAGTAACAAAATCTTGGATTCTAGTAGCTAAAATTCAGCATGATGTGAAACAAACTAAACTATGATTATGAAATAATAATAGTAATTTTGAGCTTCAAATTAGTCTATATTTGACTGAAGCAAACTCTCTTGTTGGATAATAAAATTGAAATATGTTAAGTACCTTCTAGCATTCCACCATTCTTCTACCTCTCTTCTCCAACTGTCTTAGCATTCTCTTTTTTAAAATTACCTATATATTGGGGATGTATTCTACTCTGTATCCTTGGCAACAAGTTATTCCCTTTCAGAACATACTGTACATTCATATTTTTTTACATAATAAAAATGCATAGCTATTATCATCTGAAAGCAGCAAGTAAAGTGGTGTATTTGACCTTGAAGTTTTCAGGTCATTATCGGGACTGGATGATAGCTCTCAAAGAGTGTTACCTATTATTATTATTATTATTATTATTATTATTATCATTATCATTATCATTATTATTATATTGATTTATTTAGACAGTTCCTAAAGATATTTAAACATAAACTTGGAGTCCAAAGAGGAAATAAAAGCCTAGCACCAGATTTAAATGACATTTAAGTTCTTAAATCCCAAACAGTGATCTCACCAGTGTCATCAGTGACAACATTAAAATGTTTCTCTTTACTTATAAGATAGGGATTTTAGTTTGGAAAAAAAAAAAAGTATTATCTACACAGATCACAGTAATAAGGATGTTCACTTTTAAGGGACATGAAACCCTCACAAGATTCCTAAATTGCAACACACTTCAGACCCCCAGTGCTTTGCTTCAATGAAGGGATTTTACTATTCCCACAGGAATGAAGTACCTGTCTTCTCTCACAAAAATTACAGATCTCTCTCAAGCCAGTCATGCTGGGTCATCTGCTCCTGTTTTTCAGACAGTTCTGATCTTGAGGGACACCTGCGAGTCCCATCTCCTGCTTGAAATCCAGAAAATGCTACTCCTAATAAGCTGTAATGGGGAGGCAAGAGTGGAAAAGATGGAAAAAATGGCACATTTAAAAAAAAAAAAAAGGAGAAGAAAAGAGAAAAGGGGAAACAAGTAAAAATAAAATTTCCCCATGCACTTCATGCTGATCCTCTTTCCTGCCTTTTATCAAATTGTTTTATTGCAATCACAAATAAATTGTTAAATAAATAAATAAATATTTCTATCAAAAAAAAAAAGCTCCTGTGTTTGAAACAACTAACCTAACTGATATAAAATGCACTTAAAACAGAGTTAGCACTCTATGTAACAAGATCATAGAGATTATAAAGTTGCCTCATTTTATTCATATTACAAAACTGCCACATGTAATTTGGTAATTTTAACTGTCTTTGATCATCAGACGATGAAGATTTATCTATCATAAAGGCTAATTACTGCTATCATCTTCCATAGACAGCGGTCTCTATAGGCCCTGCTTGTACTTTTTGAAGGGAAGAAGAGGGCCAGGCTTTGATGATTTCAGACCTGTCTCATCAAAGAGCCAGTGGGGCACTACCCTTAATGTATTCACTTCTGAAGAGACAGTAGGAGCACTGCCATCTGCTTTGCACCACAAAAAATCCTCCAAGAAAGATCCGTTCAAGTGAAGACGTCTTACCCTTCACGGGCACAGACTTGTGAGCAGTTCAGAGGGAAAAAAAAAAAATCAGAGAGGAACAAGAAAAGGAGGTCATGAATATTGCAATTGCCCCACCTTATCAGAATCTGTCTCTCAACAACCTTTTCGACCTCTCTGCAAGTAATTAGCACGCTCTGTGATTCTGCTATTAGCAACCTCCTCAGCTTAGCAGTCTAATACTATTAACGTGCTGCTTAAAAGTAGGGTGGGATGGAGAGAGATTTGGGAAGTGTGGAGCATTTGACTGCAAAATAAAACAAGCATTTTCTCTTAGTAGATATAGCCAGAATTCAGGGCACCATTGATTGGTTTTAAATCTTGCCGATGAAAAGAAATGAGTGAACAAACGGGCTGAACTAAGCTGTTATAAACAAAACATTCAAACACTCAAAAAATAGTTCCTTGAATCTAAATTACCTCTAATTCCTAAAGAAATTAAGTAACTAATTTCATCTTGTTTGGGTTATTTAATTATCTGATAGAAATAAAAAAGCAGGGAGCAAGGCTGAATCAAAGAAAAGAAAGATTGTCTTTTTGTCTCACAGTGAGACACACAGCTTAGTTGTTAATAACAAAATGCCATAAGCCATATGTTTCTTGTGGTTTTCTTTTAAGCTTGAAATTAGAATGTGCTAATTAGAGTGTGGGCCACATACAAAAATACAGCACTCCATTGAAATTGTGCCTGTATGAGGACTACATTGTTGATGAGTAGAAGACTGGTGCTATAATTATCTTACAATCCAAGAAGTAATTCACCTTAGTAATTTTTGAATATATCTAGAGCCTGGTTCACAAATCACTTAATTGCTTTTATGCATCCTTGTGCTCAATTTACTGTATATGAGAAAAGTGATTTGTATACCAATATCATATAATTTGCCTCACATTTACCAACCATCCACGTCATAGTGTGGCAACTAACAATACTCTGTTTCAGCTTCATTTCCCAGGATCTAAAGACCTCGGGAGATGTGAAGCTGACAGTGTTTCCAGCTGGAAGCAAATAGCATATATTCAAAAAAGGAACCATAAAAAGCTTCCTATAAAGCTAGGAGGTAAAATACTCTTGTCAGTTTGAGCAGCATTCCCACAAACTGCATTTCACTTCCTTTGTTATTAGAGCATAACCCATGTTTACCTTTCAGGAAAAAAAAAATCAGGGAAACTGAGATGTAAATTAGACAAAAAAGAGAAATTTCAGTCAAGTATAAAAGCCTTTCTAATATTCCTTCTTGTATGTTCCCTGAGATGACATTATCCTCATTACGGAATATGTACCAGACTATTACTTCCAGACAGATAGACAGATGCTGTTGTGTGAAACATACTGGTCAACAGATTCATCTGGGAACTTTTAACCAGAATGTTGATGAAAAACAGGTTTCTGTGAAAAAGGGGTGGGTTTTCAGGTTTTTTGTTTGTTTGTTTGTTTGTTTTTTGGAGGGGGGGAAGGGAAGAAGTCAATTTTTTAGGCATTGGTATTGCTCCAAATTGACTAGATCTCAGATATTTATTTTCCAATCCAGTGAGAAATCTTTTCTAGTTCTGTTTGAATGTAGGCTGTATGATAGCAAAGGTGCTGTGGTATTTTGTGGCAATTGATAAAAAAAACACATAATGGTTAGCAAACACCACATTAATGGCAACAGTTTGGACTCCATTTGGGTTGGTACAACTAAAACCTGATGGTTAGCATAAAATCCCCCCTTTGCCCTGTGTAATTTCTCCCTTCTGTCTCATTTCTCTTCTCAGGGCATTGAGCAAAGATCATGTCTACACTAACCAAGTTTATGTTGAGCAGAACTTCCTCAAATTCCTTATCTGCTTTAGCACCTTCAATTGGATCAAAGAAATTAAAAATAAAACTAAAATTTTGCCCAATATCTATTTTTTCACCAATCTAGATGCATTTCTCATAGACTAATAAAATACATTCTGTAATTGTCCTCTGTTAATATTTTACTAATTTACTGCTATCAATGATAGAGTGGTTTACCAAAATGTAAATAGAACATGAAAGCATATTTGATCTAAAATCTGCTTAAGATCACAAATTTCCAATCACTCAAATTTTTGAGAAAGCCATAGTTTGCAAAAACATTCCCTTTGCAGTGACTGTGCACTTGGACTTAACTTGTACACATAGCAATTTCAAGAGGATTTTTCTATATTTTAGTCACATATATTGACTGATGAAGATGATGATAATAAACTTCACACTTGCTTTAAACAGAGATATACAGCAAATAAATCTAAAAGCTGCCTATGATAGTAAGTGCCCTAAGCAATTAAGATAAGTTGTCATATGAAACTAAAAATGGAAATGCAATATTGCAAAAGATGATAAATAATTAATATCTTTACACTGAAAGCTAAGGGAAATTCACATTTTTATCTATATGTTTTATTCAAATTGCTGTTGCATTAGAAACAAATTTTCTTTTTCAAAGTTCAAGCATTTCTGATGGCAACAATATTAATTTGTGTCATATTTGAAGAGAATCTACCTTATATCAGTTTTTGGCTAAATCACTTTTCTGGTTATATGCTGTATCATCAGGCAGTTGTGTTCATGAAAGATAAAGATGTGTAGCCATCTCCAACCTGGCAGATCGTCCAGTGCTAACAATTATACTTCAAAAAGCATCAACACAGGCCTTGTCCTCTCACTGCAAACCACCAGTGATCCCATCTCAGTGTGCTTTCAGCTGTTATTTGTCATTTGAAACCTTCACTACAAGGCATTCTCTTCTATAGGATGAGGTTTTTCACTGTCATGAAATGGAGATTTAATATTGATAATTACACAGGCAGTTCACTATTCAAACCTTGGCTGGTCAACAGCAGCCTGTCATCCCTAATTTCTGAGTCAGCTCCAAGAACATTAATTTTCCCTGCACATAGTGGAAAATCCATCATTTTAACAGATTCTGGGATAAATTCTTGGGTTTCGTGCTTGTTTCCTGGAACCCACTCTCACCCTTGCCAGCATGTCTATTTTTTTCACTACTTATCAAAACATAGACCTGAATTTGAGAATACAATAGGTTTGACCACATTCAAATGTCTCTGTATGTGAGACTCTTGGCAACTTTTAGTTATTTATCTTTAATTCTCCCGTCTCACAGATAAAGGTATAATTTCCATGACAGACTTAGAGACTAAGGAGTGATAAGGAGATTTTGGGGTATTTTTGATGTCTTTTTTGAGTCTGATATAGCTGGTTTCTATTTCCAGAAAACTTCCCAGTCTGATTTAATTTTATCCCTCCCTCTATCTTATACATCATACTTACACATTTACAAAAATATAAATATCATTAGACAGAGATACATCCTGCTTACATTTTTGGGGGAACACTTACATATGAGATCTGATGAGAGCACTCAAGATTACATCATAAGCTAACTTGTGTACTGCCCTGGTGGTAGCTTTACATTTCTCCCAACACTACTTTTATTCTTTCCTTGTTAAATGACCTGTCATATCTATATTTTATTTTTATAGTCTTTTTTTTTTTCTTAGTGGGCATATTTTTATTCTTTCTGGCTCATGGTTTTTTTGTTTTTTTTCAGTAAGACAGATTTGAAATAGCTCTTGTCCATCTGTGGGTTTTAAAGAAATTCGTTATACATATTGTAGTAATGGTGTCCATAGGTGTCAAATAGTGATAGACAAAAAGGAGAGAAAAACAACTCTTAGGAGAAATAATGTAACTGAAAATAAAACAACTGAATATGTGATCCCCTTTAGTTTAACAGAGCAAGGAGACCTCTGCTAGACAGCTCAGATGAGAACATGTCTAAAAGGACAATAATCGTTATATTATTTAATGCTGCAGAAATAATGGGGTTTTTTTGCAGAATACCACAAGGACAACAGGTTTCAACTTCAGTTTTGAGTGGCAACACTTGGCACAGCTAACAGCCATGATTATGCTCTGTATATCCACTATAAGCCCATGAGGTCTTCTGATAGTACTTAAATACTTGCTTTTTTCCCTTTATAGCCTATAGGCAGAGTCCCTATAGTGTCATTACCTTCACATACACTTTTCACCCACACAGAAGAATGAGAATTCATTCTTTATTAGTGTTATCTATAAACTTCCTTGACTAAGAGGTTAGAACAAATGCACCTTTTTTATTTTGCTAATTCATAATAGACACCAGTCATGATATATCCTTCTTGAGGGGAGCAGTGAAATAACACAGCTTGCATCCTCAGAAGTAAACAGTGGATAGAATTAGGGTTTTCTTTAATTCAGTGTTGCTTGTGTACAAAATACATATATGTGTTTAAAGGCCTACTTCTGGTGATGTATATGACAAAGTGCAAGAAATATTTTATCCACTCACAGCTCTAAATATCTTTTCCCTCATTTTCTTTGGGATTTTTCAGGCCTGCACCCCTACAGTTTGCTCTGCTTTAGCTGTTGGGTTGGTTTTCTGGTTTTGCTTGATCAAAAGCAGGAAAAAAAGGATTAAGAAAGTACTCCCTCTGTTCTGCACCCACGCAGATGCTGCTCTCAATCAAATAAAATCCAATTCATGTACACGTTGCTGAAACCTGATCCTGTGAAAGAGATTGGGCTGCATCCCTCAGACAGTGCTTAGACTGCCATGTCACCTATTCTTGGAAGCTACTACAACAAGCTCTTGCATTTTCCTCACTCTGCATCAGAAGCTGGACATTAAACAGAACAACTTCAGTGAGACGACACAAAGCTCCCCCTTTATCTCTGACTAACGTGTCATGAGTAACAGTTTTATGCCTCAGCACTTGAGCAGAGCACAGCAAGCAGGGCAATGCAGGATTGATCATCACTCTGCAATGTTGTCACCAGACACAGGCCAAAACAAGTTTATTTGACACAATTCTACAGACTGCAGTGTGTAGTGCAGCCCCTTCTGTACATGTGGAGAGATATTTTCACTCCTTGCCTGTTTTTTGTGAGAACTCAAAGAAAGGTGAATTTTGTCACTGTGTATTTATTATCGTCTTTATATTTGTTTCAACATAATTCCACTATTTATTTTATGCTGGTTAGCACATAAACTTACTCTTTGAAATGCTAATTGTTAAGACAAAGTTTACTGAGGCTGCTGAATAATGACGTATCCTTCATCACTTTCATGTCTTTCTCTGAATGAGTCAAAACTGCACAGACATACTGCATTGGTGATAGGGTTCCTGGCACAAACCCTGACATGTACAGATGAATTAAATGAGATTCCCTGCCTTTGTAGGATGCTTTTTTCTCTCTCTGACTATGAGTTGCCTCATGTAACCTCACTAGGGTGTCACAGCAGTGAATATGGCTTGGCCCTGCTTTACAGCATTTGAAATGCTGGAAGGGAAAGGTAGAGACAGCCTATTCTATCTGCCCATGGCAGAGTTGATGGATGATGCTGGCTGTCTTATTTGAACTTTTATATATCCTTGAGAACTTCCAAGGACCACAAAGGCCAGGTATAACAAAGAATTTTGTCAGAATAAAGTTAACATAAGCATCTTTATTTTGCTTCCTAGATATTTTCTGCTATTCTCAAAGAGTAAAGATCATGTCAATAGTTCTATGCCACAATCAAAATTCCACTGTGTTTCCAGGACTGTGGTGTCTATTAAGTTGTACAGTAGACAGCTGAGAAGAGCTCCAGTCAATATTTTGCAGACAACTGTCATCTGAGGAAAATCTTTATAATTGCAACACTTTTTCTTTTTTTTTTTAGTTTTTTTTTTCTTTTTTTTTCCCCCCTTGGAGCCATTTTGTTTGCAAAAGGAGACCAACTTGAAATTTTGTAATTTGTAATTTGAAGACAGGCAGTCCAATGTTGTAAGGTCATATTGCTCCATCAACATTTCACCTCTGTCTGTGAAAGTATTTAAAGCATTCTGATATAAGGGTATTATTCACTTCTTTCCTTCATCCCCAGCCCCTCCATTTGCAAATAAAAGCTATAAAGAGGTTATTGCTAATTGGCTTTGATTCCACAGGGGTCAGGACATCTTGCATTGCAGGATTTATGACTGAAGGTAGCTAATGCTCAAACTATCAGTAAGGGACAATTCTTTCTTAAGCAACTTATTTCCTTCTGCTGTGTCTAACATTGTCTGCCTTGTATAAAAGACAGTCCTCAATACTTTACAGAAAAATTGTATTTAAAGGCTAAACCTAGCTTTAATTCAACAAGTCATGCCTATAAGAATTATATGTAAGTTATAAATGGTTAGGATTTGGTTAGTTTTTTTATCATCACCACATAAAAAAATCTTCTTTTGATCTAGAGATCACGAGTCGGTCAATATTTTTTTAAAATAACATTTTTGGTTGTGAAATTACTTAAATGAGAAATGGGTGAACACTCATGTAAACACTTAATATAGCATTTTAGCCATAAATTCTCAAATTCATATGATTTCTTAATTTCAGCTATCTAATCTCTCCTTGTTGGAAACCTGGGTATCACTGCTTCATCCAAGGGTAGGCATAAATCTGGATCCAGTGAGCTTAAGGTACTTCCAGTCGGATAAACCACTGCCACTCTATATATTGCCAGCCCAATAATTCCATTGTCATTCACACACAAAAACTGGCACAGAAAGCCCAAGTGCAGCCAAGAATTTATAAGCAGAATGGTATTAATAGCAGGCATGACCTGAAAAGGTTAAGTTAATTTTTAAACTAATTTAAAATAATGGTATAGACACAGAGAAAAATGTGTACTGGCTCAATAGTAACTGGTCATGTTAAAGATAAAATAGAAAACAAGTTTATATTACTTTAAATGGTCTTTGTGTCAACAAAATTGTCTTTACATGAATCCAAAGCAAAGTATTTCATAGAGATTATCTGTAGAGATTTGATTTTCTTCTTGTATTTATGTATAGAGAGGTCTGAAGCAAAGCAAAACTAACAGGGATCAACAAAAACCTCTGCTTTAAAGGTACATATGTGGCATGTGCATATGTGTACATGTAAACATACATATGATTTTTCCAGTAATTATTCTCTTGGTACTCTTATGAAAATAAAGGCACTGCAAACAAAACCAAAGTAGACTCTGAAAATATAACTACTACCACAGAAAATAATACTTTATGATTATCCTATATTTACTTTATCATGAACCAAAAAGAAACACTACAACTTTCTGTATATGCTAAACCACAATAGGTCTAGATTTTCATAATAAAAACGTAACTATAGTTAAATACAGGGAGCTTGTTTTTTAGATGTCTTGCAAAACCGATGGTAAAGTGTACCTGTTGTATTGCATGACTACTTTAAAACAGCAAAAATCTTAAAATGCAATAGAGAATCAGAATGTACCACATCAGCTAATAAAACATGTAATTCTAGTGGAGACATAGGATAAAAGAAGCACATCATGTAGACTACTTTATTTCATTCATTTCATTTCAACTTTACCGTTACCTCAAAAATTTACAATTTATTATTGTCAGTGCACCTAACAAAGAAATCAACAATAAATACAAGAAAACCCCAAACCAACTAATAAGCCTTAAAGTACAATAAATCAAATAACACGGGACTTTGGCTAAAAGATTAGTTTGCTGTATGAAGACATACACACAAAGAATGTATGTATGTCTTCATAGGGAATGGCCAACCAGGACCTAAGTTAAACTACTGTCTCGCATGCAAAATGGCTGCATAAAGTTCTCTTCAGTAACACACATCAAATGTATCTTACTATTCTGCCAGCAACTTATTATCAGTGTATTTTTGAAATACATTGTGTTGACAATGATCCTAAAATGTTTCCATAAACTGCCATATATTTTTTCAACAAAAAAAGCATAAGCTGCCAATCATCAGCGTCCAAATGGCTGAGAACAACATTACTGTTTGCTGGAAGTAAAAATAACAAAGAAGTACACAAGGTAAGAAGAAAAGCAGTGTACAATGGCAGACACAGAAGGTCAGAGATCCAAATGCTGTGTGGGATGACACAAGTACCAAGTGACATTTCAGTGTCTCTCTGAGCCACAAAGAGAGAAAAAGAAGTGATCAGACTTTGTCATGTCCAAGGTGATCTTTACCAAAATCTAGAGTAGTTAGATCTCACAGTCAGTTGAAAGATTATTCTCTCTGAAGGGGATGTGCAGATTTCTATTTTAACACACCTACAGGGTAAGATCCATAATCCTGTTTCAGAGAGCAGGTAAATATAAAATTCTAGTTAATTTCAATTTTCAAAGTCATGGATTTTACAATTCCCTGCAAAAACATGTCTTCTGTACTCCACTGTCATTAAGACAACTCTAGTGTTGATTTCCTCGCAAGCTATGTACACTTTGATCCCCAAAAACAGAGGACAGCATGCCTGAAAGCTGGAATTCCCGAGGCCTTCTGCTTCCTGTCAGCCCTTTGGGATGCCAGCTGGCAGCAATGCACTGCTTATGCAAGATGGCCAGCTTCCTTGTGGAAATTTACCCAAAGCAATGTGTTCCTGTAGAACCTGGGGGCTGACAACTCCTGACTGTTCAAGCAGAGAGGTTTGGGGACTGCTTGTCAAGCAAAGCATAAATCCGAATAGCTTCTACAGCATGACTTGTCAGTTTATTAAAAAAAGGGAAAAAAAGGCCATAATGTATCTGCTTGTGATAGTAGAGGATTAGCTGCCTCTAGGTACATCTTCTGGCCTTCACAGCTCATCGTCTACAGCAGTTGAAACCTACTTGAACCTTGCTACTGGCACAGCACATGAAAAGCCACATATTTGTGACACATTCCAAGACGCCCAGCCTTAGAGGGACACACAAGGAATGGAAATGAGCACGTGAGAAACAGAAACTGCAATTTGTGTGAGGCAGTTCAGAGCTGAAACGCAAAGACAGCAACATTTGGTTACTCAAACAATTTCATCTCAGCGAAGGCAAAATAATTGATGAAAATTCTAGCTCCATTTCAGGTAGTTTCTGTACGGAATGTGAAGGAAACATTCTCTCGCATTTTAGGGACCATCTCTCTCACAGTTCAGGAATCTGAAGTTGAGGAAGTAGCCACATCTGGACTACTCCCTTTATCACCCATTTCTACTGATAAAGGTAGAGAATACCTTACTAATCATAAAAAAAATATCTATACTTCTATTCCTGGCAAAGGGCAACATACAACAAAAATGGGCCCTGTTTGGATTGAGGTACCAGTGAGTACCTTTCAATCACCTGGAGATTTAACATCAGATTAAACAGAGTCAGAATTTTTCTCTATATTTACTGAATCATATTTCTTTCTTTACCAGCATATTTTTCAGTATTGCTTGTGTTTAACCATGTTTAAAAAACAACAACAACAAAAAAAACCCACTACCAAAACCAAAAAACCTAAACCACAAAAAAACCCCAATGCCTCCCCTCCTCCAAACCCAGTAAATTTACGTGGTGATGGTATTTGGAGAATAATTCAGCAAATTGGGCATATAGGAGAATTCCACAAAGTATAAAGTACTTGAATTCAAGTCCCACCTCACATATGCGGGTAGCTGAACATGGCTTATTTGAGTATGCAGTGATCCAGGCATGAAATAAATATACTTATGCACAAAATCTATTTGAATCTCACACTGAATCTTAAGCATATTTAATTTGAATATACAATTAATTATGAATTATTGATTTAATCCTGGTTTTGCTGTCTCTACTTCATAAATATCAATAGCAATTCAACCCAACAATACCTTTGTACACCAGATTATCAAATTTGAAGGTATTTACCACCACAACAACACTTCTACAATGGTATAAACATGCAGAAGTACACAGAAACATGAAACTAAACTGTAAGTATAATTCTATAATAAAATAGTACATATGTGAAGGGGATTGACTTGGCTTCTATGTGAAACATTTCTCAACTTTAGAAATTCTTATACATATTAATGTAAAGTGGAGGTTTTTTTCCTTTTTGCATTGAATTGTAAAGTAGTTTATAATGAGAAAATGACTCAGTTATCCCCACTTGTGCTACATTATCTGCTGTGGGATGGAGAAGGAGTTGGTAATGAATATATATATATAAAACGTGGAGGATTTGATGTGGGATTTAGACAGAACACAGGCCTAGTGCTGATCACCTGCCTAAGGCAGATTTTCACCCATAGCACAGAAGGCAGCATTAAGTATGTGAAAGCAGCAATTTCTTTGAATTATTGATGAATTCTTTGAGTTTTTGTTATTGGATCTATCTATTGGCAGGTAGGAAGATCCTAAATTTTTCTTCCCTCACTATGGATGACTTGAGACAGGTGCTTTGAAAAGATGCATTAATTTATCTGCAGATAGAAACTATGAAGCTAGGCAGCTGAAACAGGCAAAGGGTTCCTCAGAAACTATTTTTTTACCTTTTCATCCCCTCCACACGGAGACCTCCCAAGAAGGGAAGTCAAACACAAAGGAAACCACTTAAAAAATTATTTTAGTCATGCCAAGTTACTTAAAAGAAAAAAAAAGAGAGAGATAATTATAAAATACTTAATTTGATGTGAAACAATTAAGTGTTTCACAAATGGCATTTTGGTTCAAGTTATGCCTAAATATCACTTTCTTAGAGCTCAAAATTACTTGAAAATTTGTGAGTTATTTTTTGTTTTTTCAAGAATAAGCATTTTGGTTTGCAAAAAAAAAAAAAAAAAAAAAAAATTATCCGTCATCTGTCATAGAAAATGGGAAGATAAAATTACTTCCCAATTGATCCAAAGTAATTTTCCTGACTCTCTGCTATTAATTTTCCTGACTCTCCCCTATTGTTCAACCATTACAGAAACAAGCACTCAAGAGCACACAAACGCAACAAGTTGTGTAAGATATAAGTATTAAAAACCTAAAGAAAGAAATCTTGTTAAAAACACAGGACCTGTAAAGGAACCCTACTTTAACTGCAGTGCACACAGATCTTATGTCAGATACTCTGTGCATAATGTACTCCAGGACTTAAAAAGGAAGAGGTGGTGTGCTCCAAGGCTCAAAAGAAACAGCAGAACCATGATGATCAATATTTCTCTGTGGGAGCTCCAACAGTGCTAAGGTTGCCTCAAGAAATCCTGGTAATATCTCTGAGTCTTTAAACAGAGTCCCTCAAGCACTGGCATTTTGGGAAGGCTTGTGCAAACTCACAAAAGATTTTCTGCAAAGTTCCCTGTTCCCTTGTTGATGCACATAATTTCTTTATATGTTGTAATGTCAGGTGAGAATAATTTAGGAGCTCTGTTTTCTTTATTCTGGTTCTAACTGTTCAAAATGGTCAGCAAGACACTTCACCAAAGCCCCAAGAAGATGCAAATATTCACAGAGAATGAATCACAGGCAAGGCAGAAGCACCACTGATTAAGGGCCAAGTCTTTGCCGACTGTAACTATTCTGTCTTTGTGAAAATGATCAGACCTTTTTATCACTGTTTCTCAACGCATTGGTAAACTTTTCTGCATAGAAGGGTTTGAACAAGAGTGTGTGTGCAAGTTCTTGGACAGTGCTGAGTAAAAGTTTCATTGTTCCTGTGCTATCATGAATTAGGATGCCATTCATCAACTTTAGTAGCTCATCAAATTTGATTAAAGCATCCAGACTCCTCAGTAGCTGACATTACATAAGGCTCTGGTTTAGGCCTCTATTCTATTCTCTTAAAACAAGTGTCCCTTTGCTACAAGAAGATCCTTGTATTTTAGTGCCCATGTCTTCCAGTGGCAATTAACAAGTTTGCTGAATTTTTCTAACTCATCTACAGCAGAGTCGGAATGACTAAGCTGGAAAACAGAGGTGCTTTCTATGTCTTACAAATCACAATATTTGAGTGCATACTAAAGCCTTTTGCATTCTTCGTGCTTTATTTCCAGCTGGCCATGGGTGACTGATGGCAGGGAAATACAGCAGTCAGTTTCAAAACATTTTTTCCTGCATTTTCTCTGAGGTGTGAATAGTGGTGCTTTAGATTCTGATTCAAGATTGATCAGATAATAAGAACTCTAAGAACTCATGAAGAGTTTGTACTGCTGTTTGTTTCTACTCTTGCAGCCCCAGTTCTTTCAGGAGCTCATACATTTGATTCAGTCAACAGCTTACAAATAAAGTGAATGTGCACAGCAAAATGAAGACTTGTTACTTGTTGGGAACTCTTCCATACACTTGAATGTTCCCTTTAGCTCTCAGATTTTGTGTATTTTAAAGCAGCATCACTTAGAATAAGAGCCAAAGCACATGGACTGCTGCTTCTGAAATTACAGATGGAGTGGAGGCTACCAGAAGGGTGTTGAAGTCATCAGTCTCAATGCAATGCTACTATTACATTGTACTCCGGAGTAATTGACCTTCATTTTCTTTTTAGAAATACACGATGTAATCCATTCCTTTTCAAAGGGCTTTTCTGAGGTCGGCCTATGCATCATTATAGTTTAATGACATGAAAATACAGGAGGTATTCAAGCACAACATCCAATGTTGATAATGCAGCCTTACAAAGTAAATATATATTTGCTTTTGGTTTAGAAATAGTTTTTCATTCAGCCTTCAACTACACAAATCTCTTTAATTTTTTTAAAATAAAAGCTAAACTTTAAAATATCTGTCTGCCTCTTTAAGCGTTTTTGCTGTCTTTTCTCATTCCAGAAAGGCATAAATTGCCTTTTTGAAAACTTCAGTTCCAGCTGAGTTCTCAGTTAGCCCAATAGAACTTTCTTACACTTCTCATTATGATGACAAATCCTTTTCTTGCTTGAGGTGACTGGAACATCCCATGGTAAATGCCCAAGAGCATCCCTGAGTGATAAGATTTACAGAGATACTAGTTCTGCAAAATTTCACATCAATACACTGAACAAATTACCTCTTGAGCTGGGCTAAAGAGATATAATAGTGTTAAAATATATATTATTCCCAGAGGAAAAGGAATTTTGATACAACAACGGGCTGTAGGGGGAAAGCCACTGGGGCTGGAGACATGCTGAACAGAGTTATAGGAGTGATTCAGATATTGAGGGCCCACATCTTGAATGCCTTCAGGAAAACAAGACAAGTACTCTACTCCTCAGCTTGTGTTATTTCTTCAGTGTTCCCATAATGTCAACTCAGTAGTGGGACTGATGAGGAATATTTCAAGAAAATTTTTCTATTTTAGGAAAACAACTTTAAATGTTGTTTCATCATACTTTTCAGAAGGAGGCCTGTAAGGAGGGCTTCTAGAGTCAAAATACAGATGATTTTGGAATTGGAATACATTGTCCATCTGATTTGGAACAGATGCTGAACCTAGACCTTCTCCAACAGTGCAAGTAGTTACTCCTGAATCAATAGATGTTTCTACTGCTTTTTTTAAAACTGCTCTTCCTTCCCACACACTCCTAATGATACTTATTTTTTCCAAAGCAGAAGAAAAAATTTTGAAAATTAAATACTTTCTAGCCAGTACTCATCTCCCTCCAACATCTCATGCCCCTATGTTGGTGAAATATTCTCCTTATAAATTCTGATTGTAGTAGTCTAAGCACAGTGAATTGGAACTGGGAACGGTGTTTCCCTGATGTTTTTGTTTTGGTTTGGTTTTTTTTTTTCAGCAAATATAAAGAAACAACTCTACAGTGGTCAAGAAAAATAATTTTTTACATCATTTTACTCCTGCCTTCCATTAACCTTGGCACAAGCACCCTCTCTTTGTTATTTATTTCTTTCAATTACATCCAAGACCTTGTTTACCACAGCACACACACACACATATGTGTGTATATATATATATCTCAATATCACTATGGATTTGTTGACTTCTATACTATTGTGGGACAATGTTCACATGAAAGTTTTGAACGAAGCCAATTAAAAAACTATCACCAGGAAATCCTTAAATTGCAGTAAACCAGGAATATTAACAATTATTTAGGCCAGAGCAAACTAACACAACAAAACCAAGAGCAGCAAAACAAAACCTTAAAATCCAAGGCCAAGAGTAAGCAGAATTTTGGGGCGTTTAGTATCTTTGGAGTAGAAATAGACATGACGCTTGCAAATTTATGGAAGTTTCTATGAGTCGTCATGCAGCATCAGATGTTCAGATGGGAAACAAAATTTCCTAATAAGATACAACATATAATGTTTTTACATATGGAGACCACAAGCTATGCTGTGTACACATAAGCATTTCCAGAAATACTTAATAACAAAGCCAGAAAAACAGGACATCTCTGCTCTGACTTTAGATCTTCAAAACCCCAATATCTAATTCCTAAGTTCATACAACACTAATTTTTAAATAATTAAAAAATGACACACGCTATTTTCAATATTGAAGTGATAAAGTAATCTCCATGTGCTCAGAAGCACTCACCACTTGACTGGGCTGAGCAGCTCAGAGGATTTCTCACATCTAAGTCCCACTAATATCCATTAATGCACATTAAAGTTAAATTAAAATTAACTCCTTTAACTCCTTTTCCTGTCTGCCACGCAGCCTGTGCTTCAGTCCTCTGTCAAGTATTTCAGTATTTTATGCAGCAATTGCTTAATGCAGAACAAACAAAGAGTCCTCCAAGCACAGCTGAAACACAGGATTTCCATCTTCAAGGTGGATGACCCAAGCACTCCCCTACAGACTCAGTCTGCAATTTTTTATGTCTGTCTGGCTCACTGGATTATATGGAAAGTAAACAGCTTCCAACATACCTGCAGATTACTAGCACTGAAAAGTTGTGCCTTTCCCCAGAGGGCACTGAACTCTGACCTTTAAAGTTACTCTCACCTCTGCTGCATCAGCAAAAATAGGAAAATAGGCAGGACATCCTCTCTAAGCTCGTCCTTCTGAAGTGAGATTATTATTAATTAATAAAGGAGCAGCTGTTTCTTTTTGGAAAGACCCACTTGAAAAAGGAAGAGCTCTTGCCTCGTAGTGGTAATGTGGCACCAACATCCCTGAGAGATCAGGGTCTGATTTAAATATGACCATGTCCTCAGTGAATTCTTTTGCTTACCTCAGAAAACTCCCCATTCTGAGATGCCTAACATCTTCTGAATATCCCCTGAAGGGAGCACAACTCTGATATTCAGCTTAAATGCCAATGCCATTTTGGTTTAAAAATCCCATTTTGTAAGTCCAGAATAAAGCCTAAATTACTTCAAAATACAAATTGATTCTAATGCAGACTCTGCTCCTAAATCAAAGAAGCAAAATACCTACAAAAGATATATAGAAATTTGTCTCACATCCCAGACCGCCAGCATGGACTAGAGACATTTAAAAATCCATTTCTAATTCAAAGATCTTAATAGGTGATATATTTCTCAGAAGAATGGACTGCCAGTCACTTAATGCAAAAAATCTTTACTGCCTAGAAGAATCATTTTAGAATTCTTTTTAAAGGGAACCTTGAGCCTTATGCAACTATTTTCCATAAATGCACAGATTTTACGTAAATTCTGGGTGGGATTAGGCTCAAAAGAAGCAATTTCTTGTGAGAGAGAAAGTGGCTAATTACAGGTCAAATAAGAGGTAGTTTCTTGTGGAAAATAGAGAATATCCATTTAGCCCATACACAGATAGTTTACATGAGTGTTTCTAAAGCTTATGAAAACTAGATTGACTAGTGGTGATTATTTTAATATAATACAAATGTTTTTATCTCGCTGATGCTCTTCTAGAATGATATAAATTTAAGTGTTTACTATGCATTTTCCATTTTCTTTGAAGTAACTCAATTGTGTTATCTCGTCTGTATCAGAGGAATTAATCTAAATCAAATATAAAGTCAGCATTCAGTTTGACAAGTGTCAGTTTTATTTTCTTATCCCTATCCCAGTTTCAATGCGTCTTTAAACATATAAGAAAATCTTTTCTTCTTCATACATAATATTTTGAATTTCTGTTACTATTCTGTGTTACCATCAATATTCTTCAAAATTCCCAGTTTTGGAATGTTGGTATTTTTAAAAAAATCCATTTTATCATTTAATGGATAATACATGTATGTTTTAAAATTCACATTCTATAATTACCTATATTAAATTATTAATATATTTACATAATAATGTAAAATATTAACATAATAATGTCTTAAAATGGCTACTTTTCCTTCACCTAAACCACACTAACACTAAATAAAATCTATTTACATTATATTGCTTGCACTTTATAAACACAGTGCACAGTATTGGTTACAGTATACTATACTAATTTTTACACTAATAAAAGATTTACACTAAAATCAAACAGATACAGTAAATCTGAAAAATGGGGCATTTATCTCAAGAGAAATATAACACTGCCTCTGAAATCAGATTACATTTGGGGCTGCCTTTAAAGTGAAATTTTGTAAATTGTCATTGGATTTACAGACACCTCATAAACCCAAACTTTGCACTTTTGCCCAAGCTGTGGCTCCGAACTGAGATCGACAGAGGTTTGGGCTGAGAAATGACTGCAGGTCTGTTGCATTTAGCCTGTTGATAGATATTTTAGTTTGTGGTTAAGACTATCACAGCATTAATGAAAAGAATCACAGATATATCACAGTCGAGTTTTGTTCCAACTTTTCCCCTTATTTGACTGAGTGTGCCATCTGTGCATTCTATAGAAAGATTTCACTGTTATTTAAGAAAAAAAAAAAATAGGTAAATTTTGTTGGAAGGTTTTCTTGATGGCCAGGAGAATAAATAAACTGCTTGTGGGTCTACCCTGGAGACAAATGAGTCTTATTACAATCATAATAACATCTTGAATTTATTTACTAATTCATGATTTTCAGTGATCTACTTCGTCTTGGAAGTACTATTTACTACAAAGTTTCTTGGAAGTACTATTTATTACAAAATGCTTCTCTTTTCCTTTTTTTTTCCACATGAATGATTAAAGAGACATTATGAATTTGGTCTTCTTCTCAGTGAAGACTTTTAAGGTCCTTATTGTGAGGCCATAGAAGATAAGGTACCCAATTACACCATGTACACAGTTATTTTGAACACTATTTTGTCCAAAGATCAAGTACCATTGACGTATTTTTTGTGGTTTCACATTCCAAAATAAAATAGGTTAGCTTTACTAAGCAAAGAGATTTGTCCCAATGAAATTTTCCCTTGTGATAAATTAACGACTTCAGGAGGAGGAAAAAAGGATTTTCTGTGGGATTTTTCAAAAAAAAAAAAAGTTTAAATGAAAGGCAAAGCAAACATTGTGTTAGTTAGTATTTGCTTAACTGGAATCTCCAATGTTGGAAAAAAGTAACCCAAGAAGGGGGAACAAGACCACCCCTTAAGGCCTTTGACCCATTTCCAGAAAGGTCTAGAAGAATGGACTGTGGATAACAACTGATTTGCATAAAACCCAAAAAAATTAGCTCCAGGGTGGGGGACTAACATACCAGTTTCCATGCTGCATATAATTTTCAAATCAAACTTTTTGTGAACCCTCTGGCTCTTGTTGTTCCCTTTTGACTACAGGTACCTCTGAATCTTGGGTGCTCTCTTCCCCTTAAGGATGGGGTGCCACACCTGTAGCTACGTGAAAAAAGTATTTTCTATTGGTGTATCTTCCACTGCTTAGGCAATGCAGATCTGCATCTTCTCTCGTAGTTTATGCTGGTAAAACAAAACAATTGATTCCAGAATAAATCAATAGGGTTGATTTTTTGTTGTTGTTGTTGTGGGCTTTTTTAGTTCTTGTTGTTTTTTTGTCTTTGTTTTGTTTTTTTCCAACACCAAGCACAGTGAAATTAAAGTGAAATGACTTTGCCCTTAGATACACAAGGACACAGGAAACAACATGAAATCTAGATAGTAGAATGCCCACGCACACTTGCTGATTTCTTCTAATCTGGATACAAAAATCCCATATAAAAGTCCCTTATCAGTGTTAGGCTGGGATCTAAGAAAGAGAAGTAATTGTCTCAATGCTGACAAGTTGCTTTTCTTGTTTACTTTTCCTTGTGCTTTCAAGGGGAAAGGGTGATAAGCAGATTCTATCTTGTTCTTTTCAGACTATCCCAAAAAAAGCCTGAGATTAAGACTCTTCGAGAGAAATCCTATTAGAAATTCAGTGTACAGTCTACTTGAGATAATGCAGAAGTTTGGACTGTACCTCTCATTTCTTCCTGAATCTTTCATAACCTGGAGATAACATAATACCATCTAAATTAAAAGTTTAAAAATATATAACATAATGCAAAGTATGAATATGGACACCAGTGCTGCTAATCAGAAATATTTATTTGTTTCCAATTCAAATTTGTTTCAGAAAAAGCACATTAATTATTTAGGAAGAAATGTATAGCAATACTACTTCTTCAAACTCTAATTTAGATTTATTATCTACTTGAAGACAAAATATAGTTAAAGGATAAGTTATTATTTAGGATCCAACTGACCGTCAAAGTCCAACTGGTGCAAAAGATTTTTTGCACCCATTTCCATACTGATATTTGCATCTCTCTGTCACAGAATTACAGAATGGACAAGATTGGAAAGGACCACAGCAGTCCTTGATCCAATCTCCCTGCTCAAGCAGGGTCATCCCAGACTCAGGACTGTGTCCAGACAGACAATGAATATCTTCAGTGGGAGGCTCCACCACCTCCCTGGGCAATCTGTTCAATGCTTGGTCACTGCACAGTGAAGAAGTTCTTCCTTATAATCAGGTGGAACTTTTTGAGCACAGGAGCCTGGGCTCTTTCAGAGGAACTGAGCATGTCAGTACAATCTGTCAGTGTTCTCTGGGATGAAAACTGTTGTTGTGGCCAGGGCCTTTCTGGGATATTCTTGGCCACGTGGCAGAACAGCTCAAAGACTGTTTGAGGGTAACCAGCCCATTTGGCTCATGGTTGTCAACCAGAACATCCACAGAACTTTCACCCTGCCTGCTGAAACTCCATCCTGCAGCTCTCCAGAACCCCAGGGCAGGCGAGCACGGCACCAGGCTCTGCCAGAGAAACAGGGGCAGCAGTGCATGGTGCAGCCCTGCAGGAGGGTGGTGCATCAGGACAGGGGGCTGCAGCACCCCTGCACTATGTCTGGCCGAGCTCAGCTTTCAGACCTGGCTCCAGGGGTTACAAGTGGGTTTATGGTCAGGAGAGCCATGCTTCAAGCACCCCAACAAAAAAGCTTCTGCCTCTTCCCACCATTGACACTGTGGATCCCTCATGCCCCTGTCACGCTTTGTGGAGAACAGGACAGAGGCTGTTCTAGCGTAGGCAGAAAATCCCCGTGTAGACATTTCTGAAACATGTTTCCTCTGTTTTGGGCTGCTTTTGTCTTCCCTCCCTTCAGGCACTGACGAGGAGTGATGGGTACAGTTTGTCCTCCCCCAGCCAGAGACAAGCTGTGCTCCACAGAACACTTCCCTTGTTAGTCACAGTCGGGGCTTATGGCAGAGCTGGAATGGTAATGCCCCCTCAGCAGTCCCTGACCTCCATGGTCTTATAAAGACATATTATAAAATTGGCTTTTCACAAATATTAAGATGAATGCCAGATGTATAATGTTAAAATAACTTTGTTTTTATTTCTGCTATTAACAAAAAACTTAGACATGGTAGTAGTGGTAGCTGATATAGTCATGAGTGAACTGTCTGTTTGGTCAGGATAACACTCAATGAACACGTGATGAGGACCCTGCTATTGATATGCCAACTATCAGCATCTGCCCTCTGAAAAAAGTATGGACCAGACTGGAGGTGATAATAAAACCACAGCCAAGAAACATGCACGCTCTAAAATGGCAGATCCAAGGAGGGGCCATGCTAAAGAGTTATTGGGAAATATGAATATGTATAATAGTCTATGAATATGCAACAGGATGATGTAATGGAGAAGGTATTTAAGGAATTTCTCCAAGATAGTTGGTGTGCTCTTCGCTGAATGCCAAGCACCTGGCCATTTTCACCCTTTGCTGCATATCTGTCTCCTATTGTCTTTTAATTACACTTTTTAAATGTTATCAAAAAAGGGAACCTCGTTTTTAACGATGGGGTTTGTCTCGACTCTCATGATGACATCCCTGAGTTCTGCCATCAGAGGCCATCCCTGGGCGTTCTGTGGCTCAGGTCCCCAGGGAAAAGCTGTGACAAGCCACTGTGGAGGTGCTGGAGGTCACCTGCCCTGGGCAGTGCTGCACGTGTGGGGCCCAGGGGGGCTGATCCCACAGTGGGATGAAAAGCTACCTCATCCTAATGATTCAGCCAGAAATCAAAAGTTTGTCTGCCTTCTTTCATCTATTCACTGTACAGTCGGCATACAAATTCCTATTCAAATATCATTAAAGCTCAAATATTGAATTATTCAGTGTAAGCAGCTTTGTGAAACACAAACTTCATGGCTGATTACACTTTGACTACCCCTGACTCATAGAAATAATTTAACTCCGTGAGTTCATGTACCAAACCACACACGAAACTGAGTTTCATACACCACATCATAAAAACAGTGTTAAAATTGAAGATTTTTCCTTCACTTTCCACACACAGTACAGTGAGAAAATAAATGAAAGTTTATTGCTATATAACAAAGTTTTAAAAAATAGTGGGATGAAAAGGATTTAGAAGCAGTTACAAGACAGCACTGAAAATCATGTAGACTATTTGGTGGTCAAAAACAGCTAAGGAATACAAATAGTGCTTTTAGGGAGGAAAAATCTGGGGTTTTTTAGGGAGAAAAAGCACTCAAGTTATCTGAATTTCCAAACAATAGTCATGCACACACAGAGAGTAAAGCACTTTCCTAATAAATATCTATGATACAGTGTAAGAAAAAGAAGAGTACTTCCCTAATAAATATCTACGATACAGTGTAAGAAAAAAAGACTAACACACATTTCTCTTGCAGAAGTGTATGGTTGAAAATATTCAAATTAAATCAACTGTAGTGACTCACATTAATATGGTATGCAAAAGTATAGGCTTGTGTTCATGCTATTGCTGTGTCCTTACATTGATTACAGTGGATCAAATATTTATGTGGGGAAGCCAACTTGGGTTTAGATCTTTTACACTGAACTCAGAGCATACCTAGATGAATGAGAACTTTGTGTATTTACAGATAATACAAAGGCAAGTGTGCACAGCACCTTTCCTCAAGATTATGCAGTCTTCCATGAACCAACAGCAAATCACCATTTCATTCTGCTTGGATTTCTATTGCCAACCAACAAATTCTGAGGCAGTACTGTTAGATCCCAGATACTATATCTGAAGGGAGAAAATACTGGATTTTATCAAGCTCCTCTCCAAGAGTAGCTTTTTTTTTCTCTTTTTCTTTTTTTCTACAGTTCTTTACTAATAAGTTTACATTCTACAGGTGTAATTGATTCTTGCAGCAGCATCAGAGCGTATTCAAATGCAGGAGCTAGATTTGTTAATTTGTAAGTAGATCTCCTTTCTCATAACTGAAAACAAAATACAGATAAGTGTTTCCTCATATTATACACCAGTTGATTCTGTTAGACTGTAGACCCCATGACCAACAGCCAGTAAGTGGTCTCCTGTTTCATAAAGACTTTCTTTAAGGTGTTTTCTTAAAATGGATATTTAATATCCTATCTAGTCAGTGCTGCTTGCAAGTGGTATTCTAACTAGGCAATATTTTATTAACAAATATCTTGCCTGCTGAATAAGAGAAAGAATTGCCAGTACTCACTTCCTGCAGTTGTGTTGCTGGTCTAGCAAAGCCCATTTTTTTTTAGGATCAGGAGGAATGAAGGTAATTCCATTGGTAGAAATACCAATTGACAACTGACAGCTGTAATACAGTAATTGTGCCATGGACCTGCACTCCAGCTCTCTCATTCTGGTGTAAAAGTGATCCCACTCTAGCACATCTCAGGAGAGACACTAAATAGGTTAACTTTTGGGGTTTTTTTAGCTTTTTTTTTTAACCTATATGCCAAATAAGCACAATGATAGTTACCTCTTGAGCAGTCATCTTGCCTTGCAGCATAAACTCTTTTAACCTTTTAGGCTGCAGGTTCAGAGGATACCTAATAAAAAGTGGATCCCCAAGGAAAACAGATAAAAAGGGACAGAGGCTGAAATAAAACATTCTTTTTGCTGTCATGTTGTTGGGTTTTTTTGTGGGTTTTTTTTTTTTTGGGGGGGTGGGGGGGAGGGGCTGGATTTTTTTAACCTTGTGGAATTTCTCATTTTCTATCTACATAAAGTACTTAATGGAGGGAATGACAGTCATAGATTAATTACCAATGTGAGCAGCCCTGAAACACCTACAACCTTAGTTGATGAGAATGAGAATGGCAAACAACTTAATACTATTAATCAAAACAACAATAACTTCCTGAGCCTGGGACAATTTCATCAGAGTCAACAGAAAACCCCACAGTGAAAAAAAAAAATAAACACTATAAAAATAACAATACATTTTGATGTCCTATAGTAGATGTTGAGAGATATAGGAATGAGCTTACAATATTTGGAAAACAATTATTTACAAGGAAGAAATATCACTAGAGTATTTTGCTAAGAATTAACCAAGAGATTGGCAGACCTACTTGCTCACTTTGCCAAAGTTTCACCTTTCCAAAAGTCTAAGTGGTGAGGGATAACACAGACTGTAGTTCCTTACCCTCTATAAAGACATAGAACTACTTTTGGGGTGAAAAACTTATCAGATATATGGATGTGGAAGAGCAAGCAATACCTCAGAGGAAAAGGAAAGGTATCCATTTAATGCAATCAAATTGTGGCAATTTTGGGCTTGAGGGAAGTAAAGGGAAGCTTTGCTACTGATTATAATGGAACAATAAATTTTTGACCTGTTACCTAAAATAATTATGATTTTAAAGCAAATTCTATTTGAAAAGCTCTCTACTTTTGCAAGACATAGTGCTGTCTGCAAACTGGACTTCAGAAAATCAAACAACAAGTTTCCAGGAGATATCTCAGACAATTAAACACTGTTCCTTTATGTGAATGATGTTTCTTTTTAATGTGGACTTTTGCATGGTTGGAGGGGTGTTCACTTAGGTGAATAAGGAAATTAATATGGGGACTTTTTTTTTTTCAGCTCTATTTACCTGTGCATTTTATAATCACTGTTTATTTTCTGTACTATTGTTTTAAACAAATGAAGAAAGCTAAATATAAAGCCTCTGGTGGAGCTTGAGAAAGAAACATGTTCTTCAGAATTGGCACTGAAAAAGGCTAAGTCAGGACTTTAAAGTTAGCAAAGATAAAGAATTTTTACTGGTATACTGGAGTCACTCCCCACTTGGTTGCTGAGAGAATTAATTTCCGCTCTCTCAGTGCCTTTGGCCATTTTGAGGTTATTTTATATAGTATTTTGATTAGGATTTTTTTATTGACCAGTCCTCTGTGTAGCTGGCTGGTGCAAGAAGCTGTTACCAAGATACAGTACCACTGTAAAAGAAGTTCAAAAAAGAATGTTGACAGGACTGCTAAGTAGGTCTAGAATAGCAGAGGTGTGCAGCCCCCAGGGGTTTTGATCTAAGTGTGATGCAGTGAAATAAAATTGACAGTAAGCATTGACTGATTTGCCCAGTTATCCAATAGGTCAGTGTATGCAATTCCAAGTATTCATTGTCATCCTCTGAGCTGAAAAGAAATTATGATGCTCCATCAGTAATGCAAAAACACCCTCCAGAATGAAGAATTTTCCATGTACAAGATTTTTTCCACGTGAACTTCTTCTGTTTGGATATATATTTTTATAGAGTACTTTCTGTATGCCTTATAGAGGCTGTAAAACCTGAAATTCGAATTTCAGCAACATTTTTCTTATACCAGTAGCTTACCTGACTCCCCATGGGCTACTTATGTAAATATACCATGTGGAGTCAGGCCTTGAGCACAAAATACCCCAAACTGCTTTTATCCACCATATAAGAGCAGGTGCACTGACAGTGAAGTACACAGGAGTACTTAAAGGGTGAAAACAGCAGATGTTTTGCCTTACTGAGCTCCTTTATGGTTCCTTGCCCAGGTAAGAACTTGATCAGGATTTACTCAAGGTAGCAGGATTGCATTTGATCAGTTTACACAATTATGGACCAAGCTCTCATGGACATAATTTGCCATTGCTTTAACTAAAAGCCACTCACCCCACTCAAGTGCCCTATTTAATTAGGAGAAAATAAAAAGCTAAGAAATGAAGGGAGTCACATTTTCAAGCAAGGCTGCATGAGCTGGACCATTTGTCTGCCCTGCCTGGAGGAAGTCTATATTTACCTAAATTGCTAGAATAAGGAGAAGCATGAAAAAAGGGATGTGGGTAGAAAGGGAATATGATGAAGCAGCAGTGGGGTACAGAAACTGACAACCAGATGTATAATTGTTGCCTGAATGAGGAAAAAAAATGTTCTCATGTGTTTCTGTCTGTTCATTTCATCTGCATTCATCTGGGAAGGCAGAAAAGGGTAGGCAATAAAAAAACCCCAACAAAATAAATCTATTTCCCATACATCTTGCTAAATGTGTGCTTGTATCTCCACACTGATAGAAATTCAAAGCTTTCTGAAACTCATTATCTCAATGAGAAATTACAAATTATTCAAGAGCAGCTTCATTTCATTTCATATTTAAATAATTTCCTAGTAATTTGAAAATTCAAGTAAAGCCATACTATGGGAAAATATAGAAGGTATCCTACTACCAGAGAAAAAGCTTTGTTTCAGAGCCAATGCATTTATAATGTCAAATTATACATGACTTGATAATTTTGAGTTTGAATAACTTAAATTTTCACCTATAATTTTTTCTTTTGAATAGCAGAATTATAATGAATAAATTAACTTTGAAATTATGGAAAATATCCCTGGCAAATATTGAGCTTTCCACTTGTTTTTTGATGGATTTTATTGCTCTTATCAGTCCAGGATGTTTAACTGAATAAGAAGACAATCAAGTTCAATTATGTCATCAAAATATGTTACAGTTTAAAATTTAGGAGAACTATTTAGTAGCAAGCATATTTAAGCAACCAGGATGTAGATTATTAATTCAGTAGGAGGGTCAATTATCTTAATAAGGACTGAAGGTGACATAGCATTTTATGATTTTAATCTGCAATAGGTTATTGTGAAATTGCCTGAGGGTGAACATAATCAATTTGGAGCATCTAAGCAACATTTACTTTGTACTAAACCTGACAAACAACCTGAGGAAATTCAGCCATGCAGTCAAACAGAACAGGAACACACAGAAGAATAAAGATATTATTCTTCAGAGGTGGGTGAAGAAATGGCAGTTGGTGTAAGATATTTACAGAAATTTTTGCTTGTGTTATCATATACTATCCTAAAATGCACTTAGTTCCATAACAGAAGAACTTGAGTTTACCACCACCTAACCCACAAAGTGTCTAAAGTTTTATGAAAAGAAGGAAAAATAATACTCCCAAAATACAGAACTCAATATAAAATATCACCCTGTGCATTAAGAACAGATATTACCATGTACTATGAAAGAATTCAGGCATATTATTTATTAAACCTATGTTGAATGACTGCAAGTCTATATTTTTACAGCTAAATTATGTATTACTCAGCACCACTTAAAGAAGCTGCTGAGAGGTCACTTTTCAAAATTTTTTATGTCTGACAGACAGAAGTTCACATCATTAAATTGTAAGAAAGTGTTCACAGCACAAAGCTGCCTCTTTGGTCATTTGGTGTAAAAGAATAATTGACAAAAGTATCTTGATTGCATTTGAAAGCTCAAACTTTTCAAACACAGAGGAAAATATATTTTAATATATTGGACCTAGCTGGAAAGAATTAATATTTTAATTTGACCTTTATGTCTCTACACTGTGCAAATATATTCTACGTTGTTCTGCATATTGACTCACGGAAACCTAAGATCTCAGATTGTGTAATTAGCTTGGCTTACAGCTGCCAAATCACATTGGAGTTTCTCATCGTTAAAGGTGCCAGTGAAGAAAGGCATGTCACGGATCTAGTAAAAAAAAAAAAGAAGAGAGGGGTTTTATTTTTCATGTTGTTCTTTGATTTTCATCATGAAAAGCAGATAGATTGGCCTTTCTCCCCCCTTCAGCACAGAATCAATAAATTGAGCACGGTTGTGAACATTGGCTGAATGACTAATATCAGTGTATCTCCTGTGGTGACCCAAGCCAGTCTCGTTCCCAAAAATGCATCTCTGTGGTTATTTTATAGATATTAGTGCAGCATGTCTTTAAGAAGAAATATTTCATAAATTCTGCCTGTGTTCACAGAGAGATGGCACGTTGTTTATCCCAATAATGAAACAATTAGAAAGCTTAGCAGGTATAAGAAAGATATGCTCGATGTAGCTTCCAAATCCATTATCTTCTGTTAGATTCCTGAAGACTTTCCAACCTGCAGGAAAGAATTCAAGAAAAAAAAAAATCCTTTGGTTTCTTTTTGCTGAATTCAAATGCTTATTTACTTAATCACAGAATGACAGAATGGTTTGAGTTGGAAGAAATCTTCAAGGTCATCCAATCCCCCTACCATGGGCAGGGACACCTTCCAGAAGACCATGTTGTTCACAGCCCCATCCAACCTGGCCTTGAACACCGCCAGGGATGGGACACCTACAGCTTCTCTGGATGTCCTAGGGTGAGTTGTAGTTAACAAGGTGAAAATGGCTGTGTCTCTGACTCTTTCCAAGATCTTTTAAGCATAAATTGTCCAACCTGTTCCAGGGCCTCACTACCCTCATGATAAAGAATATTTTCCTAATATCTAATCTAAAGATACCCTCCTTCAGCCTAAAGTCATCCCTCCTAGTTGATGCTGAATATACAGGGCTTTTTGGAGCAATGAAATAAAATGTCACGCTGTTCATCAGCCAGATGTAGAAAAGGGACAAAATTGGTTCTAGGGTTTGAAGAAGTCTACGTCCATAGTTAATTGAAAAAAATGTTAAGAAATATCTTCTTTTCTCCTGGCCTTTACTCACCTGTGTATTCAACCTTAGGCACTTCAAGTCATAATGCAAACATTCAGTAGCAAACCATATTAACACAACCTTGCTGTTTGCAAACTGACATTTTTGAGTTGGGTCCTTCTGTGGAAATTCTCTACCACTGTTGCCTGTCCATCAAAGAGGACACATCCATCCTACAGCACCTGTGGAGTTAGAAAAAATCAAGGGTTTGGGTGGACTTGTCTACAAATTTAATGTCTTCTAAAGAGCCTTTTTAAAGTTATTTCATCCCTCTTTCCTTCCCCATTTGCACAAGCAAATGTTTAGAATCAAAACAGAGGAAAAAAATCCCCAAACTGCTGTGTATGCAAAATAAATGGGTGTGTCAAAAATCATATCTTAGATTACACAGCTACATTGCAGTAGGCAGTCCTTGAGAAGAACCTATAAGAACCAATCATTAGAAGATAAATCAGTACACAAGTGCCATAAAGCACTAAGGAGAAAGAGAAATTAGGGGAGAAATACCTGAAAAATCTAAGAACAAAACATTTTAGCTAGGACACCAAGGTGTAGAACAAAAGAGAAACATCTTGTGAATGCCCAGTGCATCAGGAACAGTACTTGTACTCTGAGAATAAGTAAACAGAAAGACTGCATTACACAAAGCGAGACAGACAAGTTCACTAAGAATAAAACTCAACATACTCTTTAAAAATCATCCCAACATCTGTAAAACCAGATGTGAATTTTGGCACGCAGGAAAAACCTGACTGGCTGACACTAAACTGGTCTTGCAGGATATGTAGATTTTAAAATCTGTTGCCTCAGGTGTATCACAACAGCTAAAGCTGATTTAAAAATCAATGGGAATGGGTCAAGGTAGTCAAAATTAGCAGTCACAGTCGTTAAGCTTCAGACTGGAATAAGAGAAGAAAATGAAGATCCTTTTCTGAGTAAACAAAGAAAAAAAAACTATTTCTGTGAAGCAAGAACTTAGAATAAACCTGCAATTCAGAGTTTATTTAATGTCAGCACGCAGTCAGATAAAGGCTTTTCAGATTCCTTTTCTCTGTTTTAAGTATTGGCAATTTATCTTTCACTTTGTGATCTTTCACTGTCTCCTTCCCCTTTTGCTTCTGACTGGGTTTCCATATAGTCTCCCATTCAAGAAATCTCTTCATTACTCAGAAAAGGCAGGGTTCTGCTTTTATCAAAATGCAGTGGACTAGAATTTTATTTTTATGCAATAGCAGCAACTATATCAAACATCATACCATAAATATTTAAGCAGTTTATATTCATGTCATCCAATTGTTCTTTAACAGCACAATGAAAACCGTAGCAACAACAACCCAAGTATGAGGAAAACACCAGGACTAAAGAAAGCTAGTAAATTTAGTCCTTAGTGAATTCACTTTGGCAGTTTGAAGCTAATTGTTTAATTTTATTGGGTTAAATTTACGTAATATTGAAGAAAATTTGCCAATTAAAATAATTTCTGCCTGAAAACAGTTTGCTTGCAACTGCTGCAAGGAATAACTGAAACTATACTAACTACAAGAGATAAAACAATAATTCTTGACTATTTTTTCCCATTTGTTTGACATTTTTACATTTGGCAGTACACTCTGTATTGACAAAGTAACTGTTTCCAATATACACTCAGTTTGTTAGTCAATTCATGTGCTGCTGGCACAGATTTTCCACACAGCAACAGAGGAGCAAAATACGAAAATGCCCAGGAATATGTAACTAGAAGCCCATAAAAATTGGCAGAATTATAAAAGCCTAGTGTATAAAATAAGTTTGATTTTGTAGGCAAATAGATTTCACTTTTGGTTTGTCATTTGTTTTTTTGTTTCAGCTTTGCTTTTCCTTACAAACTTCTTTTAGAAGATTTGCATCCAAAGCTTAAAGCATTAAATACAAACCTGCTTATGTGTTTTTCAAGTAAAAGCAGATTTTGACTGAAAAATACGAAAATGTGAAAATTATGGAAACAGGCTTAACAAACTTGTGACAAGAGGCAAGCAAAACAAGTCCCAGCAGCCCACTCTCACCACATCAGATCAGTGAAGAATGTGGCTCAGACAATTCCAAGCTGTGGTTCCAATTCCAGCTGCAGTGAGGGCTCTCTAGGGGAGGTAAGGCAACAATTTTCAAGCTTCTGCACTTCCTGATGAAGAACTGCCTCCCGTGCTTCAGGGATGCTGGATAAGTCCTGTGTTTCTCTAAGATTTTTGTTTCTCAGGCTGTGCTTCTCAAAGGTTTTTGTTTCTAACCCTAGTGGCTAGAGAATTAACAGAAAACTGGAACACAGAAAGCCTGAGAAACCTCAAAGCTCTCTAAGTTTCATTTAAAAAATTTCAAGTTAGACTGTGTAATGATTGGTAATGCATTTGCCTTGATTGGTAATGCATTTGTCTACACTTGTCTTCTGCTGGATATTCTCTTTATGTAAAAATGCAGCTTTAGCACTCAAAAGGAATTTTCCAAGGAATAGATAGTGTGACCTTTTCCCATACCCTGTAAGAAGCATTTATCTCTTCATAGTATAAAATATACGTTGAGCAACTTATGGTAGAGAATAGATGGTAAACAACCCAAAAAAACCAGAAAACAGAGTGCTACCAAAATATATGCTTTTTCTTCTTTTTGCTTCTGTCAGACTGTAAATATTGGGACCACGGAGAGAGTCTTTCACAAGAGGTTAGCATTTCTGAAATGTCCCACTGACAGCTGTGAAACTACTCATGACACATCCACACCTACGGGATAGAATCGTGGAAAAGTGAGTCTGCAAAGTACCTTGAGAAGCTTCCTTTGGCACCTTGCCTCACACAAGGTCAATTTTATCTCTGTCACTCCTGGCTGATGTTTATCAAACCTATTAATAAAGGTGTCCCATGATGGCAGCTACAGTTTTCCCCAGCAATTTGTTCTGTTCCTTTCTATATCTTTATCATCAAAATCTTCATATTATCTGATCCATGTTCCTTTGTGCTGGAGTCTAATTTAATTACTTTCTTATTTTATTCATCATGGACATGGTGAGAAAATTTTCCCCCTTCCTTTTCCCATACCACAAGGTTTTTAGATATGTGTTAAAGACTGGAGACAAATTTTCTTCTTTTTTTTTTTTTTTTTTTTGGCTGTAGTCAGCCAGGGTTGATAAAAAAGACCTACATCTGGACATAAAATTTAAAACTTAGCAAAACAGTAGCTGTAAGAAAACTACAGGGAAAAAAATGTAGACATATGCCAAACGTCCATCAAGTAAGAGTTTATCATCTCTGCATGTTACTAAGCAAAATGGAGGGAGGGAGGGAGAGGAGAGAAACTGTCTTTTGGAGATTTTGGTCGAGGTTTTTTGGTTTGGATTTTTTTTTTAATGTTAATACTTTGATTAAAAGACAGCAAAACAACAATTTAGTAAAAACTTATTTTCTGTTGGAAATTGCTTTCAACAGAATATTTTGACCAGACATGTTACAAAGATCCAAAAGATAATATCCCTGTCAATCTTCATCAGCCCATGACTTTTTTTTTACATCTTCCTCCAGCAAGACAATGATAAACTTTAATTTTAAATTCACCATGTATTTTATATTCCTACAGGAAACACTTACATAAACTTAAGTAATTAGAACCATTCTTTGAAAGAGTCTTGGAAATTTCAGGTTGTGCCTCTGTTTATAGCTGTTTACTTAGCAAGTTTTTTCATGCAGGGGAAACAATGGCATGTCTGCTGCATGGTCTGCAGACAATCTCTCCATTGTCTCAACAATATCTCATTCAGGCACATGGTTAAAACACTTGTGTTCAAACATAGAAAATTTGAACTTAATTCAGAAATTCCAGCTGGGGCAATCAAACTGAATGCCCAGGAAGAAAAGTCTCAGATAAACATTTTGTCCGAGCTTCTATCTATCCAGTTCCCTTGTCATGGATTTCTAAATTAGATCACATTGAAAAAGCTGTCATAAATCTCTTAAAACCCCCAATCTATCATAAATCTCAACACTTCTAACAAGTATAGACATAGCTCAGTTTTGCTAAATTCTACAAATAGAGCTTGTTCTACATGTATACTTAAAAATTATAATAAGTTTTAAAATATCAGTGGAGTTAAAATACTCCATTTATGTGCAATATAAAATAAAATTTATGGCACTTTAGCAATCAGATAAATTTTAAGCACTTGTCTTTATATATCTAACCAAAATGTTCAACTGTCTTGACTCTAGTGCCAGAATAATTTTACCCAGACAGCATTCAGAATATCTAAGTTAGCATGGCATGAATTTATTCTCTAGTCATTATTTTTCCTGCTCTGATGAGCTAGTGAATCTTACCCCTTACTGTGCTTGCTGAGCTCTGGAAATTCTTTGTAACTTCTAAATATATTATCATAACAAACATAGAAAATATGCCCAACATCAGTGTTTAGAAGACCACACCCGTATCTTGTGTACAGTCTTTTGATAAACAGGGTGAATCTCAAACTAGAGGAACTTGAGGAATTCTTTATTGCAAATTAACTTTCATTGGCTATAAAGGTCTGGAAACACTGACAGAACTCCTACCAGACATTGTCCTTTTTTAAAAAGAAAGAAGCAGAGAACCCATCTTGTCTTTACATAACTAAAATACTTATCAAACCAGAATCCACAAAGTTTAGCACTAAAATAATCAAACTAAATATCTTAGGGGCAGCTGGAAAAGGAGAAGAGTCATGAGTGACTTCACTGGGAAGAGGGATTTGGAGAAAGTCCAGGGGAAACTGAGACAGCCATTACCTTTACAGTCAGTGTTCCAACATTTTAAGCCACAAAATTCTCCTAATTCATCCTACTGTATTTTTAGTGACTTTCATTATTGATAGGTCACTCTTATAAGCACTGAATAAACCTCTTTTACCAGCCTGTGTTCCTAGTGCTCTTTATAGACATTATAGAGAAGTTTTAAATGTCATATTTGATTTGTGTTTTATTTGAAATGGAAATAAGCAGCCCACGTAGGTTTAATAATTTATCTAGTGGATGGTTTGAAGCACCAGGGCACACGGCTTGGATGTCAAAATACACAGTTTGGAACTGAATTGTTTAGTAAGTCTTAAAGGCAGCTATTCCAACAGTCATTCTAAAGCAAAATGCTTTTTTCTCCTTAGTCATTGCATCTATGGGACAAGTCCAAATTTGATCTTGTGGCTGGACTCTTTTTGGTACAGTCTTTGCACAAATCCAAAATAAAGAATGGAGAAAAGTGATTTTTTTCCTTCCAGTCGCTGCATAAATTCCTAATGATTGACTTCAGTGTTGTTTTGGTGCTGAGTATTGCTTTAAACAGTTGGACATAAACACCAGGCATCCAGCTTACCTTCCTGAAGCACAAGTATGCTTTGCTAGACAGAAAACCACAGCTGAATTTGATCCCAATCCCATTCCGCTGCCAAACTGCAGAATCTGTAGAAAGCAGCAGAATTATTCTAATTGCTCCTGGTAATTAGAGGAGAGCATGAGTAGCTGGAAGAAAATTGCTAGGGAGGGAAAAATTTAACACAGAATAGAAAGTGTATTAAAGGCAGAGTGAGAAAAGAGCAAAACCAAAACAGTAGGACAGCACTAGGGCTGTGCTGCCTTCCCAGGCACTGGGGTCAGAAGTTTGAGTTGGGAGCGTTTCTGCCATCCAAAAGTGTGATGGAAAAGTTGCAGACAACACAAAAGTGACTTTTTTCTCTCTGGTGGAGCATTTTCAGTAGAGCTTGTTGGAAGCTTCACCACAGACCAGCAGAAGTTCTGGTCTGAAGGAGCCTGCTGCCCGCCTATCCATCCTGAGAACAACGAGGTTGGTGCTAAACACTACAAGCAACACAAACAGGTCCTGATGCCAGGGGAATTTAAAAGACCCTGGGTAGAGCTGAAAACATAAATCTCTATAAATCATGGTGCAAAGGTTATAAAAAAGTAATTCAGATCATTCTTTCCCTGGTCTCAAACCTAGTCATCAAGTAATAAAGTACAGCACCTATTTCCTAAAAACAGACTTTGCCATTTGTTTTGCCTGCCTTTTTTTTTTTTTTTTTTTTTTTTTTTTTTTTTGGCACAATCACCTGCTTAGTGGATAAAGGGAATGCAATACACACGTCTGGAGTCTAGTGAAATGCTTGATATGATAACTTACAGAATTGTACTGGAAACGATTTCCCAGTGACTTGCAGAGAACATTGTCACAGGGGCTGAGAGCTGGCTGCAAAATAAGGGCTCAAAGTATTAGATTTGGAGTGTAGGGGAGAATATTTAATAGCATTCTGTAGAGAGTCATTCAGTTTAACATCTTTATTAATAATGCACATGTGGGAGTAAAAATACATTAATGAAATATGCAGGTGAGAATAAATTAGAACTTGAGGTGAACACCAGAGAGCACAAAGGCATAATACAAATGGGACCAAGTGAGATTAAGGAATCAGGCAGAAAATTACAAAATGAGCTTCAAATGGGAAAAATACAAACTAATATGTTTGAGGAAAATAATGTAAAATACAGATATTCACAGAGTCTGCAAAGCTGGGATGAAGTGTAACACTGAAAGGTCTCAAAGCAGTAGTTTGCTGAAAACTGAGTGAAAGATTTCAGTGTGTCACAGTCAGATTTTTTAGTTCTATTCAAGGCTTCCCTCTTCAGATAACAAAGATAAAGTAGCATTTCTGACTTCAGTACTACAGCCTACAGACTCAAGAACACTGGACCTCCTTAAAAGTAACATTAAAAAAAAAAAAGAAAGAAAAAACGGAGATCAGTTTTCAATTCCCTGCAACTGAAAAGATAGTGACAAATGTATTCATGATTTCATTCTATTTCTGCAATGACATAACTACAGCAAGATGATACCTGAGAAATGGGAGGCAGATCCAACACAAGCAAACCAAGGTTTGATTAATTCATGTAACCATATTGCTTTTGTTGTCTGGTTGTTTGGATGAAGAAGTGATTGATTTTAGGCTGGATGCTGATTATATCACAGTGATTATATCACTGTGACCATGTGTTGTGATTTTAGGTTATACTGAATACTATGGAGTGTATTTGATTCAGATATCATCTGGGACTTTCCCCTGACATGACAGAGATCTGGGACTCTGCATATATGCTTTCCAAGGCCAGAAGGAAAAACTTTTTTGGGGAAAGTATTGGGAGCTGTTGGAATGTATCAATAAATCAACCATGTACAGGACAGTAGAAAAGCCACCTTGAAAAATGCATAGAAGACAAAGTAAGTCATGTCTTGAAGAACTAGCAAATATTTGGATCTGTAAGTTTTCTTAACAGCAATTGTTTTCTTCAGTTTTGTGCTTTTTAATTTTTTTTACCCCCCCCCCCATTAAAATTGTTATGAATTCCTATCCTCCCTCCTAAATTAATAATTCTGAGTCAGAACCAGATATTTGCTCAGGTACAATCATTAGCGCTTGTTAAAGGCCTTCAAATGCTCTAGGCTGTGTCTTGTTAAGATTATTAAATGAATCTTTCACTTACCTCCTGGTTATTTTCCAATTTGTTTGAAGATGTCTCCAATTAAATCTCCTTCATAGAAGACAAATTCCCCTAACAAGGGGCAGTTTGCAGCTCAGAGTTCCAGGTATCCTCTCCATGATCCCAAAGCAGCTTGTGTCACTTGACCTCTAGCAAGAAAAAACTTTCTATTCTGCCTTTTTTTTTTTTCCCGTTTCTACAGTGTTCAACAGTTTTCAAGGCTTCTGCTTCCATGAACTCCTCTGTTTCATTTGAAATTCCTACAGATCTTTCTGGTGCTGTCTGACCCATGTTCACATCTAAGCATATTTATTTTTGTTGCCACCGTAAACAAGGCTGTAAGATAAGGGGGCAAGAGGCCTTTAGGTAGGGTGTATCCATTCTTTTGTTCTCTGCACTCAGACAAAGGGCAAAGTGAGAACTGCTTAAAAGCCAACTAGTTCAGATTTAATGGCACACGGTTTAGCAAGTTGACAGAAAAAAAAAAAAACAAACCAGGGTGGCATGCTGGTAGAGAAAATATTGATCTGATGGGGATGCAAAACAGAACAGTTGCAAGGAAAAATAAACAAGATAAGAAAATTACACCACAGGTTAAGGTTTTTTGGCAGGGTGAGGTGAAGGGGAAGAAGAGGAGGTGTCTTGTATTTTACTTTTAAGCTTACAAGTGTATTACATTATCTCCCTTAACAGGTTTTCTTCTGTTTGACACACAAAAAAAAAAAATCAATCATAAGATTATACTGTGGTTTTGGGTAATGTAGGAAATGTTGACATCTTCTGAGATAATGACGTTTTGTGAAGAAAATATCCTTGGTTTTTTTGACTTTCAGTGCATAACATGAAGGAGTTTAGATGCAGATGATATACTGGGTCTCTTTGGAAGCTTGAAAACAGATTGTTACTTTGCATAATCAACTTACTGATACCCAGTGATGAGTAACTCTACGTGAACCACAGACAAACATTTCCAAAACAAAACTGCAAAGGTGCTGACTTGTTTATTGGCACAAACTGCTTTGGGTTCCTCTTAAACACCATTTCCTCATCACCTAAAAATGGCAAGTAAATAATTCAATTAGTAACAGCAGTCTTGATACCACCACAGGAAGGTAGGGTGGTAGTCAGGGCTCTGAGGACAAACCCACCCTACACTGGTGCTGTCCATCAGCAAGTTGATTTGAAACTGTAAAGCACAATTTAAAGGCTAACTGCTTATTTTGTCTTGAGCTGCCTGAGATATGTACTACATTTTCTGAGCACCAGTATTTGTCCTGTTGCTCAGATATCGTCTGTCTTCATTAATAAAATTTTAAGAGAGCACACAGGCTGTAAGCAGTATTTAAAATTTGCATAGACCCATCCATTCTGGAAATAGCATTGAACTTTGTTCATTAGCTCTCCCAAGATTATCAGCTCTATTACCATATGAATATTCTGAGTGTTACAAAACAGTTGTATGCTACCATGCATTTTCTAAAACAGAAAATTGAAAAATCCGCAAGAACAGAGTATCAGTATTCACAAAGAACAAAAACATTTTAAAAAATCCCCCAAACTGTACATTAAATTGTCAAGTGAAAAAGAAGAACTAGTTTTTCAGTATCATGGACATTAGATACAATTAAGGCATGTAGAGGAAAAAATAAATCTGGGATTGTCAGTTATCCAAATATAAAAAGTATGCCTAGGCCCAGAATTAAGTAATATGATATTAAAAGTGTTGGACATGGGAGAGGGGATGAAAATATTAAAATGATTGACCAAATTTCTATTTGTTTTTATCTTATTTCATCCTTGTGTTTTTAAATTTTATTTTATTTTGTTTTATTTATGTCATACCTTTTTCCGCTACATAGCTGCACTGTTGTAAAAGAGATATATAAAAATATCTCTTCTCCTAGATTCATCTTGAACATTTTCCACAAGCTGGTCTCATAATCTATTTGGGAAAGATGGTGCTAACTTGTTATCCTGTTGCTAGATTATCTAAATTTCTCTCAAATAACAGTGGCAATATTTTTACTCACAAAAATTAAACTTGACTCACAAAATGTTTGCAAACACGAATAACTCTTTCTTTCCCTTTGACGGATGTACCTTTTTGACACTCCAATCAAAACTAGCAATTCCTTGTTGATTGGTGTAACACACATTTATTTCTATGGAATCAGGATTGTTATTTTCCAATTAGTATTTTAGAAACTGATACTGCTTTTCCAGTACCATCTCTATGGTGAATATTACAGATTCGTCAATTCATGAATAATAGATGTTGTTTAAAACAGTCGTTGATTGGTCAAAATGGCCCAAATGCTTCTCCAGCGGCTTTCCACTTTTTGTTGAATTTTCAAATTTTGTATTTTTATAACGTGAAGTGCCACCTAGACGTTTGGAGTTCCTTATGTTGTTCATTTCCTTTGAGAGTGGCACTGCTACCACACAAGATGATGATGAGACAGTCTAAGGATAAAACATGTTTGGAAGGCACTTGGCATATATTATTAAATGAATGGGAAATGATCATTTAAAGCAGCAGATGATTAGAAAGGAAGGCATATTTTACTTGCAAATAGGGCACAAGTTGGCAAGTAAACTTGAACAGGTTTTAATACTATTGAAATGTCATGTTAGTACTTTGTGAACATTTGCAGGAGGAGCCTTAGCACCAAAACACTCTTGCTAAAAGGAGTCCTGGGAGAATATTTCTGTAAGGAAGAAATGTCTCTAATGAGGGAGATACTATGAACTTGTCAGAAATATTGTTAAATTAGTGGACATATGCTGTCTCGTTGCAACATATCTTGTGGTAAATAAATTTAAATTTATTTAAATGTCAGAACACTGTGTAAGGAACTCTTGGAGGAAATTCATGTTAAAAATCAAAGCTCAAGCTCCTTTGTTAAATATTTGATTATGCACGCCCCACATTTTCAGCAATAATGTATCCATTGGAGTATACAGTAATCATCTTTTCCCGCCATTTTATTGTTTCTGACTACTTTTCAGATAACTTGAAAATAAGTATTCTACAACTTTAAGATCTGAAGATTAGTTAATGGCTTAACTCTTTCCCCCTGAAGCAAAAGACCTTTGTGTCTGAGGATGGGAATGCAACTTGGAGTTGGGAGAAGCATCTGACAGGGTTAATGCTGTTGCAGTTCTATCCCTGTAAGTCTTGGAAAAATTTTTCCTCTTTTTGGAGCAAAGAGAAATAGATCTAAGACAGAGGTGGAAGGAAAAATCCCAAATTGTTACTGATCCTCTTCAGGGTATCCCTTCAGGTAAAAAGAAGACTGAAGGAAAAAGGACAATGTAGGGAAAAGATAAAGACAGGTGAGAAAAGATAAAAAGAGGGATCTGCAAAATGCAGTCAAATGTCAAAGGAATCCTTGACACAAGGAAGTAGATGGAAATCCATGCTATATGTCTCCCGATGTCTTAAAATCAATGCAATAAGTAGAAGAAAAAGTAGAGCAGCACTAAGCAGGAAAATTAACACATTTCATAGCCCATGGCACATGGATTGCAACATTTCTTTAAGTTGGCTGATACATACATTGATTGAGGATGTAAAAAACAGTTTGTTATTATTTAAATAAAAGTGTTTAAATCATTTGGGATTACAAAGGGAAAAAAGAAATCTAAAAGACACACCTAACCTGATGCAATACTGCCTGTCCAAATTCCTCAGCCAGCACAGAAATGTACATTAGGAGGTGAAGTCCCCCATCACTCCAATGAGATCATGAATTTAGGCTTGAAGTTAACAATGACCTTTTGTGATTCTCTCACATCCTCAAAATTATGGGAGGATTTAACTGAAGGACAAAAAGAATCACTGAGACTGACATTTCCACATGCACGAGCACAGTACCAAATTATGAGTGTTATAATATTATTATTATTATTATACAAATAATATATACTATCCTTAGATAATGCCTATAAGTATTATTCATTGGCAGAAGAGGATTTTCTTTCCCTCAGTCCTGTGTTAGCACATCTAAGACACACCCTATTAGTGGTCAAACAATTTACCATGTAAAGTTTAGATGGTAACTCTAGATACAACGTATTTCTATTAGGTACAGAGCGTAACAAAAATCTAACATACAACCTGTGTTTGACTACACTAGGACTCTGTTAATCACAACACTTTTCTTTTTACTGTGATATTTTTAAGGGTATCTTTTCTTCAAATTAATTTGTCATAACATTTACTTTGTGACAAATATCAAGACACATAATGGGTTGTGTAATATGGTTTTCACAGGATAAATCACCCTCTGGAAGATAACAAAGAGAACATTCCAGATGAGAGGAACTGCTAAACCCTTCAGTCTGAACTGTGTTATTCTCCCTATTTATGAAATATATGATACCTGTATCAGATAAATGGTATTTTATTGTCCCAGCCTACTTCTCATAAAACCTCTCCCTTTCCAATGCTCCACACACTTTGTCACATAAAAGCATTAATGCTAGAGGTGCTTTTATTTCTGGATTTACCTATGATTAATTTTTTTTTGAAGGCAACAGTTTTTTAATATAGAAATAGTATCACTTTTCAATCAGTTGACCTTAGTTTTCCATCAGTGATATACCCAGGTTCCTGCTCCATACAAATTTAACAAAGGTAATCATCTGAGATGGAAATGTTACATAAGGAAGAAAGTTGGATTTTCCTTTTAAAGTTGAGGGGTGTTTGTTGTATTTTTGTCTGCTTATTTGTTTTTATTTTGTTATTTGAGAACACAGAGAGATATGACCTGTGTTTAGAAATTTGATAATAATTTCTTTGAAGGAATCTAATGCCCTCACTCTTTTGACCAGATGAGCATTTCCTACTTACATACATTCTCCAAGTCTTAAATCACTGAAAATTTTTGGTTTTTATACTTTATGCTCAAAATCAGGAGAATAATTTAGTCTGGTGCGATGTAATGTACATTTGATATTCCCAAAGTATTTTTTTTTCTCCTACAGTTGTTTCCCAGGTGCAAGGCTTTCTGAGTGATGAAAAGAATTGATACATAAAAGAAACTAATAGGAGGAGAAAATTACAGAACCAGATTTTAATGCTGCCATTAAAACAGTGAACCTGGATGATATTTACTGCATAGATTTTTATCCTACAGTAACAATATTTTTACTGCATATTTTACCATGCTTTATTGTTCCACAGAGGGGGTTGAAGAAACAGTGCAAATATTACCTGTAGTTCCTAAGTTTCAAATAGTGAACCTCAGGTGACACTGAATTATTGATCAGAGCACATTCTCAGCACAAAGGCCAGAGGGAGAATATTCACAAATATTCATGTTATCAAACAAACCCCATCTTGATATAGAACACTAAGTGTCAGGTAGTCTCACATCTTCAATATTCTCCTAAGAATTGTTTTTGGAGATTCATGGTTACTTCTTAATCAACATTATTTTATCCATGGTTTCTAAAAAATTGGCAGAGCTTTTCAGAAGGCAGACTGTTCACCTAGTTTCCAAGCTTGGGACCAATGTTTATTTTTGCTATCTCAATTTGATTTGACGATATGCGGAAGCTGTCACCATCTGCTTCTATCTTATGAGATTTGCCTAGCCATGTGAAAAATAATGAATGTGACCAGAATGTGCAGGTTGGTGAAAAAAATCACCTGGATATGCTACTTTGATTTTAATGAAAAAGGAACAAATAATATAATGAGCATTGTTGAATCCCCACACACATTCTCCCCATTTAAAAACAAAGCTACTGAAAATAATTTCCAAAGAAGAAAGATATTTGTGACAAAACCACTTTCAGAACCTAGAGCAAAAATTTGATATTGCTATAAATGTTTAAGTTATAAAGTTGCAAGTTATTGAACTGCATTGTAGGTAGATGAAAGAAACAAAAGGCTTAGATATCACCTGTAAAAGCATTAGCAAAGATATTAAATTTTTAATTAAAATACCAGTCAGAAATCTACATCAAATATCTATGAGAAAGAAATAACTCAATATACATATACGCATAAGTATAAAATCAGAAATATATGCAAATGCAGAAAAAGAGGATTTTCCTATGAGTAGCTAGTTCATATCCAGGATTGCTCAAATGGCTGGAAGCCCTGACATTTAGTATCTCTCTAGTGTGTTTCATTTGCAAATGGAAAGTAAAAGCAGATTGTAAATTTTTTTCTGCTAACACCAGCACCTGAAATATTAGTTAAGACAAGGATGCAGCAGTTGCCTCTATCCTCCTCATATTTCCTCCTGTCAGCTTCCTTTCTGCCCAGCAAGTTAGTCACAGAGGAAAGAAGGTAAGAAAAAACCCCACTTTTACATTGTGATGAATCTGTCGAAGTCATTTAAATTGCCTTGGAATAGCACTGCTCCAGGACAGAGGGAGAAAGCAGCTGTAACAAATTCAGGAGAGAATCAGTTGTTCACTTGCCACCACCTTTTCTTATCTCCTTGCTCAAAGATTTGCTATTTCCTTAGATATACAAAAAAATAGACTGGATAAAAGGCTTCTGGTTCAATTTGGTTGAGATTCATTACTTTAGATCCTCTGAGATCTATTCAGGAAAACTTTTGATTTCTTTTGGAATCTTTTTTATCTGTTGGAGGGCAACTAGAAGTACCTAGTCCAAATTCTTCTGTAGTTGCTATTCTTTTCCTAGTTAAAAAAAAAAAAAAAATTAAATACTTTGAGAAAGAAAAGTGTCTCTGCTCACTGTACAAACAATCAGAAGCTTAATTCTCATGCCATAATTAGTTGTGTTTTCTTTTGAGTCCCTTTCAAATTGTGATTCTTCAGGTTGAGAGGAGTGTAAATGTACAACTTACAGGGTTTGCTAAATCTTTGTGGAAGGTAAAAGGAAAGAAAATTTCCTTGATCCTGATGAGTGTGTTGGGAAGAGGGAAGGGGAAGCCAAAACCTGCATATTTAAATTCTTTTCTTCAGGTAAATGATGTTCATGAATACAAAACTCCCCATGTAAATCTTCCAGTATCCTTTTGTCCAAACTACCCCTCCAAACTCCACTAGCTTCATCTGCATCCACATCCTTGCTCTGCCAAAGCCAATATTAAGTTCTGTTTTGGTTTTAAAAATTATAGATATATTATTTTAAACAGAAAGCCTTCTAATCTTAATGATATTCCTAAGTCTTATATTTTCCCTTATCCTTCATAAATTTTAATTTCTTGGATGTTTTCCTGGCAGAAATCTAATTCGCTGCCATCTTTTTATTGCTAACATTAATACCCTGTTTACAACAATTACTATAACTCATTCTAGCTAAAGGTTGAGACCTGAAAAAAATATTGTCCATCTCCGATTTTTTAAAAGTACAAATCTCAGTGAATAATGTAACTTCAGTCCCAATGTGGAAGTATTATTTCAAAGAGAATGACAATAATGATCTTTAAATTACATGACCCAATTCTCCTCTGACTTTTATGTTTTCCTGTAAATCAGGGGTACATTTTTGAAGGCTATAAAGTTGCCCTGACCTTTAATTATAAAGGTAACTGCAGAATCAGATTGTGTTTTTAATACCCTCAGACAGAAATAAGACACGGATCCCCGCGCTTAGAGACTCTATTTAGTTCACCTTGATGAAAAGAGGAGGTAAGGACTACAGATAGGTCTTGTGGCATTTCAGAGGGCTGAAAACAATACCCACTTCTTCAAAGCCTTGGGCAGCAAAACATCTGGTATTCCCTCATCAAAAAAAAACCAGTGTTCCACACTGTCCCTTACTCTACGAAAGTGAGAACCTCCAGCAGAAGGCTGGGACCTTTCAGTCATCATGGGAAGCTCTGAAAGTGCCTTCTTCACTTCTTTGGGGAAGCTTTCAGATCAGAAGGGAGCATGCTGTGTCATAGATTTTGTGTAGAATTGTTTTTGTATTACAAATATAATAATAATTGCAATTAAAATCTCCCACAATTCTTTTCCCCAACAAAATAAACAAATATAATATTCATAAAGTCAGGTATTGAGGCTGGAAATCTTCCTTGTAGCCTTCAACAGGTTTATGCCTTCAGTTCTCAGCGTCTGCCATAATTTTTTTTTTTTCTTTTGCCTCTTTTTTGTTATCTCTCTTCCTGGTTGTCTTTCTTTATGTAAATTTCAATTTCTTAGGTGCTGATCATGTCATACCAGCAGTAACAAGAAGAGGTTGTTCAGTATAGGTGGAATCTTCTGAAGTTTTAGTAATGAACAGCTCTACAGATTAAATGTGAAGTGTTTTCTTTTAAAGACTGTGGTCAGCATTGAAACTTTGGGAATGATTCTGTGCATGGAAAGGAAATGGACAAAAGAGTGCACAGAATGTAAGGGCTTGGTAACTTCCCATTCCAGAGGGCAGGTTTTTGATAAAACTATGGATGCTCACCAGATGTCATGCATGAACACATTACTATTGTGCGATGAAACTGGAATATTGCTGCCTGAAGAGCCAGGTGAAATTGCAGTTTCTAGTTCAGAGAAAATTCCATTAATTTCTTCCCTTAAAAGAAGGAAGACCGTAATGAGAATGTAGTAACACCAGTGCTCCTCTTAAATCTGAACTTTCACACAAATTACCCAAAACAATCAAGAGTATTTGAGCCTTGTATTTCCTCATCAGCTGCTTGAGTTTTATTTGGTTTGGATTTTTATCAGTCCTCCATCCTTAAACACCCAAATCTTCCCTTGTCATCAACTTATATTGTACCATGGCTGGACATTGCCCAGATAAAAGGAAAAGTGACCAAAATCTCCCAGCTTGTTTTTTTCCTAACATCAATATATTGACACCAGTAAAGTCTAAAGGATTATGACAGTTGTGCTGTCTGTGCCTGAGAAACTACAAGGCACAAGACAAGCTGCAATAAGCATTTGGGTCAGGACTTGTGTCAATGGAAGCAGGGTGAACTTTCAAAAGAAACAGCAGGCAGCCTAGGTTAGCCTCAAAAGAGATAAGGAACAAAAAAGAGGTCTAGCTGTCTTGGCCTTTTGGCCCAGGGACAAAAAACCTCCAGTGAAGTGTTAGGAAATTCCTGTGGGGATATATCTTAACTTTAAAGAAGAGCATTTCAAGTGCAATGGTTTTTAAAAGGATTTAAAAGGAATTTATAACTACAAACTTGAAGCCAGACTTCTTTCTGATATTGTATGTCAACAGATATTTACAGTATATTGTGGTCAAATTCACTGGTGGTAGTAAAAATTCAGATTGGTAGTATGAAAATATCATTTTAACTATAGACTTAGTTTTGTTGGTTTTTTTTGTTTTTTTTTTTTTTTCCTGAAGCATTTTGTGATGTTTAAATTGTATTTAATCAGAGAGGACATTTTCTGTGAAATTGAAGGCAATGGTAAGTTAAAAGAACCTCAGCTTGAGTTGGCAGAAAGCAATTTAGTTATTTTTGTAATTCTGATGTATTTCCAAGGTCACAAACAAGACTGATTTATACAGGAAATATGAGTTAGAAAGGCTGTTTAAGTGAGCTGTAAATACTTTGCTTAGATGTGCCTAGATGGATTTATTTCTTCCATCAGCTGCACTGAAAAATTATGATTTACCAGTAATCTTATTTCACAATTCAGTGATAGTGATAACTTTTCTTGAAAAGAAATTATTCCCCCCCTTCTGCAAAATAAACTAATATTCAAAGTAAATCATTCAGAATTTTAAAGGATGCCCTGGAACTCTGCTTATCCAAGGGATACATCTGCTAAGGAGTACTCAGCATAACAGAAACATGAACTGAAAGGGTCAAAGAAGACTTTTACGCAGGTGGCTGTTAATGAGAATGTTCCCTAAGTATTGGATGAAAGGGGAGACACACAGATTAAATGAAAAATAAATTACCACACCCAGTATACTGCTTTACCAACAATAATCTTCCAAACATCTTTTTTCATTATTGCCTTTTCACTTTTGAGAAAAATGTCTCAACTGAACCCAGCCAAATTCTATCTATAATGTGGGCCATCAGCTTTTACTTATTTTCCAGGGATTCAGTAAAAATATTCAAAGTGACGTGTTTGAGGCAGGAAATAATAAGCATCTATCTCAAAAAAGTTGTTATGAAAAGATATCTAGAGTGTAATCACCTCTTTCACCCCTTTCAGAATTTCCTAAAGATGGGACTCAGGTCCCACTCTGTGCTGTTAAAATCAGTGGCAGGTGAGTTGCAGAGCTGGTCCTGGCAGGCAAAGGCAAGAGGGCACACATTCACAGCATCACACAGAATAAGTCGTTGCCTCAGCCTCAAGTACAATATTCTCATTTTCCAAAGCTTCTCCAAGTCTGGGGCAGGAGATGAGTTGGTGGAAAGGAAAGAGATTGTCAGGTGTCCTGCTAAAAGGAACTCCCTCAGAGAAAAAGACATGATCTCCTGGAAACAACCACCTCCTCCCCTCCCCAGGCTTCCCAAAATGCCCTAAAGGTAGTAAGAAAAACTTCAAGAGAAAATACTGAGAAGGTGACAAGAAAGAGAAAGGCACAACTATTTATTTGCTCAAAAGATGTTCATTCCTGTGGACCTCAGAAATAAGAAAAGCAGTGATGAATTACAGGCACACTCAGGGAGGGCAGGAAAGAAGTCAGACAAATGAACATGGTGGGAACTCTGATCTCTCCATAGCAAGCAACCTTTGAATGAATAATTCAAAAATAAGTGTTCTGAGATGGAATAAGGTTAGCAAAAATCTTCATTTCCATAAGTTTACTGAAAAAGAAACTTATCTCTTTTGTCAAACAAAAATAAGTTTAAAACAAAAAATACTCTAAAGCAGGGTACTTAATCTGCACAGGATTCACAGGTTCATTTTCAGGTTAGCATTTGAGGACTTGAGCTTTTTGCCTTTAAAGCAAAAACCTGGCTTTAGCCTTTTTTTAACAAAATTGCTCCATACTTAGCTTTGACCCCAGTAATTCAATATCTGCTTTTCATAACTGCAGCAGTATCTGGAACTTTGCTTAAAATTACAATACCAGCATCAGAGGAAACACAGTAGGAAAGAATCTATAGCTTCTCTGAAATGCAAACAAGGTAAATGGTAGAAAGCAAACATAAAAGTCTACTGGCTGATAAAGTATATTGGTTTTTCATTACTTACACTCATTATTGATACAAGAACCTGTCACTGCAAATTTATTCTAAGACACCTATTAACCAGTAGACAACAAAAAGATTTAAATTCTTACTCCTACTTTGTGGGTAGCAAAAAAGCATCATTCTAAACAAGCCACTAAAAAGAGCTGATCAGTGACTAATTGCCACCCATAATCACTATTCTGCCTCATTATTTCTTACATCTTGTGACACCTGGACATTTAAAACTCTCCATGAGTGCAAGGTTAAAAACTGATTTAAAAATATAAAAAAAAGAGAAAACGTTTGTCACTGGCTCTCAAAGAGCTGAATTTTCCAAAGCTGTTCCTCCTCCTTTGTCCGTTCAGGAGCACAAATTAAGCACAACGAAGCTTGTGAAGTGCAAAGAATTTTAAAGTACCCAAACTGTAATGAAAACCCACTCTTCACATTGTTTGTATGAGTTTTCCTCTCTAGCTAAGAGCATCACATCTGCTGACTAACGCAGCTTTCAGCTAAATTCAAGGCACCAGCCAAGAGAACACAAAGGACTGAAAAACCCCTACAAGAAGAACAACAAATCAGTTATTAGTCTTTTGCATCAAATCATGTGTTATTCTAAAAAAATTGCTGCAAAAAAAAAAGCTTCCTGCCAAAATGTCTGTGACATATGCTTGCATTAGAGAATATTTTATCTTAGAAGGAAGCATATTTTGGGGGAATGGGGAAAAAAGACATGAGCAATGACAATAAAGAACTAGGATTAATTTTATTCTTTTTTCCTTTCCCATTCCTCCAGTCTAAATGACATTTGTAATTTTTCAGTACCTACGTTCCTACACTTACATTTTCTTTTACTGTCACTGTTCTTTTTTTCCTCATATGCCTTACTCTCCAATCAATAGATGCTTTTTTCCTCCCTGAAAACCACTAACACATACCAGAGAAATGCATTTGAACCCTCGGGGTGAACAGCACTGGTAGCCACTGGGTAGCCACTGGGTAGCACTGCTAGTGCAAAGTTGCCCATGCCCCAACAGGAAATGAGAAAAGACATCCAACGATTTCCTACCAGAAGAGAAAAAATTGAGGTCACTACTCTACTGGAGAACTGTGATCCTTTAGCAAAAAAAAATCCCACACAAGATTATAATTCATCTACTATAAATATGAAGGCAATTTCCTCTCTATAAAATTGCTTTTCTATTTCCTCAGAATTCACAGATTTATTCCAAGGCTGATGTTCTTGGGAGGTGGCAGGTCACAGGTAATTTTAATCCCAATGTAAGTAGATATAAAAAGGCAAAAACAAATAAACCCTTTGTTTTCTTGAAAGAAAGTAAAATTACTAGGAGACCAGTTGAACTGGAAAATGAAAACTAGAAGCAGTGATTTGAGAGCTAATAAATAAGATTTAAAATTCAAGAGTCTCATATTGCAGTAGCTGATCCATTACTGATTCTGAGACAATAGGTCCTCTTGCTGTTATTCTTGATTAATGAGAATGTGTTTTCTGTTCTCAGTTATGGCCCTTTCTGGGCCCATCCTCTTTAATTTTAGCCATTATGAATATTTCTTAGGGTTCAGCATGTGCAGTCTTGAAGGAGCATGGTAAAGGACACCAGAGGAAAATTCCTTGCCCAGGAGCATTATAAAAACTCCCCCAAGCAAATTAAAAAAAAAAAAAAAACAAACAACAAGACAATAAACTTACTGGAACTCCAGGGATCTTGTTTAGTGTCAGATTCAAATCATTGAGAAGCTTTTCTTAGTGTGGACTTGAACAAATTGGAAAGCAAGATACAGTAGTAGCACAGTTCTGATATAACAAATTGCTCTTTATTTAAAGTTACTTTTTAAAAACGAATAAGATTTTAAAGCCTGTCAAAGATGGCACGCAAAGATAAAAATAAAGAAGTGTCAGGAACAAAAGTGTTCTTTTCCTCTTCCTCTGAATTAATTTGCATGTCAGTCAAGAAATCTGTCAATGCATATGCAATATAAGCACCATGACTTACACTGCTCAAAGCGTAGGAAAAAAAAGAACAAGAAGAACCAAAGAAGAGGAAAGCAACAGCTGTGATGAGCAAGGATTCTTCCCATCTATAGCATGTATTCAGCTATAACAATACACCCAAAGATGGTGAAGAAACGATGACAGAACTGTCAATTATAGCTGAGAGGAGTGTAAACAGAGATACAAAATCTGCTGAGCAGAACTGACGCCAGGTGGTGAGGCTCCTCTGCCGACCCGCCCCACCAGGCAGAGCACAAACCCTGCTGAGCTGCAGGGACCCCACTCCCAGCCTTCCCAGACTAAGGACACAGTGCTGGGAGCAGCTTTCAGCAGAGAACAAGCTAAAATAAATAAGGTCCTAATGGGAAAGGCACAAAAGGTGTTGGTTGAGATGTAAATCAGATTATTGATTGCTGTGTTTCAAATTCATCTGAACTCCAGGAAAGGGAATGGCTTAGGACCCACACCTAAAGTCTTGTTTGTCCAAGTGAAGGAGAAGTAGAAATTCAATTTGTTTAGAGGGTTTTGCAGCTTGCTTAGAGGTGTGGGAGTTAGCCAAACTGAAGCAACTCTAAACCTAAGGCCGTGGGAAACCCCTTTCTACTTGTAGCAAGCAGTAAAGGCTCATGGGAGTTTGCATGTTAATGAAGTTGTTCCATATAAGGTTATGTTTTTTGGTTGGTCAGTTATGTTATATGAATAAGGTTATGTTCTCAGTTTGAGTTTCTGATTGGACCCTTACCCTCAGACCTACCCTATAGATTGTCATGTTTTCCTCAGTTCTGGGTCTTTGATAGGTTGCCCCCCCAGAGTTCTCTTGGGTACTGTGCACAGTTTTGGGGCACCATCCCTATTTTCTTTTATCCCTTATTAAAATGTTCTTTGTCTTGTGCCAACCATCGTTCCCACTCCTAATTATTTTCTTGCCACCCTCTGCCCTGAAGTCAGGGAACCTAAAGGTTTGTCGCAGCTACCCTCACTGTGACATAGAGGTGTCTTTCCAGTAAATCTTTAATTTCAATCTTTGCTTCATAAAAAATTCATTGTGTTTTCCAGCATTCAACGTGATGAGGACTGTGAGGTAAATGAATGCTGTTTACTATACCACTAATCAAGCTAAAAGCAAATTTACGAAATTTAACCAAATTCAACCAAAATCCCACAAACTCCTTGATTTGGAATGTGGAACCAGAGTAACTTCAAGATTTGGAATGTGGAACCACAGTAACTTCAGGCTTTGTGATTATGAAAGACCCGAGGAAACAGTAACAACTTGTCTTCAGTTCCCACTGGGTTTGTGTTGAACATGAACAGCAACTCTGCTCAAGTCATAATAAGGTGGGACAGAATTCAGTTTCAGCATTGTCCCAGGAGAAGGGTGCAGCAAGGAAGAGTAGGAAAAAACCCAACCTACAAACCAACACAAAAAGCTTAACATCACTTTAGTCTCAGGAACAAGCAGCTCCAGCCAACTGCATGAAGAATGATCTGCTGACTAATGAGTTCCTATTTCTTACATGTATTCACATATTAATTTTGCTCCAACTATAGATTTGAAGGTACCAACCCAGGCAGCAGGCATTGCTGGACTGGAATTTTAAGTTATAGGTAATGCAATGAAAAGTGAGACATATTAAACATCTTTTAGGTCATTAAGGTTCCTTCATTCTGAGCTTGTTGCTCAGATAAAGCAGCCAAGCCCTTCTTCCACAAACAAACAAGGGATTGTCTTATCAATCAAAATCTGTCTCAAGAAATAATGTTTCATGTGATAATGTTTTTAATTCACTTCTCCATAACATTCCATCTCTATATGGGAGTTATGGCTAAATTCCTTTAAGTGAGCAGTTTCAGACTCCCATTTCCAACCTGAGAATGAAGTGCCTTACTCTGCTATTCCAGACTTCATAGAAAACACTCAGATTCTTTTGATGATGTTTTTTGCAAAATCAATAGACTGTATCTTTGGGGTAGAAAAGGTGTGGGTAAGAATATCAAGGAATTCACCAGGAAATTGAAGGTACCTGATTTTCATTCTCTGCTCCAGTGCCTTTTGAAGATTTTTGTGTTAAGTAACCTATGAATAAAATACAAATACTGTTAGGGCAACCCATGGGAACTAGAGAGCTCCACCATACCATATCAGTTAATGCATATTTGCTTTTTAATTCTTTCTCTTGGTGTCCTAATTTTGTCAACAACAGCAAAAAAATCAAACTTACAGCATGGTTGATAAGGCTGACTGGTGAAGAGCAAGACATCAAATTTGGTTCCCTTAACATTAAAGTTACTATTCTAAAAGCTCAGTTATTATATTTAAAAGGTAAAAGAAATGCAAGGAAAGGAAATTTCAACTCTCAATTATTTTATTTGCAGTTCTGCTCTACCATCAAAGAGATGCCTAAAGTGCCTCTTCTCATAGGATTTAGGCATTAGGAGCTCAGCATGAAGCTACTCAGCCTCATGGAGACCTTCCAGTCTCTAATACAGAAACATCTGGATATTATTCATTTTCCAGGGTCATAAGGAATGTGTTGCTATGAACCCTGCATTTGGCCTTCACACTTTGAAAGCAAATAAGATTGTGGAATTGTAGCAACAGAACAGCAAACCACCCATATGCATCTCTCTGGTAGCAAGGGGGATTTTATTTTGGAATAAAACCGTTTTCACCCACAGACTTTCACACCAGTGGGCATGCATTCAAGTGGTGCTGATAGCTAGGTTTCCTTGGGATGGTGGCTGACAGGGAAAGCAGTGGCCAAGGTTTAGCCAGGAAGAGGAGAGATGGTGACTATCAAGATTTTATTATGTCTTTTGGAGAGTTTTGCAGTTAGTGATCATGTGCTGGTTTTGTATGTGCCTTTTTCACTCTTTCTGAGCAGATGGTGATCAGGACATTTTGCCTCTCTGGAGTATTTCACCTCCATGAGTCACTGTCATCTGTTGACTGTTTAATCTCTTATCTGGGTGTGATAAATCTTCAGTCATGTCTCACCTTCTTACTGCTGCTTACTGATCACTCATGTCTTTTGAGCAAGCTGCCCTCTTCCTAGTCTTGGAGCTGCTGAGAAGCTGCATGGAAATGCACCAAATATCTACATAACCTCCTAATGTAGACGCTGCCCAACTGTGCCAGTCCCGAGTGGCTTCTTCTGGTCTTTCCACAGTCATTCATACAGTCCTACTCGAGCCTGTTTTAGTGTTTGAACTACAGAACTCCCCAGTGGGAGATCAGAAAAGATGACTCAGATTATCAGATCCCCTCTGTGAACCTTAATTTTACTGCAAAATGAAGAACAGATATGGGTTTTAGGAAATCAGAAAATATGGTGAATTAGAAAGAAAATTGCATTGCTTCTATACCTTTGTTAGACCATTCTTGATTTTAGAGACTATGGAGTCTTTGAGGCTACTTCAGTCATCAATAACAAACTCAAAAAACTGAAGTTAAAAGATGCAAGCAAGAGGAGTTTCCTGCAAGTAAGATTTATAAATAAATTCAAATCAATGAGACTTCTGCTATTGCCATGTTAATGTTTCATGACATAGGGGAGTCCTAATATCTCCATTTTCCCTATTTCCCCATCAGCTCTGGTAAAGAAGCACAAGTGCATATTTAAATGCTGCGACAATTGGCAGTGTATGCATAGCCTTAGAGACTGGTCCACTGGTCTGGGTGTCCAGAGGTGCACTGGCCCAAACAGAGCTGTTGAAAATAAAACAAAAACACCCAAACAAGCCTCCAAAACCCAAGCAACCAAAAACAAAAACAGACAACAACATAAACAAAAAAAAATTTAAAAAATCCAAAAACTGTTCCTATGTTGCAAGAAAATTCAAATAATCTGATGTGATTTATAGCAGAGATAAATACTGTGAAAGCATAAAACACTAAAATTATATCTTGAGTATTTCTCTGACCCCTAACACTCAGCAGGCTGTTACATCTGGGTTTTTTTTTTTTTTCAAGCTCCCTTGTATCCCACATAAAAGCTCACTATAAATTTATTTCCATTCCTGTCAGGTCTTACTTTCATTATTTTCTGGAACATATTTCTCCCCTATGAAGTGCTGTTTAGCTGAATTGAGAAGTTCAGATAAATGTGCAGATTTTAAAAATAGAAGCATTTCATCATGCTGAAATCAGGGTTGTTGTCATTTTTAGCAATGCTCATTTAGTACTAAAAGCTTTTAAGAATGTATGCAAAATAAAATCTAACATTTAAAGCTTCAGTGTACTTTAAAATAGGATGGATTTGGATTTTTCTTCTTGAGCATTAAGATACTATCACATTTTTATTTTCAAGAAACTTGCCATAAAAATGGAAAATCTGAAATCCTTTTCAGGGCTACTTATTCTCTGGATTTTTACAAATTTTGATCCAAATTAATAGCTAGTTAGATTTGGATTGACTTTTGAACTTACATTTCAATTTATGGCATCTAATTGGTCTTCTGGGAGCTTGTCTTCAAAATCTGGATTCCTACAAGACCAATAATGCAACAGGCACACAGGTAAGCAACTGTGTTACAATCAGTTTTTACAAAAAGATTAAGCAGTTATTTATGAGAATAAGTTCAGGCATGTCAATGCCACATTATCAACTTTCCTATGAATTAGAATGCAAAGAATTTAAATATACAAGAGTTATTATTACTACTATAAGTCAAATAAATTTCATATAAGGCTATATATTTTAATGTTGTGTGAACTCTGCAAGAAGTTCAAGGTCCTAATCTCAACATGAAAAATAAATTTGCCAGTTATCGTGTCTCTTCTTTGCCTGCTTCATGGGCCAAATCCTTAAAACTATTGAAAATTTCAAGCAATTTTGAGCAGATCAGATTTCATTCACTGTAAACTCATACATATGTGACTTTTACCAGCACAGCCTTCTGTGCATGCAGAACCAGAGCATTCCTTATCCTCCCTCAATATCCCTTTTAAAAGCACATCCTCTGAACAAGATAACTATGATTTTTAGAGATTCATTCCATCTAAGGGCTATTTCATTGAATTATATACTTATTATTTTTATTATACTTATTATTTTATTGAATTATATACTTATATAATATATATTATATTTATTATATGTAATTTTTGTGAAGTTTGAGCTGCCACAGAAGGACCTGAGCTTTGATGTTCATCATCTCAAGGTAGAATCCACCCACACGAGTGTGTTGAATTTATCAATGTTAATTACATTAATGCTTACCTTGGCAAGGAAGCAGAATATAGACATGAATATTGGTGAAAAATTCATAAAGCATGTTCTCCTGTAAAGTAGGTCACATGTTAATGAGCTAAACCTAGCCCCAAATCCACACAAATATATGTAGCTTCAAGCAAGGCTTTGTTGAAGTCAGCAGGACTGCCCAGCATGAAGTCAGGTATTTAAGTATGAGGGCCTCGCTGTTTTGGGATTAGAGTTGCAACTCTAGGATTAAAAAAAAAAAAGAACTGCCTGGTTTTTTTTTTATTCCAAGGATAAAAAAAAAAAAAAAAAAGGTAATTTGAAACCCATGATATTTTCATCAGGAATAAACAGCACAAATCAAATATGTTTTATTTACATTCATGCACTCTGCTGTCTGAAGATGAAGCTGGTTCCATCAGCTTGCCATGAACACATGCTGTGACAAGATACTGTGATTTCAATACTGATATTAAAAGGATATTATTGAGGTTGTAGCAAAAGTTTGTCAGTCAATCTGTGTTTCTAAGATTACACTTTTTCCTTAACAGATGTTTGCCACGTACATAGAGCATCTTGTAATCAATAACTTTAGTTACCCTTCACTAAATAAATTTCTTTGGAAGTCTATATTAGAACAACTGAGAAGTTACAATGGTACCTCAGTTTGCTGGCAGATGTAAACATCCCTCACAAAGGATAACTCTTTTAAAAGAAATAGATGTCACTTCTAAAATACCACCAGGTACTGTAAATAGAGGATTGCGTGAAGTAAAACAGAAATACACAGATACACTCTTCATCCCAGACCATCATGTATCACCACAGATTCCTTTAATCCCACAAAACAGAAGTACATCCACATCCAGGGAAAAGGGCACAGGCAGCTGCTTCTCTGAACAAACAGGGGTTGAGAGAAAACAAAGTGAAGGGCAGGATCAGGCATAACTTTACAACTTCATAATCAGTATGAACTTTGACATTCATGAAGAGAAAAAAAAAAAAAGAGTAAACTCAAAATGTCTCTGAATTATCCACATTTATCCATTCTGTCTGCTTTGGGCTGCAGAACTTTTGCTCATTGTTGGGAAGCCACCTTGCATTCCAGAAGAGCAAAAGTAACATTCCAAACCCCTGTTTTAAACTAGAAAAAAAGACTCCTTCTGGAATCAAGCGCTAATCCTATCTTTGATCAACTGACTTTCTTTCTTACACACAGGTAAATGATGAAAATGAGGATAAAAAAAATCAAATATATAGAAATTCTTTGTTTTCCTGCTGCCATTATAGAAAGAGCATAAATATTTGGATAAAGAAATTAAGCTGCAAAGCCAAATATGAATCAAAATAAGGGCCTTTAGAAATATCAATAATCATACCAAGGATACAACATTTTTAATCTGGGATGCTTTTTAACCACAAAGTCATTTAAACATTTTTTTTATTTTTTTGAAGAGGATAGATCTTTTCAGAAGGTAGTCCATCAGATGCATTAAAAAAAAAACATCTGAGAGGAATTTCAGAGGTGTTGGTTTTATATGATGTTTTCCTACAATTTCCAGGAAATATATCCACCTTGTCTTCATGTAAGATGGAAGCCAAGATATGTTTTCCTTCCAGAGTCATAACCAACATAAGAAAACTGGAATCCTTATTACAACAGGGACATGCAAAATGCCTTGGAAAACAGGGAACACACCCTGTGAAGAAGATGTCCCCATGCAAGGTCAGGACTGCAGAAAAAGAAGTTACAAGATTGCATAAGCATTTCCTCTGGTTATATAAAAGAAAAAAAGCAATTTGTGTTGTACACTGCCCTGATGCATTAAATGTGCCTTGAGAATACCTTTGAAAGGAAGGAGATAAGGGAAAATTTTGTTTTGATCATCGGGGAATCTCAGCATTAAAGATGCATCATGGAGCACACTCAGAAGTGTCCTCAGCAGTGTGAAAGGCACAGCTGCAGCCCAGCTTTAGATACAGGTACCTGAAACCTGAGAGCACTGCGAGCTGGGTGAGAAAATCCCATGTTGAATACAGCCCCAAAAAATAGTGTAGTTAGGTGAAGAAGCAAAATCCAGAACAAATAAAATAAACTGGTTTTGAGAAGAATTTCACCTGTGGAAAACCATGTGACAACATGGCCATAGGGCAGACTGGCAGAGCAGTTCCAACTCCATCTTTTTGTCAAAGCAAGGCATCCCTTTATCCTCTGTGATCCTCTGATTTATGTACTGTCTCTAGCAACATACAGAAGTGATGAGTTTTACAATAGAATTTGAATCTAAAGAAGCCTGATTTCCACATAAATTACAAGTATAGCAGTTGATTTGGAAGTTGGAATTTCTACTCTGCTATGATTTCATTGCAGTTTTGTTACAGGCTTTACCACTGCTATTCCTATCTTTCTGAATCATGAGGGTTTTCCTGACCCCCAAATTCACAGACAATGCTTTAAAAGCACACAAGCCACTTTTTGAAGGCACATAAGAAGAAATTAATTTCTTTGTACTCCCTACTACCATTCTGTATTGAAAGACATCATTATCTTGCAGTTTTACATGCAGAAAGCTTAAAAAAGTAATCATGATGATATGCAAGAGCAGTCTTATATGTCTTGAAGTACTTTTTAAGTTGTGCAAGTAGGGGAGGAACCACAAGCAGCTGAAGAGCTTCTTCTGGCACAGCGAGATGCAACTCATGCAGGATGCAATTCAGCAAGTCAAGAGGAACCATTGCAGCATCTAACGTGACCAGAATGAAAAAAAAAAAAAAAAAGAAAAAATAATCTAAGAAATAATGTCAAACGAATAATATTTTCAGATTCTAATATTTATATTGTCAAATCTGGCCTTGTTAAAATAAATCAACTGCTATCTATCACCTTACCCTCTATTCTCACAAGGATATATTCATAAATATTCACATTTTTGAGATTCTTATTGGAAAAAAGAATTGCCAAATCACATCACTAAGAAAGCTGATAAATGATAGACCACCTGCAGGTAAAAAATATAATTGAAAGCCACACATGATGGTGCAAAAAGGAACAAAAGGAACATTATAGGTGCTTAACAGGAAGTGGATTACTGTTCTAAATCAAATAGAAATCCAAATAGTAAAAGGTTAGAAATCCAAATAGTAAAGGATCCAGTGTAGCACTGGTATCACTTTTGTCTCCCCCTATGGTATTTCTCTCTCATACCTCATTCCTTGAATTATTTTCATAGAAGATTATTTCTGTGTGGATCTGTATGGATCCTTTTCCTTTCCTTATCTTTCTTTGGATCCCTTTTGTCTGCCTAATCTACTTCACATTAAGATGAATGAAACCCCTCTGTGCCATTTGGAAGCAATTTTATTACCATATGTTGTGCAGTGTAAAACTTTGCCTTAATTCTTCTCCATTGTGAACAGGTTGTTGACTCTTATCTTGAAGAGCAGGAGATTTTCTCTCCAGAAAAATCTTAAGAGCAAGAACCCACATGTGAAAAGAATATTTCTTTCCTTACCTGTGTTGCACCTTTGGTAATCTGCAGGAGCACTGTAGCAGGAATATCACCCACCTCATCTAAGAAATTTTATTTTGTGGACTTGGAAGCTAGTGTTGCTGGCACAAAACATAGCTTTGAAAATTTCAACCTCTATAATTAAAATCTATATAGCAGAGAAACAGTGAAGATTATACCATTCCTCATTTTTACAGCTGTACAAAGTTGGTAAGAATTCCAATTAAAGGCATGACCAGCAAAAGGTGGGGAGCAATCAGCAGGGAGAAAAGAGGAGATTTTCTAATTGCAAAGAAAACAATATAGAGGAAGACAAGAAAAAGAAAATTTGCTACAAGCTTCCTTCTGATCATTCATAAAGACTAAATATACTCAAAAACTGGAAACTCCTTTCTTCCAAGCACAAGATATACTGATTAGGGGGAAGGAAAATGTTATAGAATGTTGATTTGTGGACTTAGATTTTTAAAAAACCAAAACCAAAACCCAACCCTAAATCCTTCAGTTGCTCAAAAAACATACATATATATATATGTAACATTCTTTCATTTAGCTTTTCCTGAAAATACAAGGCATACATTATAAATTGAGATGGAGTATGAATTACACAATATTAGATCAAATCAAACTTTTAAATAGAACTTTTCCACAAAAGTCAATTAGAAATGATAATTGAAGTTTGTAGGCAACCTTTCCTACAGCATTCAGAAACAGGAACAAAATTCAATAAACTGTGACACCTTTAGCTTGGCAATATTGCAGTAATTCAGAATTCCATATTTTGTTTTTCTAGCACAAGCTGTTTCTCTGTAACTAGTCAAAGAGCAAACAAGTATCTGCACACTGTATGCCACTCATTTAATTTGTTATGATTGTGGAATACCTCATCAGGAAAGTGAACACATAAGTCATGAAAACACTGGCTGTCATTGAGGGATATGAAATACACATTGTAGAAATGCTCCATCTGAGTGAGTGGAAGCAAATGTGAGCAAGCAAGGTAAAGACAGAGCAGAGACTGTGAAGAAAGGAAACTGCAACAAGTGGCATAAACAAAAGAGGAAAGTTTTACAAGACATGTAAATGGATAATATAAAAAAGGGCAATTATGGTTTCATTTGTATAGGTGTTCAGAGTTATATCAAAGCATTTTTCTATGGCAGAATGAAGAATTGAGGTTGGTAAACCACTCATGGGCAGTGGACAGCAGTAATTCCATGAACAAAGGAAATTTGTCATTTGGTAGGCACATTAAATATTACTGCGTGTAGCCTTTTTCACATTGCCTCTAAAAACAATAAAAGGGAAACTGTGACAGCTGAGAGGCTTTAAAAAAACACCAAACCCAAACCAAAATAACCCTCAAACAAACCAAAACAATTTTTCAGTTGGCATACTAGACTGTGAATGTAACAGCTCTTTCATTTAATAATGTAATAGAAAACCCCAAAAACTCACTCTCCTACCCAACTAAGTCAGTGATCATGATCGTTTTACACAACTATCAGCAAGAATTAAAAATAAACAAATGAAGTTTCTGATTAAAAATGTTAATTTGTCCCCAGCTGGGAAGAATTTGGGAAGCAGAACAATAGACAAGTTGCAGAACACTTTGTATATCCCAAACATATAGACAGTTCAAGGGAGGGTCAGGCTATTACAGCAGAATATTGTTTCCCCACAGGACAATAGATATGAACAGCACTTCACAGAACACAAAAGATGAAGTCATCACTATAAACTACTCAGGGTTCACATTCTGTAGTTCTTGTTCATAGGAATAATCCCACTGGATTCAACCATTAAATGCTCATTGATGGAAAACTCCTGGTCTGGTGGTAGCCCTTTCACTTGGCTCCAGAAGAGGGTTTCCCCAGAGCTCAGCCTCATAACTGCACGTAGAATTGAGAATTACTCTATTTGCATGAGAAAGGGCATGAAGTTCAAGCTCCAAAGGATCCTTCAGCAGTTTCAGTGGGTCTGAGGAAGAGCACAACAGGAGAAAGCCATCTGTACTCTTAGAAATATCTCCCACAAGACTAAGTATTTAAGCTTGAGTCTACATATAGTTGACTTGCATAAGTACAGCAAAATAACATATCTTAGAGTCATAATCAACAAGAGAAACAAGATCCCATTTCACAGCAGGAACAACTTCAACCTGCCAATAACTTAGCTTCAGAAAACTTAATCAAAGGGGAAAAGTCTTGCACTTCTAAATTCACAGGTGAAACATATGATAGGATATTTCAGGATCTGGTTTTTCTGTTACATTAAGAAATATTTTTTGTTTGTTTCTTTTAATTTACAATTTAAATTCTAAAGCAGAATCTATGGCTAAATCAAAACTCCAGTTTGCTCAGATTATGTAATTTATTCAGCTGCCTTTCCTACTCTGGCTGTGACATCTCTGTCAAGTAGGATAACTCTACCAATCTTTAACTTCTGAGAATTAAGGCAAAGGGCCTTTTCAGAAGAAATTAAAAACTCACAACAATTTCTTGTACTAATACCCATTTCTCAAGTAAAGTGTCAGGCAAAAGATAACACTGTTGTCTTTCTCCTAAATCCTTTACCCACTTGAAATCTTGCCCTTTGTAAATCAAGGGTTCACTGAAAATTTAAGTGGCCCATGAAAAGTGAAACAGCTACAGCAGAAAGAAACAAGAGCGTCACTGACCCAGGTTGTTTTAGTCACTTTGGGAGACACAAATTGAGCTCTGCTCAGGAAGAGAAAGTAACTGAGACCTGATTTCCAAACCTGGTTCCAAGCCCTGTTGTCCTTTTAAAAGCTGAGCTTGGATAAACAAGAAACATCCACCAAGTCCAGATTTTGGGAAGTGGGAAAGAAGAATAAGAGATGTTTTGCTGCCTTTCCAACAGAACCCATCTGTGCAATATGACATGATTATACAACATTTATTACCTCTTGGATCACAGCTACTGGGACTTTCTCTGGAATCAAAAGACATGACCTCTTGCTTCACTTTCGGCTGAGCTGCCTTAGAGACTCTTGTGGTGTAAAGTTTAGGCAGGAGAGTATTTCCTCTCACCTGTGATAACCTGTCTTTGATAACCTTGACACTTGTAAGATGTTTCTTAAAACAAACAAACAAACAGACAAACAAACAAACAAAAAAACAAACAAAATATTTAGGGGAATTTTTAGGGGACTGTTAATCCTGGAGCTGTATGTTTGGAGGAGAAACAAATGTTCAGGTGTTTCTAAATTCCCTTGTGGTCTTGTGCCCAACAGAGAAACCCTCAGTGGACAAGAAAGATGAGTAAAACTTGGTTGGTGAAAGAAATAATTCATATTTACATGAACCATGGTTAACTATTTCTTCATCACAGAAATTGAGAGGCCATCATGTGCACTGTTAACTCAATCTGCTGAATAGTTTGGGCAGAATCTCATGGGAAATGTTTCTGTATCAACTTCTCCCCCAGGCATCATGCTCCAGAAGCTAGAGGATACACCAATTTCTAATTTTTTTTCATTACATTGTCCAAGTTTTCTTCCTTGATGATGCAAATTAGACATACAGAGAAAAATCTTATAATTTCAAGTTAAAAAACCAGCATTTCTGAAGAACTCTCTCTGTGGATTAGCATACAGAATTCAACGAGGTTTGACATTTGTACTTCATTTTAGAGAATAGTGGTTTGATCACTTAAAGCCTATGATGACCCAAAATCTGCTGTGCTGACCCAGTCAGAACCAGTGACACTGCCTCAGTAGATCACTTAGAAAAATTTGGTTGTAACTGTGATATTGGGATAGAGATCAATTATCCTATTTAAGAAAGACCACACAAAAATCTTTAGTATTATACTGCAATTGTAAAATCTTTTTATTTTTCTCCCATCTTTTGTTACTGCCTTTTGAATCATTTATTTTTTTGGCTCAGTGGGTCTATTCCTTTTGAATTATTACACTATTTTCTTAAAGTATCCCTGAAATTTAGCTGTGACTGTAGAATATAACAGTAAGTCCTTTATTATAATGTAAAATCATACCAGTATTTAGATGGAGTTCTCTTTAATGTTCTACTTGAGCTTTCCATTTAATCTCATTCTACCTTCTAAATTTAATTTTAAATCAAAATGATCTTTCATAATGATAATCTGGGGGAATCCATCCCTCTCTACATGCTGTAGCTTTTATCATCATTTAGAGCTAAGCAGTAAAAGGTTTTCCTTAGATGAAGCTGAAAACACTTTAAAAACATAAAACCTGAACCAAAAATAACAATAAAGGCGATGACTTCTGAAGATAAAATACAGTGCTAAATGGCAAAAAATAATAAAAAAAAAAGAAGCTAAAACATTTCAACTCACAGAGAAGAAGTCAGAAAAAGAGTAAACCAACTCCAAGTATAAAACTTTCATTTATTTGGAGAAACTCTTCTTAAACAAAAAATGTGTTTGCCTAATTCAAAACATATGCAAATTTAAAGTCATTCACCAAATGGTAGAATCTTTTCTTTTTAACATATCTTGTTCATATCATTATATATGAAATAGTTTACAAAAAAAATTGCTCTGGTGGATCATCACAGATCTTCAGTTCAAAATAGAAATCTAACCCATGTCCACCTGAACCATATTCTGCCCGGTCCTTCTCCTGCCATAATTCATAGAACTCAGTTCTTGTATTTAGCAAACATTAATAAATTACATAGAAAGAATATATATCCCCTTGCAACAGAGCAATCTGAAGATCAATTTCAATGGATCAGATCATAATGAATGTCTGTTTTTTTAATGAATCGAACACTGAAGGACAACAATATTTCACAGCAAACATAAAAAAAAATATACAGTTTGTTTTCCTGTTTTCCCTCTTAAAATACTTATATTTCATAGGTCATTTATCTAAAGGAAGAGCTTTGATGGAATCTTATTTAGTTGACTGCTGATTAATCAGCATCAAGTTGTAAGCAACCAAACACACTAAATCTGGTACTGCTGCACTAAAGAGATCTCAGAAAAAAACTTCATCTAGTCCACACACACAAAAAAAAAAACCCAAAAAACCTAACTCAGAGATTTCAGAGCTCAACATTAACCCCCAGATGGAAGCATCTCTGAGTATGGACCTTATTCTGATGAGTGGGACCCACTGGGAGTGAGAAATTTACTTGTTTGCAGAAGTACTTCTCGTATCAGTTTGTTTGAGTGAGGTGCCTCTTGCAGTCTTACCTCTCAGTCTGGCATCTACCAAGCCCTTACCTTTCATTTTTATTCACTTTCCTCAAGCTGATGGCATAATCACGCTGCTGGGGGGAGTATCACAGATGCCAGGGGGCAGGTGAGGAATTCTAGAGTAGTTTGGATACAAGAAGGTCACCAGAATTAATTGATATACTGTGGGCCTAATGTTTCTGAGTCTGAAAGATATTTAGCCTGCTAGAAGCTGCTAACTTTTTCCCAAGGAAAAATTTGTCAAGAAAGCTTCTTCTCAAAGCAATCTTGGCAAACAACCATCCTTTCTCAAAACAATCTTTCTCCAGATGGTGTTTTGCTCTTTCTCTATTTAACCAATGGGATTAGAGAGGTGTTGTTCTTATTCACCAATCATGTTAAGTCTTATAAAAGGTAGTAAGAATTAGACAATAAAGCCTTCTTTTTCTGTGCTCTTTGCCTTCTGAAATACTTGGAGTCTTTCTTTCATGTCCTACAGCAACAATATATGAAATTGGATCTGTGCATTTGACGTTCAACTTTGATGTACACGTGCTCCCTGATTAATCATCATCTTGAGCGATGACTATTGAAGAAAAACTTAAAATATTCAAACATTTGATACTTGTTTCATTTGTCAATATTCATTCTGGCAACCCTGTTTGCTGGGATGCTTGGCAGAGAAAATGACATCTGTGGTGTAAAAATAATTAAATTGACTTCAGTTAAAACTTTAGGAAGTGATTGTAGAGCACCTCTATTAGCATTTGTTCAACCAGAAAGGGAAGTCTAATTTCCATACAAAAGTCTTTCAGATGAAATAACAAACCATGAAAGTTAATACTAAAGAGATACCAACACTAAAAAGATGAAGCATACTCTTTTTTTTTTAATTAAAAGAGCATTGTGTAATCAAAGCTGAATTCCTTCTTTTGATCAAAGAAAAGTTTTGATTGTTTAATATCAGCATAACTCTACATTTGTGTGATGATTATTTCAAAATTACTATCCTCTATGTGAGAAAAATAGCTGGATATTATTACCATTAACAGCTCTGTATATAAATAGTGTTTTAGAAAAATGAAAAAATTAAAATCAAATTTACCATACCATTTTCATTTAGACACATGTATTAAAAAATAAAATTGATTCCCCATTTTAAAGGATAACTGTCCTATGAAATATTTTTCAGACAAGTAGAATATCTGTATCAGTTTCCTTAACCATGTGAAAGGACCAGACAATTTTATGAATCCATCACTTCCCAATTTTTTGCAAAAGTTTTGGGTTTTTTTTACAGACCAACAGGTTGAATTTTACCTTTTATTACCTCCTGTCTGATGTATGCTACTTATGCAGCAGTGAATACTCACAACTAAGTGATGAACAACATGTAGTACAAAAACCAATGTGAAATGTTGTCAGGGCCATAAATAAAACCAAACTATGTTCAAAATATCAAAGGAAAGTTGAATACAAGATTTATAGAAAAGAGTATCTCTTATCCCTTAAAAATCTCTATTTTATTGAAGTAAAGCCCAGAATTTTAAACATGTTCTTTGTCTTCCTATGCCTGTGTGTGTATGCAATGTCTACTTACCTCATTTCTATCACACATTTATAGAAAAAACAAGTTGAATTTTCTTTATGAGAGTGAAGGGACTGAAAAGAAAAATTTTACAAAAGCATGTCACAAATGCTTGCCAGCAAGAAGTTCACAAGGAACAACCAGAAAGTAAATCCTAATAGTAGTCACAGGTTACGTTTATTTGCTGGTTTTTGCAGAGAAGAGGTTCCCAGAAAAAGCTGTCGGAAAAAGATGAACCAAGAGATGGTCAGTGGCACCAGAAGAAAAGAACATTTGACACCATTCTAGATGGAAGTGCAGCTGCACAGCTTTATCACAGTACAACTGCTCCAGGACCCTGACACATTAACTCTTTGTGCTTTAATTCTCTAAGCCACGTCGCCATTTAGAGGCTGTCAATTCATTAAGTTAAACTTCCAGCTGTGGATTTTGACCAAAATATTTCTAATGCCTCTTCAGCCCATCCTGCAGGATGGTGGGGATTTCCTTACAGGCTTTCAGCACAGAAATCCACTGTCTAAAATCCCAGGTCACCATGTTTTTATTTCAGCTCTTTGGTACCTTTCCTTACATCTTGTACTCTCTTTCTGTCTATAAATAGAGACAAGACTGAAAAAGCAAAAAATAATTATCAAAGGTGCAGTTCTGAGAAAGGTCCTGCTTTACAAAAAAGAACCTCCGTCCCCAGTTACACAACTGCCAATGCATGATGAGGAAGTCCTAAGGTTGTGGCTAAGTTAAGGTTGGCCTTAGGTTGATCTTATTATTAGTATAGATTTCCTCTTTGAATATGATGTGGGAAGAATAAGATGAACAATTGTTCAAGAAATTAGATTTGAATGCCCTGTCTCATCCCTCTCACAAATATTGACATCAATCCATAAAACCAGTCAAATAATTTTAAAATTTACTTCATTAACTGAACATTCTATTATGAATATAACAATGGGCTATTTATATTTTTTTTTCCTGAACAGTCCTTGACAAGCCACCTTTCTCTCTCACCTGCTAAAAAGCTTTTGGCAGCTTAGTGTCTTACAGAGTGCTGGTTTTCAGAGTTATTCCTAATGTACTTGTAAGGGTTGTCAGAAGAAGATTTTGATCCTTGCATTAAAGATAATTAGTCAATTCTGAGCAGCAGCAGCTATGTGTTGTCTGTTTTTCAGCCCCATATATGTCTATCTTATAGTATGAGATTCACCCATAGCATTCACACTGTTATTTTCTATGTCGTTATACTTTACTCACACTAAAACTCTCTTAGAAATAATACGAAACAAAGTTCTGTGAAAATGTGATCAAAAAGCAATGTTTCTATGGAAATTTTGGGGAAAACAAAAAAAAACAAAACAACCCTAAAACCAAAACCACCCCAGCCTAAACCACAAAGATTCCTCTTCTTTCTCAAAGAGTTTGAAGCCTATGCTTGAGTTTGAATTCTGGTAAAACAGATATTTTTTTTTAATCTTACTGCAATTTCATGTGAAGTGCACAAGTAGAACTAGAACTAAGAGCTCCCTTTTATCTCAGGTGATTCTGAAACTGGATTGTTGTCCCCTGTGAACATTTTTGTGAGCAGCCTAAGCTGAAGTACTGGTAGGAAGGGGAATGGCACAAAGTCGGGTATTGAAGGACACTTTCCTTCCAGGATGGGCATTAACCTGATTTGGAAACTCCCTCTTCATGAGGGAGATTAAGCTTGAATTCCCTCAAGAAGAGGAAAAGCTTGTCCTCTGACATCCAGCTCTAATTTCCAGGCAGCTAAATAAACAGAGTAAAGGTAAACAGCAAGTCTGTTAATGCTGACACCATGGTAGCTGCACGAATTTATTTTTCAGAAGCTATTTGACAGCACCTTTTGAGCTTTAAGATTATTTGTGAAGTCTGAAAAATATGCAGATCTGGCACTGGACTGTTTAAACTCTATCAGGTTCCTTAAAAAAGCAGCTCGAAAACTTGAGGAGTTTTCATGGTGCAACGCTTATAAAAACCTTGCAGGTTACATATGGATATACAGATTTATATGCAAAATAAGAAAACCACAAGTCTTTACTTAATATGATTTTCAGTCCTTCTACAGCCTCTCTTCCTCAGTTGTTTCTGATTTTATAAGAAACACACATGGCACTGAACAAAAGCTTTTACCTCAAAAGAAAAAAAAACATCTTTAACCAGACTCTTTTATCTCATTCTATGGCTTCCAAATTATTAGTGCAGTGAACAAACCCAGAAACATTAGCTGACACAAAGACAGGTCATTATGATATGGCTCCTGCATTTTGTGGTTGAGAAGGTTCTGTAGCTATGAAGAGAAATGCACCAAAGGATGATAAAACTATGCAAGCATAAATATTTCAAGATTTCTTGCTGGTCTCCTCTGTCCATCATTGCTTCTTATCCATCAAATATCAGCAAAATTCATCTCTTTTTTAGGGATTCTACCACTCTCTAGGAGATGCTACATAACTCCAAGGTGTCAGTCACTGGACTTGTATCTGATAAATAAAAACTCCATGGCCTTCAGAGAGTTCTCTAAATAAAAAAAAGTAGGTACTTCCCTATGGAAAAAAAATACAGGATTATTACTCTGAACTATTTTAAAGATTTGGCTAGAAACTCATTAATTCCTCCTGAAACAATTTTTTTTTTTTTAATGTAGCAGACAAAAACATTTGATAAATTTATAAATAGAGATTCCAAGGCAGGATTATGTATTTCCTCTTCATCCAGTTCCTTCTCTGCATTGTGTTTCAACAGATAAGTTGTTATGCATTTTTCAGCTTGATCTGAAAAAATCCAGAATTAAGTATTTTCCACAATTGAATAAAAGGCAAATGAGATTTCACATTCAATGTTTTTGCCAAAATCAATGAAAACGACACCAGTGATTTTGTCTTTCAGGATCACTTAGTTTGTGTCATTAGCAATCCTTAAAAGAATGGATTTTGTGTAGCACATTGGCTGTGATACATACAGTGGAAGAACAGGAATTGAAAATAGCTCTCTATTTAAGAATGCATTAAATTGATTGCAGCCAAGTTCCTTGATCTTTTAGGTACAGGACTGCAATTATAAAAAATTAAATTAGCTAATTAATACATTGGTAGTTTAAATTATGCCCTTCCATAAAGCAGTTGAGACCTCATGGAAGGCAGACAAGTGCTCCCTGTACTCATGGTTTTGAAGCTAAACATCTCAATTTCTGGAACAAGGAAAGAGACTAAAAGCTTGTATCTAAGCCCTGATATCAACACCGTGAAAAAGGCTGAGAAGGGATCTCCTGAATCAATGTATTGAGCTTTTAAAAGTCCTCAAAGCCAGTACATAGAGTACCTTAATATAGAAGGGGCAGCTGGACCCAGAGGAAGGATGCAAATACACAGAAATATCCAATAAATAAAAAGTTCTGGAAGAAGATTTGGCATCATATTCAGCCATGCAATGCTTGCAATCTTTGGCAGAGATAGCAAGGAAGCTATCTCTCTTGGAAAATTATGAATAAAGGTTAAACAAGGAAAATACAGATGCTATTCAACCTTAGGACCCAGGGGGCCACTTGAAAAATGAATATCACACAAAAGAAAAGGGTGACTATTCATTTTCTTATATAGCAATTTTAAATTCTTATTAATATCATCAATGTTTTTCTGTATTAATTTGGGCAATTGTATCAAATAATGCATAATTGTTATTGGAGTAATGCTTTGGACTATTAAACTGGTAAAATATTAATTCCTTCATATAATTTTTGATTTTCTTGGGTAAGGTGAGTTTTGTCACCAAACTTTTTCGTGCTGTAATTTAGGATTCACCAATAGTCGAGGTAATCACAATAACATTGCCTTAATTTCTGCTACTACTACAATTGTATGACAATGGTCAGGGTGACAAAGGAAATGGACATATTTCTTGCTGACTCCAAATCTTTATAAATCAAGGTCTGTTTTTTGGAAGGAGGCTTGTTTGGTTTTATTCTTAGAAATCTTAAAGAGAGGAACAAAGAGGGAGAATATTTTCCTGAATTCTACTGAAAGAAGCTTGGTTTGCTCTGCCTGAGTAGGTCTTTTATTCATCCTCTGTATAAAACAAATGCATCCATTTGGCTTGCTGCTCACCAGTGCTATTATACAGCATGAACAAGAACTGCAAGATCAGATTGGATTGTTTTCTTCTACTCGTGGACAGACAGCAGACCAAAACTACACATACATAAAATACCTTACAACAGAGTGGCTTTAAAATTTAATAAGACACAGTGAATAGACTGAATACATTATTGAACACATACAGCCACCCAGGATGCCGTGCACATTGTTAGGAAGGTGACGGGGAGAGGTAGGGAAAAGAGAGAGATGTTTGCTGCTAATAAAAGTATGGTAGCAATGCCAGTTCGGACAGCCAGAGCTATGGCTGTATCTTCATCTCTGACTTGAGAAATTTGAGGGTATAATGAAGACAAAGTATTAAACTCAGTCTGGAAGCTCTTCAGTCAGCAGAAAATACAAGTTTCCCAGGCAAAAAACTGCAGAAGACATTAACTCAGTGTTGTCTATACACACACATTTATGTTTCACTATACAGGAAATTGGTATCATTTTCCAAAGTTAGACGTCACTTCCAGAATTAAAAATGTCTTTCTGCTTATGGAGTATAGGGCCAATGATGTGGAGAACACCAGTGAAGAATTAGTCATTGACCTTGTACATTCTTTATTTGGACAGGCTAGTTAGTGATATTGCTTCCAGCAAATGGTTCATCACGATTTGCTAGCAAATGGAAGAAGGGGTGACGATAAGCTTTTATTTAAATTTCTATAAAAAGCAATCTTTAGAAACAGTTTATTTAAATTCCTCACAACAGGGCTGTGGAGCACTACAGGAGGTAATACAAAGAAAGCACTTGGAAATTCAGAGTACTGACAAAGTGGCAACAGCAGGAATACCTCATTTATGTCATTTTCCTTAACCAAATTGTCTCCCTCAACACTACTCTCTGTCAAGTACTTCACATCTTTAAAGAAAAGGTTGATAAAAGAAAAATATTTCAAGTAAATTTCTTCTTTGTGGCAGTGTTCCAAAATAGCATTAAAAAACTCCTGAAAAACAAGGTCCCTTCAAGATCTGATTTTTTAATGATCTTTAACTGAAGAACACTGGCAGGTGAGAATATCACATTTCGTAAAACAAGATACCCACCAGTTCCAATATATCCAACTTGCTACACTTGTATGTAGTGTAGGAAAGGCACTTCAGTTGGGAAGCTGAGAACACCTGGAATATCTGGAGTAGCTTCCTAGAAATACTTGAATTTGGAATTAGATTAAGATTAGATTAAGATTTCGAATGCTATAAGAGACCAACAGATGGCTTAGTCTGACTCAGTCAAATATCAATTTACTCCCTATATGTGCCCCCCCACCAAAAAAAAAATTAGCCAAATTTTTATTAGTAAAAATCCTTCAAGGTAAGTAAATACTGGAGAATGTGTACTTGAAATTAATTTTGAGCTTACAGCATTCAAGGGTTTCACTTAAGGCCTAATTATCTGTTTTGAATAGAAAAAAATGGCCAAAAGTGGAAATTTTGTTTGCAATAAAATCTAACATTCAAAAAAAAAAATAGATGTAATTAATATTCTTAGTAAACTACCTGTGTTCTTCATAAATCAACTGAAAGCCAAGAATTTATCAACAAAATCCCTTATTAAATGATTTTTGCAAAATGTTCGAAATCAAAACAGTTTTCTGCTGTCCATAGATAACTCATTAAGGGTAAAACAAAATAAATTGGTTGTATGAATTATTCATCCCAACTGTTTACACTGCTCTAGTCAAACAGTGATTCTGCTCTAGTATTTTTTTTCCATTCACAAGCAGTGCACAGAACAATCTGTTCTCTCATAAACCGGTAAATTTTAAACTCCAGTTGCTGATTAACAAAATATCTACAGCCATTGAAATGCATGCACAGACATAGCATTTGCAGGATGTGCTAGTAACAAATTACCATGATTTTAAAAAATGTCCAAATTTAGCCTCCAAACTAATTGTTTCATTAATTGGACACATTTGGTTCAGGAGTAAATCATTTTACTGATCTTCACAGGACTTTCAAAGCTGTGTGGTTACGTGTGCACTACAAACATACACGCTATGAGCTGTGCTAACATCTGAGTTCCCCTCCCTCAACCTCACTAAAAATCTCTCTCCTAGTAATTGCATTAATCCTTCAACTTTAAAAATGCTTATTTGCTTTCCAGTATTTCAGAAATTTCTAAAAAGGCAATATATCTCATTCGAAAATTAAGTATCTCGCTCCATGCTGTGTGAACAAACTTTCTTATATCTCGACTTTCAAGTAACAGGAAAACGGATATTAATACTGGAAACTTTACCATGAATAGAAAAGTTTGGTTTGGATCCAGGATTTTAGTGTGGAACACTAAATTAGTGTAGAGCTCTAAATTAGTGTAGAACACTAAAGTAGAACCACAATTACCTGAATAACAATCTAAATTTCAAACAGCTCTGTTTAATACTCAAATCAGCATAGATTTTTACTTCTTTTTTTTAAAATATTGGACTAAGGTTAAAAAAAAAAAAGCATTTGTAACCCAGTATTATACCTTTACAAAGGCAGTTAATCATATCATAGTTTCTTATATTTATTAAAAATATCCACAAACTGTAAAATTTGTTGGAACCATTTTCCACAGACACATTGTTTGGATTAATTGAAGCTATTATTTTCCTACCATAAGTCATCAGCAAATTGATTGGCTTTACACAGTGAGGTCCATTCCAGGCTTGAGGCATTAGTGTTTTATGGAAAAGCAGCTGGATGGAATTGGACATGATATTTCTCTTTCAGGCAGATTTTAGAACATTACCTGCATATAAAATTGTTCAGAGGAGTTTTTTGTCAAAGTCCTAAAGCATAGGAATTTCCTAGTGGTAGGTAAAAGCAGCTGAAAGGCAGAGATTCACAATAAAACTACTCATCATACAATTAAGTACAATGCTTGAAAAACGTTTTTTTGGGCCAGTATATCTGTCTTTTAATATATAGCCCCTCATACACTCCATGACAAACAAGGTTCACGTCCACAGCATTTTAGAGAGGAAGGCAAAGGTCACACATCCATTTTCTCAGGTATTTGCTTGCTAATAGACTGAATGCAAGCACTGAAGGGGCTATTATTGACTTGTTTGTAAGTTACAGCTAAGGAAATGCAAAATTATGAGTGTTTCTCTTGAAGAGAGCCACGGTAAGAAGGGGATTGTGCTACAAAAACCTTGTTGAGAGCATCAATAAGTGGGAGCAAATACTCCAGAATCCTACTACAAATTCCTTGGCAGGCTGCCATGCAGGCAGCCAGTTCTGATGGCTGCAAGGAATGAAGTTGAGAAGCAAGCAAACAAGAGAGTCTGGACAGGAGCCAGACGAGGCATAAGGGGTACATAACATTCCACTTCACAGCTGGAAATTGTAAAGGCAAAGTGCTTGTAGTTGGGGGAAAAGCAGGGTCCAGGCACAGCATTACCTTCCTTTGGTATTTTACCACAGCCCAGAAAGTTACCAGATAGGATTTTCAGGTGTGGCCAAGCTGACAATGCAGCAGCAACACATGACCAGCACACACAATCTTATTGTGCAGCAAAAAATACCCTGAGTGGTGTTCTGAGGGGTGTTCTGCCAGATCAGGCATTGTGAGCAGGAGGTTCTGCTTTTTGGACACAAAACCATTTCTGAAGTTTACATTGATGCCTTGGGAAGGCTGACCTGAAACAGAGACTGGACAGAACTAGGGTATAAAGCAGGTAGTTCTTGAAAGGCCTTTAGGATCCACCTTGGGCAGGACAGGGCCTGACCAGGGCTACACCCAAGGTAGGCCCAAAATGGTCACCAAATGGCTGACTGGTCACAAGATCTTACATTTTTATAAGTTTTGGTCCATTTGCATATTGGGGTTTAATTGTCCAGTTACAGCTTCAGGTTGTGAGGTCTCATCCTTCTTGTTCCTTCCTTCAGTCCACTGTTGTTTGTGGTTTTGGGCCTGAAAGTTGTCCTTGGTCTTCAGCAGGAAAAGGATTTGTTTTGAATACCTACTCCGTGAAGAGAATTTACTAGCTCTTAAGCCTCAGAATTACACCCCTTGGCAGCACAGAATCTGAAAATATGAAAGCTAATGGCATCAACATGTGCCCCTTCCTGTTGGTGTACAGTGTGCCAGGGTTCTGAAGTAGGGGAAATATGATAGTGGATGCTGAAGTGCAAGACCACATCAGCTCAGGACTCCTAGGAAAACCTTCCAGAAGTCACTGTTAACATTTTGAGGGAATTTTCTCCCAGGTTGGAGTAGAATGCTCAGGCACTGTTTCTCTAGGTGAGAATGTCCTAAAGTGGGAATGAAGTTGCTTCAGCTTGCAAAAATACACTCAGAAACTGTGACTATGAGGATGTCAACAGTCACTTAAACATTTAATGCAGAAAAACATGTTGGTGCAATAACAGTATCAGGATGTTTATGTCACAAAAAAGGCCAGGAAATGGAAAAAAAATGCACACAAAATCCAAGAGGTCCAGCATCAATCCCAATTTCTCTGCTTAACAGATATTTTCCACCACATGTTTTACAATTCTGAACACACTTCATAGAGAAAAAAATAAGAGAAAATATTTATGATTTTGGAAAAGTAATTGCTGAAACTTCTGCCTCTCTACTCTGGGCTCATAATTTTCCCTCAGTATCAGCAATATGCTGTTACTGTAGTTTTTCTCTTTTTCCCTGAGGAAAAAAAAAAAAGAAAAAGGATTTAAAAAAAAAAGGAAAAAAAAAGGAAAAAGCTTATTATTAACAATATTAACATTTAAGTAATGCCAATTAACTTTGAGGTTTTGCATATAAAAAGGTGTAATTAGGGCCTTTTTCTCATTCAGCAGATGCTGGTTAGAGACTTATTTTTGAAGCCAGGGTCAGTAGGGTAACAGCACTTCCTGGACAGAAATACTTGAATCTCCAGAATGGGACAGGGATGACTAATAACTTGATTTCTCAAGGCTTTTCCCTCTAGATAGGATGTATTTGGCTTCAAAGAAGTCACACTGCTGTAAAATTAGCACAAGTGAGAGCAAAAAAAAGTGGGACTTCTATCTGAAAGATTGCAGATTATTTTATTACTCAAGAAATCCCAGAGACATTACAATAATGGGATCCATCATGAATTACCCAGCAATTTTTTTTTCTTCTATTAAGGCAATTAGGGAGGGAGAGAGGGAGAGAGAGAGAGATCTGTTCTTGTTTTAGAGCTCAACAAGGCTGCAAGTCCCTGCACAGAAGCCGAAGCAGTCTTAAAGGAACAATGATTTCATTCCTCCAATGACCAAGCCAGTGTAAGCAAGCCACATACAGAAATAAATTACTTGGCCTGGAAAAGCATTAATGTGCATTGATTCCTCTTTTCTCATTAAAGGAGATGGAGGCGGAGGGGAAGGACTGAGGTGTAATTGAAATTTGAGATGAAAACGTTTGCCTGCGTGTTTGCTCAGGAAGACAGCCCAAGGTACACCTGACCCCTTCTGAGCTGAGCCATAGCCACAGTAAAATGCAAACACTTCCTGACTTAGTTCTTTGAACAGAACAAAGCACAAACATTAATAACTTAAATGATCATTGTATATTCAGAGCATGTTTTAACTGCAGCAGGTATGTTACACAGAAAAGCAGTCACTTTTAGAAAGGTGAATTTCATTCATGCTGATTCCCTCCAATAGTAGTCCCATTAAGTTTTGGGGTTTATCTCACTACTACTGCCTGAGGATGTCTGAAGTAATTCTGACCAAATCAGGTTCACAATCATTGACCTGTGCATGATGTACAATGTGCTGCTATAAACAATTCCATTTTGTGTTTCCTGTTTTTAGTTTTGCTATTCTTTACATCTACAAGAAAGTAGGAATTGTGAAATCTTCAATCAAATCTTTAATCTTTAAAAATTTTAAATGGAAAGATCTCTAAAAGTAAAGCAACAATTATACTGGTGCTGCCTATTCATTGCTATCTGATTCACCTACAGACCTACTCCTACATTTCATGAAAAATAATGCCAGAGAAACCAGAACAGGGTTCGGGGCATGCTTTCGGACTGTTCAAATTCCCATTCCTTTAGATTATGAAAGGAATCATGCTGTACCTCTGGGAAAACATGTTTTGCTTCTTTGTGCTGTACAAATATAACATGACTGTAAATAGGAAGAGCTTCAGAACACCATACAAAAAAATGTTTCATGGTGAAGAGGGAAGGGAAGGGGAAAGGAGAAAGGGGAAAGGGGGAAGGGGAAAGGGGGAAGTAAAGCTGTTATTCATATGAGAGAGATGAGCCTGTATGTCAGCTGAAGCCTTTTTTTCCTTCTACTTTGGTTCTTGTTGCTTGGTTGACATCACTGGGTGGAACACACATTTACTTGATCCTACCACAGTCCTGAGCCACTGTTCTCATCAGCTCTGATAAATGGTAAGGGTGCCAAAGAAATAAGTGGTTTCAGCATTGCAGATTATTGTTTCAGGTTTAAGCCACAAACTTTGCACTTCCCTTTATGACCTTAAAAACTCATATAATACCTTCCAGGCAAAAACCTAGGGGCAAGAGAATAATGACTGTAATGAACACAAGATTTAAGCACTCTCCTTTCAACAGTTTTGGGAATGATTCTCACCTCTGCAGCTCTAGTAAATGGTGCAAAATTTAGTAGGTTGAGAGGCATCCCTTAATACACAACATGCCCTGTTTTATCCTGCCAAATCTGTCAGAACTTGAGGTAGAAATCATCTAGTTTTTCTTCTGAAAAGTACCACACATAACAGATAGTAAGAAAGGTTCTACAAGCAGTGTTAATTAACAGGAGGCTGAAACAACATAAAATGCATGTCGAAATATACAAGACAATTTCCCCAGATTGTGAACTCCAGCTCACATTTTGAGACTGAGTGCCTGACACTTTTCCTTCCAAATTGTTAATCGCACCACTGGAATGCAATTAGCCACAATTCTACCATGCACATGAAGGGCTTTCCGCACAACGGGCTACCATAATTTGATCCTGAGGTTTCTGAGGAAAAGGAGGAATCAAACTCTTCCTTAGAAACTAGTTTGTTGGGGTTTTGTTTTTTTTTTTTTTTTGAAAGGAAGTATTTCTGAAGTTTTGTATGGGTCATAGATCTTCTAGTTAAATATATTGTTTAAAACAGAATTAACGTTCTAAGCAAGGAAATTTACCTTCGCCACTGAGCTGGTTTCAGCTGGGAGGTTAAACCACGACAGCCACATCACAGGTCCCACAAAGTAGAATTCAGAAGGTCAGACTTTCATCCTGCAATGGATCTTTCCTTTCATAAGTTCATCAAAGAATATTTTCTTTTTTTTTTTTTTTTTCTCTTCCTCTCTGAAACTAGATTTAAGGTTTCTATACAATGTATTGTAGTGTTCCCATTCTTCAGATATTTTTAAAGAACTCGATAGGTTTTGGCCAAAACTCCATTTGTCAGAGGCAGCAGGCTCTATTACTTACTGGATATAAGACATTTAATTAGTGTCTTAAAAGAATTATGAGCAACTCAACCCAAGCTGAATAGAGCACTTCCATTTCTATATATAATAGGCCCCAAACTGATGTAGAGTATGGATTAATCTCTCTCATCATATAAAGAATTGTATTTTTTCTTTGTGTTTTTGTACAGTCTTAATAACTTGGCCTTCATGCACATGCACACAAAATACTTAAATAGATGTTTAATGGCTAATTCCTTTCCTAACCAAAGTATTAAAGTTATGATGAATACACCGATTTGAACTTCTTCCATTCTCTAATTTGCTCATCAGGAAGACCTTGAATCATATTCAAAATCCAGTGCTGAAATCTTTATTATTTATTTCAAATACTTCATTTACTTTGGAGTTGGCCACTTCTACAAAGACTGTGTGAGATTAACTTTTCCTGACTCTATAAAAGTCGTGGTTGGAAACTCCGACAAAATTTCTGTAACAGAACCAGATTATTTCAGGGATTCAGAAATGAAGGAACTAGGATGTCTGAGGAGTTTGCTGAAGACTTTAGGAGGTATTTTGCAAAATTCATCTGCCCACAGCTACAGATATCCTCCATTAACCACTTTTAACAAATACCCCACCTATTCTCCTGATGATCCAGCAGGATCAGACTCCATGACTTGCAGCAAATCCCTGGTACTTCTGTTCCCAGTCTGCATCCACAAGCTATGAAAATTAAAATGAAAATTGGGTCTTTCCAGCCCGTTTTTCTTGATTCAGCCTGATTCTTGTTAAATTCTTGATCTTAGCAACTCTCTTGATCACTCATAATGTTTTTCAGAGCCTAGTCATGCTGGCCTCCTGTTTGTAGTTTTGTGGTTTGCCATCACTCTCCCAATCATCTCCTATATTTTAAAGATCAGTGACATCTTTACCTTCTGGTATCTTCTCACAGAAGCCACCTGAGCTTGTTAAAAACACACACATACAAAACATCGCCTTAAAATAGGCTACCTAAAGGTATGAGCCATTATATTAAATATGGTTTAGGTCTATCAAGCTCATGATTTGAAAAAGTTTATCTCAGAATATTCAAGATCCAACAGAAGATTGAGGACTTGAATGTTGCTATTTAATCCTGCAGATTAAACTGCAGGAATGAGAAAAACCCAACTGGATTTTGCATATCTGCCATGGCTGGATTAATCCTAAAACTGTGTTCTTTGTTTCACTTAAACACTCATCATTATCTGTGTTTAATTTTCTGGTACTTGGAAGTTTTATATATTGCTTCCTGTCAGATAGTTTAGTTGCATTCCTTTTTGTGGGTTCTTTTTTGTTTTGGTTTGGTTTTTTGTTTTGCTTTGTTGTTGTTTTTTCTTTTTTTTTAAATTTATTTTTGAGAGCTACATAAATTGCAAGACATATATTGTACCATAGAAATAATTTGGAGGAGGGTGTATTTAAATATTTACTTAGTAGTCTTGATAAATATGAGATAATGAAAGTATTCTGAATGAGTTAAAGGCAATAGAGGAACACCTACTTAATAAGAATGGAAAGTACAATCTGGTATTTATCAATAACTGAACTGCTACAGAGTCATACAGTTTCTCCTCAATATCTTTGAGGAATATAAGAACACTGACATGTGACTGGTATAAGACCTAAATCAAAAAGGCAAGGCAGCAAATGGAGAAGATACTTTACCTATAACTCTTCTGTAAAACAGCAGCTCTCCAGCATGCATGGAGTTAATTTTGTATGCCACTTTCTTTATGTTACGATAGCTCAGATGATGTGAGGGACAATTGAATTAATGAGCCAAACATGGAGAAACTTCAATCTCTGTTCCTCCATAAATTCTTCTCTGGGAGTCAGCTATACTGATTTAAGAAAATGAGCAAAGAAAAGGTAGTAAGGTAACATATGGATTGCTTTTCTCTTGCTTTTCTCTTTTTTTTCTATTCTAACACTGCTGTATGTATTACCTATAGAAATACATCAGACTCACACTGACTTTTTCAAATGAAAGACAGGTTTTGCAGCTGACACATTAAAAAAAAAAAAAAAAGAGCAAAGAAAGCAAGCAGAACTTTCTCTGTGGAGTTTTATTTGATTTGGGATATGGTTCTTCTCTTTCAACTAATACAATCCAAACATGTTGATCTTTAAAAGTAGACTATAAAAACCTGTCTTTTATGGTCACAGGACAAAATCTATGAGAGCACTTACAATCTTGCTCACTGAAGAAAAAAGGATCATTTCCCACTGTTGTGTTTATCCTATTTTGTTTCACCAGTATTGGCAATAATTTTACAGTAAGAAATATATCTGAAGCGTAGTTCTGTACAAAATGCAGTATATACACAGTATCCATATTTGCTTTTCCTATATACCTATATTTTTCTTCTTACATAAAATACCCCCAGGCCCCCGCATATTTATTTCCAACAACGCTCTCTTAAAACCTACAGGTTTTTGTTGTTGCATTTCCCAAAGAAGTCCTAACTATGGCTTTGAGCTGGATCTTAGGAACAATAATTTGATTATACCTGATTTTCTACAGGCTGTGAAATCTGTATACTTTAAGTTACTAAACTGAATCCTCTTCTAGTGAAGCACAGGTAGGTGCATTATAAGGTGCCAGAGAACCCTGATGACAAAGACAGATGGTAGCAATAAACTGAATTTTGACTTTGGTATTATATAGCTCTGCAATTCTACAATATTCCACCTGGGTATCTCAAGGCACTTCTCAGAATATCAACTTAGCTTCATAATGTTTCTGCTTTGAATCAAGGAAGCATCATCATGAATAACATTTTTCAGGCAAAGAAACTGATAGATTAAAAGAGTCAAATCCTTAAAAATTGCAGAGATCTTTTGATTTGGTCACTATGGCTTAGACATGACCAGGTAAGGACCAGCACTTCCTTACCTGTGTCACCCTGGCTTAGAACATTAATTTTTACATATCAACATAATGATATGTTAACCATCACAAATTCAATGGTGTTTAGCTGCAATTGAGGACATTTCCCCAAAGATATAAAGCCACATTGATTTCCATTGTTAATATTTCAGAAACAGAAAAGTTTCCCTTGTTAGTCAGGTTAAGAAATGATCAATATTTGACTTGAGCTGTTAGCAGATTTTATATATGCATTCAAACTTGCACAGACAGCAAGGACCCATTAGCTAGAAAACACAATGAGCCCAGCAAGTTTGAATTAAAAATCATTTACTGCCATCGTACAGAGGCAAGGTCGAAGAGAATTGTTATTTTAGGCAGCCTCCAGGTTTCTTGGAGACAAAGGTGTATATCTGCATAACCTTGTCCTTGTCATCTACATAACCTTCAGACCTGAGGTGTTTAAGTTTAAATGAATTGGAAAAGATAAATGAAACACAGGCTTAGCATTCCTTAACCCTCACCATGCCACAGGACCAGTTACAGTACTACAATTCATTGACCAGAAGCATTTCCATCTAATTTATCTTCATATACTTACATTCATACAAAAAAATCAACAATAAGGGCTTTTAGACAAGTAAACATACATTCTTTCAGTTTAGGTGTCTTGTTCCATCAGAGTGCTATAAAACAATACTATCAGATCATGGGCAGTATGGTGAGCACAATAAACACTTGTTATTTGCTATTGTGAGGTTTTTGTGTTTTTTGGTGGTTTTGTTGTTGCTGTTGTTGTTGTTGTTTTGGGTTTTTTTGGTTTTTGGTTTTGGTTTTGGGTTTTTTTGGTTTTTTTTGTTTGTTTGTTTTTTGGTTTTTTTGGTTTTTGGGGGTTTTTTTTTGTTTCATTTGAAAGGGAAAATGATAATAACAAATTGTTAGGAATATATAAAATCTTAGGAATATATACTTGTCTGCAAAAACTTAGAGCCAAAACTCCATCCCTGAACTTCACTATTGCTGCCATAGCTTTGGGGCTTCTTTTTAAGCCTACTTGCTCCCTTGCAGAAAATAACTAGGCCTCTTTCCTAAGTATACAAAACAAGATCTGTGTTGGTTTTGTATACTTTTCCCCCGCTCTCCACACCCCATCAGGCTGGATGAAAACTGGTTCTGTTTTAATTAGCTGGTAATCTACTAAGCAAATTGATTTTGAAAATAATTTTTACAATGGCTCAGATAATGTGACATGTCTCCAAATTGTAGTTTGGGTAGAAACCAACTCTATAACTCATGACTGCATTAAATGAACTTTCCATCTTATTTTTTTTTTTCTCTTTTTCTTCTTGAATGAAGCAATGATATATTCCTACAAATACTTCTTACTGAGTTTGTAATCATGTCCTTTTCTAATGCCTTAAAATCAGTGTAATATTTTAGAATTCAGTTGCTGAAAAGATTGAATTGGATAGAGGGTAAAGAAGACATAAGACACATCACTTCAAACAGTGTCATGATGGATTAATCAATGAATGGATCCAGTCTTCTTCCTCTATGACATGGTAAAAGTTAATATTCCCATGCAGCAGGCTGAGGAATGAATTCTGCCTGCTGCAATCTACTACTGAGTATCATCCAGGTGTTTGCTCAACACATCAGACAGACATTTTCAAAAATAATACACTTTCACAATATATATTACACCAATCCCTTTGCTGTGATGATATGTGCTGTGCTAAGTCCTTATCTACAGACCAGGAGATGCCTTCTCCTGCCAAAACCCAGCAACTTTCAAACAGAGATGAAAGGAAGATATTGTGTTTTGTTCTGTAAGCTGCTACAATGCAAAGAAAAATTAGAGTATTTGTTTCCTTCCTGTAAAATTATATATATGTGTGTGTATCTGTCACTGTTACAGAAAGTGATAGATTGTTCCTAAAAATAGGTCATCAATTGAACGCTGCGCTTCAGCCTGCACAGCTTAAATTCAGCTAAGCTTTTCTTTCCTGAAAATCAAGCCCATTGTTTTTCTTCTTCACAAATGCCAATCCACACTCCAGCCTTTTTTGTGGAACAACATCTGCTGCACAAAATTGAATATAGATTGGGATATGCTCAGCCCAAGTTGGAGGGATATTTTTTCAAATAGCAACCCTCACTTAAAAAGTTAAGAAAGCAAACTGCTTTTACAATTAGAAAAATCTTTATCTCTCTCTTTATCAAGTATTTTTTTTCTTTTTAAAGAACACTATTTTTTCTTAAATCCAATACAGTTTCATAGGTACAATTAGGTGATTTTTTTTTAAGATAATCCTCCAATTTTTAATGATTGACTATATTTTCAAGTCATCTAATCTGAGTTTTAGGAAACAGATGATACCTATTATACTAAGAAAAAATGGATATTACTATAGTGCAGATATTTTTGGTGCTCAATCAAAATCTTCATTTTAAATTTTTCTGAAGTAAAGAAGTTATAGACAATCAGTACTTTTCAAGTGTCATTGTATGAAAGTACAAAGTTCCACTGAGTAATGTTCTTTCCTTCCCCTATCTTGTTTTCAATCATATTTTACTTTCACTTCTTAGAGTAAAATTATAAAATATCTAAAAGATGAAATCACGTAAATATTAAAAATAAACAAGCACAGTTTTCAAATTGCCCTGTATTCTGTGTATTCTGTAACCTGCAATTCACTTTAAAAAAAATTAATGGTAGGGATTGCTTTTCTTTTAGTAATCAGAATTGAGGGTATCACACTGTTCTTTCAGAATATGTATAAATCAAATTACTAAATTAAATAATCATGTTCTTTATAGACCCTTTGTTTCTCTTCCCTTTGTTTTCTCCTTAGAGGAAACACATAACTCATGTTGAAAACAGTAAAAATGAACCTGGTCCTAATTTAATGAGCAATCTATTTTCAAATTATTTTTTTAAAAACCATTTCCTATTCTATATGTATTTATATTCTTGACTGATATAATTCTGAATAATAATTTATATAATTCTTATAATGATTTACCAGATCCACCTACGCAACATCTCTACTAAACAGAAAAACTTTATCCGCTTGACATATTTAAAAGAGCATCAGTGATTTTATGCTGCAGATTATGGATTCAAAAGTATCTCCTGTTTTTGTAACGAGGAGATGGTGTGAAGGGAGAAGTAAATTAGACTCCCTACCAACCTAATGCAATAGTGAGCTGCTATGGAGATCATTTCAGCTGCCCAAGAAATGTGTTTCCTATTCTAAAGGTTGTGAGGGAGAATGAGAGACTTTTGTGTCAGATCTGTTAATGTTCACAGTGCCAAGGAAATCTACTTTCAACTTCTAGTAGCAGACAGAGCCCAAAACACTGGCTGGCATGACTAAGCTCACCCGCAAGCACTGCTGTTAAGATGCTCCTCACAGCCCACCCTGCTTTGTTAGGACTGACATCTGCCCACGGACCTGTCTGACTTTCTAAATGATCCCTCTATGCCTTGTATGGTCATAACTGCAGCTTGTTGTAAGAGCAGAACTGGAAATGGAATGGAGCTTTCATGCTGAGCTTGGTTAAATCAATTTCTATCTGTGTTTTCAAGTGTTTGTTTGTTGCCTTCAATTGCTAGTGATTTCATCCATCCGTGGAACACTGCTGTTTGATCCTGTCCTTTCTGACTTTTTCATGCCTGCTCCAGTTTAGGTGTCCTGAAATTTTGATCTAGATATTTAATTTATACCACAGTATCAAAAGGTCTGCCAGGGTTTAACCTCAGCCTGCAAACAAGTACCAGGCATCCACTTTCTCACTGCCCACAGTGGGATCAGGGTAAAATCAGAAGGGCAAAAGCTGGAAAAGCCAAGTTTTGAGATGAAGAGAGGAATAGGGAAAGGAAAATCCATACACACAAGAAAAACAAAAAAGAAATTCATTCACCACTTCCCCTGGCTGGGCAGATGTTCAGCCATCTCCAGGAGATCAAGGGCCCATCACACACATCTGTGGTTTGGGAAGGCAAATGGCATCATCCCAAAGATCCCCCAATTCCTCCTTCTTCTCTCCACTTTATACAGTGAGTAGGATGTCACATGGTTTGGAACACCCCTGTGGGCAGTTTAGGTCACCTGTCCTGGCTGTGTCTCCTCCCAAAATCCCAGGCACCCCCAGTCTCCCTGCAAGTGTGGCTGTATGAAAAGCAGAAAAGGCCTTGGCTGTGTGCAAACCCCACTCAGCAATAATAAAACCATCTCTATATTATCAACCCTGTGCTCAGCACAAATCCAAAACACAGCCCCACCCCAGCCACTGTGAAGAAATCTAACTCTGCCCCAGACAAACCCAGCACATCTAAAAAGAAGTTAGAGAGGAGAAACACAGACACTGAATGAAAAACTAACCCACCAACACTGAAATCCTTTCTGGGTACTAAAAGTATTTTTCTTCTCTGAGCTTTCTAGAGCTGTCTATATGAGTGAACTGGACTGTGTTACAGTGTGGCAGGAAGAACTACTATCCCAAGATCAACACATCCTTCATCAGTGACAGAAGCAGCTCACAGACCTCTAAATGCACTCAGTGAAGCAAAGCTGGAAAACAAGTGCCCAAGTGCTCTCTAAAAAAACCACCAAAGAAAGTAAATAAAAGCTCCACAGCCCTCTTTAAGTTTAGCAATATATATGTAATTTAGTCTTGATGGAAAAGAAGCTGTTTACAAACTGTGCCCCTATCCTTTGCCACTTCACTGGTCAAACTCAGCAAACACCACAGTGCATAAAGGAATATGGTCAAAAGGGCTTTATTTTGCATGCACGGATGTCTCTAACAGTATTTACCAAGATACACACCTGGCATCTTGTGTTCTGAAGCATGTTGTGGCTGCCACTTCTCTTGCTAGCTTTTTGTGTGTTTGGAAATGTCTTTTGAGCATGACTGCATCCTATTCTCTTCATTAAAGATGTGTCTGTATAGCATTCCCTCCCCCAGCTGCAACTATTTAGCCATTTTCTGCCACCTCATTTTTGACAGAGGGGGCCCTGCTGTCCAAATGAAATTTTAATGAAGGCATGAGGACGTGCTTGTGCATTGTCAAGTTCCACTGCAGTCCCACAAAGAACATGAGTTGAATGCTCACAGTTAGTGGGTAAGTGTTGCGTTATCACATTTTAAAAGGAGCAAATGTTGGCATACGGTGAATGCTCTGCCAGCTCCACTTTGCCCAGTGCTTTTGTCACTGCCCCACAGGCATTTCTGTGCAATTTTTTCATGCTGTCTCATCTGCCTAAGATGACCAGAATCCCACATGTCAAGAGAAAACTATACAACTTGAATTTTTAACCCAGCCTGCTTACTACTCCTAACTCTGTCACTGCTGTGTTTTGTTTTTACAGAAGGACAAATTTTCAGCATACATTATACAAATAACCCTGTTATCTTCTATTATGCAAACATTGCTGTTCTTGTTACTCACCCAGTTGTCATTCAGGGTTTTCTTTTATTATCAGTGCAATCCTAACTTCAACAAATCAAATTGACCCATGATCACTTTGAATTACAACTGACAGAAGGAACAAAATCTTCAATTTTTGCCTGTGAGGTCTTGTGCTCCATGTGCACTCATTACCACTGTGTAATAGTAGGCATTGCCTTCATGGACCTCTTCTTTCTTTGGTCTTAACTTTTCAGTCCCTTCTAGCAAATCCTGTTTTACTCTGTGTGACCCTCCAAATTCACCAAATGAGCCATTGCACACACAGACAAACCACCACCCTGTCACACTGACCAAATTAATCTCCAGGACATAAAGTGCAGAAAAGGTTCTCTGGGAAAACCACATCACTTGTAATTTCAACAGCCTCAAAAAATTCTACCATATCAAAAATATGTTGGTTTTCCCTCATAACAAAGTGGAGCTGAGCATTTTCTGATGAAAAAGTTTCATAAAACTTGGAATAAAGTTTTGGAGAACTTGCAATAAAGAAATATGACATGCATCAGCCCCAAAGGGCTGAAGACTGGCAAAGATAGTATTTTAAACAGGAAATTCTTGATGCCCTTATATGTGACACATCAGTATCACTTCTAATTACCTCTGTTTCAGAAATCTGATTTGATGCTGACAATATATAATTTTTGAAATTTTTTTTAATACTACCTTTGCTAAGGAAAATATTTGACAAAATTAGGGAATTTCCAAGGAAAAATGTAAAAGGCAGCTCTCCTTGCAAGAAAAGAGTCCAGCTAAATATATTCTGGGCAAGGCATAGACTACCAGCAGCAATGAACTGCCTGTAGCTTTTAGGAGAAAAAATATCTCCTTTTGAAGTTATCTTTTCTATCATTACACTATTGCAGCTTGTCAATATTCACTATGACAGCAGTTCCAGAAATTTTATGTGATACCTTCAGTACAGATAAATAACAAGAGATTAACCCATATTCAGTCTGAAAAGAGGAGGAAAAAATATTTGTTAACTAGAACTGACTTGTGACAGCCCTTTTATGCTGTTTTCCAAGGGGATAAGAAAACCTATGAATTTCTATTTCTGTGGATTATGAGTGCATAAGATCCTTTTTTTCATTTTCAGAACTAGAAGTATTATGCAATACTCATATGCTTGATACCATGCAATGAAATAAGGAAAGTGAGGGTAAAGCTAAACAAAATGTTCTATGATGACTTCTTTTATACAGATTAAGTTGAGACAGGTACGTGTAGAATTAGTTTCCTCTAATTTTGACTACCTTAATTTTCAATAAATAGGCAAGAAAGAAGCATTAAAGAATATACATTTGTTGCCAATCTCTCTTTAACATTTCATCTCCAGCTTTCACAAAAAGTGCAATTTTACCTTACACATCAATCATCTTTTTTATACTTTGGGGCCGTTTAGTGATCCTAGAGAAGTATATTTGTGTATTCCCATGTATTTCAAGTTATTAAATGAAATATCTTCTCGAACTCATTCCTTTTTTTTTTTTTTTGGCAAAGCTTTAAGATGAATAGAAGGCTGATCTTATTAAGTTTTCAAGAGCTCACTTTAGCTGTGCACAGGCCACTTTATTCAATTTTGTAATATAACAGTGGACAGGTTGTAGCAAGGAAATATTCTTTCTCATTCAACATTTATTTGTAGACAAATTGGTAGTTTCTGATGTAAATATCAACATTTTCTGTCCTGCCAGATAATGCATCATCAAAATTCATGCCTCTATAACAAACAAAAAAAATCCTAAATTTCTAATTCTTCCATAAACATGAACTATATTTATATCTGGGCAAATTCAAATCTTGATGATTCAAGACAAGCTTCAATAAAAATAACTCAGATTCAGTATCTGTTATTTATAGGAATCAATAACATCAGTTTCTCTCTGTTACATCCAGTTCTTTGCTGTGATTTGACCAAGTTCTTCAGTCTTAGGACCTGACCATCTTCAGGCATTTTCATTCCAGTTCCTCTCAAAATTTTAATCTTTACCTCAACTTAAAGAGAAACAATTCCTTCTGCAGCTTTTGTCACACACTTCTATAAACACACCTAGTCATTCTTACAGAAAATAACTTCAAGTCTGGCAAGCCTTTTTCTAGGGAAATTCCACCCAAAATGAACTGTCCTTGTTTCTCCCTAAATTATATTTGTGCACCATTGCTTTCAACATGAACAAATTTCCTCAGACAGAGTTCCACACTAAAAATAGTGCTTAATCTATGGTTATAAATTTGGCAAAGGTTTGCAAAGGCTTCACAGAATGGCTGACTCTGGAAAGGGCCTCTGGATGTCATCTGCCAAGTCGGTCACTTCACTTAGAAATTTATCAAGTAACTCAAGCGAAAATTGCTCTTGCAAAGGTTTCCTCTCAGATCCGGGAATTCCCAGAGAGCAGAGCTGCCAGCAAAGACTGAGACAAAGAAGGCACTCAGTACTTCTGCCTTCTCCATATCCTGTGTAACCAGATCCCTGCTCTTGTTAATGTACCCACATTTCCCCTGGTCTTTTTGTCACCTGTGGACTTGTACAAGCCTTTCTTATCATCCCTGATGTCCCCAGCTAGTTTTATTTCCATTTGGGCTTCAGTTTTCCTAACTTCTCCCATGGATATTTGGACAAGGTTTCTGTATTCCTCCCACATTACCTATCCTTACTTCCACCCTCTCTGTTATTCCTTTTTGTCTTTCAGTTTGGCCAGAAGCAGCTTCTTTACCCACAGAGGCCTCCTGGCAGTTTCACATGGTTTCCCATTCTTTGCAAGAGAACCCCCCTGGGCAAATTCGTCTACATCCACACCTGGTAGATTTGGGTTGTAGAAATACCTTGGAACTCTCTTTTTTGCCCTAATTCATGTCAGTTGTTCTTGCTGATCATCTTAACCAGAGTTGGAGTAACCACTGTTCTTTTATTTTGCCTCTGTTATTTCTCTTGACTCTGAGTCCCATGACTGCCTCCAACAGCTGAACTTTTCTAGCAGAAAGCTTTGTGTAGGCATAGTATATTTCTAAAATGCAATATAATTTGCTCAAGGGAAGAACTCTCAAGTTTTGTATAATTCCGAATTCAACTCAGTAAAATTTGCCTACACATCTGCGGTTAATTTGGAACACTCTCAGTTAAAAAAGAAAAAAAAAAAGTTCGAAATGACATAATATTTAATATTAAGAAAACTGAGAAAAGTCTAATAACACCTCAGAATTTCCTCTCAAGGCACAGCTGTACAATGGTTTATATTAACTTACTCTTACAACAACTCTTACAACTCTTCTGCTTTAGAACTATCCTTCTGTTTAATGTAGCCTGAGGATTAGAAAATTCCCAGATGTCAACTCCTTGATTACAAGGAAGCAATTAGTAATAGAATCTAAATTTATATTTCTCAAGATGAAGAAATAAAACCCCTATGAGAGTAATTTCTCTGGGCTGCATTGCAGAAGAAAGTACACTTTGAACAACAAAAACCTCTACTGTGACAAAGCAGTGTAATATCATTAAAGTTATGGCAGATAAAGTATTCCAATACTTTAAAATAAATAAATTAGTGAATTTGTGTTTTCATTGTAAAAAGCACTTCTAAATAGAAATAGGCTTTGATAACTTCCATCATGAAATTTGAAATGAAAGTATTTTAAACACGCATCTGTTTAGAAATGTAAAATGAAACATTTAGGATAATCCGGTTAATATGTCTTTAGAAATTCTTGCAACTTCATTGCCAGCTTACATAAATACAAAGGCTAAAATTGGATGACCAGTGTTCCCTATGAGAAATCTGTATTGCCAAAATTAATTCAATTAATTATTTCAAAAAATGTCACTAATATTTTTGGTTTGCAATTATATATGCTATCATTACCAGGAAAACTAAACAATGTCTTTGCCACCACTGATATGAAAATTTTTATCAAGAATGTAGGAAAAGTGTGAATTAACTTTTGTTGGAAGTGCGTTATGGAAATGAACTATTTTATGGAGAACTTTATGTTCTTTTTTAATAAGATGCTGTTTGATCTACTGAACTGTATAACTAGGATTTAAAGTTCACCGTTTATTAAAGGGTTACTGTTTCCTTAACCTCTTATAAACTCCAAATGAATTACTTTAAAGTCTTCTCCTTCAGTGCTACTATCAGACCAGGTGCTGTGCAAGGTACCACAATTTGGATTTGGCAAGGTTGATTTTCCCTGAGTTTTAATTCAAGTCCTAACTGCAATACCTTCCACTGATTTTAAGAATTTTTGTATTAGATGCAATATCTTAAGTGCAACTCACAGAAAAACTGTATGTGAGAAATAACATTCAGAAACCCATTTCTGAAACCAAAGATAACAACACAAAACAAAAAAATATTTTAGAATCTCTAAAATAGAGGGAAAGAGGATAAGAAAGATTTTAATCTTTCATCTTTAATCTTTCTTAAAAGAGTTTAATTAGAAAAAATAACTTTTTTTTTTTTTTTTTTTTTTTAATTATCATTACTACTAAAATGGAAAAAAATAGTTCATACTGATAAGGAAAAACCTGCAAGGAAAGACTTATGTACAGTTAGTTTTTCCTGCTGTAGTTAAAACTTCAACCTATTGAGATTTTATCCAAGAGAATGTCTCATTGGTGCACTCTTGACCCTCTCCACTTGTATACTCATCTACCTGTAAACTTTTTAATTAATTTATAATCTTATATATCACGACTATCTATTAAAATTATTGGACATTTAAATATGCTTTTGTGTGTCAGTGTTGCTTGTGTCAGCTTTCAACCTAACACAAACTGCAAATTTATTTCATGCTTACAAGGTATCTTTTTCATAAATTATATGTTCACTGGATCTTTAGGATCTATCACCTTATTATTTCATTGCCTATTTTGTATTTACTATTATCCAGATCAGCATCCATGTGATTTTTTGAAGTTTCCTTTGTGGTAGTTTAAGGGTAATAATTCAAGCATTGGACTGTGTTCATCCACACAGATGTGTAGACAGATTACACATCAGTGGTGGTAATGATAAACACCAAGTGAGTGACTTACTGGCTTTTTAATTTCCTTCAACTTTTTATCTACTGTGTGACATTTTACTAGCTCTCTCTTTAGATAATTATCTCAAAGCCATATACTTAGAACTGAATAAAAACCAGTTGGAGTAGAGATAGCAGCAAGCGGAGACAAACCTAAGTTAGCAGGGCTCTGGGTAGCTCAGGTAGGATTTGTTCCCACAAAATAATGAAAGTGTCACTGCAGGCCTGTAATTTGCCTCCTCTGTTTTTTCTGGTGTTCAAGTTGTGCCACAGAGGATTTAAGGTGTAATGTGTTATCCTGAGGAGAGGCTTGAGCACAGCCCTTCCAATGAAGCCTGGGAGAAATGCACTCCAAGCTAAGAGGTGCGTTCAGCTCAGGGGTGCAGAGCTGAGGGGAGAAGCACAGTTTTTGCTTCTGTCAGCAGTCCTGGCTGACTGTGGCACTTTCTCAGAGCTGCAAAACAAAAAAAAAAATGCAAAGAGGAGGATTAAAGTACAGCCTTCAAAAGGAGAAGATGAAAAATAGAGCCTGGAGCGCGTTGGCTACTGGAAAATCTTTTAAAGTCCTTTAAAGCTTAATCTAGCTGAATTACACCTACGTGTAATTAGTCACACTTCCAGCTACATTATAACACATCCACTTTGGTTTTGTTTTCTTTTCTGAATGATGGGTTGTTTAATGGTGGTTGCTCACCACCGTGGCTCTTTAAGCTGGACTCGCACAGAGCACTCAGGTCTTGCTTTATGCCTTTCTCTTCTTGTGTGAAGTGATAAATTGCTGAGCCAAGAGATCAAGCCTAAGGGCACGGGAGAGGGTGAAAAAAAGCAAGTTTATAGCTTTGCACCTCAGGAGAGGAGAGTTTGTCCTCTTAAATTATATTCTTAGGTGAGTCACCTGGGGATAAGGTCCTGGAGAGAGGGGGGATACAAGAAATCTCATTAATATTCAAGGACCACCCTCCTCCACCTTCTCTGAAAGAGTCTTACATCTTTGAAGTCTTATGAGCCTTGCCAAGCTTCTGTTGTTGGCTTCTATTAAGTGTACTAAATACTCAAATTAGCTCAAAGCAAAACAGTGTCAGAGCCTGAAAGTAAGCTGTGTTAGTTCAAAGGGCCACAGACTGGCATGCTACCCAAATCAGCATGATAATTCAATTTTTTTAATTGCTTAATGAAATTCTTGTCCTCAAATTTCAATGAGGTATTCATGCACTGTCTTCAAAATGTGCAAAATGAAAATGACCTACCTGACACAAACCATTTAGCTGAAGAAAGGACATATCATAAAACCTACTGCTGGCTCCTGCAGTTGCTAAATTAGATTATTTTGATCTCCAGATCCCTTAGAGTGTCTTCTTTTTTTTTAATAAAAGCATAACCACTTGGAAAGGAATAAAACCATAACCTCTATGAATTTCCAGCATGAATATGAATGAAGCAGTCTGCTGCTCCCTCCTCCATCTCCCAGTGCAGGGTTGCAGTAGCAAGAATTCTAGGCAAGAGACCATCACAGTCTCTTGATATAAAATATTAACCATAACCACTGTACTCATTATTACATGTCATGGAACTGCATCCACAATATGCTATATATTGGTCTCAACCAAGCTTGGATTCTTATCAGATTTGGCATCCAGAACAACCATGATAACAAATCAAAAGAACTTCGTGACAGAGGTGTTCATTTATTTTTCATTCCCATCTGTTTTAAAACACGAAATATAGCAAATTACAGTCAGTAAGCAGCTAGACAAGTCTCATGAGATGGGAGTTACAAGTCATCTCCTTCTGCATCTATTACAAAGATGAATAGAATAGGTCAATGAAAGTATCTTGAAAAATCTCAAATATTGATAAAAGCTTTTTACAAACAGCACTGTGCAAAAGGCTAACATATCTATAAGAATTTAAAGACTGCAATAAATTTCCCTATCAGATATGTACAATTTTCAAGAAAGATGTTTTACTGTCTTAATTTTCCTAAAGAAATCTTCTCTAAAGAGCAATAGCTATCTTAAAGTCTTTACATCTATAGAATTAAGACTAAGAAAATGAAAAATTCTTTTCAAAAATTGCAGTCCTGAAAATGTAATAAAACAGAAATTCAGTTGAGATTTCTTGCTTACATAGTCTTTAAGAAAAATGCTGATGCATATTACCAGGGTTGGCCTGAGATAAAAAGGGAAGTCGGAGTATAGAGAGATCGCAGATCAAGCCAATATGGTTAACAGCTACGTTCTGCTTTATTTAGTTAAGATGGCTACTTTTATACATTTCCATATAGTTTACATCCACAGCAGCTCTTCAGTGGCGTACAGCAGAGAAAAGAATGCAAACACTTATTGTTGACCAAACACTTATTGTTGACCAAACTCTTAAGGCAGCTACTGGTGTTTAGACTACTTACTATACATGTTATCTATTAGAAACCTCTCTGTGCCTTGTTAACACCTTAAGGGCAATTCTCACTGCGTCAGAGACTTGGCAGCTGAATTTCCACCTGCGCCACTGAGGCCTTACAGGCCTTCATCTGAGGCCCAGGCTAGGTGATTCACTCACAGTCCAAATATTCACTATCTTCAAAAACTCTGCTACAGATGTATATAATGGTTTTTAGGTAATTTGAAAGATAATTCCTAATTTAATCTCCTATCTAGTTGCAGATATTGTTCTTTAGCTGGAGAACCTTTTCCCTGCCTCAGCTTGCACCTCGCATAGTTGTAAAGTCTACTCCTTTCACTTTGTTAGGACAGGCTTGTTAGAAGCTTAATAAAATGCTCAAGACCCTGAACATCCTGGTAGTAAATGTTTTCTAAAGCTGTTTAGGTTTGCCCATTTTTCCAGATTTAGGCTGATATGACTGGTCTTGTACATTAACCTTTTTAATCTAAAAAATGCAGAAAATGTTAATCCGGTGATTAAATGAAGACAAAAATTGTCTCTGTTCTGGAATTATTAAAGAGCTGAAATAGAAGAAAAAAAAAAGAGAAAAAAGATGGAAAGGACTGGCACCCTGGTTTGATAACCTGTGATCACATTAAAAGCAAGAATGCACTTGTGGGAACAACATGTAAATAAGAATATTTCAATAATAGCCTCAAGGTACTTTAAATGATGTGAAGTTTAAAGAACTCTTTGATTAAGGTTAGGGGTGAATCTGTAGAGCTATGTAGGCAGAAATATGAGCATATATCTTCACTGTTCAATTAAGAAGAAATCATGTATCATATGACATATATTGGAAGTCTGGAGACACTTTCTATATTCTGAGCAAGATACATTGCATAGATTTAAGAAATTAAGACACATTCAGGGAAAGAGCTTCCCTTGAAGGGTCAGTAAATACTTTAAATTTGCTACATGAGAGCTGTTTGTCCCTACTGATATTCTTATATACTGAAAGAACTGCTCCCACACTGCTAAAATCTGGGAATTCTCAGACAATATCCATGATGCATCATTTCCATTTGAAAGAGAAGTCGAAGTAATTTTTATTTCAATTATGTAAATTGAAGATTAAATTTTATGTGTGTCTATGTACCAGAGCAGAAAGCGACACCCAATCATGAAGAATACACTGAAGTAATTGAGAAAAGAAGAGGTTAAAAAAAAAGTTTAGGTTAGTATGTTTAACTCATAAATAAAAAAGCAGCTTAAATAAGCAAACTTGGAATTGTTAAGAGTGAAGTGATACTGATTCTCCTTTTCTGTAGTTACATGAAGTTTAAATGACTCAATTTCTGATACACACTATGATGGCTTTCCTTTAAGGATCAATTTAGTCAGGAGTTGGCTGACTATGGGAATGTTAGGTAGTTTTAACTCTGAGTATTCTTTCATATCAAAATCACATGGGTAATGAGGACAGTCCTTGCCATATAACATGTTCTCTGAAAATAAAATTGTCTTCAGTGAGATGAAATTTAAACACTGGGATACAGCATAGCAGTAGTTGAACTCCAGTTTGCTTTATTAGCCAACTTCTCTTGCTATTTTGAGTACTCTAGATGTCTCTGTGGGAAAAAATATTCCAATTTGGTTTATCTTTTTCTTGGAACTGATAAATGGTACAAAGCAGATTCTCCTCTAAGAGAAAAATAAATCACATGTTTCTGTTAGGTGGGTGAGGTTACATAGATTTCATACAATAAGGTTTTTCTAAAATTTGAACTCACTTTCCATTTGAAATAAATGATGTGATGTGGACAAGTGGTGTGTGTGTATTTAAGTATCTAGCATTAATCAGCAGGCATATGAAATTGAACTGTGGTTAAATGGCAAGCATGCATTGTGATCCAAATAATGCTGAGAGCATAATGAAGAAAGAACTTTCAGCTCATTTGCCAAAGTATGATTATATTTACTTCTATTTCTTACACAGTGTTTCTGGCAGGGGATGGAAAAGTAAGTGATATTTAATTGCATCAGTAGTTTCAAACCAATAATAAAAATAATGCCAGTTTGCTGTTCATGTCATGTCCACTGTTAAGCCAATTTATTCCTCTTCATAAATCAATTTGTTTTTCAGTGTAGGTGGAATCATTACAAAAGGGTCATCTCCCCAGCATTTGAATTTGCTGACCGTCTGGTTCACAGTCATACATTGTTTATTCACACTGAGAGCCATTTATCTGTAGGCAGAAGCTGACATGAGAAGGTTGACTTTTTATTAAAGCTGAGTGAATAATCTGAAATTTATAACTGAATGCGCATTTTGGGGGTTTAGTCCTAATTGATTAACGCAGTACTGCTATAACTGGGGAAGAGGGTGAAGGAGGACAGGAAATGGACATGTATGTAATGCACAACATCTGCTCAAGGCCGTCAGCTAGGAAAAGGTCTTAAAATTCCACTGTCTTCAACATTTGAAAATTGCCTGCAGGTCTCTTCACTGAACAATTCTTAGACTGGAAAGTATTCACACACAAGTTCATAGGAAAAACTGTTGCTTTTGCTGTATAAAGAAAGACTTGAGTCTCCATGATGACTACTGTTTTCATTTTGTAGCTGCTTATGTAACACTGATAAATAGATGATTTTTTTCCCTTTAAAACTTGTTCATGACTAATTTTTAACATTGACTGAACCACTGATTTCTCTCCTTCCCACAAATGAAGAACTTAGATGCACATTAGAACAGCTGCATATTACAGCAGAATTAATAATTATTCTGGGTTCTTCACTGCTCCCCCTCCCTTGTTATCCACAGGTTAATTATGCTGGCTACCATGCTGCTTTGGGACCCACCAGCACCTGGATGCAAAGCAAATACTGAGTTTCTGATCCCAATCCAATGGAAAATGAGCTGTCTTCTCCCTGGTACCCACTGAATGACTACCAGAAGCTGTCCCTTTCTGAACATCTCTGTGATCTTTGTCTCTGAGGTTCTGTCCCTTGACATCCATCTTTTGTGAACAAAAGCTCCTAAATAACAGCAGCTGAATACAGATCAGCAGCACTGCTAAATATACAGTCCATACTGGTGCAACACCAAGCACAAAATTATTCACAGCACTCCTAGGAAGGACTTCAGTATTTAATTAAATGGAAGTTGCTGAATTGCACTGCTTCCTGCAGTGAATGGTGCACATGTGCATAAATATTAATCACTAATATGGGATGTGGGGCTTTTGAACAAAACACAGTTCTGATATGCCCAGATATCAAGCAAATTAAAACAGAGGCATTTCTCTAAGACCATTTCACTCATTAAAGACAGGATGGTAAAATTTCTCCTTCATTAGTTTTCTGGAATGAAAAATTTCTTTTTACTAATTGGCTTTACACATCTTGCCAGTCAATGTACTCCTTAGCTTATCCCTCAAATTAAAGCCATCTAACTCATCAATGGGTGCTTCAGTTAGCACCAAAACTAGCAGCTATTTCACAAGGGCTGCTGGGTTTTTGTGCAGCAGATACCACAATAATTCCAGCCCAGTCCATTTTAGATATTCCATTTGTGCAGCATCCTTTAGGTAACTGTAAGAATGAAGGAGGCTGCATAAAGTTTTATAAAGCCTATGACATAGAATCTCAGTCTTACAAAAAATGCTGTCCTCTGGTTTACGCATCTATCAAAGAAAACCACACTGCTAGTCCATATGCCTGTTCTTTGGGACAGAAATTGGAGGTTGACCTGCACATGAGCCAGTTCTAGAAAAGTTGTATGCTTCACTCAGAGGCTCTTAATCAGCTCAACTGGTTGCTCTGAGCTTAGGAGATGTGAAACCTATGAAAACATCTTGTTGTGTTATTTTGAAACCAGCCATTCTACCTGGTCCAAAATATTCCAACTTTTGGCATTTGCTAAGACCAATGTGCTTCATTACAAGGTCTGAGAATCAGAAGAAAAGACAGATTTGTCCAACCTATGGGTTAAAGGACTGGCTTGGCCTGCCAGAGATTCATATCCAGTTTCTATGGAAAATTCAGAGTAATCTGTATCCACCCAACTATTTTGGATCGGTTCAGCACAGCTCAGATCTTTACTTCTTATATTCCAGAGCGGTGTCCTAATTTTCAATGGACACACAGAAAACTAGGTTTTAATTCAAAACATCATATATCAAGTCTATGTCTACCAACTTTTTATTGGAGTCATGTCAATTGACTTCACTCATATTGAAGTCAAGTCGATGTCGACTTGTTTTTTATTGAAAACAAAAACATTAACTCAAAATAAGATTGTCATTAAATGGAATTTGCCTCTGGTAAATTCATATTCCAATGGTGTTTGATTTCGTTCAAGTGAAAGAGCATCAGAACATCTACAGTAGGAAAGGATTATAACTTCAATATAAGAAATAAAACTCACTTTGTATTCCTTTTTCATCTTGCTCATTAATGCAGCCAAATTTCACACTAATCAGCCCAAGCAGTTAACATGCTATATGAAAATTTAAAATGTCTGCTGACTGTAGCAAAAAGAGGAGAAAAAAACCCCAAAAAACCAACAAAAAATCAGCCTTCTGTAGTAATTACTCAAGATACAAACATTGTACTAAAATGTGAAGTTCATACAAATTTTCATGAGGATGACAAAAGAGATCATTCTAACATCAAAAAAATATTTCCAAGTAAATTTTTTTGTAGAACTCACTATAGAGACCCACAGCAGTTTTTTTCTATTTGACTCTCTAGCTTTAGTCACTAGACATTATAAATGTGATACAGATACACAAAATGCTAAGGAAAAAATAATTAAAAAGTGTTAAGGTAAACAAACAAAAATATTCAAAGGGCACAAAAACATACAAAAGCCCAGGTGCCAACAGAATTAATCAGAGGCTGTCTGAAAAATTCCATATGCAAAAGTAATTTGCAAATTCCTCATGCTAGAAATATTTTTATTCTGTGTTTAGAGAGAATCTTAATCAAATGATTCATATGTATGCAGACAAATTATTTTCCTTAACCTCACTAAAAATACACATTTCTGTGTATATATTCTCCCCATCCTACTAAAAGAGTGTTAAGGAATTACAGCACAATTTTCCTCTATTGTTTTGTAGTTAGCAAAAGTAAGGGTCACGTTTCTCACTTTGCAGCATTTTTCTTTTCAGAATTAGCTATCATGGTCAACTCTGATTAGGGGACTCCTGTTATCAAGTTCTGTGAACTTTGTATTAAGAATATCACTGTTGTGGTAAACACTTCAGGCTTGGATACTGCTGTGATTGGAGTCAGAGGGGATGAGAATGGAGCCCAACAAAACTTTGCAGCCACTTCCCACTTACAGGTATAATTATGCAATATTAAATAAATTCCTATAAATCTCCATTTCTTAGTCCTATCACCTGACATTTGTGATAAGAGAAGTCATCCAAATAAGTCACTATCAATCCTTTTTTCTAAGTTAGTGACTCCAAAGTGATGAAGGCTGATTTATTGGTACTGTTAAGGCTGTTTTAAAGTTCAAGCAGGAAGGTGAACAGCTGCAGCAGTAGCAGGAATGCTGCAGAAAAATAGAGCAATATTTGTGCATGGTCTATGCTATAACCTTTCCCTTTATTAGAGAAAACAGCTACTGCAAGAAGAACCCTGGCAACACACGTTTTAGAAGGCACAGATCAGCAAACCAATTATCAATCCATCAATTGATCAGAACTAGTCTTGGGAGTAGTTTGCTCTTGGAAATGAAGGCCTATGCAGATGGCAAGTGTGTTCATGACTTGCAGAGCATCTGCACAGAATAGATAATTACAAAGTAGGAGACAAGAACATGAGAAAAAACTTAAAAAAAAACTGGAACAGGTAAATGCGTACAGAAATTAAATTATTTGCTGTTTTACTGCTAGATGAACTGAAATATTAAATGATGTGTATATAGGATGCATTTAGTTTACATTTACACTGTAAGAAGGTTGTGAGGGTAGAAACAGTTGCCTTCCTCCATTCATCAGCAGACTCAGCACTGAAAACAATTTTGAATCAGAAGAGCAAATGAAGCACTGTGTATTGATGCTGCTTTAAATAACCATCGGTTGGGTTTGGCTCTGAATAGAAGGCATCTCTTAAATTTACTATAGAACAATGGTTTGATTGTTCTACCTTTTTTCATGGGAGAAGGTCTTAAGAAACTCAAAACTTGGGCAATACTAAGGGAAAATTCAAGTTAAGGTATAAAAATAGATAGAAAAGCAGAGTTGCCTGTCTCAAACACTGCCAAGGCCACAGAAGGAACTTGTCGTAAGCCAAGCCACCACAGTGGGAACTTGAGCTAAGTACAAAAGGGAGGCATTTGTGGTGGGAAAACACTAATTCCAGGCCTGGTAGAGCAGAGGTTTGGTTAGTGCATCCTGGTTCACACATCTGGACAAACATACCCACTGTGGCAAACAGTGGGAAAGAAAAATACTGCTCATACTCACCCTGTGGATACCTGGAACTTCTCCCTCTCTCTCTGTCTCTCTCCCCCTCTCTCTGACCCACCTTTTCCCTCTAGTTATTGCATGCTAGACACAAATAAACACAGCCTAGAGGTTTGAATGTTTTTCAGCCTGTACTACATAAATTTATATTTAAAATACTTCCCCCTTCAATTCATAATCCTATAATATTCTCTCTTCTACATATAACAGAAGTTGAATTTTTTCTGAAAATTACTTTACATCTCAGATTAATTCTAATGATTGTCTGTGGCATAGCTGTATCATCGTGGTATTTAAGTGCTAAAAGTAATCCAATTTAGACAGTTTGGGTTTGGCCACTTAATTAGCTGGGTAGAAATTAAAAACATCTCTGAACAGGGCTCTCCCAGAAGGTGGCATTTCCAGACAGATGGTTCATTCTTGAGCAGGCTCAGGATGCTGCCCTCCCAGACTGCAAAGGAGATAACCCTGTCCTTTGGCTTTGTCCCTGCTCAACTGGGACAGTGTTCATCTGCTAACAGGTACCCTCAAGACAAACCAGGACCTGCACAGATTTACATCTGCCCTACATCTGCCCCTTCATTTGTAACAGGGTTACAGCATAACAAGACATGGTTTGTTGGTTTGGGGTTGTTTTGAGCAGAGAGGGAAAAAGAAGGCAAGAAAACCTTCAGGAGGACACTTGAAGATCTTGCCTGCTTGCTTCAGCATTCAGCAAGGCCACAAAATAAAGGTTTTTCCATCTCTTTTGCCAAGGGATGGAAAAGTATATCCATCATACACGAGGAAAGGGCAGGCTGTGCAGTTTCCTACCACAGCTCCCGGGCACTCCGTTACACTCTGGCTGCCACCACCACAGCTGGGGCACCTAAATTCTGTGTATAAACACCAACACGGCAGAGCAGGTCACAAAAGAGCCACTTTAAAAGCTATAAAGGTACTGTTTTTACCTTTTCCATAGCTTATGTAAATCTTCCACAATTAAGTACAACTGCAAATAAATCACCTTGATTGGAAGTTTATGTTTTCCTTTGTAGTCTATTCACAAGATTTGAACTTCATCCACATAAGAAGTGCAAATGGGTTATTAATCCATTAGGAAGATCATACAGGACAAAGGATAAACTGATACACATGCTGGAATTTCATAAACATTGCATTTTTGGAATAATTTCTACACAGAATAATTAACAGATTTACTTACAAATCACCACAAAATTCATCATGCATCCAATATAAATTTTCCAAGTAGTTTGTAACATTTTTTGTTGCACAAGTGTTCTTTGCAAAAATGACTAAAATTTATGGAACATGTCCCTCCTTGATTTAAAACCCTAAAAACACTCTAAAAGAGTGTTTCTCTACCTAATTTCATTCTATATTCACATTTTCTTTTGTAACATGACATTGAAATTGTTTCCTGATATTGATATATATATATATATATACACTTTAAAACCTAGCTAATTAAATCTGCAGCCATTCCCGAATCATGGCTGCAATTTGTTTTCTGCTAAATTTCCCCTTTCTGTTACAGCAATTTGAAAAGATGTTTAACTCTCTTGGACATGAAAGTCTTTTTTATGACTTCCTTACACCCAGCTCCTAACAAAGATTATTCCACATGCTTGCTTATTTTTGAGCACTTCATTAGGCAACTAAAGGGCCATTGGGACCCTCATGTTGCTAAAATTAAACATAGTCATAGGTCTTTTCAGGATCAGAGCCTGACTATTTAGATGACAATGTGATTTTTTTTTTTTTTTTATTCAACGCAGCAGTCATAGATCATACACACAGCGAAGGCAGAGACAGGGTTAGGCAGATTAATTTATTCAGGGCTCCATTTTGCCAATTCAATTTTAACACAAAATCTGCTGAATTGTAGGGGCTTTTATACGAATCTGGCAGACTTGGTGATACAGTAAGCATTTTGTTTTTAATAAAGGATTGAAATGCTATTTGAATTTTGCACCCTAAGTAAGCTATTTGTACTGTGAAACACTATAGATTATCAGATAAGGATTGCACACAAATGTATACATTTCTCAATGTTTCAGTGCAGAGATTTGTTTGCAGTTTTGTTTTTTATGTTTGATAGTTTATTTTGGAAGCATTTTCTCTTATGCCCTTTAAAGGAGTAGTAAATACTTGAAAATTAATCTTCAGAGTGTTAATATTCAGAAATAGAGCAAATCACTGACAACATTCCTATAACATTCATTATTTACACATATCTTCCACCCCAGATGTAATCATAAATGACATAATTTTTCCCATGCCTTAATTGATTATACAAAACACTCCATGTCTATGAGCAATACATAATTAATGTAATTTCAAGACATACCTTCTACTCACAACTCTGAAAAGAGAAATAAACACCATTTGTCCTAATTAAAACCATCCAATCATTAATATTTACTTATTAATGGGAGAAAATGTCACTGGCAGATTGGAGGCACTGCAACACACACCAAGCATGACAATGAAAATGTGCTCACATATAAAAAAAACCTAATAAATAAATGTTTTTCTTCATGGCTAAAGGACTAAATGAGAACTGATGAACTAAATGTTCACCAGACATGCTTAATCTGAAGAACCCAAGGTCAAGATGATTAAAAAATGGAACTGAATGTCAGGAGAGAAATCTTCTCATGATAGTTCTGGTTGCAAAGTGTTTCAGAGTTCAAGAATGCTTTGGGCTTTATCAGTACAACTCACTCATGCACTAGGCTCAGCTCACCACTCGTGAACTCACATGAACTTCTGGGAAAACAAAACACTTCATAAACACAAGTACTTACAGATGTGTAGAATATTATACTGATTCAGAAAAAAGGGAAAAGAGCCTGGGTGATACTATAATCTACAGATTATGTTGTTCTGCATACACAGCCATCAGCAGAATAAATCATGCTTGTTCAAGTAATTTCAGTGTTTGAGGCTTCCCAGAAAGTAAGCAAAAGGACTTTCAGCAAGTTAACTCAGAAAAGACAAAAAATATCTGAAAAGTGACTTCGCAATAAGTTCATATATATTATGCTAAAACCACTGTTTGGTTCAAAATTAGTTTTCTTAGCTTGTTCATATTGTTAAGATTTACCCCCTTAATAGCTGCTTAAACTGTGGCAGGTCTTGAGTATTAAGAGTAGACAAAACACTTCTAGAAACCCTGTGCTGAAGACAATACCCTTTCTATCCCTTGGTATTTGGTTTTTTCCTCCTCCTCCTCCTCTAACACTTTCCCACGTTTCAGCCTGAAAGACACATTTTTGTAGGCAAGAGCAACCCATCAATTCCATTTGTGATCCTACTGGAGAAACTGCCATAACTGTGAACATATATTGGCAAGGCATACAACTCTAATTTAGTGAGAGAAAATATGAGTGCACTTAGTGAACATTACTGCCTGAAACACTTTTTTAACTTTGCCCTCTGTGTTGGCTCCTACTAATTTTCAAACTATGGAGGGGATGCAACAAATAAAACTATTCTAAAACCTGGCCACCCAAAGATTTTATGCTCTTCCCTTGCCCTTTAGACTTCTAATTAACACTTTCCCTCAAGCCAGACTTAGACCTTTCTTATTTTAAAATAAGTCTGGTCCTCCTCTCTCTGTGAAAATTTTCAGTCTTATAACTAATAAATGTATTTTCTGCTTAATCCCATTAAGGTGTCTCAAAGATCAATAGTGTGTGTATATCAGATCAATGTATAAGCCATTTCCCAATAAAACTGTGAGATATATTTCTTTTGCAACAGTAGCAAAGTAGTCCTGTGGCAACTCAGTGCCTTTTCCAGGAAATGGGCTATACATATTGCTAATACATATATTTGTTAACTAAGCACTTAAAAGTGGATTTACGAATTACCAGGACATTTCTTTGACACCAGAACTAAATTAGCAGTACTAAAAGGGTCAAAACCATTACTTTTTCCTTCCAAGTGCTTGTTTCAGTTGAGTTACACATTGATCATGGTTGGTTTTGTGTGACTGAATTTTACTGGCTTTTCCCTGGGTTTATTGGGATATGTGAACACTACAGCAGCAGCTATGGTTTGATCAGGAGATTCCAATCAGTATTGCCTCTATGTTAATCTAATCTGAGAAGAGAAACAGCATGATATATTACAATACATCCAACCCCATTTCAGATGGATAATTCTGAAACTGCACAGGAAGCAAGTATCCTTCAATGAGATTTTATAAATTTTATGAAAATCAGAAGAAACAACCTCAATAACTACAGTGATCACAAAGGTCACTGGGAATATAGCATACCCAAGGGCAGAGGTCCACCTGTTAAATTAGTAGTTCCTGGATCAAAATCAGATGTTTTTCAGTCACTTTCCTCCTCCTGCCCCAATCCCAGGACTATCTAGGACTAAAGTGAAGCATTTTAGATTAGTGAAGTTTCTTCCTCAACAAGAACACATGCTTATTGTGAACAAGACTTGCTCCTGGAACCCAGCAATGGCAGTGATTTCAGACAAGAGCAGACAGCCATCCCACGGTATAATAATTTCTCATTAGCTTTATGCATACAAGCTAACTACTTTAATTAGGTAACTACATGGAAATAATGGTGTGCAATTACATACAATGCCTAATTACAGCTATATAACTAATAACTGTGATTCTAGATAAATATGATGTTTGGCATAAATACTTAGACAACACGAGAGAAACAAAGTTCGGTCGCTCATCTTGCATATGGATTGAGCCTGTAGTCATGGATTTCATTTTCTGAAGATCTGACAATCCTAATCTTAGTCTATTTTACATGCTTTTGCATGTATAACAGCATATATATAAAGAGATTTTACTGTTGAAATTAATATTTTAAAGGCAATGAACTTGATGTGATCAAGAATCCACTGAAACAGAAAAATATTACCTCTACCCCTTTCTCAGAAAACATACAAAGGTGAACTATTTTTTTCCACTGTTCAACAATTAGCAAAACACCATTTCATTTAAATACAGGGTATAATCATGGTCGTATTACATATCATGATCCTAAAATAAATTTCAGCTCAGCCCTTCGTGGCCAACTACTTCCTTGACCATTTTCAGTTTTGTTGTACTGACTATTCAGTCCTAGAAAATAATTCTTAATTATCGCCATTATAAAAACAGATTTAAAAAGGAATGATGATTGCACACCATCTGGAAATATACTCAAGCTGTCAAAAGAATCTGTGGATAGCTCCAGTATACAGTATTCAAATTTCAGCAGGAAATCATACGTGGTCAAGCGGGAAAAATTCATTCAGATTCATGCATTTTTAAAAATGTATTTGGCATATCAAATAAAGTTCAAAGATACAGCTAAAGAATTTCAGTTTAAGGGATTTTAATAGGATGCATGTTAAATTTATACACTGCATACATTAACAAACAAAAGAAATAAATTAATCAGTCCTGAAAGAGCATTCATAAAATGCTAGAACTGTGACAAGTGCAGTACAGATACAAAAGAGTAAGGGAGAAAGGAAAGAAAAGGAACTTTAAAAGAAAACAAAAAAGAAAAGAAAAGGAAAAAAAAAAAGAAAGATTAAAATCTGTCTTTCTCCTTACTTCCTAGGGCATAGGAAATAATGATAATGTAAACTCATGATGATGAAGGCAACTCAGAGTATCACCAACTTCTCTGAGCAATTACAGATCATGAGAGCTCCCCTGCAAGCGTTCAGCCCCTGCTGGTGCCCACTGAGGTACCCTGGCCCCGGCGTATCCAGGCAACAGACTCTGCAGGGACCCTTGGTGGGGACAAAGTTGGCTTTAAGCAGTCTTCCATGTCTAACAACCTGGCACAGCTTTATTAGCTCAGATAAAAACACAATTAAGCACATTTACTGGCTCACTAATGTACAGCAAGGAAGGAGAAAATGAGGTTTGTCCTTGCTGCTGGAATTTGGTTCACGCGAGCTGTAAATAAGAGGCAATCACACAACAACCAGCCTGGGGAAGGAGGAAAATGAAAAAGGAAAAAAAAATTCTACTTAAGAGCATCATTAGAAGTGCACATTGTGTATAGAAGCCTTTTAGAAACAAAAGATGCAAGTGTGCTAGAAGCTATGAAAGCCAGCTATGAGAGGGAGCGCAAGGATTTGTGCAGAAGGCACTGTGGGCTACAGGACAGGGAAGCCAAAATGAGGTGAAGGAGGCCTGGCTGGGGTCCTGAAACTTGAGCATTAGTGGTATCAGACCACAGTAAGACAACGAAACCAGCAACAATTATGTTGGTCTGGCTGGGCTCCTGAGACTTGAGCATTAGTAGGATTACACCACTGTGAGACAAAGCAACCAGCAACAATTATGCTGGTCTGTCGTTCTGGATGTAGTAGTGGTTAGAGAAGCAGATATCTAAGTCATTGCCCACTAAGACTCCTTACTTCAATAAAATTGAGCTTTTAAGGAAAGAAAACTGTGATGAAAGATCATAAAATATCACCAGCTTACTCACAACAGTTATATCTCTGTCTCTCCTTATATTGTGCCACCTAAGTGTTCATCTGAGTTTATTCAGCCATCCTAAAGGAATCCAGACATGGATTTGTTTTGCTTAGCAGTACATTCATAAAGTTGGATGAAAGCTGAAACCAGCTACAGAAAAATATATTCTAAATCTTCATTTTTAGGAAACAAGTATCAATCAATGAGATTTTATACATTTTATGAGAAATAGAAGAAACAACATCAATAACTACAAAGATTAAAAGGGTCACTAGGAATATGCTATACTTTTTATTTTTTTCCCCAATAATTTACTGATGTAACTAAAAGAAACATGAAATGCCAGAACAGAACTCTGTCAGTTCTCATGAGTACAAGATTTACTAGCAATCATTTAAATACCTTCTCATTTACTTATTAAAAAAATTTCCAAAATAAGAAGGCTACCCAGCATGGAAATAATAAAAATGCTGATTATATATAATGTGCAGTAAACTCAATTTCAGATAAATAAAATTAATAGAAACCTTATAATGGTCTGCTCTGAATAAAATACATGTCATAAAATAATGCAGGCCTATTTGCTTTGTAAACATTGCTTCTCAGGTGAAACAAGCTGGCTTTTTTCATGACAGTGCTTTCTAAATCAAAGCATTTGTGACAGAATTTGTACTGAAATTTTAAAACCCAGTGTTATGGGTTGAGGATAAATATACACAGTTTAAATAAACTCATGAAAATACTTTTCTAAAAGCTTTCTCAACTACATTTCTAAATTCATGTCAACATCTCCACAGCATTGCTGGAATCAGGGAGGGTATGCTGGAAAACTCTCCCTCTCTGCCTTTCTTGTACTTTTCCTTAGGCAGCTGCTAATAAAGCATCAGGAAAAGAATAAAGCACTGCCATCAGGTCAAGGGAGATGATCCTGCCCCTGTGCTCAGCCCTAGGGAGGTCTCTCCTTGAGTGCTGTGTCCAATTCTGAGCTTCTCAGTACAAGGGGGACACAAAGCTCCTGGAACAGATCCAGAGGTGGGCCCCAAAGGTGATGAAGGGAGTGGAACTTCTCTCTTAAGGGGAAAGGCTGAGAGAACAGGGCCTGCTCAGCCTCAGGAAGAGATGACTGAGAGGAGATCCCATCAATGTCTGTCAGTATCTGAAGAGAGGTGTCAGGAAGATGGAATAAGGCTCTGCTCAGTGGTGCTGAGCAATAGGACAAGACCAGGAACAGATGCCTGAGAAGTTCCACCTGAACACAAGGAAGAACTTCTTTACTGGCACACTGGAACAGGTTGCCCAGAGAGGGTGAGGAATCTCCCTTACTGGAAATATTAATGATTTTTCTGGACACAATCCAGTGCCTCGTGCTCTGGGATGATCCTGCCTGAGGAGGGAGGTTGGACCAGATGACCCCACTATGGTCCCTTCCAACCTGGCCCTTCCAGTGATTCTGTAGCAATATGTGCCTGTGTTGTGCCCATGTGGTATGACAGTCATTATGAATTTCATTTCTCCTTAGATCATTATTATTTCATAAGGAGGGAGCAAATTTTTTCTCAGGGGTGTGTTTTTGTGTAGTAGGTACTTTGAAAACCAGCACAAAGATTTTCCCTGCATCAGTGACACACTCACTGCAGACACTCAGACTCTGCTAAAGGCAGCTGAAATTCACTCTAAATCACACAGGCACTACACACCTTTACAGCTGGGCAGTGATGTTCCAACAGCCTTAGCCTTTAGAGGTCCCACAAGTGGGCATAAGCAAGAATTAGTTTCTTGGAATTAGCCATATTTAACAGAAGCAAAATTTCTTACAGGGTCAAAGGGAGGAAGTCAGTCTCACCAGTTCTTCCTGCTATTTCTGTACAAGAGGAAGCTGCGTGTTTATAGAGCAATGTGACAAATGTGGAAGGAAATAAAAAGAGACGCAGAGTCCATGGTGGAAAGAAAGGACCTTAGAGGCTAAAGTGGCATGCCAGAAGAAAAGAGAAGAGCTGTAAAATGAGGAGCTAGAAGTCTTTGTAGAGAACCCTCCCCTGATGACCAGCAAACATCTCTGAGTCCACACAGCAAATAAATTCTGACAACTGCTGCCCACAGTCTCAAATTCTTGTGTACTATATCAGGCAGTGCATATTGTGCTGTGTATCTGAAGAAACTCATCTTACTGGTTACCTGAATAGGGAAGTGGTGCAATGACACCTTAAAAGGAAATATTGGGCACCTCAAATTACCACATAAAATAAAAGTTGGCTTACTTGAACCATAAGCTCTCTGTGCTTAAATTCACTTTTGTAAGACAAAAGGCAAAGCAGTTGCTTAACCTGACATTTTATTGTTTAGCTAATTTCATAAACCACAGTGAATGCTTCAGATCGTGATGATAAACACCAAAGAAACCCCATGAGGGAAATTAATAATTCTGTATAAAGTGCAGCAATTCAATGGTGTGTAAAAAAATACTGCACCACTACTACTTAATGAGGGGCATAATGAAGAATCATTTAGTAGTTCCCCATTTAGTAAATGCTCTCCCCTGCGCAGTGGTGAGTGCTAAGGTTTCATAGAGTGGTTTACAGTAAATTATTATGTAATTAATGGCCACAGCAATGAATAACAAAAAATGGCACCACAAGAGAAATGAATGGTGACTTTAATTATGGCTTCTTTCTAACCTCAGTGTTTGACTTCAAAACCTGAAGGTTCTTGTTCTAGGACTTTACATGTAAATCCAATATCAATTATTTAAAATATTTGGCCCAGCACTAAGAACAAACCCAGCAAGCACACACCTATTTTGGATTAATGTACTTATTTGTAGCATACTTGTACCATATTCAGTTTTACACTGCAGAGAAAGAAAATTACCTAGAACTCAACTGAGCTTAAGAGCAAAAATTATGCTTTAAGGATTGTGCTTGCCATCATACACTCTTCAGTCAGTAAATGACCTTTAAGTGGTTTTTCCTTTTCCTTTAGAGAAAACTTTAAGATTGCATAACCATGCCTTGAATAAAAATATTTAATAGCTAGATTTTTTTCTTAGATTTCCCCACTGGGCCCAGAAATAAAGTCTGTGTAAAGAGCATACGCCATCCCTTGTTCTGTAATTTATAGACTCTCAATGTGTTTCAGTTGGATGGGAAACCCCAGTACTGGAAACAGACCAGGGGCATGGGTTAATACCACGTAAAAGTGCAGGCAGACTGTGAGAAAACTGTTATATTTGAGGTATGTGAAAGGAGAAACCTGGGTGAGTACCTACTACTTTTGTGTGCCATAAAATACACCATATATTTTTTTTTAAGAATCACAGGATTTTTGTTTGATTTGGTTTAGTAGTTGTTTTTTGCTTTTTTTTTTCTCTCTGCAATGAAACTCCCTGTGCATGTGTTGATCAGAAAAGTAGATGGCCTATCAATTGTGCTGACAGGGTTACTACTTTTTATAGTTCTTCACATTAGCTTTTATCAGAGTCCTGTGGGAACACCCATATAAGACTTGGTGTTATCAAATGTTTTCAGTGAAAACATGTTAGTCTACTTTAGAGTATCGTATATATAGGAATGATTTAACAAGATCACAACACTTTCTGACTGAAATTTCTCTGATAATAAGTTATGTACATTGCTTTGGTTTAGAAGTAAAGACAAGGAAAACAAGCTAAAATGAAACTGTGTTTCATTCTTTTTCTTACTTAAATTGAATATTGATGATTTTCTTCTCATTTTCATATTTACTAGTCTAATTTATAGAACTTTTTCATAAAATTTAAGGGGTTTTGGTTTTGTTTCTGTTTTGGAGGGCTGCTATTTTTGATTGGTGCAATTCCTCTCTAAATCCAAATTTTCAAGCTCACTACACAAATTGTGCTGAATATCCCAAACATTTGAAGAAGAAATAAACTGTCTTGCCTCTATCCAACTGTTTTTTTTGTTTTTTTTAATAAGAAAACTGCCTCCACATGCACACAACCAAAAAGGTTAGTTTGGGAATCAGCTTTCTTAACTCCTCCTTTCTGTATCTTAGATACCATAAAACAGTGTCGGTTGACAGTGACCTCAAAAAGTCATCTGGGCCAACCTCATGGGAAAAGGAATGTAAATGAGATTATCTGCCCATCGGCAGCTTGGAAACCTCCAGCAGTGAGAACTCATCCATGTTGTCCCTGAAGTGTTGTTTTTTGGTTTTTTTGTTTTTTTTTTTTCCCAGGGGATGGGTTCTTACTGTAAAAATTTTATTTCTCGTGTTGAGACAAAACTTCTCCTTGGTGCAACTTGTACACATCACTCCTTGTCTTCTCCATGAAGACTCCATCAGCTTTCCATCTGCTTTTTAAGTACTAGAAATACATGATGAGGTACTGCCAAGTCTCTTCTCCAGGAGCAGCAAACCTAACATCTTCCTCTTTGTGTAGGTTACCTCACTTCTCTGTTCATGCATTTTAAGATTTAAATATCTGTTTTGTTTGGAGTCATTTGATTTTAGACCTTCATCTGCAAACTTTAGGCACATGATGCTATGAAAGACCAGTAGCCACTTGTTGCTTGTTCCCATGTTATTTAAGGACAGTTTCTTTTGCTACTGTACACTATATATCCCTGCTAGCTGAGCTGCTGTTAACACCACACAGATCTATAACTTCACTCAGGATTTATCAGGGGGAATAAGACAATGAAACACCAGTAAATTACCAAATGCAAGTGTCCATTGAAATGAAACTGAAAAACCTGACAAAAGGAGGATTTTTTCCATGTTAAAAAAAGTCTTTTCATCAAGAAACAGTCTCAAATGTAAACTCTTCAGGTGACACTTGTCACTCCAGAATCATCTATCAAAAACATCCTTCTCTGACCTAAGAGAAGACTATTTTCATCAAACAGATCAATCCACATTCTATTTCACTTAATTTTTTTTCCCCCATTAAATATTACATTTGGTCTAAATGGATCATTTTCCCCTTAAAGATAGGAGGATTATTAATCAGCTGATAGTAGATCATGAGACTTTTTTTTTAAAGGAATTTTATATTTTCTAGACCTAGAAATATATGAAGAGGAAATACATAATTGTGGTGAACAAGAATCAGGTGTATATATTCAGTCATGACACATTCACACCCAAATTTGTATTCTTACCCACTGACAGTTACAGATATTGGCACAAACTGAACTGAAGTTAGCAGCAAATCAGAACAGACAGAAAACTTTGGAAAAATGAAGTCCAAGGCCAGTAGCAAGTGTAGAGGGAAAACAAAGCAAGGTCTTCCTTTCCCAGACATCTGCTGGTAGAAGAACCAAGGAGAAGACAACAAATGGAGATGGTGGATTGTGAACTCTGCAGGAAAAGGAGACTGGTTATGGCAGGTACGCCAACCTTAGTACCACACATAGAGACAAAAGGCAGTTTTTAGACACAACAGACTTATTGTATTTCTATATTCAATACCTGGATAGATACTGATGTGCTGTTTTAGGTTATTCTCTTTGAGATTATCCAGAGGTTTGGAGAAATGAACATTAGTTTCAGAGAGCTAAGGGTATGACCATTCAAGGACTTTGCCCTCTGTGAAATGGAGTTTCATCTATGTTATGGTTTGCCCTCATTCATAAATGTTATGGTTTGCCCTCATTTGTTCCTTTGAACCCTCAAAGGGTAGCAAAATTTCCAGGACTGCTTCTTGTAATTATAGATTAACTTAGGAAGTTTTTCCATTTTAGGTGCCAGCCAAACACTTCAATACTAAAAATCACTTTCATGATTCAATGCTCTTCAGTTTTTCTATTTTCCTCCCCCCAAGGAAAAGGTTTCTGATGCAAAGGAGTTTTGTCTACCTTGCCTCCACCATGTATTTTTATCCCCATGAAACAATAAATAACTTTCCTCCATTAATTAATACCATCAGTACTGACCTGTCACTGTGGAGGCACTTGATTAATGCTTAACAACTTAAGCTGCTCTAGTTTGGATGAGTCTTCTAGGTCTAAATTTGGCATAGAAATGCCCTGCTAATTTCCAATGTGCTAAATATTGCATGTTGTTACACACCTGTACTGAATATCAGGTGCATTGGCCTGTTTGCTGTGCACACAAATGCCACTCTCATAAAAACCTTTTAGATTTACTAAAAAAAAAACCCCAATGACTTGAAGACTATTAAGAGTTTTATTTTGCATCTTCACTAAGAGCTACTTTCTGAACACTGGAATAGTAAATTACATGTGAACACAGAACTGAAGATGTTAAAATAAATCATATGTAAAATAAAAGTCCTAAAAATAGTATTTCTTTTAGAATAAAAACTTTAATGTGAAGTAATACTCCAATCACATATATTCCATGGGAAGTATTAGGAAAAAGTTTGACATTTTAGTATGTTGGTTGTGGAGCTCTAAGAAATATCTGAAATTGATATATTTAATGTGGTATATGTGAGAGAGTAGGAAATACTCCATGTAGCACAGCCACTCTTCCATTAACAGCAATGAATTTTCTTTTTTTAATCTTTCATTCTGTGATGCACAACATCTTTAGAATTTGTTCCTAATAAAATTTCACATCTCTGTAACCTACAATAATAATTTGTATGTTTAGATATGTACGCAGAATCCATTAAAACATCTAATTTCAGACAAAGAATCCAACATTAAGGAATCACTTGGGCCTGCAAACTTCTTAAACAGGGAAAGATTTATTTTCAGGATTTATCCCAAGTAGGATTGTGGTATGTTTTCAGGATGAAGTGTATGAACCAAAACAATGTCCAGAAAGTAACTCAGCAGAAGAATGCAAAATTCTGCCTCTAGCTGTATTACTATCTAAGAATTATCCACATTTGGCCGTTAATGTAAAAATAAAAATAAAACCAAATCAAACCAAACCAACCAAACAAACAAACAAACAAACAAATCCAAACAAAACACAGAAACAACAACAAAAAACCCAAGACAACCAACCAACCAACCAAAAAAAAAACCCAGAAAAAGCTCCCAAAACCAAACAAAAGTAAACCAAAACAAAACACACTGACACTCCCATCCTCCCAACCACAAATAAACCCCCCTCAGATTAATCTTTAGTAACACTCTTCTTAAGGTCACTTTTTTGAAAATATCCTCCCTGATTTGTGGAAAAATTAGTATCTAGGCTTATTCTGAAATGAATATCAGGAATCAACTGGAAATGAACTTGGCCACTGCTTCACCCACGTATTCAGAATTTCATTGTTCATTAAAAATACTATGAGAAATCTGAAGAAGCAATTTTTGAGCACAAAGAATAAACATTGCAAGGTGAGAGAAGAAAAACTGATGAGTTTAGACCCAGTAGTTTTCTTTTTCACATGAAGACATTATGCACAGCCAAAATTTGAAACTTCCCAGAAGGGGAGAGAATGAATGATACACAAAATTATTGCCTTCCTTCCAAATATATCCACTCCTAAAGGAGCCCTGCCTGGAGCCCTACGCATCTGAGCTTGTTTATTAATGCAATCTTTGTATGACAAATCAGGTCAGCTGCATAAATTATTGAACAACCTTAGATTAGCTGAAGTGATAAGAGTTTGCAATAAGCAGATGAAAGTTGTTTTCTTCTAAGGTGTTAAAGATTTTTGCACTTTTCCTGGTAGGTGGCTAACATTTGTATTCACCTCACAGAACTTGTATGATGACGTATATAAAATATCCAGAATTTACATCTTAAACCTATTAATTGTTCAACAGTTTATCATCATTACAGCTGAAATAATTCCTGTAGATATCTGCCTTGTCTCTTTTGTGGTTGCTGTACAGCAAGAGAAACCGTAGTGCCTCTGTTATCAAACTGTTACCATTATTGTTTTTAACTTAAAAAAAACAAGAATGCCAATTCAGTGATCTGCGACAAACACCTATGTACATTTTATTACATTCATACTGTAAAAAAACATTCACAAAACAAAATAATAGACTTTTAAGACCATACGTGATTGGTTAAATGCTTGGGACTCCCCACAGGGGTTTGCTTTTTTTAAAAAAGAAAAACTTCTTTTTCAATTCCTTGAATATCCATACTGACAGCCATAGTTTTAAATTGCAGCTTTCTCTTTCAATCCCCCTCTTAGAGAAAGGGCACAGACACACAGATACCAAGATCTTAAAACTTGTTTAATAGAAACTGACCTCTAACCAACTCCAAAGTAGCTCCTCTTCTCTTCTCCAGAAGAGAAAATAATAGCAGTAACACTGGAATGGCACATTGAGATCATGATAAAGGTGTTTTGTGACACGTTTTTGTTGCAATGTCTAATAGATCATGTACAAGTTTTTGATTGGTAGCACCTTGCAAAAAAGGCAAAAGGAACCTAAGAGCTTTGTAACTCACCTCCAACAGAGACTAGTGGCAGATGATCAGAGAAATTGTGAAAACAAAACCGGAAATATCCTCCAACCACTACAAGAACAAATTCACCTCGGCTGCCAGAGAACAGTTAAAAGAAAGAAAATTGAAGTAAAAATTAAGCTCAACACAAGCATAAAGGCAAGGATGATCACCAAGTGTGTCTATTTATTTGACTGGGCTGACCCATTTTGACCATTTGGGTCATGTCCCCAACACAATAGGATTCACAATCATTTTTGGCAAAGAGCAAAACCACAAAGAACTACAAAACCCAAACCTAAACAGAAGAAAACAAGCCAGTTAAGAGACATTTGCATGCAGGTGTCTTGACAGCAGGTTCTCATCAGTAACAAATAGTGGGTTCAGTGTTCTGAGGGCTCCTCTTAGAACTGATCTCACTGGGTAGGAGTACACTCAAAGCTCAAAGGATAAGCCCTGCAGATATGTGTGAAAAGGAGGCCTAGAAAAACCATCAGAGCAAAACTAAGAAGAGATCTTTCCATGTTTACATCTGGTCTCTGCATAAAAGAATACCCTTCTTCCCTAGGAATGAACACTCAGAACCAACTTAAACATTTGTTTGATGAATAATGAGTATAGTTTGTTTTACACCTATTTCAAGCAGGCTGTGAGAACTGTTCAAACCTGGTGGACCTCTGCTGGGAAGTTATTCTCAACAGCTGGGAAGGTTCTACAGTTCCACAGCTGATTTCTCAATGTGTTCCACTATGTGAACCAAGAGAGCATTCAGAATACCAAATATAGGCTGATAACTTCATCTCCAATAGTCCTTCTTGATGTCCAACTCCCCTGTAAGTGTACATGTGGAGCTGTGATCACAGGACAACACTGGCACACACAAAGTAGCAATATGTTCTCTGGTGTTTCAGGGCTGACATTTCAGTGACATTGGGCCAAGTTTGACCAGATTTTCTTTGTATATTGGTAAATCTATGCAAAACAATGTTTTCCCATGTTGCTGTTTCTCACTGAAAAGCCTGGAGCTCATGAAAAATCATCTCATGAAAAATTCACTAATGAAAACTGCAGTTTCCAAGAGGCATTCAGGAAAAATAGTCCAGGCAAGTCTGTACCATGTGTTTCTATGCAAGAACAAATACTTTGAACAAGGCAGTCAAAGTAAAACAAGATCTTCCACTTTTTAAAAAGCAAAGTAACAGATCCACTACTTAGGATAAACTCAAGAGAATGAGATCAGCAGAAATAGGTTCTCTTAGAGGTAGAACCTCACTCAACTATTTCTAATAACGTTCCCATCAGGAGTATGCTTTCAGGTACACATGCATTGCATACAGCAATTTTAAAAGAAAATACCATGCTTGAATTTGTGTTACCACAGAACAGAAATTTTGGGTCTCTGGAAAATGTATACAATTTCACTCTTTTCATCCTTACGTTTCTGTTTTTCAGGAATCTCTCATCCCTGAGCCATGTGCTGCACTATCCATGTAGCCAGAAACTCAGAGAAAGAACTTCTATTCTGAGCCAATAGCTGAGAGTACACTGATTTCAATTGTTAAATCAAAGTTCCTCCTGCCCGAAGAGAAAATGCATTAAAATGTCTGAAATTACAAATCACAACCTCATTTCGTGAGGTAAAGCCGCATTTGTCTTCCTCTTCTTTTGTGGTGCTTTGAATGTAAAGGCATTAATTCATATCTTCCTTTTTTTGTTTCCATTATACAATAGCTTTTTACAGATGTTTGACATCCATTTTTAACTGATATGCCCATCTACCTTTCAAATTCCTACGGAAAACAAAAAATATACCTTTAACTGTACAAGTAGTCTTTTTAAGAGTGGCTGCATGTTTTTTTAACTTTGCCTTATTTCTTTTTTTTTTTTAGTTTTAACTGGCTTTCAGTGTTTTGTATTAACAGTGTTAATAGGAAAATAAATTAATTCCATTCAGAACTAACTCATTTCTTCAACTCAGATAATAATTTAATGCAGATTATCATATGAATCCTATGATGTTTTGGGCTTGTTCTCTACACTTTTTCCCATCATCTCTAAAACAAACAAACGAACAAACAAAACAGTAAACATTAAACCAGAGTTTGTCACAGATGTACAAGAAATAGTCCCCTTCATCTCTCCCCCACATATAAAGTTCAGAAAGTATGCTCTTTCATTCCAGAGCCCAAAGCAGATTTCTCCACAATAGCTATTCCCTTCAAGGTCCAAACATTTTATTCTTTCTTTGGTCACTTAGTAAATCCCAAATATAATCAATCCTTCATATGACCAAGATGGCAAGAAGAGATAAAGAATGGAAGACTGCAATGGGGTTTTAAATTTATATCAGAATGAAGCATTGACTAAAAGTTCTCTCATTTTGGATTTTTCGGGTTTTTTTGTAATGTCATTGAATTATCTGGTTTTGAAATAATGCAAAAGGCCCCCTGTTTGATATCAATTAATTCAATTTGTCATTCATTCAAGTCAAAAAACAGAATTATATTAACTCCTTCACCAATTTAAAACACAGATTTTAAAATATAATTCAACTGAAATAGATATATCACCATTTGGGAGTGAATTTTTGTTTCATAGAATAGGAATCTGATACCATCCTCAAAGTGAAGCTAAGTTTTCCTTAAAAAAAAAATAAAAAAGGTTGTACTTGATCTTAAAGGTCTTTTTCAACATTAACGATTCTATGATTCTGTGCTTCTATGATTAACATAAGCCAATGCTATTTATATCAGCTAATTATCAAGTCTGACCTTCAGACTCCTACTTGGCTGTAGTATTCACTATACAACACTGTCTGTACATGGAAGGAAGCAGAAGATACAGGCAACTTTATACACATTCTTGTCAATGTGTAACTAGTCAGGAGCACCAGGAGAGGCTGGAAATTTTACTGGAGCTAAACAGAGCTGAGGGAAAGGGCCTGATTCTTTCAGACAATCTCACTGGGCTTGGAAAAACACTGCTGTGCATTTATTGCAGAACTAAGAATGAAACCTCCAGTAGTTCTGGCACAACAAACTGATCAGCATGGACATCAGTAATGCACAACCCTCCCAGAGTCCACAGGGCTTTGGGTGAGCAGGAGCCTTGACTGCACCACTTGGGAAGGAAGACTCTGTTCTGTACACCATGCACCCATAATTATTGTTTGAGGTTAAGGATGACTTGCCTTCTAATGTTTCCCTCCCAGCAAATCTGAAATGTATACAATGTCTGGGATGGCCTGTAGCAAATAAAGCTAAATCAGTGGCTAAAGTAGGGCAAAGCATTGCAATATTGTTTAGTGTATTTCAGTACTAGCTGCTTTGGTTTTTCTGGGACATAACTTATTATAAAATATAAAATAGTTGAGCACAATATTAAAGAACCACAGAGAGAGGGGGAAAAAAAGGACAAACCACAAACAAACACCAAAACCAAAAATCCCCATCAGTAAACCTTTCGCTAAGAAGAACTTGATGAAAACCTGGAAGCTGCTGCTATCCTTACAGCTCTTCTACCTGCCCATTCCCCATCCTGCTGCCTGATAGCGCTTCCAGCAGCTCGTTAGCATAACACGGAGTTAATCAATGCTGCTTCAGAAGGAAAATGCCACCTAATGAATCCCCAGTGCCCCTTTTCTGTGCACCAGGTGCTTTTGCTGCTGGTGTAGCAGCCTGGAACAGATCAAGACTACCTGTTAAATTAGTGGAGTCCAACATGCCCCGAGCTGTGCAGTGTTAGGAACGATGAATTCAGGTGCAGTAATGAACCATGTACTCTCCTTCTTTGAAGACATTCTGATGCCAAGTCAGACTTTAAGACTGGTGATATGTGAATGGCACTCCAAGTAGTTCCACTTTGAAATTTGTTACTGCAGAAAACGAATAAACTTGAAAATAAACTTCTAGAGGAGCTCAGATGACTATCTTTGTGTCTTGTTGTTGATGGTTATGGGTATGGACATTCACATTACTGGCAGATTTATTTCTGAACCAATATCATAGCCTGACACTTTATGGAGCAAGGTTTACAAGTATATTTCAGTTAAAGCACAGCAGATTTGCAGAAAAAAATCAGTTTCAATTACAGCAGGGGAAAAAAAAGAGAAATAGAAAACCACTTTGTAAAATCCCTAAGGAAATCTTTTTTTTTTTTTTTTTTCTGTATTTTTGCAGATTTGAATGTCGAGATTTCTCTAAACCTATCAGCCTTCCTCAAATCCAGGGACTTATCCCCTGCTGGAGCAATAACTACAAAGAGCTAATGGAGCATATGGTTCCTTGTGTGTAATGCTGGGCACACCTGGAGGGTGGTGAAGGCTGACTACACACCAACAAAGGCACATATATGCCTTGCATCCTCAGAGGGCCTGACCAAAATCTTCACTGATGCAAAGCAAATGAGCTGTTGGGAAGTCTGCAGCAAATTTATGTTACTGATTGGGCTATTCTCAAAAAAAATAAATTTGAAAGTCAGGGTAGCAAGACCTTGTTCTAGGGTGCTGCTTCCAAGTGATGTCTATATTTAAAAGAGTTTATGGCTTTGAAAACTTAAAACAATCTCTTAAAATAAAAATGTTAAGGTCAGGAACAGCTATTTTTCACAGTATTAAACTACAAGAGCAGCACTTCTTCACTAAAACTTTGGAGGAACACAGTGAGAAGCCATATTGTAGCATTCTTTTAAACACCATTTATCTTCCATTTTCGTTGTCAATCAAACACAGCCCCTCTAGTGAATTGGGAAGAAGAACAGCATCTCTATAACAGTATGGTTATAACTAATACACAATAGTATCATAGCATTGTGCTACTGCTTATCTCAAGCAGTTTAAGGAACAAATCCATTATTAAACTAGTTTTATTGTGGTCATTCTGTTTCCTCAACATGAATATGCACTGCTTAAAATTCAAGGTAACATTTCAATTCCCTATTTGGGAGGCTTCAGAAATCTATTTTAAATGTCATTGAGACAGTCACACTGTTTTGTAGGTTCTCAGTATTTTGTTCCTTTTAGTCTTTCTCATTTTCTATTCCTTCTGTAGAAGGCTACATACTGATTTGTTTCTTTCACCTTATTGTGGAGCCTTCTCTCTTCCCTTCTGGGATCTCTCTCAATAGACAAACCAGCATGATTTAGGAATTTCTGCTGAACTTTCATCCACTCTCATTTTCTATTTAACATAACAAGGCATAACTTTGGCAGAAAACAAGTAACTGAGCCCCAGATTAAGTGTTCGTACTGCAATAGTTCATGAAACAATTACATCTATTGCTATAAATGCAAAATATTTTCATGCTTGAGAGAGGAATTTTTTCTCTGAAGTAAATGTTATTATGGTTTATATTAAATTTGAAAAAACAATAAAGCCAAATCTGAATAATAGTTAGGAAATGTGTAATAAAACCTCATGATGTAGTTCTAGGGACCTCACATTCTTGTGAATGACAGATGGCTACACTAGGTTTAAAAAAAAAAAACAAAAAAAAGAAAGTGGATAAAAACTTTCCACAAAGATGGATGACATCAGGAAAAAAAAACTGATATTAGGTATATCCTAGAGATATTTTATTTAAACAAAGAGATCTTAATGATACCACAACAAAAAAAAGCCACAGTACACCATGAGAAGGAACTATTAAAACCACTTGAAGAAAATAAAGATGTCTGTCTCATATGAGTTAAAAAGAAGTTGTGTACAAATCAGTACATGGCTAATTAGGGAAAAGTTAAGGTCAAAAAATTTCAAATCCCTGGACCTGAATCTCTTGGCTCCTTGCCAGCATTTCAGGCAACAAAAAGGAGACGCTCCTGCTCTGTTATTGCTTTAATGGTAAACACAGTGTTCCAGATAACTAGAAAACTTGGCAGCCTGACATAAACCACAGACAAATCCAACACAGGAGGAATAAAGATATAAAAAATTTAACACATTTTTAAGGAGTGATATTATAATTAACGCCAATCAGCATGAGTGAGTGGAATGTAGGTCTTAGGAAAGGAAAATGGGGTAATGTTTTGGTGAGTTTACAAGATTTGTTAGCTGGTTGGGTTTTTTGGTATATGGAGTGTCGGTGCAATGATGTTAGATTCTGAGACATTTAACTTGTCACTTCATATCTTCAGTAATACAACAGACTATTGGAACTCCATTTCACAAGTTAGGTAGATGAAAAACAGGTAAACATAGGGGTTTCATACATGAGAAGATAATCCATGGGTTTGTACAGCCCTTCTCTAAATAATTTTTGAAAATAACTTGGGGCGGGAGGATGTCTAAGCCAAAATATTTCTGAAATGATATAAAGACTGAGAGGAATCTGTGAAATTATATTGTAACTACTGAAAACTTTAAACATTCATACCTTGATAAATCTCCTTAAAAAGCCCAGTTGTAGTCTTCCTGTTTTCTCTGTATCAGTTACAAGTGAAAAAGAACCCAAACCCAATATTTCTGATTTTCCTTTCAATTCCCCAAGCTAAAGAGTTCTTGTGCATTCGATCATATCTCATGTGAGCCTTCTCTTCAACTTCTTATTTTATAAAGTTTTTACACAAAAACAGAAGTTAGATATACTTCAAAAGTTTGCAAAATCAATTTGCTTATATCAAAACAAACCCAAAAAAAAGGGAAAAATACATAATGGTGTTTTTTATGAAGATTTAAAGAAGCTGAATTAAAGTTTTTTTTCTTAAATTCTAAACCCCTTAAATTCTAAAACTTTTCATGTGAAAATTCTGGGAAGATGCCAATTAGACATATATAGAACACCTCTGGTCTTTCCTCCATAGGTGGGCATGGCATGATAACCTCAAAGATTAAGTTCTTAAAAAGTAATTTAGAGGAGTAAAAAAAAAAAAAAAAAAACCAAAAAAACCCACCAAAAACCACCAAAAACCAAAAAACAAACCCAAACAAACAAACAAACAAACAAAACCAAACGAACAACAAAAAAAAACCCAGTCAAACACCCAAAACAACCACCAAAAAACTTATTCTGAAGGAAGTGGAAAGGGAAGAGAAGAGGGCTATTCAAGATTCAGGCCTCACATCCTCCTCATGCTTGTGGGGTGGTTCCTGGGGAGACTGAGCTGTGCTCATGGTGCAGTGTGGGAGCAGGAGACACAGGGGGCAGATACTGAAACAAGAGGGGCTCAAACAAGAGAAGGAGAAGCTTTTCCTCCAAGCAGGACAGGTGGGCAATGGCCGAGGCTGCCCAGAGAGACTGTGGAGTCTCAGTGCTCACAGGTTTAAAACTCAGCCTGAAAAGGTCCTGAACAACCTGGTCTGACTCTGTAACTCTCCTCGTTTTGAGCAAGAATTTAGTCTCGAGATTTCTCAAGGTCTTTTCCAACCTGAGTTGTTCTCTGATACAACAAATATATGACAAGAAACTTAGAAACAAAAAAAAAAAACAAACAAAAACCAAACCAACCAAACCAACCAAACAAAAAAACCAAAGCAAACAAAACAAACAAAACTTAGATGCTCTATTTATGAGTTTTCTGTGAAAACCAAGAGCACGATCAGAAAGAATGTCCATTTACATTTGGACAATGGTGAAAGTTATCAAGTTAGCAAGCAGAATATTTTGCTTGCATAACCTAGCAGGCTTAAAATTGCCACAGTTCAGTGATAATCAAGAAATTGATTTTTAGTTCTGTGGGAACAGACGAGCATTGAGAACAGTCTGTTTCAAAAGCAGAACACCAAGAGAGCCCTTCCCCCGACACTCCCTGTGAAGTGAATTTTAAGGAAGACGGAGAATACCAGACGATCAAAAAACATGGGTTTTTTTTACATAAACTTTTCATTTTGACATACATGCATATTTAATATAATACAGAAATCTGCCTGTGATGTCTATTTTTAAAATGTCATCGAAGCTGACGTAAGGCTTATTTTGTCCTCTTTTCCACAGAGAAATTCTCACTGGGATGAAAAGATTCTGACTGAACAAATGTGGACCATGCCTGAGAGAACTGTGCAAGCCCTGCAGCAGCTGCAGTGGGAGGCAGGCACTCAAAGGAAGGTGCCCCACACAAGCAAGTGGAGCAGAAAACAGCAAACATCCACTAACCCACAGCAGAAACACCACAACTGTAACTAAAACACACAATTCCCTTTTCCCTCAGGTTTCAGTGGAGCTGGTGAGATGAGCACTAGTGTAAATAGTGGACTGGCAGGCTGTGTGATCCCAACCCCCCTGGTGTTACAGATCCAACCTATAACACACACCACACTCGTGCTGTTCTGCTCCTGGAGTGTGACAAGTGTGATGAGCCAGGGGCTGCTCAGCCAGCAGTCCACCAGGGACGTGTCACTGCTCTTTGCAGAGGCATCTCTGAGTGCAACTTACACGTGTCACTGGGAGGACAAAAGTGTAATGTATTGATCTAACACAGGCTCCTCTGGAATTGAGAATTTTAAGCACTATTGTTTTCCTAGACATTTTTTTTAGTAGCATTTAATTTTCCATGTTTTCTAAGGCCCACCTCTGTTCTTCTGAGAACTTTGAAATTGTATCCCTGACCCTATTTCCATTCAAAGGAAATTTAGTGCTGATCAATTCTCAAAGAGTTCCAGTCATCCATTTATAAAAGGCAATTTCAATAGAATTTTTCTCTACCTTTGCCTTCTATTACCATCCTTCCTCCCCACCATACCAACATATATATCAAAACAGGTTCTCTTGAGGAAAATAAAATCAGGACAAAGAGAGATTAGTTATTATCAAAGTTATGTAGAGGAAAGCAAGTTACTGATTTAGGATTTATCACCAAGAAAAACAACCTGTTTATCACCAGTCCAAATTACCTATGCCCTGAGAAACTACCAGTAGAACAAATAGTGCAACCAGATAAGAAGCCCTGGAATCCCAGTGCTAGTAGATTGCAGAAATTAAAAAAAAAAACTTTAAATAATGGATGTCTGATGTTGAGAACAGCAAATAAGTGCAAAAGAGCAGCTAAGCAGATATCCCAAGTGACACCAAGACCCAAACTGAGACTCTGATATCAACGTCATTGTCACAAAACTCCAACCAGGTGTCTCTTTAGCTTCTGTTTGCCTAAATAATGCCAAATAGAAGAAATAACACTTCAGAAGAGTGACCAGTTTTCAGCTCAGTGGCAGGTATTTCTGAATTTGTATTATTCTCCAAATCCTTGTTCTCAACCAAAATAGATTCTCATTTATATCAAAATAAAAGGAATATATATCAACAAACCTCACTCAAAAAAAAAATGCTGGGGGGACATGACATACAAATGAAAGTTTGATAAAAACTAAAGCTTCTTAAAAAGTCAGGTTTGTATTGTTCTAGATATAAAATTTGTCTTCTAATCATCTAAGCCTGCAATAAAATATTTTTGAAATACTTTTGTTAACATTTTTGCCACTTGCAATTAGAAAACAGAAAGCAGATGACCTAGAAGTCAGCAATGGTCTGCTCCCTCCTTTAAACTCGTCATTACTTTATCACTTAAATCACATTGCTTTTAGCTTCTTACCAACCATAGAAGAAGCAGAAGTTAAAACATCAGCTTTGAAAGTTTCATTCTTAGTTGAAGGAAACTTGAGATGTTTAATAACAAAGTTTCCACTGAAAGGAGATTTCAATAATAAGAATAATTTTCATTAATAATGGAGAAAAGCTCTGTAAGATGGTTATAACTTTTAAGTTATAAGGTTACACCTTATAACTTCTTTGCATTGTTCATTTGGTTCTTTTTTTTGGGGGGGAGCTGTTTAAGGGGTTTTTTTGTTTGTTTGTTTTTTTCCTTGTTGTTAAGCCTGAAAGTAGAAGTTACTTATCAAGAAGCCTTATCAAGGAGAACATTTCAGCCTCAAGTGAAATAAATTATGCAGCAGTGCTGGTAGAGCAAGACTCCATTTAAAGTAATTATCAATTAGAAATCAAAAAGAATTAAAGTCAGGATTTTATTTGTATTGGGAAAAAGTGTTTAGTTCCTATTATGTGTTTTAAGTTGTAGGGCAAAATTTCAGTCCATTAGTACAATATTTATGTGTAAAACTCCCCCACAAACAACAAACAAAATCCCTACACCTATGCAAATGAAACATAAAGGGAAAGCTGTTCCTATTTTGTTCTCAACCTTTTTGATTCCTCCCCACCTCCTACAGTGCTCAGTACAAAATGCTTTGAGAGAAGACCTATGAGGCTCTTAAATCACTCCATCCTCTGAAAGATTCACCAAACTTATTTAGTCAGTCAAGGTGATTATGGCAATCCTTCCATGCCCTACTGGTGCCCCTACTGCAACAAAAGGGGTTTTGCAGCCCTGCAGATACAGAAGTCTGAAATGGGATTACTTATTTCTGTCAAGCTAACCCTTCTTCCAATTAATCTTCTCCAATATTTTTTTTCCCCACTCTGGCATTTTGCTACCTGTAACCACCTGTTTGACCATTTTAGTAGCCAGCAGTTTTTAATGTCTTGAAAATAATATTACTTTCACGCACAGATCAGCAGTCAAATTCAACCAGCATACTTATTTATCTTAAAAAACTGCCAGATACTGCTTAAGCTCACCTAATAACCTGAATTTTCTTGCCAGAGGGCAAGCAGGGAACACAGGTAATGGATGTGCCTTTAGTTGGTAAGATTAGTTGTTTATAAACCCACACAATGTGCTTTCAAAATATCTCCTTTTGGTATTCAGGATAGAAAAAGCGATGAGCTAAAAGATACTGCCTCAGTCATAGTGTTAATAGAGATAATTGTTAACTGATTTTTGGTTGTGTGCCTGAGTTTCTTCAGTTCTACTCAAGGGTATCAAGGGATATTTGCTGCTACACATTGGATAAAGTTGATTACTCAGTAATGCTTTTTAAATTATTCTTTGTTCTTTCCTTATGTTATTTTTGCCATAAATAAGTACTAGACATTCTGTCTCTGAAGTCCTGTTTTAATCTGGATTAGTCCTCAGTCCAAATCAGAATGTGTTTGTAGTGCTACAGTCACAACAAGCAATTCTGGTTTAATATTGTCCACCCCAATATATCTAACAGCATGGTAATGTAAATTTAAAAGCTTATTAACAGTGGCTACAATTAAATAAAACTTTCCCACCCTATTTTTAAGAAGTTTGTAATTCTACCAAATAAACTATTTAATCAGCCTGTTTTGGTGGATGTATTAGAATTTTCTTTAGTGGAGAAGTTCAGTTAAAATAAGCTCATCTATCCAAGAGTGAGTGACACTAAAAAAAACATATTTTATGTGTTTTGAAGGTTAAATATGCAAATCTGTTGCTTCCTGTATCCTTCAGAATTTTCAGCTTGGTATAGTAATTGATTTCAAACAGGAACTTAATTTTTGCTAGGGTTGAAAAAGAAGTTTGCATTGTTGTTTACTGAACAGATGTGCATTTGCAAATATTTTTATTGTACACATGGCTTTTATTGAATTTTAACCTGTGGTTAATTTATATTGGGTGATCTGTTCATTTTGACAGGAATTTCACTTTAGCATCTCCATTGTCAGGATCCACTCCATGTAAAGGAAATTTAATAGATGATACAAAATTGGAAGTGGAGCTACAGGCACCACAAAGGTCTGAAAACTGAAAGGAAAAAGCAACTATAATATACTGTAGAGATGAAGTATGTTAGAACCTCAGTATTTTAGCACATACTTCAAAGGCTACTGTCTCAGAGTAATACAGAGCTGTTTTCTCGTATTGTAAGAGTACGGAATGAATTTATTTTGAAACTTTGATGTCTTGCTTTAAGCTGAGAAACCAGATATTTCTATTTTTGTAATTTTTTTTAAATCATTCATACTTAAAATCATGTTCAACAATTGATACAATAACTCAGCATTGTTTTAAATAACATGCCATCTTCCTTGTCTTTAATCTGCTGCCTGTATCCTTCACAGACTCTTCTTTCTCTAATACAATATGTCCATTTCCTCCTCAGGACCAAATGTGTTGGAGTGTAGCAGCAGGCTGTGAAAATATTCAACATCCACAACCACATAAATCTCTTTTAAAACTGAGATGGATTTGGTTTTATTTTTTTTTTAAGAGACAGAGATATAAACTACTTGTATTTATTGTGAGAATATTTCTTAAATTGACAAAGAAAAGCTGTATTGTCACACAGACAACCTAACTTGGATATTGTGTTCAATGACTCTTTCACATTATTAAAAAAAAAAATTGTATTGCTTATTTCCCACATATTTTCTGTATTCAGTGAGCAACCAACCAACAGGAAAATTTACTGCTGTATGTGGTACCAAAATACTGATAGAATAATGTTTTAAACTTTTGTGGCTTTTTTTTGGTTGGTTGGTGTTTCTTTGGTTGTTTTTTCAGGGGTTTTTTTGCTGTTTTTTTTTTTTGTTTTTTGGGGGTTTTTTTGTTGTTTGGTTTTTGTTTTGTTTTCAGATTTTAGGACATATAATCAGGCTATTATATTTCATTTCTGGCAATATGGCCCAAGGAGTGTGAAGCCAAGGAACACAGCGACAAATGGACTGTCCCATGGTGAGAAAGAAAACCAGTGACAATCTGCTGGAAAAAAAACAAAACCAAAACACAAACTCCCCAAAAGTCTGTGCTATTCCAAGGTAAACCAGGGTTCCAAGTGACTTGCCATTGAGAATATGTGCTCTGCTCAGCCTTAAATACTGCATTTACTTTTTTTCCTGTCTTTAAGGTTCATTAAGGCTCCCCAATTATTGTTTTTCCATTTTTTTGAAGTCAGACTTTTCAATTGCTCCAGGATTCTGCATATTCTGCTAGAAAGCTGCAAGAACAGTGTAAGGCTAAGTTCCTTCCACATATTTTATTTTTGCAAGATTCAAAAAATGCCCTTTCACTATGTTTAAGGACTGTCAGAAAGGAGTACAGGTGATGTGCCACAATCTCTGGCTCTCATCTCTCATGCTTTAAACTAGATTAATACAGATACTCTGAGACTTCATGGGTTTGATGCTTCAGCTTGTTCAGTCTGCTTTTTGAGCAATCCAGCACTTTCTACACATGATAAAAGATGTATTCTTGAGTCAAACAGGTATTTAAATAATCTGCAAAATAAATCCATTGTTGTCTACTACAGACTAGTTGGCAGTTCTGACAGAAGAAATAGAGATTCAAAAAGAAGACAGGAGTGAATTGGTCCCTTAACTTTTCAGACAGGGTAGTTATATGTTGAATTGTTGTTCACAAGCATTGCCCTTTTCTATCATATGTCCTAGGAAATAAGATGTTTGTGAGGCAGAGAGGGGGATCAAATCAAATATATGCTTCCTTTTCATTCCTTTCAAAAATATTTTGGATCAGTTTTTTTGTTGATTTGCGTCTGGGATCTTTTCTGTTCATCAACTCAGTTAAGAAAACAAGTAATTTTCACGGCCCTATAAACGTATCCCAAATCAATTGCATTAAAAAAAAAAAAATCAAAATATCAAGGGTAGAAATTTTAAATTTAAACAAATCCTTAAACCAAGACATATTCTTTTCTTCAGGAATGGTATAGGTGACGTTCTACAGCTTCCCAGCTGCATCAGGTTGTTCTGAAGTGTTCACAAATACTAGAAAAGGGGAGACTGCTCTTAAGGGTGTAAGATTTAACATGGAAATATTTATTTAAAAACCTAATCTTTCAGAAATTGGAAATACATCTCAGCTACTCTTGGTTATGTCAGTTGACAATTTAGATAATAAAAAGTCTAACAAGGTGGATTTGATATTTCTGGGAGAACCACATCCAGCCATTTCAGATAAGAAAATAAAAGCAGGGGAAGCACACAACAAATTAATTCAGTTTGAAGCTAAATCGCCCTTGCAGAGCTCACCTATTTTACAGATACATAGAAAGATGCTGAAACATTGTGGAAAAGATACTATGCTTTTAAGCCCTGGGTTTTCTATATATTTTTGTCACCTAATCTGAGATAAGTGATGTTTGCCAACTGTCACTAGGAATCAGCAAGATGCTGCTTTTACCGAGTTATTTCAGGTTTTCAAGGATGCAGCAGCAGATACGGAGAGCTAAGGAATTTTCTTGATCCAGAGGAATGGAAGTCTAGATGCACTGATAGACAGATGTGTTTTTTTTTTTTCACTAGCATGTTTGTGGAGTGAAACAGCTGGTGCTTACACTCCCAGGGTAGAGGCTTCAAGGGAGGTTTATTTCAAAGTTCCTCTTGCCAGTTGCCATCGCCAGGACATTCAGCAGCAGCTGGAGCTGCTCCCTTGGCATGCCCAGAGCTCATCATCTGCAGCTCTTAAATGGGAAAAGAGCCACAGGACAGCACAGGACAACAAGGAGGGGATTTGGTTTAAAAAGCCCATGGGTGACCTGTGGAAGCAGGCACGAGAGAGACAGAGGTGGGTAAGGTCTGTCTGAATTAAAAGGCTGACTACCTAGGACTGGGAGGGCTCTGCTGAAATGGGTTAGTTGCACATCCAAGGAAAATATAAACAGAGAAAGTACTTCATGTTGAAGTCACTCAGGCTCTAGAATTCCTTCCTACAGATGCCATGAGTGCTGTAGCTTTATATGCATTCAAAGAGGCACTGAACATGTTTGATGCTGTTGTACACCACAACGACACAAAGACTCTGACTTCAGAAGGCTGAAAATGACTCCTTTACTCTTGGGATATGTCTCCCTTTTTATACTATTCTAAACGGGTCAATTTGATTGGTAACAAGAAGACAAACCTCTTCAATCACATTGGTCAGACCAGAGGGACATCAAGAAAAAGTCATTCCTAGGGAAAGAAATGTAAACAATTTACTGTTACAAAAACATGTCTTGTGTTTACAGAAAATTCCCTGGAAAAGGAATTTCAGAAACCAAAACATCTCAGGCACAAACCAGGGCTACACATGTTAATGAGAAATCCAGTGTATTTCTAAATACAGAGAAATACAGGTCAAAAAGTACTCTGTGAACTAGAAACAGCAGGGCTGGAGAGACAGCACATCACTCTTTGGCTACACCTGGAAGGGCCACTCATTTTCTGTGTTGCCATTTTCATCATAGATTCTTTCCAGTGAAAAAAAAGAAGTATCAGGTTTAAAATATAGATAAAATACAGAAAAAACAATCTTGCTAGAAGTATACTGGAAGCCCGCTGTGTAGCCAGAGTGGACTAATACTTTCAGACATGAACATGTTTAACAGGTACTTCTGAAAACAGATGTGTGAAGATTACAACAGAAAATACCAGAAGTGAATGAGTGTGGTGCTTTTCCCAAAGCAAACAGGACCCACACCCTTTAATTTGGATGAAAAAAGCAGATATCTATCTTTGCTTCAATAAGAACAAACACTAAGTCTAATTCATTTCTTACTTTGGCAAACCTGTTTGACTTTCTCTCTTTTCTTTGGTGTGACTGCCCAGAAGAGCTGGGAACAGGTAACTCATCTCAATCTACTCTGGTAGTCAGCAAGAAATGAGTTCAGAAGTTAAGCACTTGTAGTTGTGAAGGCTTACACATATTTAAGAAAGACAAGAATTTAATAAGGCAAATTGATGGAAATGAGAAAAAGAAAAGGTAAGCTTTCCAATGTGGAAGCTTTTTTGGGGGGGTTGAAAGAAATCTCCTTACATGAAAAAAGGTCAGTGATGAGAAATACACTGCTTTGCACAAGTCATGCATTTAGTCTAGTAAATAGCACAGAAGTTTGAATTTTTTTTCCCCTCCCAGGATATGTATCTTGGTCTAACAGTGGCATTTATAACAAACTCTCTTCCTCTACAGTCGTAATTGGATGAAAGTAAGTAATTTTAAATTAAACTCGTCAAATACTGGATAAGTAAGAAGATCAGTTATGATAGTTATGGTTAGATGGAGGGAGGTGCCAGTTTTATGTTAGATATGAAAGGCTAGATTGAGAATTCTGCAGGTATTTAATACTTAAACAGCATCCCCCAAGCACTACATAATAAAAATAAATAAAAAGGGACATTGAGTACAGACTCATTGCAAACATCAGACTTCATCACTCTGACATACCAAGTTCAGTGCTGCAAGTGACTGCAAGTGATTGTCAAGTTTTAAAATAACACTAGCTATTTAAAATTTCACTTGGCCTACAAGTAACTCTTCCATATTGCAGTTAGCATTTTTTCTTTTTACTTTCTGGTTAAGACGCTAAGGAAAGCAATTTACAATAACTAGAGAAGTAATTTTCTATGTGATAATGTTAAAAAAGAAAACAAAAAAACAAAAAGGGACATGGCAAAACAGTTACCTGGAAGCTGCTCAAAGTGATCTATAATAGGAAAGACTTGACTTGTTTACAATAGAAATAAAAAATAGCAGGCTTTAAGAAGGAAGGAGCAAGGATCTGTCACAGAAGACATTGAGAGGAATGTATGGAAAATGTGACAGCTAAATCCTTTTTTTTACAATACAGTGTTACTCACTTTTGCTACAAGAAACTTTAAATAATTGATTCATTTACAAGAAATACACATTTGGCTAATCTTTACTTGTATATCCATAAAAACAATACAAGAAATGTAATTAAACTGCTTTTCTCATACATGATTACAGTGATGATTTCACCCATACATGAGGCTCATTCTCTGTAATCCACTAGAATTCCTTAGTAACACCTTTTCTTGGACATTCACATGTATTTCTTCTAGGAGTTTGTTTAATTTCATTTATTCCATATTGACCAACATACAGCTGTCACTTTAATTACAATGCCACTTTGAAGCATTTTTTTCTAGATTTTTCCAGCACATAATTTGGAGGACAAAATAGTGGCAGAAATTATCTTTTACCTCATATGTTTGAGTAACTCTTCACGGGCCCTAATTTTTATTGGAAAAAAAAAAATGTTTCCCTGAATTTTAATATCAGTGTAATGAAAACGTGGTACACATTCAGTTTAGGTGTTCACATAGACTCCTTCTGACATAAGGGTTTCTACAATTAACTGAAGGTGAAAAAGCCTGTGTAATGGCTGCATAAATAATTGCAGGTGCAAAAAGAAGTCCTGTTTAAGCACAGGTGTTAAAAAGAACTGTAAAATAATGACAATAAAGAGCCAAGTAAGATTAATCATGTGTTTAGAAGCACCATCAAAATTCAAATCAAATCTTTTCTTTGAAGTCTTGATTTTACTTTAAGGTAATTGCAGCAAGGTTAAATCAGACTAATTCAAGCTTATCGTAATTTATATAGAAGAATCTATATATTGTCTCTGCTCCTTGATAAACACTTAACAAACACTTATTTATTCCTTATTCATAAAGGTTAAATATACTTGTAAGTGTTCAGAGAAACACAAAACATTAAAGGTGGAATTTTCAAAACATGTGGAATTTAGCTATAGAAACCTGCTGAAAAAATATATTTTTAAATTTTTTGTTTGGAATGAATACTCCCCCAAAACTTCAAAGGTCCCAGACAAGGTCTAATCAGACAGTAATGAACACAAGATCCAAAGACAGAAATACAGAAAATTCAGCCTTTGAAATTACATTCTGAAGTACTTTAAAGATCATATATTCAGTGTATACTGAAAAATAAAATATTAAACAAAAAAGTGACTTTTTATTCCATGTACTACCATATACAGGTCTTTGCATAACACTTCCCTTTCTGTGTCTTTCTGGGTCTTCAGTGACAAACATACCAGGATTTCTGGTCACTGTCAAAAAGCTGCCATTTAGCCTACACTGTCTGGCTTTTCAAATATTAGCTATGAGCCTGTAAACTGCAGGAAACTGCTAATAACTGCTAATAGTGCCATGAAAGAAATGCATGCAGGCCTTGAGCAGCTGTGCCTTCCATGGAACTGAAAGCCTTGCTGTGGAATTGTTAAAAATGCATCCTGACAGAGTGAAAAAAGGCGTATAGGATTTTGTTAGGGGACATCGTTGATCTGTACACGCACTTGTACAGTTATATATTGCCTTTTGGGAAGGGCAGCAGAACTGTTATGGCATTTGTTAAACTGTTCCCAACCAGCAAAAGCCTTATCCAAGCAACAGACACACCCCCAAACTCAAACCTCAATGGAAAAAACAGCCATGACTAAACTCCTCACAAAGGAAACTGGGATGCACCCACAGTTCGTGGGACAGATAGAACTGTGGGAAGGAAGCTTTAATGACTGGAGCCATGGAGACTGAATCCAGGAATTGTGTAGGGGCACTGGCAATTATGTGCCTGAGGTTTCCTTCCAGTTTCCCTCAGAGTAAAAGGTAAAAAGGGAACCAAAGCATTGTCCTTAGGGCAGCAAGGTGCTTATTAAGATTGCCAGATGACCAGATCCAATGCAGCCCTTGTTGCTGGCTCCACCAGGGGAGCACAGTCCTCTGCAGTATTTCCATCTTCTGAAATCCCTGCATCCAGCTCTGCTCCCTTGCCTCCACCCCACAGGATACCCCCATCAAATCTACATCAAAGCCTCCTGTTTCTGTGGGTTTGTAGTCCAGTTCAGCATGGTGGCTCACTTCCATTTCTTTTCACAGAATTTATAACCTCCCTCTTGCCAGCACGTTAAACTAATTCTTTCCATCCGTTACATGCTGACTGCTTGACTTCTGTTTCTATTGTTCAGATTTGGAATCTTTGGTCTTTTTATTGCCATTCATCCAGTGCTTTATTACCTTATTTTACCTTCCCTATATATGGCTTTATTTCAACTGCTTCACTCATAGCATATCCCTCCTGCCAATGAATCTCATTTTTCTCAATATCAGACTGACTTTTAACTATTTTTGTAAGTTCTATTTTCCCTCTTCACAGCAGACATGCAAAAATATGAAGACACAAGAACGAACAGGCCAATTTGGGTGGATAAAAGCCAAAGAGTGTTTAAAACAGTTTCCTATTTCCTTCAGTTAGCCCAAGCAAAATTCTTGTTAAGACAGTGTTTTAATTTCATCTTCCCCTTCAAATCTGGGTTGACACAAAACCCCTGGCAAATGTGTGAGATTTCTTTTTTTATTTTATTTTACTTGAGGGCACAGGTTTAGGTGACAAACAGCTTGTACCATACCACTGTAAACCACATCCTGTTAAATACCATTTGATCCAGATGAGTGCATGTATCTATGCATACTCTCACATGTTCCTATTTTCTATGTCTGTGAGTAAAAGCATTCCCACATTTAGTTTATCCTGGATATTGAAGTTATTCTATAATGTTTCCAGGCCCTGATCAGCTGATCCCATGAAAAACCCAGTACCACCACTGCAATCTAGTTAGAGATCATGATTTTGTTCCCATCATTCTTCATAAATTTGCTAAATAATAAAAGTCACAGTAGTTATTCAATAGATAATTCAGAAACCCAATTACATAATTCAGTAATAGAACCTCATTTGCTCAAAACTTTTTCTTTAATTTTAATAACTGCATCATAAAACAAAAATAGAAATGCTAATTTTGAATGCTTTAGAGCTTGATTAATTAGCATACTGTTTTACATGAAAGCATTGGACAAAAATACAGGAGAAAAATTATTTGTGTTAACAGCTCCCCATAAATTACTTATAGCATAATTCAACTGCTTTGCCACAGAAAAAGTTAGAAAATAGATTCATAATTATTTTATTTCCCTAGCCATTTCATGAAGGATCACACAAAAAGAGAGGAAAATATATATCAAATTAATGCAGAGAACAGTGAATGAGACTTCTGTCATTAACTAGTTATAATTATCATTCAGAATTCTTACACAATCCTCATTCCCAAATTCATTTGGAAGAACACATGAGAAAAGTTTTGTAAATTGAATTAAAGCAACTCTTTTTAAGTTCTTCAGTTTGTTTAGTCTGCTTTCTTTACCCACCTTGCTTTCAAATACTCCTTAAGTGGGCAGAGATGGTTTATAGGGGGATGAAGCTTTTTTTTTATTTGTGAGATTTTGAAGAAAAGGGGTGTGTATTGAGGATTGTAGTGGTTTGAAAGCAAAACGAGTGAGAGGCTTCAAGTCAGAAATACAATTTAATAGGAAAAAGGAAAATAAAATAAAATAAAATAGATGCAATAATACAAAAGACCACTGACAGAGTCAGAATACAACCTGAGTGGGATGACGGAAGCAGTGATCCCATAGAAAGGTCTGGTAGTTCTGATCCTCTGGGAATCCAGAGGGTAAGGTTCCCTATATTGTCCCAAATCCCAGATTATATCCAGGTGAGAATGCTTGGCCCCTCCCCCTGGGCGGAGCATCTCACAATGGGATAATGAGTCATACAGGGGATCCTTGATGGCCCATTAAAGAGAGAGAACTCCCGGAGGGAGTTACCTATGAGTCATGCAGCAGGTCATTAGCAGAAGACCCATTAACAAAAAACCCATTAGCAGAAGACCCATTAGCAGAAGAGGGAGGGGGAAATTTGGAAGAACACTGCTTCAGCAATTAATTTCAACAGTTGATGAAGATGGTGATAGAATACTTTGTGCATATTTTATACAGCAACCCAGGACAAGGATGAAGAACATGGGGAAGAATTTTGGATGCTTGTTAGGCCTGTCTGCACATCTCAGAGCAGAATTTGGCCCGCTACATTTGACAGCTCTGGAGATTTCAATGCAAAGCTATTTGCACAGCATGGTGCAGCATAAGATTTGGTCTGAGAAAAAAAACTGCAAGCTCAACAAGACTTTCTGACTACTGAGATGGTTGATTATAGTCTGTAAGCAATGGGTAAAAAACATAATAAAAAAAAATTTATGAATCCTTGCAGCCCAGTTTGCAAAGAGGTTGTTTGCAGCCTCCTGCATTTGTTTGTTCAAAGATAGAAGAATATTCCAGATCTAAAAACTACACAGAAAAGGAAGTGCTTCAGATAATTTTTTTTTCCTTTCAGACCTTCTTCAGTTGTGTTTTGTTGTAACTAGTTAAATATGTACAGTTAAATAATTGGTAATCTTCAGGTCTGTGCTTTGAAAGAAATGCTACTACAGAGCTTGTTCTGTGAGTCTACTCAGCAGCCATTTATTAAGCAAAATAACTGCAGTTTCTCCAGCTCATTTACCTTTGTACACACTTGCAATGTACAAAACATACCGAAAAAAAAATGCAGGAAAATAAGTTACTCTCAGCAGCCTGTCAACATAATTGACCTGCTAGAAACAGGACCAGGCAATGCCCTGCAACTCAGTGCAACACACCAACAGTTTCCAGAGGAAGAGTCACCCACACAAGTCAATTTTTCAAAAATATTTTATCAGATTTGGGGCACTGATGCAAGTGGTATTGCAGGTCAGTTTATATCTATTTTCTACCAAAACTGCTAAAGTCCTGAAGTATCTCTAAATCGCTGCAAAAGAATAACCCAGAACAAGGAAAAGTTGACTATTTTGCTTGTGATGTTCATTTATCAAAAAAAAAAAAAAAAAAAATTAGGAAAAATTTACTACCAACATTAGTGGTGATACTCTAAATATAATTTTATAAAAATCCCTTCTAAGTGTACTCCATACTATGAAAGCAAACTTTTAATTTGCAAAGGCTATTCTGAATGAGAAAAAAAAAAAAAAACAACAATTTTTTTTAATTAGAGAAGAAAAATGTAAGTGTATCACTGAGCTTCCTCAATATTTTAATTCACTCTCTTTCAAAAATGAGTGGAGTTTTATGGGAATTTACTCTGTGGCTGTTAAAAACGAGTTGGCTAACTTTTTTTCAGGTTTTAGCCCTGATGTTCAAACTATGCTTTGTCTGAACCAAAAAAGTCATCCTTACTTTGCAGTACCTTTGTTTTACATCTTCAGTATAATTATAGAACCTGTGAATGGCTTAAAATACACTAGTCATAAACCATCCCCCAAATTACAGTTGTTATTGAGACAGTCTTGTAATGTTTGCACCTTCAGAATTCAAGTATGATAATTAATATTTTCATTTACATAAAAACGGAGCAACTCTTTTAATAGCATCTTGAGTGTGACTTGGATGGCTCACTCAGGTTCACCAGAAGGTAAAAAATGTAAAACACAGCTTTATTTTCATTCTCTCTCACTTAAGGTGACCTGTCAAAAACCAATAGTTCCCTTAAAAACAAAACTAAACAAAACACTAAAAAAAAAAATACCAAAACAAAACAAGGAAACAACAAACAAACAAACAAAAAAAAACCTACCAAAAAACCCCCAAACTCGCTCTCTCTCCCTCCCTCCCTCCCTCCCTCATATTTTGCATTTCCTGTCCTTCCACTCTTCTTTAAAATATTAAAATCTTGCAGGAGACATGTCTCCCTCCTTCCCATTCACCAGCAATGCAGGAATGCTGACACAGATCAGATGTATTAGTGAGGTTGCTCCTGTCCCAGTGTGCACAAACAATTTGTTCTAAATCAGCTTTACAGACACGGGGCGTCAAAATTCCTCTCCCCGAGAAAGCCTTTTAGTTTGAAGCATATCCAAAGAGTTGTAATATGATTATTCCACTCTGTGTTTATCTCTAGGTCTCCAGCTGGAGGCCCAGGCCTGCAGTGGTCACAGCCAACATTGGGGTGCAGACAGCTGATGGAGCATCCTCTGTGCCTGGTGAGCATCTCCGCCCTCTCCTCAAGGAAAAGCAAAGTGTGCTAAAAATATTTGGGTGCTTTAGACAATGCCTCTCACTTAGACTGATGTAAACACTCAGAGACCAGAGTTAGAGATTATATGTAAAGGTAAAATCGTTTTAATTTTAAATTAAACCTTTATTTTTATCCATTTCAAGAGGGATAAAGAGTTCATTATGTTTGCTAACCTATACAACTGCACCAAACTTTTCTATTAGTTTCTTGGGGAGCAGGTTGTCTTATCCAAGAGATCATCTTTGTGACAGCTTAGCAGAGACAGGATTAATAGATTAAATAAACATCTTTGAGTTTTATGAAAGCTGTCAATAACTTGTCTTCCAACCAGCATTTAATAAAACTAAATAAAAAAAAATATAGCAGTTATTATGAGAATTGAGTTAATTCTTAGGTGTTTTCATTTCTTGTTAAAGCCCAGAAGCTGCTTTGTCTTGAATGTTATTAAAGAAAATTTCAAAAGGCAGGAGGGGAAAAGGCTCAGCCTCCACAAGGCAGTCTGTCAGACAAATACAGTGGTTTGCTATTAAACCATCTCTAGAATAATATTTCCTGTGCCTTCCTCAGAGCTAAGGCTTAACTAGGAAGCAAATTAAGAGAACTCATCTCTTGTAAGCAACTTAAGTTGAGCAGAAACACCAGTATTATAATTATTCCAGTGATAATTATAACAATAACCACATTCAGACAATATGATGAAGACCAAAATAACTGGCTGCAAACTTATCTCACCTTACCTTTGGAGTGCTGAAATAATTAATTGCTTTAAGACTATTTGTTGGTCTTCACAATTTGCACTAATCAAGAAGTTTTGTAAGCTACACAAATAATTCAAAGTACAGAGCATGCCTTTTATTTTTAAATCTTAACTGGACTCAGGAAAGTGTTACACCCCTGAGTTCCACAGCAGTTCACAACCATATTGCTTGTGTGCTAACAGAAACCCCAAATCTTACAGGTTTATTCTGGGTTTTTTTGTTTGTTTAGGGTTGGGTTGTTTTGGTCCATGTAGACCACTGACACAGAATCATCTTATCTTTAATAGGGTCTATACGAGTTTAGTCTGTGGCAAAACTCCATAGAAAAACACTTTTCAAAACAGATTATGATCATCTGAAATAGAGAGATCCACAGAGTAATCTGTATTAGAGGCTGAAAAAAGAGGAAACTGTTGGACCAAATGGGAGCATTGTCTTTTCTAATGTGTAAATCATTTTCCTTTTATTTGCAGATTTGATTAAAATTGCTGGGCAATTTATTTTATTGTAGAACATTCCCTCATGCAGACAGCCTGAAAGCAATGTGGTGCCAGATACATGCATTGACCTCCTTCCCACAAACTTCTCCTCCCCCAGAAAATTCAGCTCTTTGCAAAAGCCAATGCAATCAAAAATTGACATCTATGCTTCTCACCTCTAGTCTTAGCACAATTAGAAATTAAATTAATTGAAAACTGTTTATAATAGACAACCAATGAATAACAAAAGCTGTTCTCCATCTAGCTTATTTTATATTTAAAATGGACACAGAAGAACTGAGACAAGTGACTCAACTATTCATATTTAGTGTACATTACAAAAACATGCAGTGGAACTATTTTGCCCTGCCTGCAACTGGAAGCAATGATGAAAGATGAGAGCAATACCCTGTAAAACTACTAAGCAATCAATTACAATTCCTTGCAGGATAAGTATCAGTGTTCTTGTATATGTTCTAGAAGTATGTATGGAAAGTATTACGAGCCACTTTTTTTTTTTTTTTTTTTCAACTTCAAGGCTTTATTTATGCTTCACTTCTGGAATGTAACCTCAGAGCTCCTCAGAAGAAAGAATTTGCATTTTACTTTTAGGTTTCATGTTTTTGTCCCAACTGGGAGACCCAACAGATGCAGAATTTTTCTTTTTAATGCATTCTCTAATGACTCATTTTTAAAGTGACTGAAACACTATCTCTAATTATAGCCGCAATATGTTCCTCAGTGAATTTCACATCCTGTCTAAGCATCACATTATGTTCTTCCAATAATTATAGCCTTTCTTCCATCCTTTCTTTGCTTTTATTTCAATCCAGTCAAAACTTAAATTCAGTCTTTAACTTCACAACCTAAAGCTTCTCCCCCATACTAGGTGCTCTTTGGGTGTTCAGAACTCATTGCTGTTTAAGACCACCTTATAAACATTTCAACATGTTGATTCTTTCCCTGGTGGATACATGTTGCACTTCAGTCTGAACTTTCAAACTCAAAGTTTAAACTTGATTCTGAAGGCTGTCGCCATCAGGAATCTAATTTACATACATCTCCATGAAAGGATGTATTTTAAAAATAAATAGTTATGAATAGTTTTATTGTATTCCTTTGTCATAAATATCCTTTTCTCTCATTGAGAGAAAAGAAACGTGACTGGGTCAAGACAGATCACTGTCAATAATTTAAGGTGCTATAGTAAATAAGTTGGTTTTATTAACAGCAGATAACTTCACACAGTGCATTCCTTTCCTTGGTCCCTTACACATGGATACACGTACATTTCTTAGTGTTGGAGAGACAGCTGGGAAAATTTATTCTTGAGCTGTAAAGTCACAAATTAAAAACAAGAGTGGAATCAGTTGAGAGAGCTAACAGTTGCACTCATGCAGTCCATCAGAAGAAACTTCATAAGGATGACATGAAAATATTTCAGTCTGTCAATGCCAACAGGAAAACACTTTCATTGACAAGAGAAGCATGGAGCGCCGAGGTCCTGAGACAGCTGCCATCCACCATTAGCACCAGAAAAGGAGGAAATTGGGAAGAGGTTTTTGAAAAGACAAGTTAGAATGGCTAAAGAAAACTTCAGCTGGAGAACTTTAAACGTGCTGAATGTGCATCACAGCTCTTCTGACTGCAGTCACCAAACAGGCCCCATGGAGTACCTGTCTGGGCACATCCATGCTTATTAAAACTTGCCATCACAAAGCTGTAACTTCCTGTAAGGGATGTACTTAGAATCAGGAATCTCTTCCCACAAATCTGAGGGGTTTTTTTTAAATTTGTTTCAAATTCAGGATAAAGTCTGTCCTTCTGAATAACTGGGATCCAGGCCTCAGAGCTCACTCCTACACTGACAGTACATTCCACCCCATAGATCACATTAGAAAAACAGTAATGAAGAAAACACCCATTTTCAGTATTAATTTCCAAAGACAAATTTCAGAAATGGCCAGAAGCATTCTGCTGGTTTTATTACATGTAGAATTTAAAGATAATTGTTTCCACTTATAGATGGGATTTAAATGTTAACAGCTGTGCATAGCCAGTTCAGATTGTGAGCATTTTCTCTAAGAACCTATATAATTGTACTAAACTTTTTGTTTAGTATTATTAAAGAAGACTGGATGGCTTGGGTAATGACAATAAATACAAACTGCAGGTCACAAAATCAGATGGTAGTAAAAATGATACATAAATGGGAATTGAGATACATGAGCATCTGTGAGACATTATTCCGACTTAAATATGCACAATAAAACTGTGTCTGGTTAAGTTCCCAGCTGGCAGGATGAGAAAGATATTAACAAGCCAGGAGACCTGCCACGCTTTCAAACCTTTGCAGTCCCTAATGCTGGAAGGGCAAATGGAAACTCTGCAACAGATACAGGACTAGAATTTCTCAGTGGGTGTTTTCCCTCTCCAGAGTAGATGAACATGTCTTTACTGCAGAGCCTGTGACTAGCACAATGTACAGTGTTAAAGCATCTGTGCATATATGTATATATATATATGTGCACACACAGGGAGAATATATTTAAAATAAAAACTACAGTTCTTTATAGCCATCCGTAGCACGTACATAATGAAAGATGCAGTGCTGACAACTTAAAGAGGGCTTTTATAATCCTCTTTTGCCATTCATGCAAATAATTAAGTTTTCTCTTTGATCTATTTTTGAGGTTTTTCCTTTTTCTTTACAGAATGGACAATTTCAGATTCAAAATAGGGCACAAAAATTAGGTGTTGTTCACTGGAACAAAGATTTACATTGCATGCATACCTTGAATAAGCTTGAAAACAGAAAGATTGAAGCCAAATAGAAATGATCTTTGACTGTCTATAAGTTGTAATTTATCTCCAGGAGCTTAAAAGAATTGTGACACAGAGGAAACAAGTTCTCGAATAAGCAAACCAGGAGGGGAAGTGGCATCATAGAAATGAAGAGATGTGACTGCAGTTTCTTACAGCTGCTATGAAGGAACAATGGACATGAGTTTTAAAACCATATAAAAAATACATTTTTATTACAGTAATAAAAGCATTGGAATTAAAGTAATAATCCTGTTTAATTAATTCCATCTGGATCAGACATTCTTAAGTTAGCCACTCAATGCTTTCATTCCAGCTCACCATTTCTTGAAAAACTACAGGCAGGAGAAGTAAAGCAGCTGGGCAGCATCACCTGGAAAAATAAACTACTTTAGAGCAAGCAAAAAGAAATACTTCTGTCTAGTCATATATAGAATTCTGAGCTGTTTGGGGTCTTTGAATGATGGCTTGTTGAGAGGAGCATTCTCTTTTATGTTTGATTTTGGTTTTTTAAAACTCATAACCCCAAAATCTTACCAGGTCCATTCAGCAGTCTGGTGCCTTCTCTCTTGAGTTGCCATCCTGTTGTGGGTTGATCCTGTGTGGAGGCCAGGTGTCTCCCAAAGCCACTCTGTCACTCCCCTCAGCTGGACAGGGGAGAGAAAATGTGATAAAATGCAGGGAGAGATCCTTCACCAGTTCCTGTCATGGGCAAAGCAGATTTGAACTGGGGAAATTAGTTCAATTTATTACACATCAAAATCGGAGCAGGGTAATGAAAAACAAAACCAAACCTTAAAACACCTTCCTCCCACCTCTCCCTTCTTCCCTGCTTCAGCATGGGCTTCTCTCTCCAAAAGACTGCAGGATCCCTGCCAGGAGTCTGTATTTCAGGACATGTCATGCAAAGCATTTTTATTGTACACAGATTTTCAGTGGAGTTAAAGTATCCATTAAATGCTCAGCAACTTTTATCGTGCCACGGTCTTTAAAAAATATCCATCAGGAAAGAAAAAGGCCTTGGATGTTACTTGGTACTTCAAAAATATCAGTAATTAAAGCAATGAAACAAATAGAGCCTGAGGTCAGTAATACTAGTATGAAATATTGGAAAGGAGAATAAGTAAGAAGCATCAAATAAGGCAGGAAATATAAATAATTTTTTATTACTATTCATCTTCAGCATTCTCTCCAAAGACTCAAATAACAATCCACAGCTGCACATCACATCTCATCTCCCTTGCAGGGGTCTTGTTGTCATTATGAGTGGGGTTTTTTGCATGTATGTGTACACACCAAAGGATGCATAATAGGGCACAAAAGATACTGTAGTGATAAAAATAGTGCAGCTTGTGAAAAAAATCATCAGATTATTTTGGAGGTCCTAGGTTATTTTCATTTCCTTTCATAAATGTCTATGAAAAAAAAAACAAAATGTGATATGCATAATGACAGGGCAGAATCTCTTTCAAGTTGATTATGATAGAAAAAATAACCAGTATAAAAGAAAGACTTTGCCTGATAACTACCCACTACAGACCATGATTGCAAATTAGAAAATTCCTTATTTCATGTACACACCCTAGAAGACATTGGAGGTACTCTGTGCATAGGAGATTTTTTCAGAAAGCAACCTTTTCAATGAGTAATTGATTTAAACATAAAAACAATCATATTGTATAGGAACAAACTGAAAAAAAAGTGGAAGATGAAAAATTCTGTGTGTCAAAATGGTGCAACAGCAGGAGCTCAGAAGGGAAATTGCAGTACTCAAATCTCTTCCAATTTGACAGAATTGCAGAAGACATAGAGACGCTATCAAGTACTGATTGTGCCATTAAAAGAAGCTGGAAAATATTGAGAATTAGTCAGGAGGAGCTCAGATTGAGATGGCAATGTTGAAGGAGGAAAAAGCAAGACACTTAAGAACAGAAGATAAACAGGGCAGAAAATGGAATAACCTATCAAAATGATTACTTAATAATGGCAATTAAACTTTCAATGAGATGAGACTGTGCCACTAAATTAGGAGCAGAGCAGCAGCTAATAAATTCTAAACTGTGTGCTGTCCAAGTAGCTGAGCTATTTGATACATTTCTCCACAATGACAATTAGAGTTATTGTAGCTTACAGCATAATTGAAACAAGCCCAAGGTCCCAAGCTTGCACGTGATCAGGTCACAAACCTTAAATTTCAGTGCACAAAACCTGCAGGTCCTGGATGCCCTAAGGCCCGACCTCCAGCTGGTCTGAGGGATACAATATGAGTTACAGCAATAGAGGATGTTAATTATAGGAGAGAGGAGATCCAGGAAGGATCTGTTGCACCAGAGAGGGATTTTCATGGACGCCACAGATGTCTGTGCTTCTCAGAAGCAAACAGTCTAATAGCTTTCATAACTGCTTTCATAACTATGAACACCACCCACTAGAAATCACACTCTGCAAGCTTTCCAAGAACCCAGGGAAAATTCTCAGAATACTTTTCAGTAGTTCTCTCACTGTTGTGCAGCCGACTTGGTCAACCACAGCCCTGTTCCCTGTTCCTGCTCCACCACGCATCTTAAAGTGAAGAAATCTCTGCATTGTGACCCGTGATGATCAGGAATTAGAAAAAGTCTACATTTAAATCACATCTCCTATAATTTCCTGCCTTGTTTTAAGTTATTTATAACTTCCTGTCTTCTGAAAGGCTTTGTGGTAAGCAATGAATCAGAGAGAAGTTAAAAGCAAAAACTACACATAGTTGCATCTGAATGACAAAGATTATCCACCTGTTTGTTTTTGATTGCAAGTACAATTGCAGTTCAGTTTCTCCTCTGCCCAGTGACCAAGTTACATGAATGGACCAATACTATTTTTAGGAATTTATATTATTAGATGACCCATGGAAAGAGGACAGTTGATTATGTTGCAGATAATGATTTAAAATAACAGAAATATGTTATTGTACATAATATTAATGCTACTCTGAATGTATCGTCTTTGTATCTGCATATAAAACAAATTTACTGCAAGTGAAGGCAAACCCACTCACTTTTATGTGTTTTTTTTAGAAACACCATGCAACATTACCCAGCAATGATTAGAATCTGCCATTGAAAAGCTCTTGGTAGAAAATTAAAAGTTCAGTAAAGACCATGCTGATGTCCTACGGTTCCCTTATGTCTTTACTTTTAGATGTGAAACATCAAAACCTATCCACCTAATGTGATGTTTGAAAATGCTCACTTATATAAGAACAGCTTTCTTTATTTTTCTTCTTATGTCACATGGTGTGGAAAACAAACAACCAACCCAAAATCCTTTAGTTAACACCAGGCTGTGAAAAGTCAAAGAACAATGCTTTAACAATGTTGTGAAGAAACTAGTTTGAATCTTTAATGCTTTTTGAATTCTTCTAACCTGACTTTATAAACCCAAGACTAACAATGCTGTGATTCACAGAAACTGTGATCCTAAAATATATCCTTTATTTTTCCCCCTTAAGTTTGTCTAAACACCATTCAAGTATGTTACTTCATAAAAATGACTATCTTAGGCTAGTCACTTTAAACCAGAATAAGTCTTCATTCTCCCCTCAGACTTCTCCTTTAATTATTTGTACCAAATCAAGAAATTACACTGGCAAACACCAGCAATTTCCTTTGTTTCAGAGAAAATGACAACAAAAAGAACAACCTTTCAAAATCAACCAACCAACCAAATATGAATCCTCATCCCACTATACAGTCAGATTTCATAACTAAAGATATATATCTTAGAATCTGGGAGGTGTTAGGCTGTTGATTCATGACAGGTAGAATGGAACTAACTTACTAAAATATTTATTTTGAGTCCATGTAACTCATGTCATATCCTTTGACCTTGTTGTACCACTGTTCAGCCCAGAAAGGAGAGGATAATTTAATCTCCAATTCTTATTGAGTATTTTTTTGAATGTGTTTGCTATTTATAAAACTCCTTAATGAATCCTGAGAAATACAAGTAATTTTCCCATTTAAGAAATGAAGGATATTGGGTGTAATCTTTTTTCACTTTATTGAACACACAACTCTGCTCTGACCTGATGGAAATCAGTACCTGTTCTTCATGAGAGGGAGTTAACCCAGCTGACAAAGGTCCATCTGCATTTTAATATTTTGATATCTGTGAACAGTACCCATGCTGGTGAAAATCCCAGATTTTTGGGGTTTTAAACAGTCCCTTTATATCATTCTATTTAAAACAGTTTTTTTCCTCTTGTAGAGACTAAACAAGGATTGTCAATGCAGCTTATCTTCCCTACAGATGTCCAACTTTCACTCTAGCCGAACTCTTTTCTCTCTGGCTGCACTTGAATAGACTGAAATAAGACATATTTAATACTCCGCCTCATCAAACCCAAAAAGAACCCCAAAAACCCGGAACAAGATGCCCAGACATCCACTCATAGCAACTACATTCCCAAACTGGTTTATGTCTCTCCTATGGAATGTGTATTGCAAGACTGAATTTCATTAAAGACCTGTAGTTTCTCTCTAGTACTGTCACATTTCTGATCTGCATCTGCAAGGAATAATCACCCTGGACTTCTATTTGTAGTGAAAATACCTGCAGTACTTTGCAGTTTTCAACTGAAGCTATAGAGGAGCAGCCATGGTCTTCCCCTTTCTCCTTGTCCCATGATATTTGTTGTGGTTGCTACTGTGATAACCCTGCTAGACAATTTGTCATTTTTTCTCACAGGAAATCCCCAGGGCAATACCAGATTACACTGCCATTACCCTGATACCAGATTACCAACTTCAAATCACTTTTCCAATTCCTTGTCCTTAACAGACCAGTTTCTTTCCTGTTCAGACCATGTGGCAAAAGGAACTTCTGCTTTCCTTCAGGAAAGGTGAGACTGATGAAGCTGGCAGACTGAGAAAAAAAAAAAAGAAAGAAAAAGAAAAGAAGCTAAGATGGACTCCAGATACTGCTGACCTCTTGGCCTCTCTCTGAAAAGTGAAAAAGTATGAATATTACAGAAAGTACACTATTCTATCTTGGAACAGAGATATTAAAGTACTTATTTTATAGTTCTCATTTAATTTTAATTTCAATCTAGAAATCATACATTCACTTGACCAGAACTTGAACAAGATGAAAACACTTCAGCTATATTAGTAACTCTATTCTGCATTGGAAAAATCCTTTAGTTACCATGTTGTTTAAATGGATGAAAGAGTAACCACCACACATTTGAGCACTGTGAGCACAATGATATTTCCTCCAGTTCCACTCCTTGACCTGCTTTAATAGACACTGCTTTGATAGGAAACTCTGTATGTGATAGGTATCTTAAGCAAAAACCTATAAATAAATAGAATTAAATTTTGCTTATAAGAAAAGAATATTAAGGCTGCAGGTTTAACATAAACCTAAGGTTAAGAAGTTACAAACTTTTGCACCTTAAAACTCCTTCAAGCAATCAAATATGCAGAGAGGCTTTCAGAATGATGCAGCTAAAGGATGTGTACAGAATATGGCCTTACTCAGACTAAGGTCATTGCAGTGGTGCACTAAAATAAGGGAGTTCATCAGAACTTTCTGTAAGCAAATAATTCTTCTGATTTTGCAGGTGGAGTGCTCCACACACACTGAGACCAGGCTCCCAAGCTACAGAAGCAACATAAACAATAAAACATATTCCAGGCTTACCCCATGGAGAGGTACATGCATAGATCTCCAGCTACCTCAGTGCTTACTAAATGGGAAAGAACAAAAATCAATAGCAAGAGAAATTGCATTTTCAGGTTTCAAAGTGCTGCAAGTAATGCCGAAGAAAAAACTGTTGAAAGTAAAGTAACCAGGAGCGTCCTTCCCACAGAGAAGTTACTTTTGTTTAGCATTTGCATTGGTGATTTATGTTGATGTGCCTATGGCTCAGAGTAGTGGACTAATCTGGAATACTGATGAAAACTGCCCACTAATAAGAAGAGCTGGATGTATTATCATAATCTCCCTGTCTGAAAGAGACCTAATAGATAATTATGAATATTTGAGTGGGATAAGGATTTTAACAAGTAGTAATGACCTCATAATTCAGTGCTGGAGAAAAGCCACAGATTCCTTTAATTAGTGTTTTTCTCACAATCTGCCTATTAAATTCAGGGAACAATGGGGAAAGTCTTAAGAAGCTTCTAAGTTCTGGCATATAGAATTTCAACCATGACTTTGTCACTTTTGATGAATGGAAACATTATTGACAGCTTATATTTCAGATTTCTGTTTTTCTCTTACAACTCGCTCAATACTTTTACTTTCAGTATCACTTCAGTATCACCTGAGCAGTTACAGTTTGATGAAAGACTATTCTTAAGGTATTTAATAGAATTATTTAAATGCAATACACAAATTTCACAAAGAAATGAAGCAATTCATCACTCTAAGACAGATGTACCCTTCATTTTATGTGGACCTAGAAGATGTGCTTTGTTTTTACTACTAGGTTATTTGATTTTCCATTGGCTTTATATGCTGCAACAGGTAGATCCCTCAAAAAAAATTTAAAAAAAAACCCAAAAAAACCAAAAACAAAAGCAAAAACAAAAAACTGAAAAAAACACCAAAAAACAAAACCAAAAGCAAAAAAAAACCACTATAAAAACCTAGACACTAAGGTTCTTGTGGAGTTTTATTTTTGGGGGTTTTTTTGTTGGTGGTGGTGGTGATTTTTTGTTGTTGTGGAGGTTTTTTGTTTATTAATTTTATTTTGTTTGGGGTTTTTTATTTGTTTGTTTTTTCTATTATGATGGTTTAAACACTAATAAATGCTGTAGAAGGGTGCTGGGGGAAAAAAAAATCCATCCCATGAACAAATCACAGTCAGAGCCAAATTCAAACCCAAGACATTGAAGAGCTTTGTACAGAGAGTGAAATGATTTTAACAGTGCAAGCAATTTTTGAATTATCTCTCACAATATTGGCCTTCAACATGTTTGTTTTGGGTTTTTTTGGTGGTTTTTTGTGGTTTTTTGTTTGTTTGTTTGTTGTTGTTGGTTTTTTGGGTTTTTTTTGGGTTTTTTTTGTTAACCATTTAAGTGTAGGACATTTCTGAGGAAAGGGGGAGTTATTTTCTTTGTCTCTGGCCAGAGGACACTTTCTGTCCTGGCATTAATATTTGGGTTCTGAGTCCAAAATGAGTAGTGCTAGTGGTTAGTCTACAGATCAACTTCAGGCAATAACTGTCCACCTTTGTTCAAACTGATATAAGAAAAGAAAACTTGAGGTTTAGGAATCAATTCCTTTTCCTTATAATGCTCATCTATAGCCTAATTGGTTCTTCATACTGTTCCAGTATTTCTTACATTGGTTCAAACTCCCAGCTCCAAACACGCTTTCAAGTATTTAATCTTTCTCATCCTTTATTGTTCTTTTGATTTTCTAAATATCAAGGAAAAAAACAAAACAAAACAAAAAAAAACCCCATCTCCCGAAATGATGAGCAACATATTACCATAGTATAATTTAAAAATTAGTCCTTTACTAGAAATCATATGCCATCCTCAGATGGCTCCAGATTTTCTGTGGAGCCTTTGCTCATCCACAACTCCTTTTGAATAAGTGAACAATTATGGGCCTCAGCACTGGCTCCCCACAGCTCTGATTCCACTATTGCTGCAATAATCAAGGCTCAGCTTTCTTCTTATTTTCCCCTTACCTGTGACTTCCAAAAGCTGTGAGGCCCAGGCTGCCAGGAGTGTGGAATGTCAAAAGCAGATAAGTGCTCCCACACAGCATGTGTTCACGGAGAGGTACCCTGTTATACAAACACACTATTTTTAGCCAGGAGCTGGTTCCCTCAGTGTGGTGTAAGTAAATTGGGAATACATTTAAAGCCACCAAAATAAGGCTCTCTCTACTTGTGCTGATCTACATTCTGCAAAAGAATAATTGCATTTAAAACCATTAATAATAGTATTTAATATCGTAAGTAATGAGACTAATGAAATCCCTCTGTGGGAATTCTATTTTATTCAATTCTATTGACATTCACACTGTTGTATTGGAATGGGAAAAACATTATATCATCCTTAGGTAGCATTTTAACACATTCTAGGGGAAAAAGATTAAAGGCAAGTGTTTCAGTTTGATTGTGCTAGTAGAATTACTGTGAATATAATTCAGGATCAAATTAATTAAGATACTACAAGCAAATAAAACAAGCCCTCTGCTAAATATGAGATTTGAAGATTTACTGTTACCCAAGATAAAAGTTCCTCTCTGTAGAAATGCAGTTTTGTTCTCTTTCTAATTTTAGCCAGGCAAGGAGATTATGCCTTCCAAGAGTCATGGAAAAAACACACAAAAATCTTAAAGGAAAGAATGATTTTTGAAAAGAGTATAACAGCACTTCAGTAGAAAGTTGGTTCTTTGACCTAACTAATAATTTGCCTAAATGGTCACATGTGCAACAATAAATATGTTTCAGATAGAAGGATATGTTACTGGTAAAATGATGGTCTTGTAGCAATACCAATTAATTGATATTATCATCATAAGGTTGATGATATATTCCAGCAAGAGATCATCCCTGCTATTTGAGCTGAAGAACTTGAACTTCAGAATGATATTTATCAAGAGAGAAATATTTTTCAAGTTTGCAGGAAAGCTGTTTAAGTAGTCTTTCCTCCTTTTCCCCACGGTAATATTACTACCATGCAGCACTTGCAAGCTAAATTTTTGCATCTAAACCAATATATCTTTCATGTTCAGGTTATAATTTATGAGTGGAAGGTGTTTAAGGCCAATAAGACAACGTATAATTAAAACAATATGACAGAAAATGTCTGAGCATGAATGTCCAAGCAACTGTCTCAGGACAAGAGCATTGGTACTTAATGTGGTGAGAGTGTCATAATTACCACTAAACTACACTGTGCAAGAGTTTCATGTATTCAAGATGTGTTAAATAGAAGGTACTAAAGGATAGAAACTCTTCAGGTTCATTTCAGGCTTTTCTTTATACATAGAAATATTTCAAATATAAAAAAGAATCTATCACGTGAACAAAACACATTCAACGTCATGACATTGAAGGGTTTTGTGTAGAGGGTGAGATGATTTTAAAAATAATTAAACCACCAATGTCTCTGACTTTTGACAGTGCCTCAAACTTTACAAAACAGCCAAATCAGCTGTGTGATAGAACCAAAGCAGACTTCAGTGCTTTAACATTAATGTTGGTCCTACCATAAGCTTTCTGTTTTTCAATTATTTGTATAATATAGATACTATATTACTTCCCAGGGTCAGATTTGTCATGCCAATAAGTAATAAGAGTAACTTTCTGTGAATTTCGTGCCAATGACTGCAAAATTAAGATTTTTCTCTTTTTTTTGGTGTCTTAATTCAGAGTGAGAAACCTCAAGCCTACATTTTCCTCAAAAAGTTTATGAGCATAGTTCACAAACTCTGAGGGGAAAAAAAAGTCACAAACCTTTTTTCCTTGCAATTAATCTTACATATTATAGGGAATTAGCATATTACACTATAAAATAAAATGTGTGGCAAGTCCCTCATTCACTCTTTGTGGGGAATTTCAGATCTGCCTCATTGTGTTTGTGATTTACAAATGAAATACAGCCAAGAAGTCCCTCGTGGTGCACATTATTTGTCACTCACAGTGACAAATAGGTTTGGTCTGTCATCACCCAGTGTAGTGACAAATGGGTTCCTGAAAATCTTTGAGACAACTGAAGTGCCAGGGAGCAGTGCTGAAATTTTTGCAGTCAAGAGAATTCCATATGCTTGCCCCTGCTGAAGGCAGCTCACATTTGCAATTAAAATATATATATAAAAAAAAATAAAAATATCCTTCAGTTGAATCATTCCATTGGAATTAAACTTTGACCATTTTAAGATACTCCAAACTTTGCCTGCATTTTTTTTATGCCAGAACATGTTTCTGACATCTTGTTTTGTTGTAGGCATACATCGAATACACCCACTTTCAAAAATGTTTTTTGGGCAGCTCCATCCCTTTTGGAGAGGTACAGAATGAAAGCTTACAGAATAAAACCAAAAGCAGATTTAAATTTCTGTCAAAACAATGAAATGTCTAAAGAACCTCATGATGATACTCATAAGGAAAATATTTTTAAAAAGATGAAGATATAGATTTTCTTGGAAAACAAAGGACACATTAATTTATGAAAATTAGTTTGGAAAAATATTTCTGCAATATGATCTACTAGCAGCAGCTTTCCAGCAAAGTTTCTGAGAAAAAAAATTCAGAGACAAGATTTGATTATTTCTACTGCAAAGACAAACTGAGCTTCTCATGCTTCCTGAATAAACAACATTTCAAGAAAAACTATTGGATTTTAATTACTTCATATTGATCTACACTCTGTTTTGAATAACCTATAAATATTTTTATTCTGTCAATAAACAGTTAAAAGAGACACTCACTTATCTGATACTTTCTGGTGTGATTTTCTGGTAGATGAAAAACACTCAGTTATTAAAAAATGCAAGACTGATTAGTTATTTATAAAATGATTGAACTAATGAATAATTGTTTTCTTTAAAGAGCAATTTTAGAATTATGTGGTTTACTTTGAAGAATCTTCACAGGTCATCCCTCTCCTTAAAAAGCACAGAAACAGCTAAAAATCCATGAAATTTTGCCTACACTTAGAAGCTGCACCAGCTAATCTACCTTTATTTGTCATTGCAATATTAAATTTTTATATTTTGGACTAGTTTTATTCCAAACTGCAACAAGGTATTAGCACTTTGGTTTTAGCCAGGTTTCTGGACCTTTTCTTTATCCTGCAATAAAATAGCAGAAACTGCAATTTCACTGTGCAGGGTCCTACTACACAGTGAAATTGATGGATTCAACAAGAAGGGAATAATTTAAACAAGACTATTCTGGAGATACTAAAACAAAAGTGCAATGATATTCTGATTTTTTTTTTTTTTTAATTCTCTTTCTAAAAAAGATGTTTGTTCTCAGTGAGTTTTTTTGTTTAATTGTAATTCCCATTAAACTTCCTGGTTTTTCATCCCAGTTTAGAAATTTATTATCTCTAGGACATCCTTTAGCCTCTGTCTCGAGAACTGAAGCCCACTCACACCAGCCAGCACATGGGATTGAGAATAAACTCTGCCACAGAGACATCTTGAAATAAAGAAAGCTCCTCCATCACCTCCCCAGTACCAAGGGCATTATCTCAAATCTCAGCTTTACAACCACAACAGACTCTATAAAAAATAAAAAGCTCACAAGTGTCCCAAGCAGGTAAGACTGAAACAAGAGAAGTTTAATTGCCAACATCCCCTAATGCAATTCTTGGGACTTTCATACACTTCTGTTAACCTGTTCATCAGCATTCATCAAGAATTTATGTTTTCTGCCCACAAAATGGATTCCTCCCCCAGCTTTTTTTTCCTTCTGATGTTCAACAATAGCACCAGGAAACACAACTTTTAACCTCCAGTCTGAGGCTTGGAACACACACATATAAGAAGTGGGAACTTTTGTGCATTTTTTTAATGCATTTTACAGTTTGTTTAATTTAAACACTTGGACTTCAAAAATATTCTTCATTATCTGAATAATATATAGATTGCTTCAAGAACTGTGTGGTCTGCGTAATTTTATTTAAATTTTTAGATTGCACTAGAGAGATGTTTCTATTTTGTTTTGTCTGCTTTCCCTGATTAGTCCCTAAGCAAAGTATTACCACATTGTATTCATTAAAAACTTACTGAAACACAGAACCTTGACTCATTTTTAAATCAGCTTAGAGAAAACATGGCAGAGAAGTGATTACCAAAATGCAAATCAAGTTCCATCCAAAAAATACAGAGATTTTGTCACAATACAACATCTAAACTAAACACTGACTTGGATAAAGGCTGATACTTGTACTGACTATCTGCATGGATTTGGGCAAATTGTTTATTTGACATATCAATTCGCCTGAGAAAAGAAAGAAAGAAGAAAACCCTTGCTGTGGTCCCAGAGACAAAAGTAGTAAATATATACTTCAAAGGTTACTTTAAAGACAAGTACATAACATTTATTAGTTTTACCAAGTTTTGAATCTTTCCCAGTTTTGATGTTATTTGTGTATTTCCGACCTGATTAGGATGGCCCTACCCCCCTTACAGACACTTTTTTTCCTGCATTGCTGATGACTCTGACAAGTATCCCCTTGGATATTAAGAAACTAAATATAAGTAATCTCAATGATCTATTTACATTTCTGACATCATCCCAGTTATGTTTCTACTGGAATCGTAGTCAACTTTATCCTTTAAAACCTCCATGGGACAATGACATCAGGATTTTTTTTTTTTCAAAAATAACATAAAACAGAGAAGCAGTAAACAAACTATAACAGTTCCTTCTGGCATGATGTTTAGTGGGATTTCTTTTTCTAACCACTTAAAGGGCCTTGAAGGATCCTTACAAAGCTCTTTTCACCTGATCCACACTTTAACCTCTGTCCTGTACGCTCACAGCATTCCAAAACAATTCAGAACCCTCAAACACTACAGAGAGCATGAAAAAGTATTGCAGTTTTGGTCATGATCACAAGCTTATTAGCCTGTCCCCTTCATCCCTCTGTCAGCAGGAGCCCATAGCAGTCTCCATCCCAACGTGAGCACCCAGAATATCTATTGGAAAAGGCAATCAGGGACTACAAATGAGGAGACATATGGCAGAAAGGGTTAGCTACAGGAAGGATATGAATGCTGCATGTGGGACAGAAAGACCCAATATCTGAACACATCTGGCATGCAATTTTAAACCACAGTTTCAAGCCATATCATCCCCTACAAATCACAATCCTTATTTTGAAACCAACTGATACATCTCGGATTTTTACCTCATAGCAGATTCAGAGATAGAACTCTGGACTTATATCTTCTACCCCTTCTTTGAAAAATAGACTCTATTTTTACCAGGAGAAAAAGGAAACTCTCTTTTCTAATATAGAATAAAGATGTGTGAAAGTAAGAAAGAGAATTTTTGTTAATGAAAGACACACTAATATTCCTGTAAGATATGTTATAATAAAAAGAATTAAGCAGTAATATAATATTTTTACTTTTCTTAACACAAAGAGACACAGGAGTCCAGACAGTGAATTACCATTTTAAATTTATAAGTAAATGACTTAAGATGCTTTTTTTTAAGGTGCTTAAGTTTAAGATGCTTTTAATATACCTTTTTTAATACCAATATTACAAGTGGAAAAATCCTTAAAACATCACAATTATGTAAAAGCTAAATAACTTTTTTTTAAAAAATATGCCTTGGAATTGCCATGATTTTTTGTTTGGTTGGTTGGTTGGTTGGTTTTTTTTTTGTTTTGTTTTGTTATTGTTGTCTCTTTGCTTGTGGTTTTTGTTTGGGTTTTTTTTTTTTTGAAGTTCCATAAAATTTTGTTGTTGTTGCCTGTTCGCTTGTGTTTTTTTTTAATCAAACACACATTCAGTAAGATAACCACATGGCATAGAATTGTGCTTTCTTTTTGAGTGTCTTATACCAGTACGAGTTTTTGAAAGATCAGTATGATTTTTAATTACTCACACTCCTAGAGTGACTGTCCAGCCCCATAAATTAATTCTCTTTCTACGCACATTTTGATGCAGTTCAGTTGAATCAGAATGATGGAGAAAATAAAGTTTAGGCTTATTCAGTCCTTTTGAGTCACATTCCAATGTCAAGTCTCTCTGATATAGAAATCTTTATGATTATACAACACTGTGTGGTCATAGTAATCTTTATCACTGTATCCATGATGTTTTCGTGGAGATAGATAGACAGATAGATGATAGATAGATAGATAGATAGATAGATAGATAGATAGATAGATAGATAGATAGATAGATAGATAGATAGATAGATAGATAGAGATATCTTCACCATAGATAACCAGATTCCAGATAAATTGTTGAGAATTAATTACTTTTGCCTACTTGGCAACTGCATGCTTTGATGGCAGATATTATTTACATGCATACAATTACAACCATTCCTTACAACACTCAAACTTTCTACCTAATCCCCATTCGACTTCTTTTAATTTTTTTTTCCCAAACAAACAGAAATAAATGACGGAATTGCTCTCTGACAATTTCTGTTGATATGAAGAAATGATAAGTATTAAATCTCTTACACTCTGTGACATCCACTCCTACTCTGCAGCATAAGAACATACCATTCCTACAAGAGCAGTCTTGCACTCCCCTCTGATTTTTCGTTCATTTAAAAGAAATAAAAGAAGATCAAAAAAAGGCCAATGTTTTCATAGTTCCTTTCCATTCTACTCCTCTCAGGACTAGACTCAGGGCTCCCTGATACAATTCTGATCAAATAAGATTGTTTAACTTAATTTTGCTTTAATTTGCCCTCATTTCTAAAACTCTTTGAGGTTTTTCATAAATACTACTGCCTGGCTGAGAAGATGCCACAGTCATGAGCAAAGTATGCATGCAGGAGATGTACATGTGCAGTTCTAATTTTACATACAGTGCAGGTCCATATCTAACAGAGACAATCATGGTTCTTGTGATTCAGAGAGAGTCCTGAAAGCTGCCAGGAGTTATAGATCCATTCCAAACGACTAAAAAGGCTTAAAATGGATCAGACAACAGGGACTTAAAAATCTCTTATGGCAGTAATAAGGGCAAATTAGCTACTTGTCTGCTGTATAGGAAAAGCAGGTGACTGTATACCAGCAGACACATATTTAACTTGTCCTACTTTAGCCTACTCAATATTCATTCAGCCAAACAGACATCATCACTTAAACCTGAACTCTGCCTCTTCTGAAAACTCAGATTTTATTTCATTAAAAAAATCCAAAAAAATAGAAATGCTGGAGTGCCTAGGAACTTAAATTTCAAAGGTTATGCACAAACTATGCTCAAATCTCTTAATGCCAGATCACTGACACAATGTTTTATGTATTGCAGGAGAGCCATTCTGTAAAGGTACTACAAGCCTACAAAGACCAAAGTGGCTTTTAAACTTCATTGAACAGAAACTGCAAGAACATTGGCCCCCTAAAGAAAAGTCAGAGAAACTAAGTTGAGACAGCCACAGTAAGTGTTGGGGGTGTTGTGATGCTTAAGTAACATTTAAAGAACAATTAACAAGAACAAAACCCCTAAAATTTCTAATAGGACAAGGCTGAACTGCTGGTAAGTGAGGTACATTTAGGTTATCTGGATTGTCTCTAAGATGTAGAATAACCCTCAGAGATGCATCACATAGAACTCATGCTTATTTTCTTTGACTTTAACAAGCCAAAATTAGGAATTTTATAAAAACAATCTTATAGGGATGGGAAAGCCAAAGACTGCATACTAGGATTTGCTAGTACATCATCTAATATCCTTCTTTCTATGATTTTTGGATCAGAATTCCTAACTGAACTCATGCACAGCACCCTTTTCACCCTCACCATACAAGGATATGAGTTTTAAGAAAATGATAAGTGTTTATAGACTGAAAATGGCTACAAGAGACAAGCAAACTGACAAGCTGAAATTCTTTAGTGGGTGGTTGATGACTACTGTTAAGGATTGCCCTTTTCTTAACTACATTATTTTTACCATTATCAATACTGTGTTAAATCCATTCCACGGGGAATTTACATGGCTGAGCTAACATGGATTCAAACCTCCAATATCTGGTATTGAACACTGTACTAAAGACTATCCCATCTTTTTCTTTTGCTACAACAGCAAAACCCATGCAGTTTGGACAAGCTCTGGGGGAGGAAAGGGAATCCCATACCAAAATAACAAGGCATATTCCCTATTTTATTAGTCAGTGCTCTACATGGTCATATAGACTTAAAGGTTTCCCTGCTTAGAAATGACACAATCCCTCTCTTTCTAATTTTATTCAAATGTGAACTCCATTTTAACATGAAAGTAAAGGGAAAAAAAAAAAAAAAGAAAAATAAGTGACAGTCCTGTTTTGGCACAGAAAAATTAACTGTTTTCTGTGATTCACATAGCACTGTGTTAGGGCCAATATCATTCCCAGGCACTCCAGTAAATGAAGTAGATAGGCCTTTAGCTGTTTTTAAACATGAGTCCTTTTTAATAGTTATTTTGCATACTTTATGGGAAAAAAGTCAAATCACTGACGTAAACACTGCAATTTTTGTAGGCTACTTTCACATAGTAATAGAACACTCTGAAAAAACAGTCATGAACTCAAGTAGCCCTTTCTTATAATTTCTGTAGATTTTCACTAATTGACGGAATGAGGAATTGGTAATTAATTTTTTAAAGATTGAACAGAGAGTGAAGAAAAACTTAATGAAATAATTTAGGACTCATCATGGTAATGCTGTACCTCTCAACTAGGAAGCAGAAATTATGTACATGATTCCAGGCAGCTGCCTGAGGGAATGAGCATTATTAGCCATTGTTTGTTTCACTACCAGGTGGCCACTCTCCTGGTTTTGTTTAGAGCCCTTTAAAGTTCCTGCTGATTTAAAAGGCAGGGAATAAAATACAGGCTGGGTCAATTAGCATGGGGGAATGGAGGATGGTGCAGGCAGTGACATGCAAGGCAAATTTGGTGGAGTCCAAGAATGTCAGGAGTGGACACATGTAACACAAATGGTCCCACCATAGGAGCACGAAGACAGCAGCTGTCTGCTGTAGAGACAAATTATTTTCATTGCATAGATTTGGCTGGGTTGCAACTACTCAGTTACTCCAAGCAGAGGAGATTGAAAAAAAACAAACAAACAATAATTGCAACTCACATTTCATCTTCTCTGCTCTCTTTTCATCTCTCAAGCTTCACAACTTTTGAGTTTTGTCCTCGCTTCCAAGCTGCCAGTGATATATTATAAAATGAACAGCTTGAAGTGTTTGGCTACCTGGGGCCATAAACCCAGCAGGTCAGCAACAGAAACTGTTGGGGGACTTTCTATGGCTTTTGCTGGAATTAAAACAAAACAATCAGGGGGAAAGCGTCATGGGTACAGCAATAACTTATTACTTCTAACACACATATCCCTGCAGATCACAGCGACCTCAATCTGCTTAAAAAATGGCTTCCTTGGGCTAGCCAATCTTTCTATTAAATAGGCTGGTCTTCCCTGGAGCCAAGATCTGCCTCCTTCTGCATGGCTTATTATAATAGCACAAGGCAGTATTTTTTGCTCTGACAATTTTCAAATAAAAATCAGTCCTATAAAGGCTGAGATTGTTTATTTTTCCTTAGGGCATTCAGTTGTTCTGATTAGGGACAGAGCAGAAGAAAAGTTGCATATTAAAATGGCAAAGCTGTTGTGAACCTGAGGTGTTAGTTTTAGTTTAATTAACAATGGAGGAAGAGACATAAAAGAAATTAAATCATATAGCTCTTAAGACGTGCAGACAAGGATATACTATGTGACCTGCCAGTAAAGATCACTGTGATAAAGACAAAGGTAGTAGGAAAAACATCCCACACAACTCCAGAGTAGCAAAATTGGGTGGAAAAAGTAGCCTATAATAATTTTTGACAGAAATATCCAACATGCTCTCTGTGTAGCTTTATTCAAAAGAAACATTTTAGCATATGTGAAGTTTATAGGTCACTAGCAAAACCAAAGGTACTCTGCAAACATCCCATGAAACTCATCATCTTCCATAACTACAGAAACACTAAAAATGAGTGAATGCATCAAACAAAATACACATTCAGTCCAATTCATATGTACCTTTTTTTCTTGGGTCTTCTGGACTGTAGGGGGAAAAGGACCTCAGATTACTCACATATTGTGAATTGTGGGGACATTTCTCCCCAGACCATCACGGGTACAAGCTCTCACATTTATAAGACATCAGCTGAAAGTCATGGTTAAAACTTCAGGCAGCTTTTGCAGCCATTAAATGGAAACTGAGCTTCTTTCCCAGATTTGGATCAACTCATAGCTGTGCTTGCACAATCTTAAAACCTTCTTTCAGTCACAGGATCCTCCAGTTCCTTTGTATAACCACAATGGGTGAACACCAGCACCTTGTTCTGTGCCTCAGTGATAATCACCTGACATCTGCATGCAGAGTTCAAGCTCCTGAAAACAGAATGTCTGGAGAGGAGCCCTGTGTCCCTGGGAAGGGTCTGCAACTCTGTCCTAACATACTATATTATGCATATTATCTGGCTTCCTGTTAGATCCTAATATTTTAGGCTAGATTACATAAATGTCACAGTGTCATTCTCCTGCTTCTGAATTATTCAGGATAATTTACAGTAAAGCTATTATTGGCACCATTGTGACCTGAAAGTATTTTAATTTTTGAAAGACCGAAGTGAATTTACCTCTCTTCAGATGAATGTTTCTGTGATTTTCATAAACATCATCATTCACATTTCATGAAAATGTTAAATAGCACAGACAGCAAACAAGCCTGTTTTGTACAGGTGGTGTACATAAAACTGTACATGAATTACTGAACTCTCTGATTTTTAGAACTGGGCAGACAAAGTTCATTCAACAAGACATGCAAAACCAGAAGGCTGCTTTGGTTTTGCATTTGTCCGTGATCTTTTTGTTGCTTTCTGGGAAAAAGACATGTTTGTCTTTAAGGATAACTTTATGCAAGGCATCAGTATGTATCCAGGAGCTAATTGAATGCTTTAAAATGCTTCACCTTTGTTAATCCCTAGCAATGTTTGTAATTGCCGTGACTAATCCCAGCCTGTCACTTGGGATTATTTCTGCTTCCTAACAGAGTGAAGCCTGAGCATTCAACTCAGGATATTTATATGAATATTCTCAGCTCATTGGATATTTATATTAACAAAATTATTTAGCTCTATAATTGACCCAGGCTCACCACCTCAGAGAAGCTTTCTGTTTTTTTGACTTCAGATACCAAGTTTTGGATCATTTTAACAGCTGGGTTTAAAAGCATTATTGGGGTGGGGAGAGGAAAGGGACAGAGGAGGAAACAGCACAGAAAGAGAAGTGGATGCATCTTTTATGAACCTGCTCCACAGGAACCCAAGACAATCCAAGGTAGCAGAAGTTAAACACTTTTTCCATACTATTACTGAAAAACTCAGGTACAGCAGGAGGAAGGGTGGGGATGTTTTGGAAGTGTGCAAAAAGATACCCTTAGCCCACAGTTAAAGAAGATTATTTCCTAGCAGAAAACTTTGCACCAAACCAATTGAGGCCAACTTCAAATGACATGTGAGTAAAAGAAAACCATCTAGAACATTTCCAGCCAGCTGAATGAAATGGTAAAGCAAAGAGCTATAAAATGAACTGGCAGCTGTCACCTTAGCTGTTTTCAAGTACAAACCAATAGCTCACCACAAAGCAAAGTACTGTAGATTTTTTTGCCTTTTTAATAGACTTCCTTTTCCATGATTATTTGCAATTAGTTGCAATTAACAAATTGAAACACTAAAACAATCTATCAGGTTAAGCAACAAAATAAAGATTAATAGACCAGCCTGTCCCTCTGCTTTTTTTTGCCTTAGCCTTTTCTCCTAGCATTTAAAAAATATCTGTTTCTGGAATGTTAAATCAATTCTAGTTATTCCAAGAAATAAATTCTCATACTTGTTATAGAACTTCTCATATTGCTTTTACAATCCTTTAAAAAAAAAAAAAGTCAACCAAATAAACTAGCACATAAAACCCCTGGAAACTACCAGCAACCCTACAGATATAGTTTGAAACCTTAGCTGTAACAGCAAAAACCACCACAGATGCTGCATATTCATATCCAGTTTACATCTGGAATTCCAGACACACTACTACTGCTGCTGCTGCTGGAACTCATTCTGGATCAAGAAAACAGTTTTATGTCAAACCCTGCTATTTCAAGCACAGGTATGATGAAGAATGTCTATATTTTTAATTAAGGACTGTTCTGAAAAGCTGGTTCCAATAATAAGTCTTTTCTATGCATGTATATGAATTTCTGCAGATTCAATGAAATTAAGAAAAATAGTTTTACACTTTCAAAAAAAGTGTAAAACTATATAAATGAAGGAGCTTCACTAATAATAAATAATGAACAATAACTTGAAAAATTTGAAGGCAAAACCTGAGAGATTCAATTTGATCCAGAATGCTTCCTTTTATTTGGGCAGGAAACAAGGGGAGAGGAGAATGCAGAGTGACTGCTGTGAGTCATCTTTGCTGTGGTTTAGAGACTAAGCCGTGCATCTGGCAAGCAAGGAAGAAAGGAATTTTAGGAGGGTGGCAGGAAAACCACAAAGCAATACGAAAACAATAGACAGACATAATTTAATAGACTAATATTATTAAATAATTGAAACCCACTCTGTACCTAGGAGTCTCCTTCAGTTTACTGCAGATGTGCCATGGTTTCAGGGCAGAGGAGGAGCTGAGGGAGAGCTGCAAATACTACAGGTTTTGATGTCTGTAATTTTTTTCAATATCCAGTCATGTATCTGAAAGAGGATAGGACTGACCTACCAGACCTTTTTTTGTATAAGAAATGATACAAGAAGACATTACTACATTTCTGTAAGGAAACTGATTGATTTTACACCTGTTACATCCCAAATTTTACATTGGCAGGCTTAGTTATTGCAGTGACAGTGAATAGAACTTGCTCAGAGCAGCTCTTAATATGTGGCAAGAAATGTATACAGTAAATCAAGCACTCCAGCTTGACAAAAGAACAGTTGGGAACCTACAGTCTTTTCATACAAATGAACAAGCAAAAGAAATTTAAGAGCAGGAGAGAAATTCATCTTTGGAGGAGGGCAAATAAACCAGCCCACACAGTATGAACTTGATGAAAAGTCTGTATCTAGGGTCACCCTAAGTACAGAATAATTTAGATGTGTTTTGGTAAGTGAAGATTATGCTCCTGATACTTAGTCGTAGGTGTCTGCCTGAGTCATGCTAAACCCTATCTCTCCTAGGACACATCATATGGTAAAATCTACTTCATTATAAGAGAAAACAATCTCTGCCTCTCTCAGTCTGGGGAGCTTTTTAGTGCTACAAGCTTTAGAAGGCACCTACATTTGCCTCAGGGTTTCACAGTATTCTGTTTTGCCTAGGCCTGGAAAAATACTCCTGTGAGCTGTTCCTCTAAAATATCTCAGCTTTGAGTGCTGAAAATTAATCACCTGGCTAAACACTTGACTAGGTTCAAGTTTTGTGTTTACTGTAAGTATTTGAAGTCATTAAAAGCACAGCATGAATGAAAAACAAATATATATGATGTTCTGTAGAGAGTTCAGTTCCATGAAAATGCAAATGCTCAGTGCAGAGATAAGATGATTAAAAATGGAAAAGACAGCTTGAGCATAAATATATATGGTAACTACACAGCAGTCACTGACAATGCTGCATCTATTTTACAGAACATTTAAATCAGCAAAAAGTCAAGATACATTATTTAAATGAGTCTTTATCAAAAAACATATCTTGAAATTTCTATGGAAGACTAATATCAGCTGGGGTATACTTTAAAGATTGTAATTGGACTTTATCCCAGAAAAGGCTAAATAAATTGAAATATGTTTTATATCATTATGAATATTCTTTTGTGATAAAAATAGTTTTTGTATTTTGTAGCAGTTCAAAAAACTGTGCAACAAGGGAATAATAATAAAGGAAAAGAAGCAATCAAAATGAGAAAGGGGGAGATTTCTTGTATCCCTCTGCAAAAGGAGTAACAAATTACTTCTGCGAATAATTTCAAAGACTTGAATAAGCTGCATGCATCTCCCAGATGGCTCTCAGAAAGAAATATTAAAGAATTGTCTGAAACACTTGCAGAAAACATATAAGACTTCTCCTTTTTTTAATCTCAAACATAAAAATGTGTGAACTACAATATTTACTGACACAGTTTTATCAGATAACCCTGTAAGAGAATCCTACAATAGCATAATATTGAGAGTCTATAGTCCATGAAATTTCCTCAGTAAACTGAAGATCCTTTCCAACACATATATTTCTTCATACACTGTTCAACAAAAAAAAATTTCTTAACAAGTTTTTAAGGATTTTGAACAGGGCAAGATTTAATACCTGTAAACCAGATGTAGTCTGCCTTCATCCATTTCAAAGTCACTTAAAAAGAGGGCCAATTTCACTGCTGTATGACAGGGGTACTCTGTCTTGCAAGAGAGCAAAACGTTTTTTTTTCATATGTTGAACATACACAAGAAAATGAAGAACTTAATCTCAGAAGTGTTTAAAATCATGTTAGCCATGAGTTTTTTAACTTCAGCATTTGCAACTCAAAAGAAAGACAAATTTGTATGATACTTTACAGTCATATATTTGGATTATTTATAAACATTTAGAAATATTTCATAAAGCACTTGAAAGTACGTTTTATATGCAGACACAAACACCTTGAATCTCCACATATTCTTTGCATGTTGTCTTTGGTTGAGAGAGGCAAAAGCTGTTTTATTTTGCTGTGTTATTTTGCATTAAAAAGTTATTTCAGTGCAGAAAACAGTCTTCTCAAAGGCCACTGGAGCAGGATTTCTGTCTTCAGTCTGGACTGGAAGTCAGTTCTAAAATTGTTTCTGAGCAGATGATCAGTTCCAGCAGAAGGCAGGCTGCTATAGATTGTACTAGGATGAGACCAAAGCTGACATTTAAGGACTTGAAACATTTAATAGGAATGGAAGTGGATTTGATTTTTTTTTTTAAGTGATGCAAAGTGTCTGGGTCACCTGGAGGCAGGAGAGGACAGGAAGGCACCTGTGTGTGAGGACCAGTCATGGGGAAAGACACAGAGAGAGGTATCAAAGAGGGTGACAGAACTACCAGTTGTGGAGCTGGGGTACATTCTGGTCCTATCATTATTTTGTCTTCTGGTTCTGCCAGCAGTCTACAAAAGAGGCTTTTTTCTTTGCTCACATATGGTCTTAAGGATGCAAAATCAAGTATCTGCATCACAAACACTCCAAAAACTACAGCTATAACAACATAATTTTACATTTCCATGTGCCTTTCCTTCTTTTCTGTCCTTTCTTTCTTTCCCTCTAAACATAAACACAAAACCCCCAAAGCATCCATATAAATAGCACACACAAATGCACTTGGGTGCTCATTCATTACTCACCCTGTGTCTCATTTTCTCACCTCAATAGGAGATATGATAGTTTCTTACATAGCAGCCTGTGCTGTCTTCTCTTTTTGGACCCCTCTGATATGTGTGCACCCATCCACAAAGGAATGGCAGAGCTGCTAAATATTTGCTTTTCCACTATTTATAACTCTGAATCAAAAAGCTGTGCTAAATGAACTGCTGAGTGCTATCCCCATGAGGATGCATTTTTTACACTTATCCTGGTCTTGAACCTTTCCACGCCAGCATGGAAGTGAAGCAGTGTTTCTTGGGGGGAAACCAATGCTTTTTCAAAATGTCCATTTTTACAGGACATAGAATATGCCATTAGGTTACTCGAGGGATCAATAAACCTCAGAATCACTTGCCTTGTCTACAGTGAAGTGGCATAACGACTTCACTGCTGCACTTTTTTTTGCTGTAAAGAGGGACATTAGAAAACACACTGGAGACAAATGAATATATGCCCTAAGCCCCTAACCAGCACTTACAGTGTACCTGAGAGCATATTAGGAAAATAAAGAAGAATCTCCAATTTACTGACTTGAAATGATTTTTGTCTCCCTTTCCTCTGCAGACTTCAAAACTGAGTCTTGAGGAGCTTAAATTACATTTTACATGCAAAGCTTGAAACCTAATTTACCATATTCCTATCAGCCAGCAGATAAAGTCTATAGCACAGTGGTAGATAGCAGTTTCCAAGGGCAATACTTATGCCCAAAGCTTTCAAAAGCTATAACATGGAGGATACAATAGAGAAGGTGATACCCATCAGACTACTTGTCCCTGGACCCTTTCCTTTCAGCTCCAGGCTAGCTATGTATCTGACTAATCTGAAATCCTCTCATCCCCTCCAGAGTGTCACAGGCACTAACATATATGGATTGCTGCAACCTCCTTTCTCTGCCAGTGCCACAGTTATCTCAGTTCAGGGACTCTGAAAGAATCACAGAGGGGACAGATAACTATATTTAAGCCTTAAGAATTGCCATCTTTGTGAGGGCTAGCCTCACTTTCCCATCTCAGAAAAAAGGGACACAGCAGCTTCTTCTGAGACAAACAGAATTGCAAGGACCATAAGGTAAAAGCTGGAATAGCACACAAAAAATGTATAGAGCTGTCTTATAAAAGCACAAAAGTATTGAAAGAATACATAACTTTCTGAAGCTGGCAGCTGTAGCTCAGTGGAGCCATGCCAGCCTACTCCAGCTGAGCATCAGGCCTGCACTCTTCACAAACAGAAATAAACATTTTATTAAATCAAACCTTCTCCTCGCTGTGCTTTTACATCTAAGAACTTTTCCCAGCAGGCAACACCCTGCTAATGCTGCATAAAACATTTTAGAGATGCACTTCCTGGGTAGTTTTTGCCTGAGAGGAGAATCTTCTCTCCCTGGTCTCTCACCACTCTAAGCACCTGGTGCCACTGCACCAAGCACCTTGTGCTTTATATTTCTCTGCTTCCTGGTGTATTTTGTGTTACCTCCATCACTGGTGTAGGCCTTAACCATCTTTCCAACAGTAAACAATCAAAGGGCTTAGACTTTTTTAATGGCATTAAAATCAATGCTGTGAAAATTAAATTAATTCCTATTTCCACCTTTTGAGTAGCAGCCTGCCAAGAAATCACCGAGCTGATGGTTTTCAGCTTTCAGGGTGGCCAACCTCTTCCTGAAGTTCAGTTTCCAGCCTACACATATAATCTGTCATGCTTTGATCCATCACAAAAAAAACTGTGACAGCACAACGAGGTGCTCCCTCTACATCTCAGCTGTAATTGTTTAGAATTTTGCTTAATCAGGAAATCCTCAGTACCTGCCAGGCCAAAGTCAGGGCAGGATGCTGTGACAAGGGTCATCCTGTTTCTCTCATCAGTCTCACATTTCTGGATGTGCTGCATTGGCAGGGAGGTAATAAAGCTTGCTATAGACTCTGGAATTCCCTTTGGGTTTCAAGTAACAGGCTTGCCAGAAGTGGTTCACCTTATTTTTAAATGTTTTATAGCTGCATAAAAAAGTGCCAGATGCTGCTCAGAAACTGGACTTAGTGCTAGCCACTCAATCAGAAGAAAAAAAAAAAGGAAATTGAAACAAATTTTATTTAGCAGCTGTCAATATAAAGGGAAAAGTCTAAACAAAACAGCTATGCTCACCATAACAGTTTGGGTTTAGAGCCACAGCTAAAGTGACACAGAACATTTTCCATTCAATTTGAGATGGCAGCTACTGTACTTTACATACCACAGACTTATTTTCTAGTCAAGACAGCTTTTTCCTCATGTCAGTGGAATAGATGCTTGACCACCTGTTCTCAAAATTGAAATGTTTCACTAAAGAAGCAGGCTCATTATCTATCATGCAGAAGATATGCCACATTAGAGGTAAACTTGGAAGAGGAAGATAACGCGAGGAGAGACAGTGAAATAATTAGCAGCAAAGTGAAGACAGTAAATTTAATGTTTCTGGATTTTGCTAAGCATTTGATATGCTGCCCCACAAAAAAATTATTTGAAAGAAATTAATTCAATATTCTCTCAGAAAAAAGTGTTGTCCTATTAATGAAAGTCTGTCTAAATTGTTCTAAGATGTGTAATGATAAATGAAAACCTCTTGATTGAGATGGAGGAGAGTTTTTGGGGGTACTACAGGCTTTGGTGTTTGCTTTCACACATTGACAGATATAAGATAAAGTAAAGAATTTAGTCTTCAGTTTTGAAAGTTATTGCACTGCTCCAACAATATTATTGGGAAGCATGACAAGAGGATGACTCTAAACATATGGTTGAAAGAAAGCTAAAATTTCATTTCAAAAACACACGAGATGGTTACATGAGCAATAACAATACATGTAGTCTTTTAGGATAGCATGGATAGAACACTATCACCTAAACTAGAGCTGGGAGAATAGGTATGGTATGGAATTGGAATACAGGGAGTTAGACATGGGAAAAAAAAATTCTCTAATTTCTGAAGAAAGCCCAACAGGGAGAGAGAAGGGGGAAGATGAGGGCGGAGGATTAGGTCCCTCCCATCTGAGGAACCTTAGACATTATAAAGCTCATTGAAAAGAATTATTAGGACTGGATAAAACTATTCAAAAGATTATAGTCAGAAAGATATATAATGAAAAGCGGAAGAAATTACATCATTAGCAATATTCCCTTGTCAAAAAAAAAAACAAAAAACCAAAAAAGGAAATAAAAGCTTTTCTCTAAGAAATACCTACTCTAAACAGATTTGTACAGAGAAAGTACAGGAAGCCAGTGGAGTTATTATGGTTATGCTGGGACTCAATCAAACAGGTAAGGAATACTGCAATATTGTTTTGGTAGCTACAGTTCAACTGGGGAGAACCAGGAAGAAACTCAGAGCATTTAAGAATCCACAGGAAGTATAAAGAACAAAGTGCAATAACTTCTGCAGTTTATTTCAGACTCCCAAAGAGCATATAACTGTTGTATAAAAATCTAAAGTATTTTTACAATACCAGCTAGCTGAACTGAAGAAGTCTCATCCAAAATATCTAAGTCTTTCTTAGATGAAAGAGAAATTTGCTTTGACTGAGTGATAAAGTCTGGATCAAACAGTGATCTACTCCCCCATATTTTGAAGACAGGTTCTGGATGCGGTCTCAATTTCACTGACTGTCTTTCAATGAGACAAACCTGAAATATATATAAAAAATACAGTCATGACCTTAACTATACTTAGTTAAAAATCCAGAAATCACCAGCTCTGAGAGTGGCCCAACTCTAGTGGTGTTCAAACTAATAAAATACCAGCTTATAAATTTCACATATATTATAATATACTCTGTTGCAAGGCTAAGACAGAAATACTGAACCTGTTTTCAATAAATTCACAAGGACTTATGGCTTCTTTTACCTGGTATATATATTAGTGTGCCTAAAATTCAACACAGCTAAAGAATATACATATTCCTTGATTATCTAGCCATGAAGATATTTGCCAATTTGTTAACATTGAAAGAAAAATGGCTGCAAATCTATCTGAAATTGAAGAATGTATATGTAGCTAAAGGCCAGACCTCATTCCCTAGGTACCATCTAGTTTAATGGATGGGTAACATCCTGCAAAGTTCACAGACCCTACAAGGTCACAGCTGAAGACTGTGATGGTAGCCCCCAGAAACTCTACATTCAGAGTGGGCACAAGTGAGACATAAAAACACTTTAAAAATGTTGTAAAAAAAAAAAAAAAATCATGAAATTCTCATCTTTTATCATTGTTTAGGTGGTTGCCTGGGCACATTAGATGGCTAAACCTGGAGCTGAACCACTCCATCTTTTTGGACATCTCATTATGGCGCTGCTAGACATGCCATTGCCCACACAAGTGCAATGATAACATGCAAGTTTCAAAATAATCTTAAAAAAATACTGATGAAGGGAAATTATGTAAGTTTTTTGTGGGTTTTCGGTTTGCTTTTTTTGTTTTGTTTTTGTTTTTGTTTTTTGTTTGTTTGGTTTTTTGGGTATTTTTGGTTTTTTTCCTTAATATTCCTTCCTTTCCTGTTCACTCCCACTTGGCAGCTGGACCCATTTGTTCCTTTACATGTACATCCACCCACCTCCACCCCAGTACCTGCAGTGGGAGTTTCATGTGAATATCTGAGGCCTTAGTTTTGATGAATTTTTATTTTTGTAAATGAAAAAGTGAGCTCTCTGTAGTTTTTCCTCTCAGAAAGAACACCCAGTAGAGATCTAATGCCAGTACACTTGGGCAACTTTACAGTAATATTATTTAAGAAAAGAGATCAAAAGCTAATAACCTCTCTAGCTTGGCAAGAGCTTCCAAATGATTGCCTTCTAGACAATTTATCCAGAGAACTGCTGGTACATTGTCCTGGTGGAGAAGGAACCAGCAGTGGGTCTTTGCAGCAAAGAAAGCCTTTTAAGCTCCTACTGGCAATCTTGTACAGAAGAAATGATTAAGGAAAAGTCACCTCCAGGCACAAAAAAAATATCCTCACAATAAACCAGATGGGATAAAATTAGAATCTGTTATCAAGTCTGAAAAGCTCAATGTTAATGCTGTAATTGCAGCACTGAGAACTGCTGTAGAAGGAATTAATACAGCTGCTTTGAATTAAAAATGGTCAAGAAGTACACCATGTGGAAATGCCAAGATCTAAGAAAATAAGTCCCTCCATAAGAGGAAACAAACTGCAGCACTTCACCAGATGTAACAAACAACTCATCTAATATATATCAATATTAAACTAATAAAACTGAATGATTCCAGAGAAGATTGAAGCAGTGGCTTCCATCACATCTTTAACTTCTACCTTGCAGCAGTTCTAGGACTAGATCCTGCATTTCAAGCTACATTTCTCAAAAGCAAATCCAATATTATGGGCACAGCCATTGCCAGGGTTTAGAGTGATAAATTACACGTATTACACAGACAGAGTGGGATGCAACAGTAGGATTTGCATGGACATTTGCAAAGAGGATTGTGGATGTGACTGATGGGGCCTCCTGCCTATGCCTGGGCAGCTGCTGCCCTTCAGACTCTCCTGATACAGTGCTGACTTTGGAATTTGCAAAGCCCAGTGGTTTTGCTCTGCAGGGCTAAGCACAACCCCCCCCAGGACCCAAAATTTCAGTCTGCACCAAGTGAATGTGCTCTGCTCAGAAAGCAACTCAGCTGAAAAGAGAGATCTCCTCTGGATGTCACACTAAAGACAGACATTTAGAAGTATTGTAGTGTTTCATAAGCAAAATATCTTAAAATGGCCTAAAATTGTTCAGAGATCTTGTGAGCTTAGGTACCTTTCCATGAATCTTTATCCATTTGCAAATTGTAATGCAATCTGAAACTACAACAATTTCCAGATAATCATACTGCATATAAGATTTGTTGTTATTGTTGTTGATTAGGTTTCTTTTTTTTGTTTTTTTTCTTTTGTTTTTGTGGGTTTTGTTTGTTGGTTTGTTCATGTTTGTTTTTGTAGTTTTGTTTGTTTGCTTTGTGGCGTGTTTGGTTTGGTTTGGTTTTGGTTTCTAGTTGTTGTTGTTGTTGTTGATTTTTTTTCCCCAGGATGCCTTGTAGGATCTGGTGGGTTTTTTAACTGTACAGTTTATTCATACTTGGAAATGGTAGTTTGACAGCACGAAATTTCAGCTGACATTATTCTAAGTTCTACTCTGCTGCCATTGACTGAATTTAGCAGAGCATGACCTGGCCCTGTGGTCCTAGTCCATCAAAACACAAACTATGTATGTTATTTGAAACAAAAATGTTGGTTGTTTGACAGTAGGTTTTGAGGCAGACAAAAAAATAATCTCACAAGGATCAATATACTATGAAACATCTCTATAGAGAAAGGTATTTTTCTCTTCCACTTGATTCAAGTGCAGTCATTATCCATCTGAGACTATTCCATTGAGTCATATTCTACTGAGACTGTTTATTTGTTCTTGTATCTATCTACTTGAAGAGTTACATTTTTGTTTGAAAGTTAGTAGAAGAGGTAAAATCCTGTCATCTCAAAGACATTGTTCTTGGCTGAAGACGCAGATCTAAAAAAAAAACCCAAACCAACCCAAAAATAAAACTACACATGCTACTTACAGGATGGAGGTGACCTGGGTCTCATGCCTAAAGATACCTGCTTAATCTTTTGGAACACCCTGTGGAAAAGATCAATTTTCAATTGACAGGAACATTCAGTGTTGCAAACCTCCCTGCTGGCACACAAAACCGAGGTCATTTATTAAAAGGAATATAACGAATGGCAGGGAAGATCCTTGTAGTTTTATGGATACATACCAAAAATAAATCTATCTAATCAAAGACTGCAAATTAACAGCGTGTTCAAGCAGGCTGGTTTAGTGTCTGTGGTTACTGACAAGTCACCAGATGCTCAAGATCAATAGATGTCTTGCATATTTTAAATATTCTTCTGGGTTTATAACTTAATTACTCTTACGAACTTCAGGTAGCTTTGGCAGACATAGTTTACCTTGAGTTTTACTGTGGTTTCATTAGCTAGAACAAGGTGCCAGCATGTTGATGTAGTCCCCACGCTTTTATTTCCAGTTCCTCATCTGAGGGCTGGGAGATGATGCACAGAGATTCCAGCTTGTCTTCCACAACACAAAGTTATGCTTGATTTCGTGACAAATACAGGAAATCTGTTAAACAAAGAAAATTATTTTATAATCTTACATTAATTTTCAGGGACAATATTTTCAGTTTTTTTGGACACTGACAGGGCCTATAAATAAAACCTAGGGAAAACATTAAATGTCTGATCCAACAAGAGGAGGAAAAAAAAGGAACTACCTGTGACAACTGTAGTTGAATTTAGAGAAGGATTAAATTGCATGGATGGCAATAGAAAGAAAGGAATCTGCTTTCCATTTAAAGAAAGTGTTTAATTAATGGGTGTCAAATCAATCTGTCAAATTACAGGCCTCTCCTTGTAACCCACTCTCTGGAAGTGAATCATTCCTTAGGCTGCTGTTGGAGAGGTTCCTGGTCATGCTTAAGAAACCCTGGTTCTGCCACCTTCTGCTCCTGCTCTGGTACCAAAAACTTCAATTTCATCCTGTTCCTGTTCTGCCTCCTCCAAATATTTTGTCAGAGGAGTGGAACATGAATTACCTCAGTAATGAGTTAACAAAAAATTTGCTTTGTAGCTTTTAAAGTCTGGAGTAAGTCATATGGGAGCATGCAAGAAATACAGGTTACAAGCAGCCAACATGAAGGAGAAAATTTACTCCTCACAAAACAGTGTACACAACAATAAATCCAAATAGAACAGGCTGATTTGTTAAACAGCCACAACCAATAATACATAACATCAATCTCTAGGAATTCTTTTAATAATTATATTGCACTGTAAATTACTGGAAATAAGAATTTAGAATTGGGAGAAAAGATGCTAGAGGAAATAAATCAGATCAAGGATGGTAAGAAAATAAAGCATGAAAAAGTCTTAGCAACTCAGGGTTAAAATACATTTCTCTGTGTCTGTGCACTTCGCAATAAACACTTTAAAATGATTGATGGGGATGGACATTCTATCAACACCTAAAATACTTAAAATTCATAATAAATCAATCAATCCAGAATGTAAGACTCATGTGACATCAGCACTGCTGGTGGTTTTCCCCCTATTCTCCTTCATTTTTTCAGAAATATAGTCTATTTATGTATTTTTGCATACTGTGAACATTTATTTTTCATTCCATATTATTAATTGTGCCTAATTCCTGCTGCAGTCAGCAGTCTCCTTCAGCTGAAACATGACATTAGGTTCTATAAACGTGGATTTCAGAGCTCCTTTTGTCAGGATGTTTTTCTGCTAATAAATGACACAGCTTTTTGCATAGCTAATTCTTCTAGGTAATTTTTTGAAGCATTCTCTTTACTCTAGATTTGCTATCATCATGATGTGGATAATGAACTTAAAATCAGTTGCACTTTATCTTTTTTGGAGTTTTTTTTAGCTCAACCTTTTTTTTCTTCTGGTCCCAGGTTATTATGTTACCCAAGAGTTTTGATATACATCATAAAGTAATTTATATTAAGTACACAGAGCTGCATAAACCAGGGTCTTTTCTGATTTTGTGGTTTCAGTGGTGATTGCTAACTAATAGCTTTAGCATTCCTATAGTTGTGCCATCTGATGATTGAAAAAAAACCTCCAAAAATTCATTAACCAAGACACAGAATACACCTGTGAACCAAATTTTTATCACTCATTGGCAGATGGGGAAACAAAGACACAGAAAGGTTCAATGCCTTATCAAAGAGCCCAAAGGGGGCCTGTTGCAGAGCTGCAAACCAAACAATTGGATCCCAGATACACCAACATTTGGTGCTGCACATTATTATTATTATTACTCTGCTTTACATCTCAGGTCTTCCTTCCAAGCCTCACACCACAATCCCACACTAACTCAAAACTCCTCTACCACTACTCCTCTTCCCCAAAGCCTTTCCACTGTCTTCTCTCTGTAGACAACACCTTGTCTGTCACTCACTGTATGTGACACTTCTGACTGCTCTAGAGTCTCATGTTCTGTTGGACACTTCAGAATCAGCTTTCCTATCTTGGCTTCACAGACAGAGTTCTGGTCTAAAGTTTCATCATATATCAATATCTACAATCCTTTTCCTTTGGTCTTGACAAAGGCAATCTCACATAATCAATATTTCTCCAGAAAACATTGCTCAAGAGATCCTTTCTGTAATCCCTTTGCTTTGTCTTTGTCATCTGTTCACTGGTTTCCATTCCTTTTATGTTACAAACATAAGCCTTGGTTCTCATTTTCGAACTCCCTTATAGCCTATTCCTGCCTTATCTCTATCAGCCATTAGATGTTAAAAGGTCAAACCCCACCACTGATGAGCCCTTACAAAGGCTGCAGGATGGTAAAAGTGGTGCCTAAATCAGTAACTTGCTGATACAACTGGTATTCACAAGAAATAGAGGAAAATATGATGATGATGATTACTGACTAATATCTAACAACTTTTAGATAGTATGTTATCCTCCAAATATAAATGATAATTGATTTTAACACTCCTATAATTATAGTTGAAGCAGATTTCAAGGCCATAAAACCCTCTTACTTGCATGCTTGCTATTTGTCTATGGAGATAACTACTCTGGAGCAAAAGTAATAAAACAATCGAGGACAGAGAGAATAGGAAGAAAGAACTTCTCTACATCTTTACATCAAAGGGATTTATGAGAAATATTTCTGCTGAAAAGCTGTTCTGCTGAATCCACAAGCATTTTGTAGCCTAAGGCTCTGGACACTCAAATCACAATCATCTATAATTTAGAAAAGAATCTCCCTTGTTTTTGAAAAGCAAGGGAGACCACACCAAAAATAATCATCAAAACCAAGTCAAGAGACAATATTCCCTCTTATTTTACTCTGACATGTCTTGGACAAACATGTTAAGATACATATACTAAATAACTTCTTAAAGAAATTACAAGATACAAATGTTTGCATAATTGTCATCATGTGTTCAGGAATATTTGGTAGTAAATATTTAAATCGAGATAGAAGATTAAAAAAAATGACATACAGGAACATAGCAGGAAATGCTGGTATATGAAATGTATTTCAGGCTATGAAATAATCCTTTTAATCTGTTATTTCAGAAAGAAATTCAGTTATGATAAAGTTTTTAGAAACTCCTTTTATACAAACACTAAATAAAAAGCACAATGTTTTTTATTTAGTGTTTGTATAAATGGAGTTTATACAGAAAAGCAGAAGAAAATGCAGTTATACAGTTAAAACAGAGGAAAATGCTTTTGGTTGACACTATTCAGTTGAATTTTGATAATTTAGCTGAATTTAGACAATTCAAAAGGCTATCTGAGAAAGAAGTTACAAGCAAATACACAGAAAGATCTTTCCAAAGTTGGACATTTTCCTTTTCCTTCTTCATAGTACGAGACTCACCAAATTCAAGATGTTGTCAGTTTAGGATGTTGTGAACCTGGTGGTGGTGACAAAACTTGACATTTGAGATGAGTTAAAAATGGAGAGTGGGTACAGTGATGGAAATGTACCCACACCGAACATGAATATTGGGAAAAAAAGTTATATTTTTAAAAGCTCAGCTTGGGAAAAAAAAAAAAAAAGCTGGAGTCAGTCAACAATTTCAATAGACAATGGTATAAAGGTAAGATATTCCTTCTTACATATCTTATGTATAATGGGACCTATGAAGGGTTTACAGTCACAAATCAGTCCTACAATACTTCCAGTAATCATCAGCATGCTCTGCTGGTACCTCTAGTAGGGAAAAGTCTGTCTGCACTCCTGAAATGTAGTGGATGGAGATCAGCAAGGAGATGGTGAGAAAATGTTGTTGAAGGTAAATGCAGCAGGACAACCTCCACAAGCACTTGTCATTCTCATGTTGATAAAATACTTTTTTTTTTTCTTCTGTGTTCTTAGAATGGTATTTACACCAGGAACTCTGACTGGCTATTAGGTATTCTTATCAGACTTAGAATCCTAAATAATGGAGTGGATGTGAGGCCAAGCTCTTGTTTGGTTTTCATGTGAATTATTCTTTTAATCTGTAGGTAACTCAGTAACTGCAGAAGTCATTTAAACAGTCATTATATGACTGGGAATCTCTCTTCTTTCCTTGCCTCTCACCTTCACTTTGAAGGACCAAAACACAATAGGGATGGTAATCTCTAACATATTTAGGAAATATGTCCTACTCCTCTGGGAGGATTTTGATTTGAAGCCTGTTTTGGTTCAGAAGCCTTGTGGATGTGAAAGTAAGATGTGGCCAGCAAAGGAAGTAAGACATCAGTATTGGAGTACAGGGGGCAGCAGCCTCCGTGAGCATTTAAAAAAGGAGGGAGAAATCAGCAATAAGCAGGGGAAAAGCCTAGGAATTGCACAGACCAAGAAGCTTAGGTTTGAAGAGTAGGATCCAAGGTGTGTGAGGTGATCAGACTGGAAGAAAGGTGACACATGGAAGGAGGACTGTAGAGGAAGGATATTTGAATTAATGGGATGATATGAACAGTACGAGGAATGGATGGGAAGGGTCAGAACAGACTGGGAAGAGGCAGAAAAGAAGGAGAAGGAGAAGACAACCTAAAAGGTGGGAGAGCAGAGATTATAGAAGAGATTCAAAGGAGCAGAGGAGCCCTGGGACCCGGGAGCCTAAGATATAACGTCATTCAAAGCTGGGCACTTTAAAATGATGTGTTTAAAGGAACACAAAAACATGAACAAAGTTCTTCCAATAATAGAGATAATGTAGTCAGTCTTGATATAAAAGGGCACACACAAATGCCAATAAACACTTGATAATAGGTAAAATGATTAATTGAAGGGGATGTAATGCAAAGCAGGAGTGATGGACAGAGACAATCCATGGAGTAATATCTTAATACCAGCATTTTGCCATCTCCTGAGACAACAGAATCTAATTGAAGAAGTTAAATAAGAATGAGTTGCAATAATTGAAGTCCTAAAAGCATGTGACATCAGTCAGTGTTAAAAAAATTTAATACCCTAGCAGTATTTCTTATTTGGCAATTTAAAGTGTGAAAGCTATTATTAACAGGAGCTTTTTATCACGAAATTAGGTCTGTTAAGATCTTTAGTATTCTTGGTCGTACTGGATCAGATTGCTGCCTAAAAGGAGCTTTAAAGTTGGGGCAGATTTTAATAAACTCGAGCCAACTTCTAACATTTTTGTATTAAAAGGCATTAGTTATTAACAACTTCTGTGACATCCATATTTGCACTTTTGCTGAACCATCAAGCTAAATGTTATGAACAATTAATAGTGATAATTGAGGGGTTTAAAGCCTTAGCATTTGATGCCAAAAACCCATGAATCTACAAGAGATGACAATTCTCAAACCAAGTATTTCATACAACCAAATATTTCTTTTGAGCAGGAACAAATGACTTTGTTTTTAAAGACACTGCCATAAGTAGAGCAAACAAGATCCAAAGCAAAAAGGAAATGCGTGCCAGTTACAAGAGGTGTGTTGGAAAGACCTTGTGATCTGAAGTTTCAAAAGCTAATGACAGGAGCAACAAAAAATAACACTGAAAGGAATCTATCACAGACCCTTTGGCAAACCTCCCTCATGTGGGAGGTTATTAATGGGATTGAAGTCAAGGAGACGTTTCCTACCCAACTGTGCTCATTGTAGGATGACTGCCACAGCCTTACCACTGGAGCTGTTCCAGCTTGACCCTCATGTAAAAATAGAGCATTTTAATAATGTCACAGTGAGCTTCCCAGATCCTTTTAAGAACAGTATCTCTCTTTTCATGAGGCATCTCTTTCTGAAGAGCATCATCAAGCAGGCTCAGAAGTGAGACATTGTGTTCATTAATAGGTTCCACCTTGACTCCTGTAGAATATGAATCACTGACCTGTTCACAGGCAGGGAATTTTCTTTAGGTCAGATGGACAATTATTTTGCTTCCTCAAATAAAAAAGGCTCTATTTTACAAAGAAGAAACTAGAATAATGAAACAACCCTTCCTAGTAGTTTGTAAGGAAATCTTGTATTATTGAAATTTAATACATGGAGAAAGAGCTATAAAATTTGTGGGCAGAAGACGAAGAAAACTAATGTAAAATTCATGCTGCTTCAGGATTGAAATTAGAAGCAGATTTTAAGTAAAATAGACTGGCTGAAAGTTCCTCCCTCCAGAAATTGAAGAAAATAAGTTTTTCATTGGGAATAACAAAATAATATAGTATGTGCTAAAGGCTTAGAAAATATCTAAAAAAAAAAAAGTCTTCATGAGAGAAAATCAGGATTTTTTTTCTATTATAACATCACATGAGACACAAATTAAAAATCTGGATGAGACTCAACTTTCCCTAGCAGCTCCTGCATTATTTCCAGAGAACAACATGGGTAAAAATGTGAAGGGAGAAGCTGACAACTGCAACACCAAGAAAATGCTTGTTACATATTCTGACTGTATTGATTACAGCTGATCAAAAGGCAAAAAGTCTTTCAAAACTTTATATTCTGATTTCATAATGGAAGAAAAGTGTATTGAAAACAGAATTGGGACAAATTTCTATTTTTAAACACAGAGTGATAGGAAGATGTTTCTCTCCTTCTTGGTAGCCAGGTGATAACCGAGTATGAGAGAAATCTCCATTAATCAGCCACCAGACCCTTAATGCAGTCTCATCTGCTTCTTGGAAGAGTAATTACAAACCAGGCCACTGCTGGTTGCTGCAAACATTCTCTGCTTTGGGGATACATATTAATTACATATTATGATGCATGTTAATTTATGCAGTTAACAGCTACAATTTAATCTTGCATTTCATAGCTCTTCCTCTGCTTTTTCTTTATCCTGAAATGTAGCACATGTCATGATATCAGTTTGTGCTTCAGGAGCTACGGGAACTTATTACAGGAAGTTAATTGAAAATAAGAGAGTTCTAAAGGAATGAGATTATGTATGATGTTTTCTTTTTTATTTTTTTTCTCACTACACCCTCTACTAGTCAGCCTTTACTTGTGTTGATGCTATTTTTTCTACCCATTGTTTCCTTTTTTTCAATTTCTGTTTGTATATAATACAGTGGGAACATCATTTTCCTTTTCATTTTTTTTCCTGTACAAACAGCAGTGATTCAGTAGAATTCAGAGATTAGCATGAGGAGCAGAAAATGATCAGTGAAGTACTTTAAAACTCTTTGTAGGAAGAGGAGTATTCTAGTTACAGTCTCTTAGACAACAAATTGCTAAATTATGCTAAGACTGAATGAAGTTTGAGATCAGAGACAGTCTGCATTAGCTGATTCTGCAGCCAAAGCAGAAGAAAACAATGACCTACATGAAACATACACAAAACGTTTTGGTTCCTTTACAGAGAACATGAATTGGCCAATTTAAGCAGAGTTAATTGAGAGCTGAGGTCTAATTTATTTTAAGTGGTACTACACAAGATGCAGTAATCTCCCTGCTACTGCATGTACGTCAAGATTTGTTGTATTTAAAGAGATGGTATGAAGAAAACGAAAAAAAAAACACAAACAAACAAATAAACCCCACATTCAACAACAACCTTAAAAAACCTACAAAAAAACAAAAAGAAAAAAGAAGAAGGAAGAAGAAAGAAAAAAAAAAAAAAAAAAAAACAAAGCAAAAACCAACCACCCCCCCCCCCCCCCCCCATATAATTTAATATACAAGATGTGATCAGGAAGGAAAAAGTTAACCAATAAATCAGTACTTGAAGATCACTGGACAACTTTTGCTCTTTTACTTGATTGTGTGCTGTATCTCAAGACAGAAACTCACAGCTGAATGTAACAAGTTAAAGTGTGTAAAAAGTATGCAAAGGACACATCTACTTCTCATTCAGCACAATACCATGCATGTGTGCAAAACAAAATGATCCTTTTAAAACAGGGATTTAATATTCAAGTTCCTTCAGAACATTCAGATGGTCTAACTTCTGCAGGGGTATCCCCCCCCAGTAAAATCACTGTCAAGTTTGCTTCCTCTTTTCACACTCCAGCCTCCCTGGGTTTACAGTACTGGAACACTATGAGATGCTCAGGAAATGCCTAATTACAGCACATCAAATCCATGGAGATCCACGCTTTGGCTTCATTATGTAGAGACTCTGGCTGAATATGCAAATGCTATTAAAATTAACACTTTTGTTCCTGTTTATTAGAAATAACATTAAATATGCAGTAAAACATCTCAGAGCTCTATATTCTTGATGTAGAGGTGTTGAGGATCTTAAGCATTTCTTTTTTTGTTGCCCATGTAGCCACATTTGCAGGGATATAATGGCCTTATGGCACAACAGAGACATGGAAGATCATATAGGGAATCAGTCTGAAACTAACTCTTAGATATTAAAAAATAAAGTTTATTTGTAATACTAAGTCCTCCTTCTGTGATGTCTGGACTCCCATACTATGTTTTTTCCTTTGATAGAAACAGAAACAGTGCATTTTGTAAATAAATTTTGCTCAAGTTTGAGATTGGACAGAATTGGGTGAAAAGAATTATCTTTCTTTAAAAACAATTCACAGTGCATTAGAAATAAATAACAGTGTTTTGGTGAGCCCTTGGATTCTTATTAACCTGAAGTTTACATCCTTTTCCCTCTTACTTCCAGGAGACCTTGAGAGATATTCTAATTCGTAATAAATAAAACTGAATTATCTATTCTGAATAGATATCTGGATATTAGACTATTATTTTACTTCTAAATATATTTTATTTAAATGAAATAAATCAAAGAATACAGCTTACCTATACTGTTGCATCTTCATGGATAGAAAAGGGTCTTTGTCTGTTCTGATCAGCTAAGTAGCCTCTCAGTACTATATATAAACTATATTATATAGAAATTATAGAGACACTTTTATTTTCATTGATACACTATGGTGAGGATTTCCCTTGCTGTCTTCTTGGCATTTCTCCAGATTTTTCTATTACCCTTTTGAACCTCCAGGCCTGGAGAACAGACTGGCAGGAATCTATGTGAACATGGAACAGCATGAATTGTTTTAGCAACTTCCTCCTTCTTCTCCCACCCCCACAAGGATTTAAGTTAAAATAAAGCAACTCAACAGGATTTCTCTCCAGCAGAGTTTGGGCTCTGTTTCTTCCTAGTTTCATATCAAATTTGCAGGTCCTGCAGGGAAGAAGGTAAACAGAGAGGTAAAACAAACAGAGGTAGTGGCTGTGGGAGCCTGACAGTGCTCAGACACGAGCCAGGCCTGTGAAGCAGTGGAAGCAGCATTTTCCAACTTGTTACCCCAGCTATCAAATAATAACACACTGCAGCTCAGACCTGTGACTGACAGCTGGGGAAACAAACTCCCAGCTGCACCAGACTCTAATAAGGAGCTCTGCCACACCACCACCCTGAGGGACTTCAGCCCTCTGCCACTGAGGGCCATTTCACAGGAAGAAGAGACTTTGTCTTTAAAAGATTCTGCCAGTACTATTATTATTCCTATTATTATTATTATTATCATCATCATCAACATCATAATTTTATGGAAGAACAGGCCTATCAAGCAAATTTTGAAATGCCTCAAAATGCAAGGCATTAACTAGACAGCTGCTGTAAAGGGAAACACTATTTCCACATAGAAGCAGCAGGTATAACCTTCTAATTTCTAGTAATCTATTGTCTCTATATATATTTTTATAACATGACTTTGAAATGAACTCAGTTGGTTAGAGCATGGTACTAACAATGCCAGGGTTGTGGGTTTGATCCTTGTATGGGGCATTCATTAAGGGTTGGACTCCATGATCCTACAGGGCTCCTTCCAGCTCAGACAATTCTGTGGTTCTCTTTATAGCAGTGCAAGAGAAGCAGAGCAAGTTATAAATACAAGTTCAAGTGTGTCATGTGTGTCTAAAATAATTTTAAAAGACTGAAGCAACAACAAGGAAAACTTCAGTTTTGAAACTGAAAACAAATTTTTTTGCATAGATAAAGGTGGGATAATGCTTGAGAACAGTTCTGCTACCTTGTGCTTACCTGAGTTCTGTTTTTGTTTACCCTGTAACCAGTCCTGGAGAATTTCACATAGTTCTGAGTCTTGGAGTTTGCCTGGCTACCTACATCTTTTCTCTTCCCTATTAATGTGAGCACAATTCCTTCACCTGGTACTGGAACCCACTGGGCACCTCAGGTCTTCTTAACAGGACTTAACAGTGAGGATAAAAGATTATTAAAAGTTTCTTTGGTTTCCTCTCTGAACAGAGATATTTACAGAGAAAATACATACAGAATGTGCAGACATGATGCCAGTGGGGCAGTTAGGATTTGTAGAACAGCTCTGCTACCCTTGGGTTATATCTCTTAATTTTCAGGAAGACGTTTTGTTTTGGCTTTTTGTTGTTTTTTTTTTTTTTTTTTTTTAGCTGAATTAAGCTTATGAGGGGAAGAAATGTTATGGGGAAAGAACAGGGAAGGGAAACCAAACTTCCAGTCAGCTAAAGTAAATGACAGTTTTTTTCTTTGTCCGGATACTTATAGTGGTATTTGGATGCAAGGGAAGGAATGGATCCTTGAAAGAACAAATATTTGCTTCTCTAGTAAGTCCCAATGTCAACAACAAAACTGAGAGGCATGTCCTGGCACTGAACCAATCATCTGAAATCTCTGTAGCTTCCTATAATGCTGAGAAAACAGATTTCACTACTAATGAACTTTAAGGATCCTCATCATTGGTCCTACAGCAAGACAGTAAAATAATCCATGTAGTCACTTCAGAGAAAGCTGGACTTTGCTTCCTGTGAGATAAAAATACTGAGCCAGTACACTCACATGCCTTTCTGATACTCAGGTAACGTATTTCCTAGCAAATAAACTCACCAAACTCTAATCTTTGCTATCAGCTCAGCATGTTGATCATGAACAATCCCTGATCTGAGCACAGCTCTTGCACTGAAATAAGCCAATCTGCTGAACCAGATTGTACAAAATGTATTGCATCCCCTCTTCCAAGAAATCAGAGGAATTAACTGGATATGCCTCAGGATACCTTTTTATTTAATATCAATCAGTAATGTTAAATTGAATTTCACACATTTTGGAGTCTGGACAGTCTTTATTTTCTGAAAAACAGAACAAGTTTCCCACCTTTTTCTTGGCTTACTGTTAAGCCCTTCTACCTCTCTAGCTATTCTCATCCTTCAGTTATCAGAGAATTAAGAACAAGAACGTAGCTGAGAGTGGCAACAGCCTTTAAGTTAAAGGAGAAACAAGCATACTTGATGATGAAGAGGTGCTAAAATTAAAATCTTGCCCAGGTTTGCCTGTTTCTGCTGTCTGCTGGAAAACAGAATGACTCTTCTGTGTTGGACAGTCAGTCCTCCTTCCTTGCCTCTCTCCAGAGCAGAATATGCATGTAAGAGACTACTGGGGAAAAAAGAAGGTATCTGGAACAGAGATTTGTCTACCAATACCCAGTAGCTTTGACTGGATGAGACAGATGCGGATTGCAATGTTGAAGTGAGAGGCCAGAACTCCAACACCAACAGCATTTACCTTTAAGAGTTACAGACTTGTCAGTGCTCATACAAAAAGAGCACAGAAGTTGATCTCAGCTTGACCAACGATAGGTATGGATAGACATTTCAAATAATGTTTATTTGAAATAAACATTCTCATACTTCTTTCTGAGTATGAAAAATAGCACGGTCAACATTTTCAAATAGTGGAAGTTAAAATTGGGCAGCTACAGGTAACTGATGCCTTTACTCATCTTGAGGCTCAGGCGAGGATTTTTTTTTTTCCATAAAACAAAGTATTGAGTACTTTAGAGAGGTTCAAGAGAAAAAGTGGAAAAAGGTTGTTTAACTGCCTTCAAGAAAGGAACAATGTTATCATCCAAAGGTGATATGAAGACTCTCACTGTGTAAGATTTAGGAACCAAAATTCTAAGAAACTGAGGGAAATCACATGACTAAGCCAGTTTACAGAGGAGGTAGGAGGTACCTGAGGGTATATAAAAAGACATGGATCAAGTTTACCAATATCTTTCCCTTATTCATCCAATACTTTTGAAAAGGTTCTTTAAGTGAATGGTCTAACTCCTGGGTGGAAATTCACAGACTTTCCAAAATTAGACCCACAAATGCACAATAAATTATGAGTAAAATAGATCTGAAAATCTAAATCCAATCTGGAAATATCTAAAATTAATCAGGACCTTTAGAAATTGTAATTTTAATACTTATAAAGTAACAGATTGCCCAGGAGTTGCCTGGTAACCCTACCACGGTAGAATTTAGGGAATATTAGGTCACACTTCAGCTTTACAGGTTTTAATGCATTTGTTAAGATAACACAGCCATACATTATTATGGACAATGTATTCACTATAAAATTCTGCATGGCAGTACATATTTGTGTAAAAATATGCCATATACTTTACTAAATATATGTTTGCTTTAAAGTGATTGAATTATTTCAAATATACTATATTTGTCCACTAGGAAATTATTTCTCTCCTATTTCCTAACTTCAGAAGGCATTTATGAATGTGTCTTCCAACTCTGGTTGCTGTGAATGCACCTTCAAATTCTGGTTACTATTAATGCTCATAGTTCTGCTATTCCATTTTAAAAGCCTGAGAAAACAGAAAAATCTGACCTTTAAAGAGTTAAAAACTGAAAATCTTGAGTGGAGGGGGTGACAAGGAACAGAGCAAGGAAAATTTCAGATTCACCACGAAATTACTACTGAACTTACAGTTTCAAAATGTTCTACCTTATACTGGGAGAAATTATTTTGTACTTGAGATATATTCTGCAGTATTATCAAAGGTGAAAAGCAATTGCTAGTGACATACATGAAGCTGCTGTAGCAGTGATTGAGAAAATTATTTTCATCATAGAGTTTATACACCAGAGAAAACATGAAAAAGTGCTTAAAAGTAGTTCATTGATCCTTTTTAGATATGGATGCAAGGGAAATATAAGATATCACTATTATAATATGCTCTGCAAAACTTTATCTGTCTAATACAGTCATGTCTAGTTTACAAACACCAAGATAGGCAAGAAATGGTTCTATCTAATTTTATTTTTAAATATAGATGTAAGGTGTATTAAAATAAACATTTGAACTTCATATTCATATTTATATTGTTTATCTAGTTTACAAACACCAAGGTGGGCAAGAAATGGCTCTAAATTTGTTTTTAAATATAGATGCAAGGTGTATTGAAATAAACATTTGAACTTCATATTTATTGTGAGGGTGTTAGATTCTTGGCATCCAGGGTTCCAACAATTTATATTGATTTCTTATCAATATAAAGATATTGAAGACATAGCATCTCAAACCTTAAACTTCCCTTCTTTATGTACAAAAAGAGGAATATCCATATGACATATGAAAAAAAAATATGGATCAACCTAAAATTTGTATTCAGTAAGATGAAATTTATAATGGTGCACACATTTACTTATTAAAAAAAAAAAAAAAAAATCTGGCAAGCAAATTCCATTGTACAGCTCCAAGAACTTACACTTCTGTCTCCACAGACTGTTGCAGACAGTTGTACATTTATTTTGCTGCAGTCCAAGCAAGCTGGATATGAGCTACATGCTGTAGATTTATACTGCACAACTCAGCCTCTTCTCCAGTGACTCCCAGTGTACCAGATGAGGCATTACTCACCCTGACATATGGCAAAATATGCATTTATGTGTATGAAGCAAGTTGGTAGGTGTTATCTCCATACCACCATTTTCTCAATATACTGGGAGAGGAGAGGCACAATATTTTAGATTCCCAGTTGAATCTTACAGAGATACAAACACCTCACCTGAGTCCATTATCTGGCAGGCATGACACCAGTGAAAAACCTTATGAGTTGAGGGACTGGACAAAGAGAGGTAATTCACAGACACCGTGGGGAGAGCAGGGCAATCTGACAGTGAAGGGAAAGCATTTTTCCACAGCTTTTAACTGTGTGTCTAATATGATTCTAGTTTGGATTTACTGCTTTCTGTTATTCTCAAATAACTTTTATCCAAAATACATGCCCAAGACTCGAGCTGTTTATTCACTCTGCCTGTGCTACAGGAAGACACCAGAGAGGGTCAGATCCAGTCTATAACTTACACTGATAACAATCATCCCTTGAGCAGGAAGAAAAGGGATCAGAAAGAACAAATAGAAAAGCCTCACTTGAGCACCTGCTTCGTTTTCTGAGGAGCTCAGTGTCTTTTCATCAGAGTCATCATCAATGCTATCTGCTGTTTACACCTGGAAAAAAGTATTAGCAAATGAAAGGTGTGTGTATACTTTATATATATATATCTTTTTATATATATATATATATATATGTATGGAGACATCCGTGCTAAGAAGCCACTTGAAAAATATCTGTGCAATAATAGAAAGAAACAGCCATTTTGCCTAGCAGATTCTTAGCCACACAAGGAGGTAATGTTATAAAACAGACGTAAAATTGTAAAAAAAGATGTAAAATTTGCTGAGGTGTGCTTCTATATTTGTTTAGACATCTACTAACCTTTCTCATTCAAAAAAAAAAAAAAGAGGTGATTTACATATAAATATTCTGAAAGAACCTGAAAGCAGTGATTAACTTCTCCTGTGCTAACAGAGTTGTAGACATAGGAAGAGTGACACATTGTGACAACATTAAGTAAAAAATTGACAGATTTTACTAGAGGCATTTTAAATATTTAAGTTTGTAAATATTTTATTAAATCGTAGTTGTTCACTAGTTATTGAATAATAAAAATTAATTGTGTTTTCTTCCTTTCAATAGTCAAAGTAATTTAACCAGTAGCAAATGTTCGGTACATTATGATAGCTATTTTGAAACTACATTCACTTCCCAGAGTACTTTTAAATCACAATCTATTGAAAACAAAAATAACATTTAATATGCAAATGAATAATAAAGGTACAGTAAAACTCTATTATTTTATTGTTATTCACATTTAAATAATGCATTACTAACAGATTGTTATCTTCAGAAAATAGTATCATGGCTGGTTAATGAAAAAGCAGCATTAATTATAATAAATTTGGAGCAGTAATAGATTAAAACTGAATGCTAAAATACTTCAGATCAACAAGATTTAACTTGAGCTGTGAGGCAAGGATCTGGACTTTTAGAGTTCATAGATGAACATATTCACTTAACTTCAAATAATACAATTCCTGCCCTGGATGCAGAGAACCTCTGTACGTGCTACCTATCATTAGGACATATTCACTATAGTCTGTCCTAAAAAAAAAAAAAACTTAAAACTGCTGTCAGTGACTGAATTTGGAAAAACTCTAAAGGCAACACATCTAATTGAAAGCTACATTCTATACTTAGGAAATTCTAATCCAGTCTCACCTGGTTTTCAAGCTGGGAGTGACAAAAACCAAATTTAGGACAGTTTGGTTTCCCCCACCACCAGTGGGCAGGGAGGGAGAATCACCATTCCACCTTCCTCTGAAACTCTCAGCCTGCTTTCAGCGCATACAAACACTGAGATAAAGGGTTTAATGCACCTTATGGTTACCCACAGCCATTCATTTTGGGAAGTATAAAACTTACTACAACCCCATCAGGGCAAAAATGCAGTCCTTAGTCTTTCCTGACATAAAGAGAAAGCAAGGGTGAAACAAGAAACAGTCGTGGACAGCAAGTCTCACTCAAAAATCCCTAGAAAGAGAGAAATATGAACTGCACTTAGAGGGGTTAATCACCTCTTTGCTGAAAGAGGTTGGATATCATTTCTCCCTTAGCTAGCAGCACTCATGACCAGCAGGGCTCCATCCGTCTCTTTGGTATAGATTGGGCAGTCACATAAACACAAAAAATGAGTAACAGTACCAGGCCCAGAGGGGTGATATCAGTCCTATTGAAACTGCCTCGATTCAGTGGAAGGAGGAAACACTCTGGAAACACATAGAAGAAATAACAGAGAATTTAAATTACAATAGGTTTTCCCAAATTTTTGAAGGGAACAGTAAAAGAAAATCATCTCAGAGTTACAACCTCAAGTTTCTCACTTTTGATCAAGCAATTTTGTTTTTTTCAGAACTTTGATTATTTAATTACACTTCATTGCATTCAGCTATTGAGGGGATATCTATTATTTCTTAGCATATTATGATGTGAGTTTTTCTCTGAACAACGCACAAATAAAAATATTGTGGCAAAATCCCTTTGGAAACTTAACTAGTAGTCTGCCAAAACTCACTTCACATAAACTAAAAAACCATTGTTCTTAGCTCGTCTCAAATTCGCTCATAGTGTAATTATTGGTTCAGTATTTTAAAGTATGTTAAACCTCTATCTGTGTTATACATGTGCTTTTAAACATTGCATTGGCACCATCTTCTTGTCTGTTTTCTTTCATAGCCCTTGAGAGCAGTCATGTAAAAAAGTGACCACAGGCCATAAAAAGGCATGATTTTCAGCCTGCAAATCCTCAGGAACGGTGGCTGGCATGCACATAAATGAAAAAGTGCTCACTTCTTTGCACAAATGATCTCAAAAGCTGAAGGGGAGACACTCAAGTGGTACATCAAAGCCACCTCTTCTTGAATCTTTAAAGCCATATTAGTTTTCCACTAAAAATCTTTTGGGTCTGTCAAAATGGGAGTGTTTTGTGCATGAACAATATTTTTTGCTAATAAAAAAATTAAAAATTGTTTCTGTTTTTTCCACTCTCCCACAGGAATACTAAGTTCTTCAGTATCCTGAATTTCATGTAGCAAGAAAATCACAGCTCAGTGCAAGGTTACTTGAGTCTAATCAACCCGAACTAAGAATGAAGATTTGTTCTTTTCTTTGGGTTTTGATAGACCAGAGGTAACTAATCACTGCAACTCAAGCACATGACTTTTTCACAGGTGCATTAAGGGCAACACCAAAAGAATGAAGTATACATTTTTTGGGGGTCTTTCTGGTTTCTCTTTTTCCTTGCCACAAATTAATCTAGCAGCTCAATCTGGTTTTCAAGCTTGTCAATATTACTACTAATCTTAATGTAATAAACCTCTCTTGTTTGCTTGTTTTCTAGGAAAAATTCATAAATGCATTTATCTTTGCTTTGCATCAACATCACAGCAGAGGGTACCTGCCCACAGAGGAAGTTCTCACACTCAATAAACTTTGTTTACATCATTTTGAACCTCTGTTTTCAGCCTCACCCCTTCACAGCCCTGTCAGTTATTTTGGGTCACCCCTCTTAACAGCTCTGGTCAGCAGAGCTGTGCCAGCCCAACCTGAGGGTGGTTTAAACAAAATGTGTGTGTGCCTGACTCCAGCCTGGCTGACTGGAGCTGGCAAGGGGATAAAAAACAGTGTGTTGGAAGGCAGAGTAGAATCACAGATAATTTCCTAGGCACAAGAAATACCTGAGAAAATTATTCATATGGCACAGTTGGGATGGGTGATAAAGAAAACCTGAACCACAAATCTGAGTTCACATAAACAAAAGGATTAAGACTTTCAACAATAAAAACTTCATAATAAACAAAATAAGAGAGTTTTTAATTAAAAAATTTTGCTAGTCACCTAAAGTAAAGTGGGAAGAGAGAGAAAAAGGTGTTCTTTGAGACAGGAGTGACTCCCTTCAGATGGCCAGAGCCCACAGCCTCAAACAGCTGTGGCAAGAAGGGGCACCACTCTTCACACCACTGTGGGGTGACACCTTTAAAAGTCCCCTGTCAAACCTTGGATGGGCTCCTTTAAACAAAACAAATTACTGCAGAAAACAGTCACACTGACTGCTACAGTATAATTGAAACACCTCAAGAAGTTGTCCTCTGACTATGCCAGGGTACCAACTTGTTGGCTGAAATTACATCATTGGATAAAGGAACAAATGAGTGAGTGAATACACGAACATTCATCATTTAGGGTGTGGGGATATATATGTTAAATAGCTTAAAAGGCTTTCCAGAGAAGCTTAAAACCACCAATTCTTTCATATACTGAAGTGGACAAAGAGTCATCAGTTAAAGCAACAAAATCCAAAGGTGACAACAAAATCCAAAAAGTGTTGAAGTCTTAAACCTCTTAAAAGCAACCACAAGAGATTTTTGTGATTACGTCTACAACACTACATTGCAAATGTCTCGAGTTTTCAAAACTTTGGTTTTTTAGGCTCCTGTGCTCAAGCTGGAGTGGAATACCTTAATAACAGTGTTTCACTCTTGCTTGAATCTTCATGCTTTTAACAAATTAATCCTCTTAACATCCCTGTTGGGTAGATAGGTAAAAACTTCTCTTGTCTGTAAAACTGAGATAAGTGTCTTGCTTAAGGACATGCAGTCAGGACTGGGCATAATAGGGTTAAAATTTAGTAAAGAGTGTCTCTCATTTGTGCTCCAACAGCTAGATTACACTACAAAGATTGTGCTATTAACATGAAATATAAACACAAGATAAAGAAAAAAAGACAGATAAATATTTCCTCATTAATATTCTCCATAATACTAGAGATAAAACACCTCAAAAAGAATGTATTCCTCCCAATTTGGGGAAAATTATTTTGAGGCAAAACCCCAAGATTTCTAATAAAATCAGACATATTTTTAAATTATTCAAAAGCAGACAGTAGAAATGTACAAAAAATGCATGCAGGTAATGGAACTAATTATGAATGGTTTTGTTCATTATATGTCTACAGTGATTCTTAATGAGAATACTCAATATCCTTTGCTCTTATAAATCATCATAATGTGACATAATGTTCATTTTCACCATATTTAAAAATACATTTTCTAAATAATTTATTTTAACAAGTAAATATTGCTTACAATAATGCACACACAATCCCTCCCTAGTTATTACAATTTGAGACAGGGAGCCAGTATCTTGTAGCATTTGATACATTTCATGACTATTTTTTTAAAGCCATTTGATTTTTGATTGTCCTTAAATATTTTAAAATGTTGTTCTAGTCAAACATCATTTTCTTGAAAAGTGTAATAAAATTACTTATCTGAGTTGGGTTTGCAAGACGGATTTTAAGCCTTGAAATAGTGATGACAGGACAGAATTTATTATTCAGCCTGTCAAATCTTGATAAAAAATTCAGAGAAGACACACTCAAGCCTTTGTGAATAAAAAACTGTTAACACTCATTGATACAATTTCCATTATCATATAATCCCTAAAGACATTAAAAAAATAATTTAAAAAGCCCCAACGTACCTTTTTTCATATCACACCCTACCACGCTACAAGATTTCATGCTAGATGAAGGACAAGACACTTCATATCTGTGGTGTTTCTGTGCAAAGAATATCTGTACTAGCCAAGACATTGCAATTTTTGCAGATACAATTTCAGGAACAAAACCCCATTTTTGGGTAGAGAGCAAGGAGTTACTCTTTAATTAGATTATTTAAATAAAATAAGAAACTTCATTTAATTAAAGATGCATGAGCTGAGATTTGGCCTACCCAAGAACTTTTCGAAGTTATAACTTGATAGGCAGAGTGGACATTAAGACTTAATAAGGTACTCACATTTCTATCAAGTATTTTCTGCAGAGAAAAGACAAAATCATTTGCTATGACTATTCATGAACAGAGAAAGTCCCTGGACATGCGCTGTAAAGCAAGATGCTTCTAAGGACATGCAACGGGTACCTCAAACATGCTGTGCAAGCCCTTTGTTGATGTGGACACATAGGAATCATGATTTTAGACTCATTGTTTTTATTTCTGATCCTGGGATTCCCAGTAGCTCATTCAACACCACTTTTCCATCCAGGCTACCAAGAAAGTGGCCAAGGTGGGCGTCTTCTGCTTAGAGAGAAACTTTCTGGGAAAATAAAAGAAGAGCATGTGTGGGGAAACCCAAACATATGGCAGCAGTAATAACTATTTATGGTTGTAAACATTTATAATGCTCATCACATGGCTATCACTTCCATAAAATCATGCATCTAAGTATGGATAGCACTGGATTCCTGTACAGTGCAGAGCACTGAACATAAAAAACTTCAATAGCTACTAAAGCTACTACACTTTCTAAGCAGGCAGTCTAGCAGCATGTTCACTCTTTTCCCTAAGTGGCTGAGCAGCAATTTCCAGAAATTAAATCACCTTTGTTTATAATTGCTTTATATTGGGTGTTTCTTCAAATAACTTTTAAATATTTAATAAGACTATCTTTTTCTTCATAATTTCCTAAATGCCAGTTAATTCTCTACAAACATCTTTAAAATATTGTTTTCATATCTCTATTAAGATTATTAGTCTATTCTCAATTTCCCACTTTATTTCTTTTAGGATTACCTTGGCATATGTTATTGCTATAAAATGTAATAACAGCTAGTATAAAACCTCAGAAAAACTTTTTTTTTTTTTTTTTCTTAATGATATCTCAGAGAAGCCACATTTGGGCTTCCAGCAGAAATGGGTGAAATTTTCAGTATGGTTTTGCAATGGACTCATCTAGTGCTGTGCTTACACGCTACAAAAATGCACATTTCTTCTTTGGAAAAGCTGTAAAAGGGAGACAGAATCCATGAAAAGAATCAAAACCTGTGGTAGCTTTCAGATGTCCTTTATGGATCAAACTTTAACTATAGAATTGATATGGCTGAAAAGTAATTTCATGCAAAAGAGAAGGTGCAATGAAACAGGAAACATTTGTCTAAAGGTACCTACTGACAGAACACAAGGCAATCGACATGTTCAAATGTCCATCTCCAGATAGAAAGGAAAAGTTTCATGAGGAAAAACTCCATCTCACTCTTAAGCCCCTTAATGTTTTGCTGAAGGATGAGGTGGGTTTGAACCATCCTCAAGAAATACGGGAATTCAACACGGGCTGAATCTTTGACTAGAGACTCAGCTATGAAAAATAACAGAGAAGGATGGAATATTTCAGTGTACTATGGTGAGTAGAAGGGTCTCTGCTTAAGTGAAATCCCTATCTGGAAAATGCATTTCTCTAAATATATTGCTGCCAGACTAAATTCTCAGAGAAGATGTGCAGTTGAACACATGTTCCAGGGATCTAGCTGGCTTTAGCTATGAAAAAGGGAGTGTATTCTTGAGCCCTACATCAATAAATTTTCTGATCACACTCAGATATATTTCTGGGAAAAACAATAGTAAAAAGTACTAAAGTAAATTTTCTAGGAACTCTATTGACACGCTTTTTATTCTTTGAAGGTAAAAAGAAAACAAAAATACTATAGATGCATGAAAGTCCTCTGATTCTCTATGGTGTCCCTCCTCGACAAACATGTATACATTGCAGAACGAATTATCCAATTTTACTGCTTTTGAATTTCTTCAGTGTGGACAAATGTCATCTGACAGTATAAACCAACAAATTTCAGAAAGTATTTTGTGCATGGTGATTTTGTCCCCTTGAATTTGATTTGGTTTTGTAGTGTTTGTCAACTTCTGAGTCCCATGCAGGAGGTTGTCTGTTCTTGCAAACAAAAAGGTTTGTAAGAAGTACTTGCTTCTTGAAGCACTTAGCTCTGAAATCACCTAATATCTGACCAAAAATGTGCTTGTAATATAATGCAGCAAATAAAAAGCAACCAAGATGTAAAGGAGACTAGAAGAGCAGATTAATTTCACGATTTCATAGAGTCAGTTTCAAGGAGTTAAGTTAAAAAAACTCTTCTAAATTATTTTTATTGGCTGATAAACAGAACACATGAAAACAGAGGATTCATGACATTGCCATATATAATGTCTTGTAAATACAAGAGTATCCTGTTCATAAATCTGCAGTAGCACACATATCACTGCTGTATGCAATGTTAGCAAAGAAATGAAATTCTGGCCTTTCTAATTAAAAGGTATTTTAGAAAGGATTATATGAAAGTAGAAATGCAAAGACAAATAGCACTGCAGACAAAATTTAGGAAATTAATCAGGGATCTCATTTTATTCTCTTTTCCCCATTGTTTTGATTAATTAAAAGCTATGTTCTATTAAAACAAACAAAATGTGTGCGCACACACAAAGCCCAAACAAAACAAAACACAGCCAACAAGCACTGTGGAGGTGAGAAGAAAAAAGAGTTTTAACAATTCTCTTGTTCATTAAAAAAAAAATGAGTAAAATTTGAAAGCTCATATCAAAAATATACATGAACAGATGATGAAGCTTAAAGAAAGAAAAAAGAAATCTCCTTCATTCCATTTCTGTTCCACAAAAATGCAAAAAATTCAATTAACCTAAAACACTTACAAATAGCACTGAAGTTACAGAAAGGATCTGTTTTATTTGTCAGCATTCTATATGAAAAGAAGGCTTTTTTCAACACTATTTTGCTGTACTTTCCTCTGAAGTGCTGAGGTTAGAAATTTCCTTGAAATAATCTGTACATCCTAACACTCCACCAGTGAAAATTTTCTTCTGATTAAACAGTTATTCTCTAAAGCAGAACTGACACCTCCCGAGCAAGGAAGCCTTAGAAGGTCACAGATTCTGTCTCCATAGGAGGCCAAGCTGTTTAGCAGAAAATATGACCTACTGTGGAAACCAATGACCTACTAAAAAAAAATAAACAGTACTGTGCTGAAAAGTAGTGGAGCCAGCTGAGAAATAGAGACCTCAGTAATGAACTGCCTTCCTCCTACAGAGATCAAATCATATTAAGTGACAATATTAAAATAAATCACATTTTAAGAGTCTTTACTTGAGATGCTAACTTAAATCATTAAACCACAAAAATATGGGGTTTATTTTTCAACATAATATGAAACAACATGATTATTCTTTATTTGTAACAGACTGAAGTCCAAATTCTGAGCTCAACACCCACTGGGAAAATATTTAAAATATGTATTTAAGCCATAGGAACTTAAAAATTATTTTAATGCTTTTCCTCATAAATTAAAAACTCAGAGAATTATCTGCTGATTTCAATGAACTTTGAATCATGACCCCAACTTGAGAATTCAATTTCTTATTAATATCGTCAAATAGTAATGAGTTAAAAAAGCTGGAAATAAAATGTCAAAGCATTAATTGTAGGCTACTCCTTTGCATATAATACAAATACATGAGTTTAAACCTCAGAGCAAATCGTGACAGCATCCTCCCTGTCAGCAGGACTACGACCATCTGCACTACCAACAGCCCCTTTAATTAGGCAAACCACATAAAACCTTGCTTAAATTTGAGAGGCAATGGACAATGCTTCATGGCATTATTTTAAAGATAAACTTGGTCATCGCTCTCCAAAAGGAACCAAAAACTATGGAAAAAAAATTGTTGAGTGTCATTGACTACATTTCAGCAGTGCTGTGTTCTTTCACCAAAGCAAGTTGATCTGGCTTAAAAAGATCAAAGTGGGTTTAAAAAGAGAGTTAAAACTAACGGAGCAACAAGGTGAAGTAGTGGTTCAGTCATCTGGAAATTAGGGTGCTTACATTGTTATATTCACATGTAATTACTGATGTGCCAGTCCACATTGCAGGTGCCACACCACGGGGTGGTGCAGGGAGCAGTGCTGAGGTACCACAAGAGAGTCAGACATGAGGGGTTAAAAGAAAGGCCTTGGAATGGCATTTAGCCCACAGAGCCAAATACAATTTAATCAAACTATCTTCAGAAGAAAGAATCTGCTGTGATAGGCTGCCTGCAGGGCTTCTGGAAAAAATATGGTTCCAGGGAGGAAGGTGAGGGGTTTCCCAGGAAAAATTGCAAACATACTTTATATTCAGCAACTGTTCCTTTCTGAGCTGCTAGATTGACAATAGAACTAAATTGAACAGCATTTGCCAGGCTATCATACTTTTGTAAAATACAAGAATAAGCATCTTTGGATAAATTTTTATTTCAAATAAACATTTTTGGCTATGAAGAAAATTCTGTATGCTGAGCTTCATTTTGATTTTTGGCTTCTAAGAAAATATGTTTATGAGCTAAAAGAGCAGATGTCCCAAAGCTCAGCAAGAGGAAGAAGTTTTTGTCACACAGCTTTTTTAACACGTTCTAATAAGCCTTTTCACAGATTATATTTCACAATCATTTCTAACCCCATCTATCTACAAAAAAGTAGCAGCAGCTACAGTCTCCTACGAGACTAACAATCTGAGAGAAAAGTGTTCTGGTTATAATATGTTTTACTTCCAAGAAATGCCATATATCTGGAGCTCAAACGGTTTGTGATATCCTTTGTCTTCCAACCAGAGAAAGGACTGTATTTTCTTTCTGTTACTGATGTTACAAGATGAATTTTATAAGGGTTTGTGTCTGGAACTTTCTGCTCAGTTATTTGATTTGTAACTGCACAATATAATCCCCCATCACTTGAGCTAACATGAATTTCTCAGGCAAAATCAAGATTTACACTTAAATTAAAGAATAAGACCTACTAATGTATTAAACCTTATAGCAACCCAGGAGTACAACTAATTAATATTATTACCAAACTTGTCATATCTAATACTTTCTTCAGAAAAATCAACCCAATCAGGTTTGCTACCTGCTGCTTTCAGACATTTTCAGTCAGTCCTTCTGCAGATCTGCTCTTGGTGTGCACAAAGACAGCCACTGACCTGCTACACAACACGTGGGGACCTGAAGAAGTGCTGATGTGTCCTCATGATGAAAAGAGACCAGTTAAAAGTCACACTCCTCAGCTACAGAATCACATATCAAGTTACAGATACTCTCAATTACATAAATCAACCATCTGCCAAAATATTAGCTATAGACATGAAAAAACTGGGAATGTGTCCAGAAAAGGGAAACAGAGCTGGTGAAGGGTCTAGAGCACAAGATTCATGAGGATTGGCTGTGGAAACTGGTAGTTTTTAGCCTGGGGCAAAGGAGGCTCAGAGATGACCCCACCTGAAAGAAAGTTGTGATGAGTTGAGGGTCAGTCTCTTCTCTCAGGTTACAAGCAACAGGAGAAGAGGAAATGGCCTCAAGTTGTGCCAGGGAAGGTTTAGCTTGGATACTATGAAAAATTTCTTCACCAAAGGAGTTATCAAGTGATGGAACAGGCTGCCCAGGGATGTGGTGAAGTCACCAGACCTGGAGGTATTTAAAGGTGTCCAGGTGTGGTTCTTAGGGACACGGTTTAGTGGTGGGCTTAGCAGCGCTGGGTTAACTGCTGGACTCAATTATCTTGAAAGAATTTTTCCAACCCAAATGATTCTATGATTCTGCGATCCAAGCAGAGCTCAGCACCTCAGTTTAAATTTTGTGATGCATGGCAAACACAGATGACTATCCTGTGGATACAAAGAATGAAATCCTCAATCATTGTCAGTCATTGACACCTAATTGTTGGGCTAAGCATTAGACTCTCTCTTCTAATGTACACAAAATGTGCATTAAAAAGGAAAATAAATTGTGAGATGGCACAGAAAATATTCAAAGGCTCCTTGACTCATAGCTAGCTGGGGAACAGATTATTTAATAAGAAATTTACTATGCTTCCGTAAATCTGCTTGTTAGGTCACATATTACAAACTTAGAAAAGCTGCTAGGAAAAAAAAATCAAGAAATCAATTTCTAGTCCCTGTGGTGATGTATTCTAAGTGTGAACTGTGTTATGCCTGAGGAGCACAGATTTCAGCCTTAAATAGAAAAATTCTGGCTTGTCTTAGGTTTTAGAAATATCTTTTTAGTTCAGACTTTCTTATGAGGATATGCCTTACTGTGAGAATGCCATGCTCCCATTTGTATTACCAAATGTGAAATCCATCTCACAGAAAATTATTATTATTAGCTTTTCCAGAAGCAGATGCAAGTTCAAAAAGTTTGAAGAAATTGAAAAACTCCCTTAAGTTTTCCCTCAAAAACTCATTCCAAGTTGAAAAAATGAGGATGGTGAAGGGGACCAGAGGGGAAGCCTTAAGAGGAGGGACTGAGGTCAGCTGGTCTGTTCAGTCTAGAGAAGAGGAGACTGAGGGGGGACCTCATTGTGATCTTCAACATCCTCACAAGAGGAAGAGGAGGGCCAGGCACTGATCTCTTCACTCTGTGACCAGTGACAGGACCCAAGGGAATGGCAGGAAGCTGTGCCAGGGGGATTTAGGTTTGGGATCAGGAAGACATTCATCACCCAGTGGGTGTTTGGGCACTGAAACAGCTCCCCAGGACAGTGGTCATAGTCCCAGACCTGACAGAGCTCAAGAAGCATTTGGACAAAGGTCTCAGGAATATGGTGTGACTCTTGGAGTGTCCTGTCAAGGGCCAGAAGTTGGACTTTGATGACCTTGAGAGGCCCTTTCCAACTCAGCTTATCCTATGATTCTGTGACAAAAAGTAATAAAACCTGTAAACAATCATATTTTTACTACAGCTCATAATAATCCAACTACAATACTTCAATTCTTCAGTAACTTGAGATAGAATAACAGAGTCATTGAACCACTTAGGCTGGAAAAAGATGTCTAAGGTCATCAAGTCCATTAACCCAGCACTGCCAAGTCCACCAGAGCTGTTCTATCTTACTTTTGGAAATCAATGAAAGAAAGATTTAGGATTAGATGAGAGACATCTGCTATCAGCTTCTCTCCAAGTACTACACGATATAAAGAAAGAGGGAGGAAGAAGAAAAACCTGTGTTGTTGTATTTCAGCATCCAAGTGTCACACTCTATTGATTTACTTCCTCGAGGACCAGCAGGAAAACAAACCAAGACAAGTATGAATAAGCAAAGTCTATTTATAAACCTTTATATATAAACATTTATATATAGCTTAGGCACAACGTTTGTAGGTATAGACCAATATCCCACCTCAATATTAAGTAGCAGTGCTGACAACATGTTGGAGGATGACAGATGACACTGGCAGCTGCTGTGACAGGGAGGGACTTTTGCCAGAGCTGTCAGTGCAGCTCAGAGATGACAGCCAGCCCCGAGCCAGCCAGCCTGCCCTCGCCACCCCGGTGTAAGAGATACTGGGGGAAAGGTTTGACAAGCCCACGCTTCTCTGCAAGGGGAAATACAAACAGATATCGTGTCAGGGAATACACAGCATCTATAATTCATCCCATGGTTTAAGCAGTTTGGAGTAAAGGCAACTTCAGTTAGCATGTCATATTTGCAACAGGTCAATCGGAGATTTTTAAAAACATCAACCAAACCACTGTAACCAGAAGCAAAACCCTCTCAGTGTTTCATCTGTATGAGTATGAGTAGCTAAAACTCCCTGAGTCATCTCTCTTCCTTAAACAAAAACAAGTAACACAGGTAATAAAAAGCAGAATATGAGAAGATTTGAGATTTTTGGACTGAGAGATGTCATTATGGTGAGATGAACAAGCGAGGAGCAGGCTGATGATAAGCTCTCACAAACTCTGGTCTTCCTGCTTCCAGTTTCTGAACCTGGGAAACTGGTGGAATAGCTGAGAAAAACCTCTTCAGTTGTTACCTGCTGGCAAAAACAGTTTAGGAAGGTTGAGATATAACAAAAATTAATAGATTCCATTTCAGCAAGGTGACAAAATTAAAATGTCATGACATGATCTTAAAAAAAGAATTAAATTAAAATAATAATAAAAAAGATAAAAAGTTTTCAAATCTCTACAGCTTTCAGAGGTGTTTTTGTTTTCAGAGTTTTGCTCATGATATGCAACTCTTACCATTTTTTGTGGCTTTCCGTATAATTTTGAGCTTTGAAAAGAACTCTGTTTAGTGACAGCTGCTATTTCTTTATTCTCATTTAACTTAAGGATCTAACAGAAGAATAAACTTCTCCTTTATAATGAGATTTAGAAAAAATAATAAAGTCTTTCAAGAAATATATTATATTTAGGGTGCAGGATTAGCAATAATGTTAATCATGTTTAAAACAGCGTTACATCTCTGAGGTCTTGAACCAACCTGCAACCAAAAATGCAAATGTCTGGGTGACCTGTAACATTGATATGACTAATTAGCTGCAATCCTCCTGCAGACCAGGCAGAAGTAAAGATAATGAGAAGGTCAAGGAGAGTGGCTGAAGAATTGGTATAACTTGTGTTGACTCCACACAGGCAGGGCCATTAGAGACTTTGAGGATGATATGCTTCTCTAACACAATAAATATTCCAGAGTCACTGGGAAGGAACAAGATTCCTGTCATTTTGACTGTTTTTCCATTCCCAGAGTATTAGAATAGTGACTTGCAGAAAAGCTATAAAGCTTATCAACTCCTACTAGGGCTGTAAAATCATAGCCAAAATAGTTCAGCAGATATTTATACAGAAGTTGCTTACATTTATGCAAGTTCCCTGGTTTTAAATGCATAGGACAGGTGCCTAGGTTTGGTACAGTAAAGTTCTCATTAATGAATACTCATTGATGAACATACTAAAGAAAAAAAAAATACTGGTTGACTGTTCCAAGTCACAAAAATAATGTATAAAATCAAGATTCTATTTCTCATTTTTAGAGGTACCCAATATCTCTACACTTTCCACTTACAACCTCTTCCATGCCTCACAGAACCACTTGTAACATGGAGATTACACAGTTACCTAAATCACAAAGGAATTCCAACAATGACTAAAAAGAACATACTGTGACTCCGAAGTGTTCTGATAAAAAGAAAACAAAAGAAATTCAAAATACTCCCCACAAAGGTAAGGAATAATTTCTAATGTGTGCATTAATCCCAGCACTTGCTAACGTCTTGCCTGACTTAATACATTAGTAATACTTTATGGTTTAACATTGAGAACATATTTAGGTAAACAGTTAATTGAGATTAAAATCACATTTCCAAGTTATTACCAAATTCTCATCCTCACAGGGTCCTCATTATATGCAGCTGAGTCCACCATCTTTTCAGAGATACCTTCTCCCAGGACTGTTATCAAATATTCGTCACAAAGACACTTAAACCTGCTCATCTAGGAGCACCAGCTTAGTTCATGTTGGATCATAACAAAGCACAGCTCCCAAGTAAAACTTGTATGGATAATTGATGAGAAATAGAGGAGGGGACTATCACCAGTTGTGCAGCAGAGACAACGAGAAGAGCAGCACCCACGACATCCACCAGAAACTGGGAATTATCATGGCACCAACTGTAAAGTACAGGCTAAAATAGATACCACAGGCCAGAGCTACATCTACAACAAAAGCAGAAAAATACAGTTTGTAGTAGTTGAAAGAGCCTGACAGCTGAAAATGAATCTTTATACCTGGCAGAACTTTTCGTACACAAGAAGACTGCTGGAGTCTCCTAAAAGTCAGGTTCCAAGGTGTCAAACAAACCAAATTTTTTATAAAAATAAATAAACCAATTCAAACCAAGAAACACAAAACAAAGAAGAAAATAAGCAATGATAAAATAATCAATAACCATTGCAGTTACACTCAGCCGGAAATTCTTATCTTAAGAAGTCGTTCATTATTGAAAATGGCAACTATTTTTAAAGAGTGTTTAGAAATGTTATTAGAGCATATCTGTTGAAACTAAGAAGTTGAAATTACTTAGAAAACTAGATTATTTTTTACCCATGAAAAATGCTTGGATGTCTTTTTTTGGTTGGTTGGTTGGTTGGTTGGTTGGTTGGTTGGTGGGTTTTTTTTGGTTTTGTTTGTTTGTTCATTTGGGGTTTTTTGTTGGTTTTTTTTTTGTTGTTTTGTTTTCTGTTATGGTTTGTTAAAGCCATTTACTCTTTTTTTTCTTCTCATTATCCATTTAGTCAAAAAATATTTCACCCTTTTTTTTTTTTTTTTAACAGAATCTTCACAAAACAAAAAGCAATCAGAAACCTCATGGTTATGAGAACTTCATTAAATACTAAGGTTGAAGTCACTGCTGTGAATCACACCAAACACTGAAAATGTGGCCCTTGCTTTGAGTGCTGTGACAGACCCAACTGCTGACTGTGTTGCTATGCAATCCCTCACTATAAAATTAGGACAGGGTTGTTTATGTGGGTTTCTTTGTAGGAAAACCACTTTTTTTGGTATAGTAAAAGCACCAAATATTCCTCAAAACAGCACCACGTCTCTAGGGCCAGATAGATCTTAGATAAATGTCTCAACATCCAGGCAAATTCATGCTGGATCTGTGAAACCCTCAAATTATTTCTCACAAGAGCTTAGTCCAACAAATTTTCACATACTATAAAATAAATCTCTTCAAAATGAAAAAAAAAGTTTTGTCAGTTCTTACCATTACTAAGAGGGCAGAGATATATGAAAATCAGTCATTAGAATAATCATATCATAAATAATATACTAAACAAGCACATAATTCCCTTGACAATAATTTGATGGTTACCTATTACTTTTTATAGAATGCTAAATGCAATGTCCCCCAGTTAAACTATTTACAAATATCTGCAAAGCTAATTATCTTTTGATCATTCATTTGGCATCTCTGCATGTTTATTTGTTTTCAGAGACAGCTATCCACATTAGGACAGCCAAGCTCCGGAGATCAGCATGGCACAGTTTTTTTCAGATTTTTCCAGGCTTATGGCTATTTCCTGATGCCATATTACAGATCTGTAGCACTTTATGCTAGGAGCATACAGGTAAAAAACTTTGCAAACAATGTTGATTTTGATAGTCTAAAAAAATCATAAAGATATTCACAATTTTATTAAGTCTTAAAAATATTCTGATTGCTCTTTAGCTTTGACTTCAGTGTTTGGATTTAATTTTATTTATCATTCATATTTTTAAACTACTTTGCTGAACTGGAAATAATTCAATGCTTTTTTGTGTGTGTGTGTATGAGAAAAAGAATAGAGACACAATCATTCTTAGGATTGAATACTGATTTGTAGGATTTAACATTGTTTCCCTCCTTAACATCTGCAAAATCCTCATATGTTGTACAGAAAAGAAGAAAACATGATGAAAACAGGAAAAGCAAATTCACTCACTTCTACAGTGTAGATGATCATGGACAGAAGAGAAAACATAGCATCAGCTGAGTTGTGACAGAAAATTTTAAATGTCTAAGAGGTAGGAAATTAATGAATTTTTGTTTTCCTCTGAGATTTTTGACACAAATACATCTAACTAAACCTTGTCATTTGAAACCAGCATTTCATTTGCAATCTTGATGAATTATAGGAGTCTATGCAATTGAGCAGAACACTGTGTATTAATTTAAAATTATGATTTAAAAAATGTCCTCCTCAAACTCAGGCTATTACACATGGTTCACCTGAAATGACTTTGTAAAAATAAAATTTAAAAAAAACCTACCGCATAATGTTAATAACCAGAAGGTGGAAGAATAGAGAAATGCTCTTTAGCAAAAGAGTGGATGATGGCTACCAGCTTCAGCCAAAAAGCCTGGATTTCCACCCTTCCTGGGAAAACTATAGGAATTGCCATCTCACCAGTGATCAGCTGATATGAAGGTAAATGGAAAAAAAAAAAACCCCAAAAACAACTAGATTGATTTATTTTTTCTCCTCAAAAATGCTAGTATGTCTTTTCACGGCAAAAGGTCCCGGCAGATGATCTCCTGCCACATCTTTCCAGAGACCACTGGCGTCCACCTTGAAACACAAAATGTTTCAAACTCTTAATTTTTGTTAATATTGACCCAAAAGTAAAGATCAACAGTGCTAAACAGTGGCATAAGAGTCACAACTCACCAAATCCAGTCCTGTTTGAGTGGGACAGAACTTTTCACATATTCAATTTATATGATTATGATTAGGGTTTTTCAGCTATATACAAACTAAAAGGTGACAACCATCTCCTTTTATAGACTCTTCTTTGTGGACAATTTTATGGATGGAAACTTTTTTGAGCACACCTGTGGTTTGTTCTACAAGGTACCTGAACAAGTTCTTTTTTTAATAGCATGAGTATCTCACATAACCCTGTCTCACTGTGACACTTTCCAGAGGAGTTTCTTAAAGCACTAAAGGACTTTCTTAAAACGATTCCGTATGTTTGCCTCTAATTTTGTGGCTAATTACAGCTAGTTTTTTTAGCACCTTCTCTGTTATGAACCTTTTAGAAAATGACTCTGAATTGAAGAAAAAAATCATGGAGTTCAGGAACCTGCATTTGTTAAATATGCAGGTTTTATGCACCACAAGGCAATCTCTGGGTGTGTTTTAGGCTCTTTTTCTCTTTTGTTCTCACTATCAGCAATGCCAATATGAAATCATCAGGTGCAACACAACCTATCTATCACCACGTTACAGACTTCTGCATATATCTAATTATTTGGACTCTTCTGTAACAGACTTAACTTGAAAAATACTTTTTTTAATGAAGTATATTTTCAAAAAGTTTTATTGATAAATGATAAAATTAACATTACACTTAGTTTTAAAAGTTTGTCACCTGATTTTATATTTCCTTTCAATTGATTCCACAAATATTTTGACGTGTTCCTCTCAGATAAACTTCTTTTAGTTTATATTCTCTCTCTCTAAGGTTTAGATATGTTCACAAATACTCAAATAGCATTAGTATTTAAAAATGTCCTGTATCAAACCATCATCAAAGGCTAGAAAACATTTTATTGCTACTGACATCACAAAACTGATAATGTCAATTAATGATTGCACTTTATTTGTGAAAGTAATTAGGAACAGAATTTCCCTTTAATGATTAATGTGTTTTCAGTTCAAAACACCTTTTTTCCTGGTGGGAAAAGTTCAAAATCCTGATGGTTTGAAAGAAAATAAGCAGAAGCGATAAACACTACTCTGTTCCAACTTCAATTCCTCCAAAAAAGATATATTTAAAATACTATGAAACCATAATACAGTATGTTTTGGAAAATTATACTTTACAACACACTTGGCAAAACTGTGAAATATCCTTGCAAAATAAGAATTGCACGTTTCAACAGGATCATTTTCTTCCCTGGCAGAATTATGGAGTACACAGCAGGAGCCAAATGCAGCATTACCTGTGATCATTGTAATGGGAAGTGTTGACAGAAGTTGCAATTGTTCCTTCTACTCCATCCCTCTTCTACCCCTGTTAAAAACTGTGACAAATGAGAAGAACAGGCTTTCTGATGAAGGGGCAATGATGGCTACATGCAGATGAAAATTCATCGTCCTACCTTTGGTTTTCCCTTAAAACAGCCATCTTTAATGTATTCTTCCTCCTGAGCATCCCACTGCCACCTAATCCGTAGTCTTAACACTCTAAACAAGCAACTACTATATTAATATTAACAAGACATTTCAATATTTATAAAACATAGCTAGACTAAGGGGAAGTGAAATGATGGGCAGCTCAGCATTCAGATGCTAAATCTAAGTGACTGAGAAAGTACATTACAAATGAGTACAGATGGATGTCAAAGAAATCCAGAAGAGAGGAGCAGAAGGAATGTCTTTTGACTGTACTACAGAACATTCTGCTTTCTAGACATGCTCAGGTCTTCTCCAGCTTTTGGTGAGAAGTCTATTTCAATTTTACTTTTATTATACATACTTGTATCACTTTAATTTTATATTTAGACCTTGACATGCAAGAATTTGTAACACTTCACAGATATTATCAAAAAATGTCATGGAACTCCACTTTCCTATTCAAGTATTCTAATGCTCCATTGAGAACTGGGAGTCAAAGTAGATCCAAAGCCAATGCCTATTTTCTTTACATAAACACAAACAATCATCTACGCTGTCACCTAATCACCCTGAAGAGTGATTAAATAAAATAAACTGAATTAATAAAATAAACTGAAACTGATAAACTGAAGGAGGTAGCCCTCCTTCACAGCTGCCTGGAAATAAATCCCTTGGGACATATATTCCCTGTTTATGCTAAATTTTGTATTAAACTTGCAAAGAAAGACTTTGTTTCTTCTCTTAACTTTCACACATCACTTTGAAGATGCTCTCTTTGAGTTGAACCCCACCATAAGGGAAGCCACTGTTTCCACCTCTTTAATTTGTAATAATGTTACTTATCTAATGTATGAAGAAAGTTGCTGCCCTGTATTTTTTTTTAATTAGTTTTTTTTTAAAACCACAGGTATTTCCCAACAAACAAAAGAATTTCATACTTTCTTGGGTTGGTTGCTTGGGGGTTTTTTTGTTATCTTTGAGGAGGATGTAAACCTATCCCTTTTTCAGATAAATCAATTAATTTTTCTGCTATATAGAAATGGGTAGCATTCTCTCAGGCTTTGAGTGTGCAGCTCCCTTGTTCAACACCTAGCACAACTGTGGAACTGGATTTCCTTCTATTTTGTGGAAGATTTTAGTACTTCAGAAAAAGGAAATTAATTGTGTCCAGTTTAGCATGATTTCCAGTTTTTAGCACAAAACCAAACATTGCAAGAACAAAATGAGAAATACATTGAATATGCAACAAATGAAAATTGAATGACATCTTCAGGGAGTATCTGCAGGTACACAGCCAAAACATTGTACATAGCCCAAACCTGCTCTTTTACTAGGGTAACTGTTATTTGTTTAATTTTATTATTTTACAGTTTTCATATACCACTTAAGCAACTCTAATTGCAGCATGTTTCTGAACGTCTTGCTCTTAGATCAGAGAGAACAAGTAGATACTGACAAAAGCTCCTCTGCTCAAAGTTGTTCTGCTTCAGAGGACACGTATCCACATTGGGGGAATCCTGGACTTGAGCTGGTAGGATCAATATTTCAGTCAGTATAAACTGTGCCTGCAGAGATTCAAAACCAAACCTTCCTTGCAGTCAGACACTGGGGAAAGGAGCTCATTCTGCTGTGCAAGCATGCTTGTTGTCTCACAGATTTTTTTTATTTTTTTCTTTTTTTGTCCTTCAGCTGTTTTACCAAAGACATTCATCACCAAACCTGCTTGTATATTGTTACTTACTCTCACTTCCTTCCTTGTTGCTGTGCTATGCAAAGGGCTAATTATGTATCAGTTTCTGCTATTCTAATGTGGGAATAACCACTTTCAATACCTTGATGACTGTTCTAAGCTAATTTTGGAGGTGCATATAGTAATTAATTTTTACAAAATCATGGCAGATATATAAAACAGTTAACCTGAGGAGAAAGTAGATAGCTCAGAAATGGAAATAGGCTGCAGAACTTCACATTCCTAATTAACTGGTTTAAATCTAGTGAAACTAGATTAAAGCTATCACCCATGTGAAGACTATTATAGCCAAAACACTACTTGCCCCAACATCCAACAATTTCTCTTCACTCAGACTTGTCCCATGTACCCATATCCATGGGCAGTTTCCATCCTGCACGAGTTATTTCACTACTGTGGGCAGTGCATGGGTCACCTTTTGGAAGGCTGAAAGAGGCTTGTCAGGTGGATATTTTCTCCTTGTCCTACAAGAGTTCAGAGGGTGGTAGCAGGAGGTGGCAAAGCCCACACGTCATGTAGACCAATTTCTCAATGGGGAAAGTGTTTCTACAGATAAGTACAGCTTAGCATTTTTCATCCCAATGCTCAGAGAAAACTTGCTTCCCCTGTGCCACCACATGTTAAAATGTCAAACATGACCTGACAAGAAGAGCAGGTTGCCCACAATAAATTAGGAAGTACTGCTGCCAGTGGGAGAGTAATGACTAGAAAACATTGCCACAGCAGGGCAACCTGCTTTACCAGGATTAGAGTAAAACACCCTGTAACAATCCATGAGTCGTTTTTCCTGGCAGTTAAGAGACAAATGACCAAAATTTGACTCTAGAGCAACAGTTTCTGAAGAAGCGAAACATTTATCGATCTTGGCTAGAGTTTTAAATAAGAAAGGGATAAGCATTTGAGAGTTGCAATGCTGGATAATTGCTTGATAAATTATGCTAATCAAAAAAAAATCTATCCTCTATTCCTTGCTTTCTTTCACTGCCCATTCATAAAATGGACAGAGCAGTACTGGTATGATGAAGAATGAGTTTTTGCACTAGAGCTATTTTTATCATAGCTTTGGTGTAGACAAACATCTCCAGCTTCAAAACTACCATTTTGCCTTCTTGCACAAACAGCAGATCAAGTGGAATTGCTTTTAACAATGCTTATTTGTATTGCAAAATGAGGCTTTTATTACTTCCAGTAAAATAAACTGAATCAGCTATTCTGCAAAATTTTCTGTAGCGCATTTATTTTCTTTCTAAAGAGAGGGATAGTCAAATCTCATTTTAGAAAACCCATCCATGTACTGTAAACCCAAACTTGTTTGAGAGAGAAGTTAAAGGTCAGTTCTCAGTAATTGTTTAGGGAAGGATTAGAATCATGTTAAAAAGCCTAGTTTGCTGTTTTCTTGAAAAATGTTGTTTTCAGCTCCAAGCATCATTTTGAATGAACTGCCTTGTCATAGGCACAGAAGATAATTATCCCAGTCCCACCCAAAGAACTGAGCTTGAGCCAGCAGGGACAGCTGAGCTCAAAATTAAACAAATGCCGTGTTGAAACTGAAGATATGGTACCATGTTTCCAGTAAGATCTTATTGAGTTTTTAGCCACTTTTAGACATTCTAGAGGGTGTCACGTGCCTTTGACCTACAAGCAGTGTGTAGGGAGGGCAAAACTAAAGACTCTTAGCCAGTTAACAGTGTGAACAAGACTCTTACACAAGTCTCATTCAGAGGAGACAATTGAATGTACTACCTATAATCAATATCCTCCATTCATCAGAACATGTGAAGCCTGCAAATATAGATGATGATTTTTTTAAGAAAGCTCATGGTCAAGTGTAATGAATGAATTACAGTAAAAAATACTAAACAAATAATAAATACTAAACAAAATTAACAGCATTAAAAATATTGTGTCATGTAACTTGCTTCTTATGGAAAACTTTGTCCTGGCCTCATGTAATTTCAGAACTGAGTGGGTACAGGATAAACAAATCAGTATGTCCAACCCTAATGACTGCTTAGACTGATCCCACTTTCAAAAGAACTGTTTTAGTTTTTGTTTTTTTAATTTTGTTTTTTAGCTAACGCATTGTCAAGATAACATTCTTTATTAAGGAGTCATTTAAAATGGAGTCATTGTGAGGTTTAATTTAGAAACTCATCAAAAGTCAAGCCTGAACATGAAAACTAGATTCACACATCCAACACTTAACGTTTGCAGAGACAACATCATTTCTTTTCCATTAAAGTTAATTATTTGTATGCAAGAAGTCTTTTCAAAGCTCAAAGGAAGTATTAAACCCAGTAATCAACATGTCCTTGAAATTTATCTTCTAGACAGTCAACTGCAGACAAACAACATATGTTTATGTCACACAAATTCCACGAGAGTCTCTAAAGTCCCAACACTGGGAGATACTGGAAGATAGATACACACATTTTATTCACTCAATTGTGCCTTTCAGTTACTCACCTCCACATACCTAGAAGATAACCTGTTATTTAAAGTATATTGTGAAAAGCATGGTCAAAAAGAATGTTTAATATTCAGGCTATTTGACATGATCAGAGAGGCTGTAAGAGTGGTATCTGAAATAGATATGAAAGAACATCTGTACTTTGAAAAATATTTTATTAAAATATAAGATAAAATTCAAATTTTAGGCATGTTAAATGATTGCTTTATGGAGGCCCCAGTCAGGGAGTAAAGGAAGAAATTTCTAACCAGGTCCTGACTAGTAGGAAGGTATGGCTCAAGAGCTGTGATAGAAGAACTGCTCTGCATAACTCAAGCAGATGAAAACATGCCCAGGTGGGACACCCATAGGAACAAACAGACTTGCAAAATCTGCTATTGCTTGATACTACTACAAAATGTGAAAAGCAGAATGAAAAAGAATAAGGAAGTTGTTAAAATCTGTGTGAGAGTAAATTACTGCAGAAGGCTCAAAATTGCTTAAAGCCGTATTAGAGGCATGAGTCATAGGTACACCAATTCTAAAAATAAATTATGAAGTTGGGAAAATCTAGTTCAATATCAAAGTAGGAGAAAGGTAGCAAAAATCCATAAGTCTGCTTGCAAATAGTGAAATGTATGCAAATGAGGAAGATAGAAAGGTTCCTTATCAGGTTTTAGAAGGCCAAACATAAGCTTGAAAAACAGCTTTCAAAGAACTAAAACCAGGTAATACAGATTAAAATATTTTTACATTTTCAAGCACATAAAAAGAAAGATGCTTGCAAAAAGACCACAGAAAAAGTAGAACATTTAAGAATAACAGGAGTATGCAAAGTAGATAATGCTAAAGCTATTCTTTTTTAATCTATGCATCCACTTAGGTGACTATTCTGAAAAACCTTCCTTTGCAAAGTAAATATCAGTGATCCATGCCAAGCTGAAATACTGGTAGAAGAATTTATAAAGGTGGAAAAATGATTTTTAGGTAGCAGATGGCATAGAATTCAAAAGGAAGTCAAGGGTTAAACAGCTGATCTCTTGCTCATAACAAAGAACTGAATTAGTGAACTTCAGAATAAAAGACATCATGAAGTTCACATCATGAATACAACTCTTCTAAAGACAAGTGTTTTCTTCCAGATTATAGGGGTCTTCTGAAGAAATTAACAAGTAAAGTGATAAATCAGATCTACATCCCACCCCCTTGAAATTCCACAAGGTGTCTCACAGGTTCCAAACTGAACACTTCTAGGCATAGGATGATGGCTAATGTCCTCACACAGCTGGGAAACAGAAACTTAAAGAAAAGTGACTAGATTTTACAGAGCCAGAAATGCCAAGTGGAGAGTTATGGGTTATATTCATAAATTGGTTATATTCATAAACCTGGATGAACAATGAAGGATGTAGTGTGTTGATGATCCTGACATATTCACAAAAACGAGGACTGCTTTCAACAAACAGAGAAACTTAAAAGATTTTGCTTTGGGCCAATAAAATTCATCATAGATAAATAAACAGCTATTTCTGTATGGAAAAAAAATCAATTCTACAAATGCATTTAAAAGCTCTACCCAATCAGGTACATCAATAAAATCCTCAATGGAAAACTTAAAAAAAAAAAAAAAAAAAAAAAAAAAAAAAGTTTTTGAATAATTAGGAAAGAAACAGAAAATAAGTCAGATTTCATTTCCTGTACCTTCCTTTTAAATGCTCTAAGTTGTCACATCCAAAAGGGCACACTGAAAATGAGAAGTTTTACAGGAGACTGGCAGTGGTAAGAAAAATAAGGTAAGAAACGTTCCTGTACACGAAGTGACAAAACACACTAGGACCCTTTAGTCTGAAAAAAAACATGGCAGGGTGAGGGGTACATGGCACAAATGCTCACAGCTACAAGCAGAACATGCAGAGCAAGTAAAGACCATGCTCTCACCCCAGGAAGAGCTGCAGTGCATAAAAACTGGTGTACAGTTAAAGGAAAAGTGAAATCCTTTGAAGGTGATAAAATGCAAAGTGCTGCTGCTCTCTAGGAAAGCCTCTGACCAGAGGCCATGGGATTTTGGGACAGCATTCCAGGAAATGCCACTACACTTTTTGCCATGTTCTGGAGATCCACAGCTGGCCTTTGTCAGACAGGAGACATGGTCTGAACTGATTTGGTCTCTCTCATGTCACTCATGTAACACTGAGACCATTCACTACCTCCAAACTGAATGCAATCTTCGACTGCAGCCTCCATGAATGTGGGGGTTTTTTCTTTGTACATTTAATGTACTCAGAAAAAAAGACATTTTTTCTAGGTATATTTGACTAAATACATAAGAAACGGCTGGAACAGTATTTCATGTCAGTTTGCACAACGATCAAAATGTATTTAACAAAAATCTCTTTCTTTTCTTTCTAATCATTCAGCTATTGCCCAATCAATTTGAAAGAGCTGATAGCATCAGGCAGATTTCCAGCTGTGCCTTATCTGTAACCAGGAAATAATGTGTAAGCTTGCTCATGGAATAATGAACAAGCAATTAACAGAATCAAGACAGCTTCCAAATGGATCCTGTCTCTCTTCACATATCAGTGCTGCACTTAAAAAAATCTGTAGCTATTTTCATCTACCCTCCAGTTTCTCCAGGGCTGACTTTTAGTATATTGGTTCAGAATTACTGTGCTCCTGACAGGGTGAGGTGAGCTCCCAAAATGATGGAGCTGAGAAAATTCACAGTAAATACGAATGTTCAGGTTATCCACTCTGTAACATCTGCATGACACTGTTTTGTACTTGTGAATAAAAAACTCTTAACAGATGTTACCATATATATGAATGCTTCTGTAAAAACAGTTCAAACTGCTTAAAAGGCTATCATAATCCACTAGCCATAAGGGAAAATGGAAAATAAAAGTTTTAATAAATGGTACTTAAGGTACTCTTCAATGTATTGGCTCAAAAAAAAAATCCTAAGAATCATTTATTAGAATTTTTTATAGTAATTACCATGTAATGATGGTAAAAATGACTGAAGAAATAATTTAAAAGTAATTATTTAAAGTATTATACAACTATATTTCTACAGCTAGAAAAGATTCATTACGAATAATGGAGAAAGCACAGAACCTTGGGACCTCAGCTCTCAGTAACTTAGAAGCTAACTCAATCATCTCTGATTTCTCCTCTTCTTTTAAATTGTTTAATTCTATTCTGTAAATCTCTCAGAATTTAAGAAAATGGACCAAAAAAGAGGTATTTAATAGAGTTCTGCCTTAGAAGTATCAAACTTTCTCTTCAATATGAAGTCCTGGAAGGGTAAGGAACAAAACAACTAATTTAGTCAGGACAGTGGATTACTTTACCTTGAGGTAATGCTGGTTCTGGCTGTTCCCATGGGATTTAGGAAGTGTGCTGGAGGTCTCACAGAAGTAAAAAAAAACCTACAGGATCACTGTATGAAAAAACTCTAAAAACATTGTGTTTTTTTCTCTAATTTCATCATAGCTTGTTTCTAATGCTGTTGCATTTTATACTTTCACAGCATTGTAGTCGATTTGATCCTTTTGATACCACAGCACACTGCAGTAAAAAGAGATTCACTTCTTGGTGAGGAAATGGCAAATCTGTGGCAGCTTCACATACTGGTTGTTAAAACAGAGCTGATGAAACATTCTGTTTGTTGTTTGGTAGCTTAGCTACTTCATCAAGCATTCTGCTTATTTCCCCTCATTACTGGAATTATGCCTTTCAGCTACGGAGACCAAGAACATTAATATATGATTTGGGCAACAAGAATATTAAAAGTGTGTGTGAATGAAATACTGACTAGGCTAAAAAGAAAATGGGGCAACACTGAGCATCCTCATTCTCCTGGTACATCATACAGATCTTACACACTGTTTTAAGGATATATGTTCAAAATAAAGAATAAGGCCTATTTTATTTTATTTTATTTTATTTTATTTTATTTTATTTTATTTTATTTTATTTTATTTTATTTTATTTTATTTTATTTTATTTTCATATTAGCAAAAGCTCTTCATAGCCTTTCCACCCGGAAAATAAGGAAATAAATGAAAATCCTGCATTTTTCAGTCTCCTGGATGATACAAAGAATAACATTTTATTTTAGAATTCCTTGATCTTTAGTTTCTGACGCACACTAGTTTAAGCATTACATTTTGGGGCCTTTTTTCTGACTTGTTGACTGCAACACACCTGGACCTAAAGGAAAACAAATTCTCCCCCCACACACGTCCCAAAAGCAACAAACAATCACATTTTAAAGCATCAGGGAGTATCATTCCATGGTGAACATAAAGAAGACCACACGTGTGAATAGACAGATACATAATGAACATTATCAATACAGGATTTAACTGTGAGAACAAGAAAACTTAATGTGACTTAACCCTTTCATTCCCAAGCAATCTGATAAAAAACATGGTTGACTTTTCAAATTGAACATCAAAGTCTTTTTTAAAGCTCTGAATGGATAATTTTACTTTCCCTGAATATTTTTCTTTTTTATTTCTGAAAGATAAAGAGTAAATTAAGTGATTTTTGTCCCATTGACTTCAATATTTTAAGAAGCCGGTCTCAACACTGCCAAGTAATAACTTCAAAAATTCCTAAGCATTCAAATTTTCAAAACATGGATTAGTAAAATGAATCAGAATTGTCATCATGGCTCCTGCTAAAGGTAATGCTAAAAAAAACTCCCAAAATCCTTAATGCGATAAAATTAGGTCAATGCTGAGAGTTCCCATTCCTGTGAACTGAAAAAACACAACACCAGCGAGATTTTTGCTATAAATCCAAAGCTGATAAAAAGAATCTGCCATGCTGTTCCTGCTATGTTCAGGTATAGAAAAGAGAATATGGCTGGGCCAGGGAAAACATCACCTTTTCCATAAACAGCAGGGAAAGATTATGGAATGATGATGCTACAAGGAAAGCACAGATCCTCCTACCATTTCAGACCTTGATGAAAGGAAAAGTTACAAGTCTGGCAAAGTGACAAAATATATGGGACACGTAGATTTTAAGGATTTTTGTCAGCTATTCCATTTGTGCAGTTATGATCAGACACACAGATGGAGAACACAATGCTAAAACTTGATGAGTGTTAGATGAGCTTTAATTAGGGTTAAAAAATGGAGATGATCTGGCAAGTATACAATATTGCCAGAGCACCAATTATGTGGTTTAATGGATTGCTGTTGCACCCAGAAGGCTGTCCTTGCCCTAAATAGTAAGCTCCAACAAATATCTTATATATATATATATATAAGTATGTATATATGTATATGTAAACACGTGCCTATATGTATTAATATGTAAATTATTTCTTTTTTCCTTCTAAATAATAATAGCCTTTTCTCTAGCTACTCTTCATTCTGAATTTTTTACAGGCCCCATGTTAGAAATTTGCCTGGAAAATTGATGTAGAAAATGTAAGTCTTTAAGCTTTGCATCTCTTTAGGAAATATCACAAATCAAGTTGTGATAGAGACGGACAAAGATAGAAAACTCTGTTACAGAAAACAGAGAGGAAGCTGTGGATGAGGAAATAGAGCATAAGTCAGATAAGCAGGGAGTATCATAGCTGTGAGTGACCTTAAAAATACGGAAAAATGATCTGAATTGAAATTGCTATGAATTTGAGGAATGCAGATATTATTGAAGAGATAATAAAAGTAAACGAGATGAGTACTGAAAGTTGTAGTGCTGTGGTTTTGATTGACAGGTAAGGATGGTGCTATTCCATCACATTGAGAAAAAAAAATAGAATTTGGAAAGGTACAGGAGAAAATGAAATTCTAGATGGATAGACAGACTTTAGGAAAACAGATGGTATGGAGGTTATGGGGTGAGAGGGGGAAAGCCTGAAAGGATGAGGATAAATTGGTTCTGGAAATATAATTTTCAGCTTACTATATAGCCTGGGAATGTATCCAGTAATCAGACTTAGTGTTACAAAGATAGATTGCTCAAGTAAGTCTTACTGTGTTGTTGTATCTTGCTTGATTTTCTGGGGAGCAGAAGTCTAAAATTTATCCCAGTATAAATATCCTTCTTTCAAATTGCACCTGGATATCCTAGAAACAAAGCCTATTCACAGGCATGCTCCCTACCTTCCCTCTGAAAACCTTTTCAATAAATCACCTAAATCCAACTATGTAAGTCTGGCTGCATCAGAAACATTAAGTCTGAGAAAATCATCTTCTGAGCAGGAAAAAAATAATTAAATTTGTATCCGTGCAGAATGAGCAACTGTTTGAGTTCTCATTCATCAGCTGGTCACTCAAACAGCCATACATATTCATTTCAATAAATTAGCTCAGTAGCAGCCTGAAAGAAGTCACAAAGTACTTTTTTATCCATCTGGGGATTCAAACACCTGAGAAGGTCAAGGTACAGTGGAAGACCATAAGGAGTAGAGGAAAAAAAAGAAAAGCAGCAGGAAAAAAAGCACCTGTTAGATATAAACCCTTAGAAACAGAGAATCATGATTTCAATGCTCACAAAACAACTTCCTTTACAAGATTCTCCCTTTGAGGTGTGTATAAAAGAGAAAACAAAGAAAAATATCTGTTACTCTCTTTATGAGCTGTTTTTCATTCTCTGATGTTGATGACTTAAATCAATTACAGATACATCAGGGTTCAGGTTTATTCACTCTGCATAAATCAAGTACATTTGTACTGTGCACTTCTACTGCTTAAAGTTTCCCTTTGCCTTGAACGCTTCATGAACTGCATGAGACAAGATTCCAGACAAATCTGGATACTTATGGCAGGTGTAGACTAAAAATTACAGACTAAAAACTCTCATGCTCACTCTGAGAACTTGTGTAGAAGGCAGGTCCAGTCCCACCATCCTCATTCTCCCAATACCCCATTGCTGCTCTTTTGTCACATATTAAAGTGGCCTGGTAGTAGTCAAGAATTCTTAGGCATAAATGAAGCAAATCTTAGAAGTTAAGGAAAGGTGTTATTCTGTGGGCTTGGGTGGTGCTGCCAAAACACCCAGATGTGCTGATTAAATCTTCTGTAACAGACCTCTGCAAAGTTCAGTAACCCAACTAGTAAAGAAAATTTTGGCAAACATTACATTTTATAGAGACTAAAAGAGCTTCAACTTCCTGTTTCTGAAAGAAGAACTGCAAAATCCATACCACTCCACCTAACTTTTTTTTTTAAATATATAAAATGCAATCCTTATAACAAATTGAGTTTTAATTTACTTGTAACATTAATTGATGTTGCCTGGTAAGAGTTTACATACAAAATATACACGGTATCACACATTTGTATGCCCAATCCTCAATACATACATTATTCAATGACTAGGAGCAAAATCCACTGCAGAGTAATGAATCAACAACCCAAAGATAAGAAATCAATGCAGCTAACATGACTGAGCATATACTAAATGATATTCTCATGATCCAGATCTGGTATTTGGAGAAAGAGAAAAATTCTATAAATTCCTTGATAAAGTTTAAGACATTTACGGGTCAATAAATGGTGAGTGCCCTTCCACTTCAGTGAAGTAAATAGTTGTTTCTACTAGGAAGCAAAGACTGGCGTTGTGGAATGAACTTTGTTTCAGTTCAACAGCTGCATATCTACACTAAAACAACCATTTTTCATCCTCACTGACTTCACTGAGTCTTGGCAAAATAAGCTCTGATTTGTATTAAATTCTAATGAAGGTAACCAGATATTGTTATTACTGTGGCTGGAATGCACAAAGACATTTGTTTGTGTCCCCAAAATCCCCTCCCATACTATGTACTAACACAGCACTCAGCTTGTTATTTTGGAGGTCTTCCGTGGTGGTGGGGAAAGTATTTATTGGTAGAAGGAGGGTAGTGAATGGAGGGCTGGAATTCTTTTAGCCCTCATGTGTTACACATTTTTGGAGGTGCTATAAGGGGGTGGGATTAACATTCCCATCAGTGCAGGTTTCAGGAATCAAAAAACATCTTTACAGGATTTATGACACCTCTAGGGCTTCCCAGCTATCACATAAATTTTTTATGCAGGCACGTCCTGTATCACCGTTGAAAGAATAAAGTAAATTTATTTCCTATTCTAGATAAGGGATCTGGATCAACAATTTTCCTCCATTTTCTAGCAATTTACTTCCTCAATATTTGTATTACCCTTCTTTTACTTTTTCAAGTGGGCTGTAGAACAAGTTTCCTCTACACAGTCACTTTTCAAGAATACTTCACAATTCACAATTTTGATGCTCATCTCTTAGTGATGCAGCTTGCAGTTTCCATTCTAAGCTAACTCTGTAGCCATTCCTAAATCCAACTAATTCTGAAACACATTCCCAACCATTAAATTGGAGCTGAGGGGAAAAAATCCTGCATAGCCAGATCATGCTATAAACAAGGACGTGAGAGCTTGGATTTTGGAAAGCTTTTAGTAGCTTCTAAACCACAGAAAACAAACCAGTTTCCACAGGTTACATCTTCTTGTGTCTCATTTTATCAGATGATGATATGAAGATGCCCAGTGATATGCTTTCATAGTTTCTGGATGATACCTAGGTTTGCAAGGACAGGAGCTAAAATTTAGTTAGGGTCAGCTGTAGCTGATAATAGTGAAAATATACATGCCAGCAGTTCTGAGCAAGATATGGTGCCTTACCATAAAAGCTGGTGACTTGGTTTACATTTGAAGTTACGTGCAGCTATCATCAAACCAAAACTTAGTGCTCCTTCCCCTTCCCTGCTGTGCTGTTCTCTTCATCCACGCCATGCACCAGCCTCACCTCACTCTGGTGCCCTCTTGTGCTAACAAGAACACAGAGTAAACAGATGTTTACTTGACATCATATTTTGATGTCTGAAACCCAAATTCGGAGGCTCAGGGTCTGACACAATCAAATCCTTGCTCCAGGACAAGGGCTCACATTTGACAGAGCTTCACCTTGCCCAAGGGGTGTGCAGGGCGGCAAAAGAAGAATTTTCTTTAAAAACTTTCTATAAAACAGTTTAATTGTTCTGAATGATTTGTTGTTACATTGTTAAATATTTCATTATTGTAGTTAAACTGAAGCTATTTTGTTGAAATTTTAATGGTTTTCTTATTTTGCCTGCTCTGGCCAGCAATTCACAGTTATTTAAATCTACCATTCACAGCATGAAAATGGCTGCTAAAATTTTTATCCAGAGTGCAGAATTTTGCAATGTTTTTTCAAATATTTTTTTAGTCTATGGTGCAATAATATATTTTAATGTTATGAAGATCAAAGGACTCGTTGAGTACTATAACCAGAGTTATGTTACCCAATGTTATACAAATACCTCATTCACTGAATTAGTCCCCAGAGTTATCCAACAATTCAGCTTCAAGATTCCATCTATGGTACACAAGGCATTGCAGCTTGAGCCCATCTCACATTATTGCTACTTTGGATTTGTATCCTCCTCCTCATATGTTGCATAAATTTAATGCAAGATTTCTCAGTTACAAACAACAGTCCAAACATGAGTCTTTTGAGGTAAAGAATCTACATTTTACTCTCTAAGAGAATTTGGTTCTAAGGATTCATTGATGTTACAGAATGAGACCAAGAGCAGAGTTTGTCCTTTTGTCTATGAACTGTTAAAAGCTGAAAACCCTTTGTGATTTTAATCAAAGAACAAAAGTATTAATGAAGGTCTTATTCATTTTATTTTTGTAAGGAACTTGGGCTTTAAGTCTTAAGTGTCTGAAACTAGAAAAGCTTCCTGGAAATTAAACTGCTGTGAAAAAAAAAACAAAAAAAAACCCACCAAAAACATGATGTTAAGAACTTTCCTTGGGGTTTGGATTTTTTTTTTTTTCTTTTTTCTCCCTTTCCCCAAAAAACTGTCTACTGATTAAATGCTTTCTGAATATTTAACAGTATAATCCTGACTTATAAGGGGAAAATTAGTATTAAACTCCAAGGGTCAGCTTTCACATTCAGTTATATCAGTTCACCCCAGTTTAAGTCAGAAATCCCTGACTTAAACCATCACCCATCTAAAACTAAATAGAAGTTAGATTCATACAAGGGAGTTCAAAGAATGAGTATAACACACAAAGGATAGAGGACAGGATTTAGGAAACAATAAAAAAATAAGTAAAAAGAATAAAAAAGCTAAGTGGACTTACCCATTACATGAATAAAACTCTATACTGGGAGATGCAAATGTGAATGCTGATATCACCACTATATCCTCCTATCTCTGCACTCAAAACCAGGAATCATCCAGAAACACCCACCCATTCCTTTTTTAAAGGGCTGCATTATTGCAATTATAACAAAATAAAACCACATTCTTAAATTCATCAGGATATCTAAATAATTAATACTTCCCACAGTGCATGACCAACAGGGCCATTTTGGAAAGGGACAGGAAGTGAAGAAAAAGAGAAGTGGAGGAATTATGTTTGTTTGCCCAGTTTGTTAATTCTGTTCCCCAAAGGCAATTTACTACATTTTAATTACAATTACAGAAGCACCTATGCTGGCACATCCTGCAAGCTTTACTTTCAATGTTTCCAAATTTCCCTTGTCTGTAAATTTCTATTTTTTATGAAGACAGGATGACATAGGAGCTTCAAGTTTGGTTGTTCCATAGAGACAAGGGTTTAGACTTCAAATAGAAACCTTGCTTCAGTCTTAACTGATGAAAATTGTATGGCTGCCTATGGATTTTTTTAAAGAATCCCTATCTGTTACAATTTAAAGAGTTTAAATCCCAAGTGCATCAGTCCTTATTCTCAATAAAATGGTAATGAGCAACTGAAAAGATCTCACAGAGCAGCACCTACACATTCTTTCAAAGTATTTATGTTACATACATTGTGGTGAAAACCATATCCATACACCAAATAGCAACTTCAGAGGTTTAGAAATATCCCACAATTTCTATTGCCAGAGCCTTTAACAAACAGCCTTGGGGGATGATTGTGAAAAGAAATATTTGTGTTAGTAAGGAGTGATGTCTACATTAGTAGGTAGAAAAAAGGGTGAAATTCAGTTTTTTAAGATTCATTTTATTGTACCCCCTACTTTTTACCTGGTGTTTCCAATGACAATTCACTATGGTGGCCTATCCTGGATAAACTCCACCTCATGAAACTGGGCCCTCAGAAAAAAATTACTTGTTTTCTGAAAACTGACAATGTTTTCACATAAAACACAAACGTTTTATTGTTAGTAGCAAAATATGTTTGCAAATACTTCTAATAGTTAATTTGTTTTAAAAAAACCTGAGATGAGTAACGTGTTTTATGTCTCTTGTTTCAAAAAATAACCAGAGTCACAGATGCAAAAGCTTCTTTTTTTTTTCCTCTCTCATCCTTTCACTTTTGTGCTCACTACAGTAATGACAGATACACATAGGGATGATTTGTTATTAAATTAAAATCAGCAACAAAAGGTGTGTAAAATGCATTTACTCCAAAACAATAAACAAGTACATGATTAATTGCTTGTAATATGCCTACCTTTGATGTGTGAAAATAAAGATGATGCAGCACCTGATCATCTTCTAATCAATTCAACATCCACCTGGTAGAAAAGAACATCATTTAGTGCCAATTTAGGCAGGTTTCATGACAGAATTTCCAAGACCTCTGGTGGAAAGGGACCAAAACAGAAAAAAAAATATATCCATTTATTTATTTCCCCTCTACTACAATGACTTAGACCAATTTCCACAGAAGGAAAATATCCCCCAAATGTCTATAATTCAAAAAATGCAGTAGAGCAAAATGTAGAATACATAACTACTCATTTTTAGGCACCCTGATAACAGAGAAATACAATCACCATTGGCACAGTATATGTCTTTTGTCTCGATTTGCCATAATTTCCTGTGTATTCACAGAATTATACTCACAAAACCCACAAAGAAATAAAATATAGACGAGCCTCTTAGCAGTGGCATCTAATTTCACTGACATTGTGTTTTGAATCTCTGAGCACTCTCTTGAATTGCACTGTAGCAGAGGAAGACTTATTAAATACACCAGGCATACAATTATGTGCACAATGAAAATAAAGAGGAAAAGATGTGGTAATAAGAAATACCATTCCTCCTGTGTGCAAAATTCTATTACTCTGCTTGTAAGTTCAAAAGTGTAAGAGAGTTGACCCTGCTTACTTCCTTTGAGTATCTGTAATATTTACAGGGGAAACTTGGACTACTGTTGATTTTCTTTGTTTTACTGGAGAAGCAGTTCCATTTCAGTGGTGAGTGATGATAACACAGATCATCTGAATTTTACGGTACTCATCTAAATATTTTATGGTATTCATCTAAAATGTGTTCTTGTCAAAGCAATAATTTACACTGATTTCAGCAAGGTTGCAAGTCAAAGTCTATATCCAGCAGATTTTGGAAAATACCTTTTTTTTTCCCACACAAACCTTGTAGATAAGTCTGGAATGCCAGAAACTTGAGATTCTGAGATGTGAACAACTGAATGTGGAGCAATGTAACAGTGCAATTCACAGCAAAATGAATAAACTAGGTTTTCTAGCAGTGCTAAAATATTTATACCCCATCCCCACATGCATCTATACTCTCTTTACATCTCCCACACAAATGTCACCCTTTTGTAACTGGATGTAGAGAATAATGAAGAAAGGGGAAGTTAAGTCACTAGCTTCTAATTTTGTTTTCTTCTCGTAGCTCGGGGGTATTAAGAGTTTAATAACAAAAAGATAAATGTGCAAACGTTCATATCGTAGGATTTCACCTTCAAGCCTGCACAATGTCACATGATTCAAGAATTATCTGTATTACTAGCTTTTAACAAATTCAGGAAAAAAAACATTTGTATAAAGAGATCTAATACTAAAGAACAAACTAGCTAACTACCAAAAAAAAAAAAAAAAACAAAACAAAACAAACCACAACCACATTTTGCTAAATATGAATATACTTAAGATATGAGGACAAGCAAAAGTAGCAATCCTTTCATTCCTAAGCAGAACACGAAAGCTCAGGGCAATGCAGGGAGATAACTTACATTATGACTACAGGCAACTGGTGACTCTAAAACCTGCTTAGCTCCTTGGAGATTGGTTGCATTCTTTCCCTATCAGATGACCACTCGAGTTTCACAGACTGCTCTACAGCTCTTTTTTACAATAGGGAGCATTCTGCCCAAGCCCTGGCAAGTTGTCATTGATTGTTTCAAATGTTCTGTATTCAGCTATTCACGGGATGATTCACTGGCTTTTCAAACTGTAAGCCAGCCTGGTGTGTCAAATATGCTTCTGCAGATAAAGGCATTTGTAAATGTAAAGGCATCTGTAAAAGCAAAAGGTGTTTAACTATGTATGCAGCCTTCACAAAGCACAGGCAGCAAGCGTGAGACTGCTCCTGGTGAGAAAGAAAATAATTCAGCATCACTTTTCTTCCTCCTGAATTCAGATTGCAAAATAAAGATTTAGTAGGCTCCCACATAATGAAGTTAGGAATTTTAACAATATATCAGGGCTGGCCTACCACTATTTCTCTATTTTCTGCACCACAGAAAAGTTAGCACTGTGTCTCCCAAGGAGCTATGATCCCTTTACAGTGTGAAAAGTGTATAAATACAGGGGCTGGGAGGCCTCAGTGGGCAAACCTCCTGGCAACAAAACAATAAACACTCTGGCATGTATTTATGGACACAAAATCCTGGCTTGCATTTGAATAAATTTACTCAGAAAAAAGAAAATAAGCCAAGGTTTGAGTAGAGGAAAAGAGCAGAGAGATCCTAACATTTCAATACTTAGTTACTCCCTAAAATCTCTCTTAAATCATGATTCCATTATCTTCTCACTTCTTTCTTATATTTACAGATCTCTTACCCACAACTCTGCTCCTTTCAGAAAGGGAGAAGGAGAAGCACAAAATTGTGAAGATGACAAAAGAGCTCTGAGGTTATGGGGACCAACAATTAACCCAGAACCACCATGTTCACCAGTAAACCAAGTGCCAAATCCACACACTTTTTGAACACTTCCAGGAATGGTAATTCCACCTCTTCCACAGGCAGCTTGTTCCAATGCCTGACCACCCTTTCACAAAGGGAAATTTTCCCTATCCAGTCTAAGCCTTCCCTGGTGGAACTTGAGGTTGGTTCCTCTCATCCTGTCTCTTGTAACACAGAAGACTGATCCCCACCTCACTATAATTACAGAATTATTTAGGTTTGAAAAGATTTCTAAGACCATCAAGTCCAACCATTAACCCAGCACTGCCAAGACCACCACTAAACCATGTTCCTCACTTCCACTGTGTTTTAAACACATCCAGAGTTGGTGACTTCACCACTGCCCTGGGCAGCCTCTTCCAACACTTCACAATCCTTTTTGGTGAAGAATGTTTTTTCTAATATCCAATCTAAACCTCTCCTAGGCACAACTTGAGGCCCTTTCCTCTCATCCTGTTATTGCTGATTACCTGGGAGAAGAGACCAACCCCCATATTCCTAAATCCTCCTTTCAGAGAATTGTAGAGAGTGATAAGGTCTCCACTAAACCTCCTTCTCTCCAGGCTAAACCCTCCCAGCTCCCTCAGCCTAATAAAACTCATGCCCGAGACCCTTTGCCAGCTCTGCTTCCTTCTCTGGACTCGGTCCAGCACCTCAATGTCTTTCCTGTAGTGAGGGGCCCAAAAACTAACACTGATGTTTTCACTGAGCCCAAAAACTGACGCTAATGTTTTCAGCACAGTTTGAAGTGAGGGCTCTCCAGTGATGGTCACAAACTCAAGCTGGCTGGGCCTGATCCCCTGATTGTCCTGCACACTCAAGATGTGATGAGTGAGGCACTAGAGATGATCTGCTCCGTGACTTTCCCTGGCACCAAGGCAAAGCTAAGAGACCTGTAGCTCTCCAGATTCCCCATACAGCATTCTTTTGGATATGTGTTACTTTTGCTGACCTCCACTCAACTGGGACCCCTCCATTTGAGCAGGGCTGCTGGTAAATGACTGAAATTTGCTTGGTGACCTGTTCTGGCAGTTTCCTTGGCAGTCTTGGGTGGATCCCATCTTGCACCATAGACTCATGTGTGTTTCAGTGGTGTAGCAGACCTCAGCAAAAAAGAATGACATTTTTCCCCCCACAACTAGTTCAACTGAAAAAAAATTAGTTCTTCTTTCTTTAGGACTAATGAAGACAAATTGACTGTGCACTGTGGGAGGTCTCCTAGTGAAGAAGAAGCACGAATATGCCTAAAGCAACTCTAAGTTTAAATAAAACACGGTGTTAACATGTTAACTCTTCTCCTCACTGACTTGTGAAGCTGTGTGTTGTACTGTAACTCAGAACGCTCCACAGCGATCTTTCACAGTTTTGAGTCTCCCCAAATCTTGTAAGTTATGTGTGAAATAGCAGATCATATGGAGTTGAGAAAAATGAGTGCAACAGGGGAGGGACCAATAGGTATACACAATGCATATTTTAAGTTTGGTGGTATCTCTTATTAAAAAAAAAAAACAAATATATATATATATATATATATATATATATATATATATATACACCCAAAATAGAATATTCACAAAGTAGAAGAACAAGTTGTAGAATTGTTTCAGGCTCCAAGAAAAGACAGAAAACCCTTTAAAATAGGAAATCATTAAACTGAAAGATCAAGAAATAGCACAGACCCAAAACACTGCAGAGAGGGAATTCAAGGCAAGTAATAGTCAATGTGTACAAATGATGTGGCACAATAGATTCTGCCTACAGTGAAAAACTTTGTTATACCCAGGCCTACTTTCCAACTTCCCTAGAAAAATCAATGCCCTTCTGCAGCATGGGAATGGATTGTATGGAGATGGCAAGTGCTTGCTGAGCCAAATGGGGAATGCCAATGAGACTCCAGCTTGTTTTGACACAGCACCCAGTTACACCACTGAAGAAACAGGCACAGAATTTGTCACCATAAAAAAAAAAAAAAAAACAAACTTTGGGGGATGAAAAAATGCACGTTACAGTCCTGTGTGCAGTGCTGGCAGATGGCATGAAATTGCCACCATATGTGATTGTGAAGCGTAAAACAATGCCTAAGGAACAGCTGCCTACTGGAGTAATTGCTAGGTGTCAAAACAAGGATGGATGTCTAAAGACTTAATGAAGGATTGGCTGAACGTTGTTTGCAATGGGTGACCAGGTGTGCTATTAACAGAAAGGAGAAATGCTTGTCCTAGACACATTCAAAGGGAACCTACCACTAGCAAAGAGTAATATCAGAGAAGTTACTTCTGTTCTCTGGTCCTAATGGGAGAAGAACGTTCACAGCTGCAGATGGCTCCATGTATTACCAAACAAACCCTTTGAAGACCATTTGAAATCTATTCAAAATGGTTCTAGAGATGTAATCTTGTTATAACTCCTAGAGAAAATAACGTGGTTGAGCACAACAACGGAGTTAGACAGAATGATACCAGATAAACCCAGAAGCTGCACTTGAAAGTTTTAAGAAACTCCATATTTCATTTTCTGTGTTGGAATCAAATGCAATTTGCTTGAGTTCAAAGAATTTGAGAGCAGGGAAAACTCTGAAAATGGACAAGAAATTGTACATGGGCAGGAGAGAGAATTGAGGGAAATGAAGAGGGATGGGACATGTAATAAGTATTTTTTTTTGTGTATAACCTTCTATTTTGGATGCAAGGAGATGTTGTCTTCTATTCAAACCTGTCATCTTTCCTGGTTGATATACTAGGTGACTCTGATGTTCAGTCTCAGCATCCCAACTACAAATACACAAGAGGGGGGTCAGAGCTGCCTTGCAGAGCCTCTGTGTACCATGAGCTAGGACCTGCCACATGTCTGGGGAAGGACAAGAGTGCACCTTCTCCACTGGCTCTAATTCCATCTGAACTAGTGAAATTCAGTTGGAAACAATTGTATTATCAGAGTTCCTCTGCCTTCCAGACAATAGCACAAGCCTACCTCCCACACAACAGCTCACATTTTCACAACATGGCCTCACTTATTCCCAAAAACCCAAATCCACACAACCGAGAAACAACAACAAACCCCAAAACAAAACAAAAACAAACCCTGGCCCCAAAAACTCACTCATATCTGCAACCAACCAAACAACCATTTCCAGCCATATAAAGTGGCTCTCCGCACAGGGGAAAAAAAATCAGTCAGAAAATATTTTTATGAATTTGTCATGTAACATCCTGGATTTTGGCCTATCATTTCTATCATTTACATCCCTTTTTTTTTTTTCCTTTTTCTCCCTGAACACAGGATTGCACTAGTGACTAGGTGACTTTGAAATGTCTTGGGTTTTAAATCAACAATGCACATAACAGTATAATTTGTGCTACTTCTGTATAAACATATCTATACAGGTATTTATAAACTCACAGGAGTCCTTACAAAACTTCAAAGCTTACCCACACCATTGAGTTGCTTTTTACTCTTGCAACATTCAGAGGCATGTCAATTTAAACATTCTGTTGTAATAGTAGGCATTTCTGCTTGAAAAATCTTCAGCATGAAGAAGTGCCTAACAAGAATATAATGGAGGCTGTATAAAGAGATCAACTGCTCCCTGCCATGCTTAATGTAGTCTACATTGTGTTAATGATAGTTTCTCCCAGAAGCATCTAAAATTTCTGAATTTAAACACAATTGCATTGGAAATTTTAAGACCTGAGGAGATTGACATAGTTCTTGCTCAGCTCTGTCGGAGTGGCACTGGGAGCTGGTTCCTCCTCCCTGCTTACAGAGCACCCTTTTAAAAGAGTGTTCTGGAGCTGGAACAGCTTTAAATAGATTAACTGGATATTTGCATCTTTACTACTTCCCAGTAGCTATACTAATTTAGGACTAAATCTTTCTTGGATTGATTTACTTCATCCTCAGCTGCATCCTTTGTCAGCACTGACACTTGTCTCAGTAATTAAAGGAGCAGCATCAGCGCCCAGACGACCATTTGAGTAGAGTGACACAGAGACACCATTGTGTCACCTTTGTTCACACATGATTTTGGTGTGATCCTTACCTTGTGACATCACATCCCAAACGCAGTCTGCATTGTTTTAAAATTAGTTCTTAGATCCAAAATTTAGAAATGAAATGAAGTGGAATGATGGTTTAACCTCATGGCAAATAAGTTCAGCATTTGCACATGTTGAAAAATATGGAGTTGCTATATTAAAGTTAATTTAAATCTCTCTTCAATATGGCTCATATTCATCACTTTCTAAGACAAATCTATGGGAAAGAAGTGTACCTTGGCTTCTCAAATATTGCAAATGAAAGATGTTTAATTTTATAGCTCCCACAGAAGCTTTAACTCTATTCCCCTATGCACATACTTTTCAACAAGACCTTTTGGTACATGATCACATGCAGCACTTATGGGGGAAACAGGCTGCTGCTATTGCACATTGTTAGATTTATTGGGAGTGGGCTGGGAATAGTTGTTGCTTAGGTGGTGGTAAGTACCAGTTTCTTAAACAGGTAAAGCAATACCCCACTTCTGGCTTCCTGAGAAATGATCTCCCCTTTAGGATCAATTTTCTATTAAAATAAATAATTCCACTGAAATCAAATTTCAGGCAAGATAAACAGGGTCTTGGCTTGCCTTCTCTATCTGTGGAATATATGGAGGATATTAAAACTATCTCTTCCAAACAAAAGATGTTTCAGCATACTGGCAAGACAAAAAGCAGTGCAGTCCAATGTCTGAAGGTTACTTCTGCAAATATGATTAGCCCTAGACCTAACTGTAGCTTTGTTAGTCCAAAAGAGATAATTTATTAATGATAAAGAGTTTAATATTTCTCTGGCAGAATTGACAGGACAAATACTTAATAGAAAAGTTCCTTAAGTGAAATGTGAGATCACCATGAGATAGAGTGTGATGCCTGTGTCTGACAAAAAAATGATCTGAGTAACTACTGACAGTGGGATATTAATATTTCTAATTTATTTCTTCACACTTCTCTGTGCAGTAGTGTTGTAGAGCCAAAGCTCCACTTTCCTTGTGTTAAAATTACTTAGAGGTGAGAAAAACTTCCATCCCTCCAAAACTATATTCACCATTAGACCTCCACTTCCCTTACAGTGGTCTGTGCAAAAGGGAATGTGGCTCTCAGTCTTGTTTCCAATCTATGTAAAATCTATTGCAAATGAGTCTCAGTGGGCCAGTTAAATACCCAAAAAGTGAATTAGCATGGAGACAAAGGATGTCTCTGAACATGAGTTTAGTAACAGATTTTTTTCAGAATAAATAAGCATATGGTAGATCAGAATAACAGAGGCTTCAGTGTTGTATCAGAGCAGACACGTGCAACTCAAGGAGATTCCTGACAGACTTAGCAGTGAATGAAGACTTATCCTCAGAGAAAATAATATAGTCAAGATCTCAGTGTTCTTTCACAAAGAAAACATTTATGCCAATTATAAACATGAATCGGAAGATACATGTCTTTGTTGTTTCAAAACTAAACATCAAAACATTTCATCTGAGAATGGTGAAACAAAATGCTCCAATTCCTAAAGAAAAATAAAAAAATCAGTTTTTAAGACTGAACATTTGAACAGAATCAGGACAATTATTTTCCTTAACCTTTTTTTTTTTTTTCGTTAGCAAACGTTTGCCTGCAAATGCTGCTTAATTTTAGCCATAAGTACTACAGACACTGCTGATCACTCCAGCTTGGTTGGTGAGGAAGTATCAAAACAGGAGCTGTAGCTATGGGGTTTTGTTCAGTTTATTCCAAAGCACAGGAACAAAGCCACAAAGCCAGGGTAAAACTATTCACATGGTGGTTCCTGTTCTGCCACTATGGGAGCCTAGACCTGCAGGCTTCACAATTGCTCCCAAAATCCAGGTGGTCTGCAGGATCAAGCCCCAGGTGTTGGGAAATAGAAAGTGTGTCCACATGGAGATGAAGCCTCTGTTGGAAGTCACAGTGTTGTAGCCCAGATTTACAGGTAATAATAGGAATGTGTGGATTGAAAGCAGGGAAAATAAATGCTTTGTGATCCCAACTTTGACTGTGCAGCAGGAGAGAGGGAAAGGTGGAAGGTAAATTGCAAAAGTTGGTATTCGTGCAGACTCTGTAACAGTACTGGGGAAGCAGCAGATCCCAACTGAGGCAAGTGGCTGTAGCCTGTGGGGATGAACTGTGGAGCAGTCCAAGCTTTCAGGAGCCAGGTATTGTTCTTGAGGAAGGGAAAGGAAGGGATTGAAGCAAGCTGCCTCCTCTGTGTGACAGGCCTGACACAGACCTGAAGGCTGCTATCAAGAACCCATGCCATCTAAATTTGGAAAGTGTTGTTCAAACAGGAGCTAGAACTTACTACCTTGAGTTTTTGCAGAGCTCTAAACTCTGGGAATCAGTTCTGTATTTACCAATATAGAGCTTGGATTTTATGACCTTGAGATCGAGCTGTAAGGCTCCCAGAAATATCACAAGTAAATAAATATATTGCTTCTCAGTATTGCAGATGTTTTTCTGTCAATTGTCACTGAGCTGTTGTTTCAGAAAACACACTGAAGTGTCAGTGTTGTCTGCAAACCTTGGTGAAAACATCAGTCATTCTAATTAAAGGGAATACAGAAATTGTTTTTCCTTATAAACTGTTGACCATCAAAGAATGTATTGGAACAGACCATGGCCTGTTTTTGGGATGATGCTGTTAAAAAACTGAAAAATGGCAAATACTGACATCTTATGCTTTTGACAGACGTTGTTGTTCCAAATTCAGCCACACATTAAATATTTATCCATAAAGCTAAAGAGGAAACAAGAATTTTAGGACAGTATTAACAAGACAACAGGGAGTAAGAGCCCAGTTAAAGGGAACTACTCTTAAAGAGGAGATCCTGCTGAGAATTTGTTTCAGAGGACATGCTGCCAAAACAACCACAGTAAAAAGAGATAATATTTGCAATACAGTTTAATACTCACCACTCTATGCTTTGTTAGCAATTTCTATCTCCAGATTTTTAATACCTGGTGACAGTGGCACTTGGGTTTTGTCTCTTCCTTACTTACACTTCTGAAGTGAATCAATGCTTTGTCCTTTCCTCCATCTGCTGAGCATATGTTATCTAACAAAAGCCTAGTGAATACCTGGGAATGACAGCACTGAAATGATTTTTATAAGGAAAAGAAAACCTCCAGTTCTAGCATCAAGACAATATAATAATAACAATGACCTTCAATGGCTAATGGCCCAAGCTAAAGGATCAGGGATTTAGGGAAAGCGTGGATATAAAATCATCTCATTTGTCTGAAGTTTGAAAGTATCAAAATAAAAGGCAATGCCTTTCCTGTCAGAGCAAATCTAAATCCAACTCAGGAAGCTAAATGCCTTTCACATACCCAAATCAATGGAACATATGAATGAGATAATTAGGTGCTGTTAGCTTTTCTTGATCCACTTGTCTGAAGGATGATTTCTCTAAAATGCTTATATCAGCCTTACATCACCTTCTCTTCTTCACGTTTTTTCCCAGAATAGGCAAATCATATGATGTAGAACACATAATAAAACACCCAAATAAAAAGCATGAGAGAAGTGAGAGACCTTGTTTTCCAGAAGCACGCAAGCAAATTAGTGACAGATTCAACACTGGCAACAGAAGTCATTGCTTACAGCCACCCATAAATCATTGCTCATCTATGTTGCTTTTTTTCAGAGTGAAGAGGGGAGATAAATAGATCAAAAAACAAAATAATATTTTAAGAGTTCCTAACCTCTTAGTTTAGATTTCAGCCTTAGTTATCAGTAAGACTTCTGGATCAAAAAGTCAAATAGTTTAGATATTAATTTCAAACAATTTTGCCTGCTTATCCAGAATTACAAGGAATAATATATAGGTATCTTTACATATCAGTTATTTTTGTAGCAAATCATTTTTATGTTCATTCTGTTTAAAGAAATCAGGTTCCAGAATGAATTACAGTCCTCTATCAGAAAGCAAAACAGCAATGTAATACTTAATGATGCTCAATAATTTCTTCAGTATCCTTTGTTCTTGAGTCATACAGAATCTTGTGCTAAAATCTCTCAGACTCCACCAAAATTTTTCTGATTAAATTTGTTTATCTTTTCTTTTGCTAGAAATTTTCAGGTAGACAGAAGTATTCACACTACTTTTTAAGCTAAAAGCAGAGAGCAAAAGATACAAACAACTTATTCGGTATCTGTTATTTGAATTATTTGAAGCTCCATTGCCTTTTGCTCCTCAAACCTTGATTTTATACACAAGAAGGTTCCCTTGGGCTTCACTTTAACATTAAAGTCATCTAAAGGGTCACCTTTCAGAGAAGATAAAGAAGCAGGCCTACTTTTGCAATTTACCTCCACCACTCCCCAGTAAAGGGGGAGACAGACTTTGAATGTCATAATCACTTTTTCTGGGATGGCCATGCTTTTTAATTATGTCCCCTAGCTTCTACTTATATTGGAGTTAATCCTACTGGATCATACTGTGTTATTTTCATTGATTACAATGGGCCTTGGTTACAGCTGACTGAGAAAAAATAAATACTGGAGTTTGTCCAGCATGCTGAATTGCCATGTTTTACAACATTCCATGCAGAAAAAAGTATCCCCAAATACAAAATCATCACTTTTGTAACCCAACAGGACAGAAAAGCAGGGGAACCAAAGAAAGAGACTAAAAGCAAGAACAAGAGGGGAACAGCAACAGTGTGAGAGAGAAAATAAACAAAGTGACAGAAGAATTTAAACTCTGCAGTGTTTCAGAGTGAAGGAAGGTGAATTTGTCTCATTTTTTCATACAGTCCCCATCTGATGAGCTTGGTGGGAAAGGGAGGCCATTTCTTACTCAACTTAGTGAGGAAAGATATAAGGCAAAAAACAGGCTATAAATACACCTCTTTAGGAACTTAAAAAGTCAGTGAAGATGATCTTGACAACATCTTAAATTATTAAAACCAGGCAAATATTCTATATGTGTGTGTACGTATTGGTAAGGGTTAGTCTAAATTTAAACTAGAGATTTTTTTTTCCATGAAATATCTTTTAAAATACTAAACTGTTTCAGCAAGAGCAATATTTAGAAAATGTTAACATTATCAAGAGATGCAAAATAAAAATTAAAATTAGGCTGACCTTCCTACTTCAGAATTTACACTATTTTGGAGCTGTATTTCAAGGCTTTGCATGTCTATGAGAATCTCAAATACAGCAATGGTTGCATAGTCTCCTTCTCCTGGGCATCAGAAATGTTGCAGCAAGGTTAGGAAACTATAACAAATATTCAGTGAAGTTACCTTGTATGTACAAAACAATGAATAGCCTGTATCTCAAAATGCTGATGGAACTTAGAATGATCACAGCTTTCACTTTCTATAAATCTGATGGAGCTGAGCCTGTTCCCATCTTACTGATAATAGTCCAATGGGGATTTTGCCACAGGGATGAGGAAAAAATATGCATTTTTTAAAATAAAAACATGCATAATAATACATTATAGTGAAATACTCTACCTCTGTGTTGTGATTTAAACCCAACCAGTAACTTAACCCCCTAGAGACACTTATTGGTGGGTGTCTACTAGAAGCAGAGAAAGCCTTGGCTCTGCATAAGCCCTATTCAGCAATAACAGAAAACATCTCTGTATCATCAACCCTATTTCCAGCACAAATCCAAAGCACAACCACTCCCTTACCAGCCACTGTAAAAAAATGAACTCTACTCCAGAGAAATCCAGCACACCACACTAAGAACAGTGTGGCATCTATGAAGAGGTACAAAAAGCCATGGGATATCCCAGCAATGAGATAAACTGGCCGTGGACTGGATCCACTGGGGAATTTCCAGTGCTTGACAAGAGAAAAGAAAGAAAATGCAATTTCCACTGCAGTGCAAGGGGTGACTTGACTTGTCACCCTGATTGCTGATTTGTGTGGCTAATGGCCATCTCTCTCCAACATCAGGGCTGAAAGAACACTGCAAGCTTATTAATTAGATGGAGCATAGAGTGCTGGTTCATTTGCTGCAGAAGCAGCTCATTTTGAAGGTTATCACCTTGATTTCTAAGGCTTTGACCTATGGCCAGTATTTGCCTTTACTGCTCACAAAGAGTGCTTATATTACACCCTGGAAAAGAATTCCTTTGAAGCATGGCTATCCAGTCCTACATGCTCTACAGAAATGCAGAGCCTAGAAATAATCCCTCAGTACACAAACTTGACAGCAATCTGCTGAATATTACGTCAGATCTGTCTATACAAACTGTTATCAGGTTATGGGCACACATATTCTTAACTCTTCTTCCTTGTCGTGTAAAGCTATCTTTTTTCGGTGATGTAAGGAAATGCTGACATTCTTTTTCAAAAATTCATTTCCCATAACACAACACTATGAGGTAATCTAGTCAAAGACAAACTGCTCTGCCTAGATATATACCACACACACACAAAAAAACCCCACAACCCTGTTCTGAGTTCAGTGTCTAGATTAATCTGGCTGTTCTGGGCCAAGACAAGTAGGATTTCAAACACCCTCCTTAGTTCATCATTGCTTCTTGACAAGTGTGAGCTATCAGTATGATGGCTATTGTGGCTCAGCCACAGGCATCTAATTTCCCTTATTCACAGATCTGCATATGAGCTGCCTGGTCTGGCTCGGTAAATTTGTAGTTCTGGGTCCTTGCATCGCTGTGCTTAGTCTAACGATGACCAAGTTTCTTGTTAGTCTGGATGTAAATAATTTCTTTCCCAACACATAAATTGGAATACATTTAGAAGCCATCCACCCTGAATAATGATTTAGTTAAGCAGAAAAGAAAATATCACCTATGTAACTGAGTCGGTGAGGTGAATTAAGATCCCTCTACAAGAGCAGAGAATAATGAAACTGTATCCAAAATGAAAGAAAATGAAATTTTCTGTCTATACACAATAGTACCAATGCATATTAGAAATCCACATAATAATTCATGAAATGTTTCTTTACAACAATAAGCAGATTTCCCTAAGGGATACTGCCTGTGTGACATTTAAAGCACACAAGTCTGAAGTGCTGGACCCTGAACCAATCCACCCTGAGCCACACCCTACTCCCAGGTGCCTAACAATGAGTGCCCCAGAGGGAGAATATGGGAGAAGGTAAGAGGAAAAAGGCAGTAATGTGGACATATGGACAAGCACATAGCAGTATTTCTTCAGAGTTCTTCTTCAGCCTTCAACTTCAAATCTGATACTTAAACTCCAGTTGGTCAAATCACAGTACAAACCAAATTAACAAAAGCTACAGTTAGAAATAGTTGTAGCAGACACAGACCTGTAGAAAGTCTGTAGAAACATTTGGAGAGGTCCCCCAAGAGTCAGTTTTCTATATATTTATATATATATATATATATATATATAATATATATACTTTTATATATAATTTCCTGATAACACCAACTTGACATTAATCTGTGCTCAGGTAGGATGTTAGGAATATTGGGAACATCCCAAAACAGTGGATGTAACGATAACGTTTTATAAACACAGAGTGCATTCACTCTTTTTGAGTGTTAAATACTACTTTAGTCAGCCCACCTCTGAAAGGATACAACAAAAGGAAAGATACAAATAATTTAACAGGTATAAATATTAAAATATTATATGTGCTTAATGACCTCTTAATAATGACAGTAAATATAAATAGACTTTAGCCCTCTGAGGAGACAGCAAATGGAAATAAGACAGAGTTAAAACAGAGAAAAACCTGCATCTCCAAGCGTGATCACTGTGCTTCTACAGTTTCTTAAATTTGTGTATAACTTATCTTCATTCCTAAGCATCCAGTACTGGTCACAGTCAGGCAGAAGGCATAATGTCAGGTGATCTTTATGTATAAATGGCATGGTTTTACATTAAAATAAATACATTGAGATCAATCTCTGGTCTTCTTCAAAGTAATTTATAAGGGAGGTAGAAATTTCAGAGCAGGTTGTAAACTTAATTGGGCAACACTGATATGGCTGTGGAGTTTTCTCCAAATATATTTGTTTCCTGCATGTGACAACTTTGTGGGGAAAAAAAAAAAAACAGAAACGTAAGCTGAGTTTTCCTGCTGAACTCCAGCCTTCCCTAGCTCATCTTGCAAAAATCTGTAACACTATTCAATCTGTCCAAAGCCCAGGATTGCAGAGACCTTCGACCGATGAAGTAAAGGACTGCTGGAGAAAAATTATTTCGATCCTTTTTTAGGAAAAAAGATGAAATACAGAAAAAAAGTACTCAGTAACATCTTGTGCTTCACAGGCCTTGTAGAAATGTGATCTCCTGAATGACCTGTATTGCTGGGGATTCAATCAAAAGAGGTTTAGTGGTTGGGCATGAGAGCAATGGAGTCATGGCGGAAGGCAGTTGGGTAGGTGGTATTTGGCAGCTCATTACAAGGAAGGTGATGGTCCAGAACATGTTCCCTGCTTAAACAGCAAAAGTAAAGGTATTAAACTGGAACACCTTCCCTATGAAGGTAGGCTGAGAGCTGGGTTGTTTAACCTCAAGAAGTCTCCAGGGAGATTTTACTGCAGCTTTTCTGTATACAAAGGAATTTCTTAGAAAGACAGAAGTAGATTTTCTACCAGTGTCTGTAGTGACAGAACAAAGAGCAACAATTTTAAACCCAAAGAGGGCAGGTGTAGGTAAGGCATAAAAATGAATTATTTTATGATAAGAGTGTCAAGACACTGAAACAGGTTACACAGAGAAGCTGATGTTCCATCATAGGATGTGCTCAAGATTAGGTTGGATGAGGCTTTGAGCAACCCAGTTTAGTTGCCCCTGCCTGTGGGAGAAGCTTAAAATAGATGATCTTTAAAGATCCCTTCTGACTCAAACCATTCCATTGTTCCATGATTCTAAAGGAATGTCAGCACACACAAATATACAGTGATTCACAATTGCCTGACAACCTGTACAAAATTGTCACTGAAATAAAAGAAAAACCCCAAACCAACCAACCCTGAAAGACAAATTGTTGTTTTCACTAGTAATTGCAAACCAGGAGACCTCGTTTCCTAAGCAGAGTTGGTGCATGGGCAAGCCTAATTTCCTTGCTTGAAAACAGCTACTCAGCAAAATACCAGCTTTGTAGAGGTTTGTGTATCAGGATGGGAACATTGAAGGTCTTAATTTAAACATTGTTTCTCTTTTGATTACAGAATAAAAACGGTGAAATGAATAGTGTGTGTTTTATCCCATCTGATGACAAACAAGGGGGGGAAATAACATCTTAGTTTTCAACATTATACAGTGTGCGGAGGTACAAAGGAAATTGAACAGATGCCTTCCTTCTACTGTAGGCTCTTTTTCAAACAGCTATTTCTATAATTGGGTAAGAAGAACATGAGAATCTAGCTTTCTGAATTAAAAATTAAAAAAAACCAACAGGTTTACTTGAGAGATTAGTCACTGGGTACTTCCTATTTGTGACACCAGCTTCAAGATGCTGCATTACAAACAAGTATCATGCAGCAGTTACCTTGAATCCCTCAGAATTTTCAATGAAATCTGACAAAATCCCACAGTAAAAGCATTTTATCCAAACAAAGAGAATGGGGTTGTCAAAGGATATTGTTATGACACTTCAGAGACAGAAGGGTACATGAATCCTCTCAGTATTAATTTTAGCAGCATACATAACCAGGTATATAATGCTGATCACCATCATGGACTCAGAAACAAAGATAGATGTAAGAGACTAACATTAGATGTGCAAGATTGCCATTCAGACTTCAGACATTTCAAACTACGAAACCAAGATTTCATTGCCTTAATTTAGCCAAATGTCCAATGCTTAGGAAAGAAAATGCAATTTAAGTCCACCTGGTTTTAGGCTCTAACAAACAAATTTCAGCCCCTCTCCTCCTGTACAGTCAGTGGAGAAAACTTCAGAAGTTAATTTAGTACATGAGTGGTTGAATATGGCTGTTTCTCTCTCCATTCACTGTAGAAGTGACAGTGGAGAGGTACAAATGATCAGGGGAGCTCACTGAGCTCAATCTCTCATGGCTGAGGACAGCAACGCAATATCTGTTTTAAAGGCTTCACGAAGCACCTGCACCACCATCCCCAATTCAGTGTGAGTAACTCATGATTAGCATGATTATGAGCAACTTAATGGCTTATGATACCTTGACACACACTTTAAAATGTTCATATTAGGTCACAAGTTCACAACTATAATTTGTCATAAAAGGGCAGCAAAAGTCAACTGCACTGTCAAAGAACACACTCCTTTCACTAATTGGGAATTTTTTGCATAAAATCTCTAGAAGACCCTGAGCACCCATGCTACTGAGGAGCACAGGCTTTCCTTGCCCCCATCCCCACCAACCTGATGCAACAGATGTACCCCAACTCCTGAATTAGGCGGTTCTGCTCAGGTAATATGAGTTTGACCACTGTTCCAGATGTGTCATAGCATTTACAAACAGGCCATGAATAAAAATAAAAATAAAAAAAATTAAAAAAAAAAAAAAAAGCTATTGCAGTACAGTAAAATACTTGCTTTGGAACAAAGCAGCATCCAGGATACAGCTTCCAAAAATTTCTAATAGTCGTCCAGAAAATTGCCCTGTTGAAATCTACTCCCTCTGTGCCAGTTCAACAGCAGGAGGACCTGGATACCTAACAGAAATATTTCTGGCATGGAAAGCCCAGCACCATCTGACAGAAAGGACATACACACACATAACACCAACACACAGGCTTTGCCAAGGGACAAACAGGGCCTAATCAGAGCACGCCACTCTCCAATAACTCTTGGCTGCAGAGTGTCCCCCTTGCTTCCACCACAGTTTAGCACAATTTAGAGATGTGATTGAGCTGTTATGACTTACCCAGGTTTCTTCATCCAGGGCTTACCACAGTAAAGCAAACAAACAAAGAAACAAAAAATCCCCACAAAAAACAAAAGTAGCTGTCCTGAAGTCAATCTTCCCAAATGTAACTCTTTCTGGAAAAGAGACAGTGCAGGGGTGATGCAAAAATCATTGAGCTGAAACACAGCCAGGGGAAGGTAAAAGGATTTTGCCCCTGAGAATTTTTTTCGCCTTCCAAAGACACAAAATAAGAATAGATTGGTTATATTGGAAAGGTAAAAAAGAAAAAAAAAATTGCACAAATAATGAGTTGCATCACAAACTTGAATTTAGCTGAGTCACCTTTAACAAAAAACTACTATGATAAAAAAAAAAAAAGATGTTTTCACTCACACATCCCAGAGTACAGGAATTTACTTATTTCCCAAGTTACACATGAAAACTCCCACACCTCAGTGATAATGTTCCCATAAATTCAAATAGGTTATTACCCTCAGCTGATCCATCAGAACAGGCATTTCAAACCATATCAGACAAGTGTAAAAATTCACAGAGATTAATGAATTTAAGATTCAAAACAAGCAATGTGCCTTTGAATAAAATATATTTGCAGGTTTTTCTATAAAGATGAGTTAATTCATTAGGCGTATGTATGAGCTGATACAGTTGCTGAAAAAATTATTTCCATTTCTAACTAGCAGAACCTTTCCTTTTAATCAGTTCTTCCCCACTAATACTGAATCAAGATTGGAAAGAAAACTGCTCCTTAACAAGGGTGTGATACCTAATGTCACAGCATACTAGTCCACAAATGTGCCTTGTTCTGGTTAGGCTTGTGGGATGCATAATTCAAATTATTTTCTAATTTTATAGAAGCAGGTGGTTACTGTTAGATTAACACAATATTCTCTTTCTCTGAAACTTGCTACTTGGCCATAAATATACAGGAGCTAACAGTAGGCATTTCCATACTCAAACTTCATCCCAACTTTTTGAGTTTGACACAATGCTTTATCCTAATGGGCTTTTATCCCCTGAATAGGTTTTAATTAAATAATAAATAACCATCAGTAGGACATGGATAATTACTGTAAGCACATTAGAAATGAAAACCTCCTGCTATAACTGTCTCCAAGTCAACGAAAAGATTTGTCACTGAAGTGCAACTTCTTGGAGATTTCAATTGTTGACACATACTTTTTTATCACTGGCAATATAACTGCTACTAATGGAATCTCTGTGTGTAAGAAATTTAAGCCACAAAGACAATTTAGAGACTTTGGGGTACATGAAAATTTACCCTTCTTTTTTAATATAAAGTCTTCTGGGCTTTCTGAGAGAATGACTCTACTTCAAATCCATTTACCATTGCTAAAGGTAAACCTATCCACTATTCTTTTTACATATAGCAGATGCATAGGAGCAAATCTCCTCCACCTCCAGCTTCCCCAGAGTCAGAATACTGCATCCATTTTGCAATTTGTGGATCATTGTAACTTTACTCAACAATACCAAAATTGCTTTGGAGTCCTGTTTGGGGCTTTTTTGTCCTCACAGTTCAACACAATGGTATTTGGTACCACTACAGTTGCTTATGGAGTCTCTCCTCTTTCAATAAAAAGATGACCCACAATCTGATCCATCTCTTAGAGCTTTTACTCAGAACTGCCTAAAATCTGAAAACCTATTTCTTCCCTCCTGCCCTTCCTTTACCTGGTCAGGGAGCACACAGTTGATATTAACCAATATTTTCTTCTCTCTACAAATATCCTTGGCATTTGACCCTGCTGACCCAGCTCTCCCTGGATCCTAGCAGAAAGTGTCCTGAGGCAAGTCTTCACAATGTTGCTCATCTTTTGGAGGGCAGCACCTTGCCCTGCTGTGTGAGAAGGTATTTTTTTGATGCCATGGAAATGTGGGTCAGAGCTCTTCACTGCTTAGGAAATGTTTCCAACCTAGTTCATTCAATAGAGAGGGGAAAAAATATATATGAGCCACATGGGTGACAAGAAATTTCTGAAGTCTGTGTAAGTTGTTCTACTGGGAACAGATCTGGTCTTCAAAAAAGTAATGAACATGAACATCACAATCAATGTCAAAGATTTTTAAATTCAATTTTATTTAAGGGTCCCAAATCCCACTAACACTTCCCTAGTAGCAACAGGTGTGACTCTTCCCTGCCAGTGTTCTTCAAGCATTTTCAGTCTAGGTGAGTAACACAAGTATGTCCAACTCAGCCCTAAAACCTTCCTGTGTTTTCAAAGGCTTTTATTTTGAGAAATTGATTATCAGTACAGGTGTAGAATAAAGCAACTTTTGTCTGACATCAGTAGAATTTATTTCAAAGGAAAAACAGCTATGTAAGAGTTCCAGGAAACATATGATGCTTCAGGGAAAAAAAAAAAATTACATAGTCAAAGCTCCAAATTTTGTCTGAATATTAGACTGAAAGAAAAATTTTCAAGGAAATTAAAACATAGGATGGAAAATTTTCTGGACAATGTCTCATTTATTCCTCTCTGCACAATCTGTTGCCCTTCGGTGTGATATTTTCACCACAAATAGAAGTAAGTACGTCTTAGTTCACCTTCAGCTATTAAATTTGACTTTTACAGTCCCTGGAATCTCTCCATTCTGTTGAAATCACTGCACAAGTCTTATTCTAAAGTGGCTAAAATATTTAAATATTTTAAATATTTCTTTTGGTTCTCTCTTTAAATATTTCTTTTGGTTCTATTCCTTTCAACAGCCTCAGTTGGATGCAGAATAGAAATAGTGAAATTATATTTCATGTAGTGGAAATTAGGCAATGCATTAAGAACATCTCTCTGAGTAGGTGATAATGGATTCCCATCATAGCTCTCAAAATTAGTCATCAAGTCACAATCTGAGGTCAAATAAAGGCCTTTTCAAAGAAAATGAGCATGAACTGGTAATTAATACATTTAGACTGGAAATGTGAGAGTTTCTAATTATAAGAATGGCGAGAATTTCCTGAGCAATAACAATTAAGTCAAAAATTTACTTATTGCTGAGGGAAAACTTCATTATTGTAATCAGATTGGCTATAATTGCAAGAATTGATTTCCTGGATTTTGTGATCCAGAGGATCACTCTCAATGTTTATTTTTCTAAAAGATTATTTATTTATTATGATTCTGTGTATTTTCCCACAATATTCCAGCGAAGGTAATGGGAAGGCAGCTGATTCCCACTTAAAAATATAGAGAAAAAGAAATTAATAAGAAGTAATTTTAAAGCTTTTCTCAGCTGACTTTTTGAGTGCTGCAAAAAGCGTTAGATGAAAAGAGAACCTATAATTTTCCAAAACAAGAACATACTGATCAATATTTTTTTATGAAAGATTAGATTTCTAAATTCTTATGCAGCATTAATTATAGCCCCTTATTATTTATAGAATATCATTTCTAAAATCAACATGAGCTTAACGTTGAGCACCAAATGGTATTTTTGAAAAGTAGTCCAACTACACTGCCAGTAACCAGTTGCGTGTCTTTTAATTAGTTCTCATGATCAATTTTAATTAAAATGAATAATTCAAATATTATGCATTAATCTTCTCAAGAAGCGTAAAAAAAACTTAAAAGGCAATGATTTAAAACATAGTCTCCAAATCTGGGTTTATAAACCTGTAAGACCAAGGATCCACAATTTGGATTGCCCTCTTATGTGACCTTTTCCTGTGCAGGAGTTTCTTGGACAAACAAAAGTCCCAGTAGGGATGGGAAAAACTAAGCACTCAGAAATTCATCTTCATATTTGCATAGTCATAGTACAAGATACAAAAAATAAAATATTAGACAAAAAACACTTTGAAAACTCGGTTTAAGCAAATATTTTGTATTGTTGTAACCTTCAGGAGTCCTGGAGCTGCTGTGTGTTACAGAAAAAAAATCTTCAAATTAGATATCAATTAGAAAGAATTAGATGACTGTTATTTAGGAAATCCTAACGGGGGAAAAAAATCACCCAAAACCACTTTACCCTGGAAGCTGATAGAAAGCAGCTCACCTAGAACTAATACAAGCAGAGTGTGTAGTTATAGTCATAATGCATAACAATCTTGCAAATTAGAAGACTATTGTATTTATTTCCTGAAAATAAAATACAGAGAATGACAGAAGAATTTTCTTAGGGGTTTTTTTTTTCAGTGAAGATGTCATATATTGGGTTTAAAATATACTGTTATACTGTGGCTGTATTCAACAATAATTCAACCTAAACCCATTAAAAACAGTTCAACATATATTTTGCCAATAGCTTTTCTTCTATTTTCCATCACAACAATTTCTGTCACTTGGGACATTTATATGGTATACAAGAGGTGCAAGGGTAAACACAGATAAACTTAGAAAAATAAATGTATCTGATTGATCCTCAACTCCTCTAAACTGGTGAACTTGTATTGACTCAGTGAGATGACTATCTGCCCTGCTCTAGAGCAGCTGCTCACAGCAATCTTCCCCAGATTCAGAGATGAAGATGATGTGTTTCAGAGACTTAAGTAGCCACATTCCCTCTGACCCCAAATGTATTCACCTCGTGGCAATCTCCAGCCTGATGTAATAGCTACAGAAGTTTCTGCAAGCAGGAATGTACGTTATTGGCATGCTAGTTTTGCCTCTAGTTATGAAGTCAGTCCTTTTTGTGCCAGCTTTGCACAAGCTGAAAAGTGAAAAAACTTATTTTACAAAAGGAGAACAAAAGGGCTTGAAGTTTTTACCTAAACAAAATAAAGGACCAGAAGACATGCAGCTGCCATCCCTAAATATGAAGGAAGAAAATGAACAATTTCACTCTGGCCATGTTATTAGCAACACCAACATTGAAATAAATGTATGTGAACTGGCCAAGAATAAATCCAGGCTGGATACTGAAAAAAAGCTTCACACCATCAGGGAAGCAAGACTCTAAAACTCCTTTCTATTAGAAAACAGTAAAAACAAAGGAAAAAAATGATCATTCTTAAATTTTGACAAACGATTAAAATATGACATGATAGATCTGGGACTTACAGCCCAACACATGCTTAGTTTATATCTTGTATTCCTATGAAGGGAAAAAAAAAATTAATGACTCATACTTTCCCACTGGAATCCATTTTACCTGGGGCAGCAAATTACAAATAACCCTTTTAAGTGTGAGTAATACTTGGTTCATTCTACTCCAGCTGTTTACCACATGTGATGTCCTTATCTCCAAGTCAGGAAGAAAAAAATGTGTTGTTTCTTTTTATTACAAAGTTGATGAGAACATTTGTTTCCACAAACCCTTAGATCAACACAAACTCAGTCCAGATCAGCAGTGCATGTATGTGCATGCATGCACCAGTCAGTAAAAACTCAATGGAGGAAATTATTCAGCAGTCCTCTTCCAGTTCCACAGCACTGCTGGCACAGCAAACTATGGGAACTGCTTCATTTAACTTCACCTACCTCAGTTTACCTGGCTTGAGGCTGCCTAAAGCTGCCTTTGCACCAAGCTGGTAGATCATTGTGGCACATACCTTACACACCTCCACACACAGAGAATCAATTAGGTTGGAAAAAACCTCTGTGATTATCCAGTCCAACCTTTGAGTGATCACCCTGTTGACCAGACCCTGTGCCATGTCCATTCTTTCCTCGAACCCCTCCCACCCATTCCGACATTTAGCAGCCATTTCAGTGAAGCAATTCCTCCTGATGTCCAATCTGAATCGCCACCTGTACTGTTAGAGGTTATGTCATCTTGTCCTGTGGCTGCCTGCCAGGGAGAATTGGCTCTCCCTCACCTGGTTACAACCTCCTTACAGGTGGTTGTAAACTTCCAGTGGCTGGCTCTGCTGTTTCCTCACCTCCTTTCCCCTGCTTTGTGTAACTCCCTGACCCCAGTCTGCAAAAGGGGATGACAAAATTACTCTAAGTCAGTTTTTAGGAGATTAGGAATTGCAATATCCAGGCACAGTGCGAGCCAAAGTAATTTATCATTTAAAGTTTATCGACGTAAGAGTGTTACCACAGCAGCTATTTTTGTGTGCTAGGGCGACATAATATTGTTAATCAGAAAAAATGAGTCAAATGTTTAACAAATATTAATTAATTGAATAGCAAACAACGAGCATTATTTTTTGGCTTATAAATACACTTGTTTGCCCAAGAAAATGAAGATCTGCATGAGCACCAGTATTCCTTCAAATTAAAAAAAAAAAAAAGCTCAAATGCTCATTAAAAAAATTAAAAGACCTACTTATGAATAAATCTAATGAGTAATTAAATTTTGAAAATGTGTTCAGAAGTATTTGCCAATTATTTGATCGAACTACAAACTAAATGTTTCACTAAAAATAACATTAAGGTGACAAATTCAAGGACTAAAACATGACGAAACCTCCACACAGAAATTGCTCATGTAATCTGATTTCTAACCTCTTGACCATAACACAGTTTGGCAATGTGATATCATATTCTGACATCTACTTTTATCATATTTATGCAGAGAATGAGTGCTATTCAGGGAATGGTATTTTTATTCAGTTTATTTTCTTCTGCTTCTTTAATGTTTTTTGGTTTCTTTTTCTTTTTTTTTTTTTTTATATTTTTTCTCTTAAGTATGGTGTGGCCTAATTCCTTATAAACCCCATTTTGTTGAAGCTTGATCTCAACAGCATTTTATATCTCTATATAGAATATTTTATCACCTTAAAAGGCTTCTCTTACTATTTTCTAAAAATCTACAGCGTGTCTTTGAAGTGAGGAAGCTCTCTGTGAATATTTCACAGATGGGAAACTGAGTCATATATAAATATAACATTTAGGAAATCTAATTTGGGGTGTTAGCTTGATGACAAGATATATTTTTTACATATCGGAGATGCTCCCATATTTGAACAAAATCCTAAGCTGTCAGCATTCCTAACATTTAGGATTCAGGATGGGTTTCTTTCCACTTAAGTACATCTGAGCTAGAGAGGACTACAGAGAAAGAAAACAGGTCAGATATCTCACCCAAAGATAAAGAGTCAAGATCAGCATAATTCCTGCCTGAAATGCACCAAGTTCTTTCCATCAGCAAAAAAAAGGAGTCAAAATATCAAAACTCACATAGAAACATCTAAAATTAGGTGGATAGACCCAGACTAGAATTCTTATGTTTTTGACCCTTGACATTAAGCTTTTGAACACTTTTATCTAATAATGAAGCATGTTTGATAGAGTGGGTTGTTCTCATAAATCTTTGAGCTCAGGTAACATCAGTGGCACTAGATTTAAAAATATATGTTAATGTTCCTCATCATTCAGAAACTGAAATTTCTTTGTTCACTGGGAAATGGAAGAAAAGTTAAGCATGTCTCCAAAAACATAAATTTGTCCAGTGAGATGTCAAGCCCTGTTTTCTTCATGCTGCAATTGGTGGGACAGTAAGTTCAGAGAGAAAGCTTGGTCTTACATCTCCTGAAAGCTCTGAAATGTCTTGTTCTCTTTTTTATTCTTTTTCTTCTCCTTATCAAAGACAAAATCATACAAACCTTGGCTGCTGAACCTTTCAGAAGACAGACAGAACACACTCATCCCCCCCGAGACAGTGATTCATCTCTAGTGAAAACCTTGTGGGGATGGTGAGGAAGTAAAGGAAAATAAAAGCCTTTTCTGGTTATAAAATAGAAAAGCAATGTTCCATAAAAATCTCCTGTAACATCCACCTGCCACTGGGAATTTCACAAGCCAAGTAGATGATTGTTGCATTGGCTGCAAGTGAAGCACAGACCTCCCATATGGCAGTGCTAATTCAGCCACCAAATGACCAGTGGTGCAGGGAAAAGTCCTCTACCCCTCAGAAGCACTACCAGAGAAGACTTGTCTTTTCACCCAAGGTGCTCTGCTTGCAGGATTGGATGCCCTCTGATTTATATCTTGAGTTTGTGTTCCGAATGTACTCAAACACCCAAAAAAAAGAAAAGATAATTTGAAGATTTACAACACAGGGATCCATACAAATAGATAACTGAGTATTTTTCCTCCAGAGTTTACAAACTTAAACAAGCAGGTCAAGCATACAACAGTGAAAAGACTTTTTGACGTAGTCACCTTCAATAATTTCCTAATATTACTGTTTTGCCACTTGCATATACAAAGCAGCCCCTTGATTCTTTTGATTTTTAGACAACCATAAAGGCCAGTGACTGCTAACTGCAACTCTCTCATTACAGACATAATGAAAAATAAGGTTCCTTTTTCTGCAACATAGCAGGAATCAGCTGAGACCGTGCAGTACAACACCAGGTAGGGCCACCTGAGAAGCATGAGGTGAGAAGGGCTTGACAGCTGCAGAGAGATTAAAGGATTTTTGGGAAAGCTCTGAATGTTTCAGTCATGTACTCAGTCAGGACTGATCCCATTCCTCTATTCTTCTCACAGCTGATTTCAGGTTTTACAGCCTCTCCTGTCACAGTTTAGCAGCAGTGCACTCTGCTTTCCACAGTGCCTAATGTGTCAATCCTCCTTGCATCTGCATTCTAATTTAATTTCCCTGAATAAGCTCCCTTCTTCCCCCAGCCCTGTCCTTGTCACATCTTCACCAATCATCGCTTTTAAGGAGGCTCAGCTATCAAAGGAAAATTAGACAAGAAGCAGGAGTCCTTTCTGAAAACCAAGCTCTCTTCATTTTTCCTTCCCGCTCTGTTTCCTCAGGGATACAGTAACATTTATGGGTCTCCTCTTGATGGAGGGACCTGGTGGCCTCTTATTCTCACACTGGGGTGGAGAGAGCTCAATCACTTGTCAGTGGCATAAATGTTTAATACTCATGCAAGCAGAACTATCTCATGGTGGCTTGCTAATTATCCACTCCAACAGGCTCTGGATCAGATGCCCTTACATTATTCTCCTTTTTGGCTATGCTTTAAAAAGTAATTACTCATCATATTTTCAGAAAAATACAGCAGTGTGTTTTCACAGCAAAGGCTCTACTAGCAATGGGGAGGACACTAAAAATAGAATAAAAGAGGCCAGTGATTTCTTTGATTCATTGGCACTGTTTCCAGCTATTATGTGTGTGACTGGAGATTGTAGAGAGAGCAGAATTCCACTGAAGATGAGATCTTCCTCTTATACCAAGCTCTGTGCATTTCTACTGTTGAATGAGCAATTAGTGCAATTTGCAGAAAATTAGCAGATATTTTTTAATGAGAAAAGTTGTTTGTTTCTAGGATTGCCATTTTACATGCCACAGATTTGGTGGTATAGAATTCCAAAATACAACTCAGCACTTCAATTAAACCACTCATGGAGCTCTGATGTGTGTCCCTAAAACACAGAATTTAAATAAGAATGACTGCATAATTCAATATCAGACAAGCTGAAACAGAAAATTATCCAAAAGTATAGCAGACAAATTATTTTTTTTTCCAATCTCAAGATTTTGCTTTACCAAAGCTGACTAAACAGCTGGAATTTCAGAAATATCACTTCATCACAAAGTGCATAGACAACCAGTGAAAAGAGATAGTTTTGACTGATTAGTCAAATGAAATCAATGAAAATTAAAGCTAAAGTGAAACATAGCCAGAATATGACAAAAATAAGTGAAAGTGCAAGAAGAATAGAAGAACAGAAGGGGACTTGGACACCAAACTTACTGTCAATGTGTGCAAGAGACAATGCAGAGGTCAAAAGCAGAAACTGCCAGTAAGGAAGAGGCTGGCAAACTTGCCTGCAGTTTTGAACCTCAAGAACTAAAACCAGCAACAATATAGAAGGAACAGGATGCTAATAAATTCATATATACAATGATACTAACATGTGACACACAGTTTAGAAATTGACTTTATAGAATCACAACTAGTAGAGGTTAATATATGAAGGTTTTGCCTTAAAGAAATGTTTTTTGCCTTAAAAAAAGCCTTCAGCAGCTCTGTATCAAGTGGCTGCAAAAACATAGATTCAGTTCATATTCCTACAAACCCATTACAGATTACACAAAGAATGCTTGTCAACGCTAAGAACACAGAGTTACTCTAATAATTAGAAATAGTCATTAAACAAAGGAACTTCCAAAGGTAAATCTTCATCCTATTAACAGGTTCCTTTATAAAACTGCAGCAGGTTATTACTTTCAAGGTTATTCTTTTTCAAAAATCCTGTAATGTCAATGCTGACATTTTCAATTTATCTTAAAGATAGAAAAGTGAAACTGAATTAATTTCTGTTTTCAAACCATTATCAGCCCAAAGCATCATTTAGAGAAAACCCAGTTGATGCCCTCTCTTTCTTGTAGCCAGGCAGGATGCAGAAAGAAAAAGGGAGTCTTGATAATCAATAAGTGAGCAAATGAAAACAAAACACCTTTCTCCTCATCCCTTATACTCCAAAACCAGATGGAAGTAGAAAGTTGAGCTTATGCATTCATGAGAGTGAAATCAACGAAACAATGGCACACCATAAAAGACTACAGTAGGATGAATTCAAAATCAAGGAATTCTTCCATCTTGGCAAAACTCTTCTGCTTTATTTTTTGTATGACTGCTGGCTATGTTACACCATAAAGAACGAAAAGACTAAGCATTATTCTGAGAAGGATATAAAACAGTTTTGATTTACAGCAGAAACTCCAAGTCCTTGTTTTAATGCAGACCTTCTGTGGCAACTGAATTTGCAGCTAAATTTGGGTTATTTACTACTGATATACTGAGGAGTTTAATCACAAAAACATGAATCACACAGGCCAAAACACTGTTAGCAGCTTCCACACAGACATAAAATCCACAGATGAGGGGTAGAAGACATACAAAAATCTGTATGCACATATATATACATACACTTTCTGGTGGGGGGGGAGGGAAAAGGAAAAATTGCACAACATTTGGACTTCAGTAAAACTGCTTTTTTGCCCCATAGCTGTGGGGTATTTGTGGTATTTTTTTCCCGTCTCTTTGGTCACTAACCCTGTAGACTTTCCAGTGACAGGAAATAGCTAATATAGAACTCCATGCCTGAAACTACTCACTGCCCAAACCAGCAGGATAAATTGTCCAACATCTCTGAGTTTTTCTTCTTTTTCAGTTAAATTTTTATCCTACCAAAAAATTGTCACCAGCCCTCCAAATGTCTCCCAAACCCCAGAATTTTTTTTTTGTATTTTCCTCATGCAGGAGTATTTTCTGTGCTGTTCTATCAGAAGTCAAGTACTTTATGACAAGTAATTTATAAAATTTCTTAGTATTTTCAGATTCATTCCCTATTATTTTTTCTGCAGCTTGAAGAATCTCTACAGAATAGCAAATTAATGAAGGATTTTAATGCTGCACATGCAACCTGAATTTCTATGGGCAATAGCTAGGGGAAGCAAATGTACTTTCACATCCATGGGTAGTTTAGAGCAGGTAATTTCACCCGTTTGTCCAAAAGGTCTGCATTTGGAGCATATGTTGATTATGTGGACCAGTTTACACAGTGGCAAATGCAAGCTTTTGATAAGCTAGGCTACTATTACAATCAGACACTGCCCACATTTTAAATTACTGCTTTTTCTTATGCAAGGCATTATGCAGGATAATGCACGTAGCTTTACAGCTAGTTTTGAGTTTCAAAACAAGTTACAATGCAATCACCTATTAACCTTTTCATCCCAAGGGTTTTTCTACAAAAAGTTAATATCCCTGGCAGCTCCTTGTTTATTTTCAGATCCGTGCACTGTTTGCCACTAGTGACCTTGCAAGCAGATTCACACCTTACGAAGTCCCTGACCTTGAAGTCATTAAAATCCAATCACACACTGGGCAGGCTTCCATATTCATTAGGACAGCAAGAAGATAGATTTGAACATGCCTTTGAAGTGACCAATACATTCATCAGCCAATTTCCATCTTCTTCAACAATTTCAGATTGCTCAGGGATATTACCAGATTAATTGATACAGAAAATCTTTTGCAACAAAACAGTACCAATGTTAAGCAGATGCAATATGTTTCTAATTAAAAAGGCTATGATCCAACATAAGTCATAAATTATAGGTTGTCCTATGAATACCCATATGAAGTTCCTACAACAGTTCTTTTTGCTTATGCTTTTGATGTAGGGGTCAGAGCATTTTTTCGAAACACATGATAATGAAACTAGCATCTAAAAATAAGAAAAGTAATGTCTACAGCTAAATGAAACCTCACATAAGAGATTTTTTTTTTTCTTAAATCCATCAGTAGAACATGCTAAGTAACCTTATTAAGTTCTTATGTATTTATTTCATAAGCCCCTTTGGAAGGTAAAACTTCAAATCATAAAGATGGGATTTATAACAACCATAAAAAGAACAACAAAAGCTGAAACAAACAGAGACCTAGAGGAAACATTTTCGCTATCCTGTTTTGACATACACTTGCCTTCATCCTCACAGATTGTTCTCATAGAAAAGTGAAATTTATGTGAATATGCTTTGCAAAAAAAGAAAGATTTTTTTTCACATTGGATATATGTAGGCATGATTTCTTCCAAATTTAAAGTGAGAAAGATTTGAAAAAGGGTGGGATAAAGGAAGAAGTTTCAAATACATAAATAGCAAACCTCAAATGAATCACTACCTGTCAAACAGGTTGCTCAAAACTCTGCTCTTCTCACAAATCACATTTACAGCAGTACTGTTCAAAAGACTGTTACCTTTACCTGGAAAAAGCCAGAGTTGTATCAAAACATTTTCAAGAGGACTGAGCTTCAATACTTTGGTCAAAGGTCTCTTTGCACAGAAGGTAGCTGAGGGCAGGTTGCAAGCTCCTCTTGAATTTTTAAGTTCGTTGCTTTTTTGTGCACGGGGAACCCATCCATGTGAGTTTTCATCAAAGCACAGACAAGAGGCTTTAAAAACCCAGGTTTCTTACCCCTTGTCTTAAAGTCACAAATAGCATTATTAATTGGCAATTTCATGGTGGCAGCCATTTGAGTTTGGTTTTTTACTGGGAGCTGTCCAAGGTACATCAGTGACAACAAATCAAACCAAGGACCTGTTGGAGAAAATTTTAATTCAGAAGGCTTTTGCCTGATTAACAGCTTTTAAGTACCAGTTGAAACAAATTACCACTTTTTACAGATCCCTCCAGCTGTCTGATGGTAGAAGCCAAAAACAACACGTCCTGCAGGGGGCTGACCCACAAAAGTGCTGTATTTTGGTGATCACAGTCCAGCACATAACTTCAGTGAATGCAAGGTTGTTAAAAAAAAAAACAAAAACACAGCAATAAAAAACCCCTAAACAAATCCATGTAGAGACAAACAAGTTTAAGGACCAAAGATAATTCTAAAACTGGCTTCTTAAGGAGAGAAGAGAGGAGAGAAGAATGAAAGAAAAATCAATATTGCTTGAAAATGCATTCCCCTAGATGGGAAAAGGGCTGTTGTCTTGAGAATATAGTATATAACAGGCAACTGGTTATTTCCCCATATTTGTTCAAGACCATGTGATGAATGTCCCAAAACAGCATCTGTAACTATAAAACTAGTATAATAGACTTTCCATACTATTGCACAGTAAACAACTGGATAGAGCACAATAGTGTCAGTATCCTTTGTGTAATGGTCAGGTATTTTTCATTTGTACTGTCCTTTCATAACCTGCATTGTGCTCTCATTGAGCCAAAGCTCAAAGGCTTTGGCACCCAGTTACACCATAAATTGAAATAATGAGAATGGTTTTATATAGTTCTACAAAACGTGTCTAGGGTGTTGTGTGTGTAATGTGAACAATTTTGCAGCCAAGACTCTTTCTGTGGAGAAAACTAAGACCTTGAGCTTTCCTCTGCTTCTGGAGAAAGCAGGGAAATTTATGGCAAGAAATGCACTGTTTTGAAAGCAACTAATTTTAACAGGCCCATTAGTCTTTATTGCATTAATATAAATAATTTTCCTTCAAGCAAATTGGGTTCAGGAGCATAAAGTCAATTATCTGGCATTACCTTTGCACACAAGAGAGACATTTCAAGTCATTACATCATACATGCCACGAACTCAGCAAATTAAATACTGATATTTCAGAACACAGTAGCTGAGAAGGTATCTAAAGAAGTATATAATTTATTAATAAAGACAAGATTTTAAGGGAATAAAGCTGTTTGAGCATAAATCATACATACTATAGCTTCTTGAATACCTGTTTTTCGGTATAAAATGGAAAAAATCAGCACTCCCTTTCTCATTGTTTACAAAGGAGTTTTTTCTCTTAAGAATTTTATTTTGCAAATGTAGTTAACAGTGGTTATTATTTGAATGATGAAGCCAAATACAACTTTAAAAAGATAAAAAGAATTAAGCTATATAGAGAAACATGCATTAAAATTTAGCAATTGTACATTGCTATATTTGCTACTTTGTGTTTTTACATCCTTCATTGTTTTCTGTTGACATCAGTACTCTAACTCCATTTTTAAACCCAGTTAAGTTCACAAAGGGGTGGAGGATCACTAAGATTTGGTTGCTGAGGGCTGGGAGTCTATACAGCCTGCTACATTGAAATTACTCTGTGACCTCCTCTGTACCTTTGAAAAACTAAAATCAGGTTTGAAAACTTTACCCCATGCATAACCAATCCTACAGCCAGGCAGCTGGGACCTATGAAAGGGAAAAACATCAGGTGAATGAAAGTTCATTAAAAAAACAAAATCAATAAGGATGGATGGAAATAGTCAAATGGAGCAGGTAGAAGGGTTGTGGTGCACTAGGGCAGCACAGAGTGCTCTTTCATTTGAGTGGTGACAACACTGATCAGCCTCTGGATCATATTCTCCATATTTGATCTGAATTTATTATCTTTTAATATCACCTCCAATATTTAAATGAGGGGCATTATTAATGAATGCCCCTAATTATTTTAATGAAATTTCCATTTTTTCACTGCAATTATGTAATTATTTAACTATGTGATTTAAAACAAATAGTTTTCTATGTCACTGTTAGTCTCACTCTCACTTTTGTCTTTTTTTTAGAATGTTCCTACTAAGCTTCCAGATTTCTTCAACAAAAGATGGGTGTCATCCCACAGCCCTCATTATTTAAGATAACACTGATCTCATGTTTGCAGTGTGTTTTAAGTGGGCATAACAATTACTGAAAATATTTCACCAAATAACTTACTTTCATGCTACAATATTACGTTAAGAACCAATTCTCCAAAACTCATTCTCTTTAAACAAGGATGAAAATGCACTTAGGCATGGATTTCCTGTTCATGGTTCTCAGCTGTAATTTCAGCTTTAATATAATGATTATTTCTGTGTTTACTAAGCCTTCAAAGTGCTTAGTACAGAGCCAGTAAGTGCTTAGTAAAGTTGGTAATAGAGCACAACTTAGGACAGTAATAGTTGTTCCTCTTAAAAGGCAGAGTTGAACAAAGTGTCATTGTTTTCCAGGTCATAGAATAGAAGGATGCTCAAAATAACTATGAATTTAAGAAGAAAGAGATTAAGACACTGACCTGACACCAAAAAAGTAAAGAGGCAGACCATACATCCCAGGAATCAGAGGAACAACTCAAGGGGGAAAAGAATCACATCAGCAGTAACTCTTTATTGTGGATACTTAATAATTTGCTTATTCAGTTGTATCATTGCATTCTTCAAAAAACCTTGATTATAGGGGTTGCACACTGCCATGCTTTGATTTTTTTTCCTCCTTTAGCATTGACAGGAATAGAAATTAAATTCTTCATGGACTGCATTATTTTTTCCTTCAGACTAAGCTTAGGAATTAAATCTTTTTTCTAGACAAAGGAGCATCTTCCTCAGCTACCTCAACATTATTCAGGCATAGAATTTGTCATCCACTGACCAGCAGCCACAAAGTCTGCCATTATCCTACTCTGCAGAGAAAATTGTTTAGAGAATCATAGAGTCATTTAGGTTGGAAAAGACCTTTCAGGTCATCCAGTTGAAGCCATCACTGCCAAGTTCATCACTAAGCCCTGTCCATAAATGCCACACCTACACTCCTTTTAAACACCTCCAGGGATGGTGACTCAAACACTTCCCTGCACAACCTGTTCCAATGCTTAAAAACCCTTTTGGTGAAGAAATTTTACCTAATAGCCAATCTAAATCTCCCCTGGTACAACTCGAGGCCATTTTCTCTTGTTCTATCATCTCTTACTTGCAAAAAAGACAGACCCCCACCTCGACACAATCTTATTTTAGAAAGAAAAAAAAAAAATCATAATCAAATGAGAAAAGACTCTGCAGTAGAAAGAGTATAAAGAAGTTAGCAATTTCAAAGTTAAATTTAACACAAAGTGATCCCAGGAGTTCACAATAGCAGCAGCTAAAATGTAGGTGGTGATTTTTTTGGTGCAGAAGTAGGTAGTGATTTTTTAGTGCACTTTATATTTAAATTAGCTCAAAGTGTATGACTGAATTACCTAGATACCATCTAACCATCTCAAATAATTACACAAAGGTATGTGATCTTCCATCTGACTAATGATCCCAAAACGTTTCTTCTGGAGGGAAGCTGGCGTGACATTGAGTAGGGGACAAATCACAAAAATGAGGACAATCAGAAAGTTACTTTTGCTTCAGTCATAAATAATGTGAAAAATTTGATGCAGCTGCTCCACGGGGACTCTGTAATGCAAAGAGAGAGAATTTTGATATCCTTTTCCCCTACCTCATGCTGAAAAAAAATGCTTGCCAAGATATATCAAATCAGTATCGACCTTTACAGATAAGCAGCATACCATTGAAGTTTGAGTTGAATCTTGAGAATAATAACATACATGAAACATTTAGAAGATTTAAAATACCAAGTCATAGGGGGTGGGGGAAGAGAGAGATGTTACAGCAAGATGTCAAGACTAATGATAAGGAAGAGTAGAGCATTGTTTGGAACAAAAATATGTTGTCACAGCTAGAACCTGATAAAATTCCTACAAGATGGAAACTGGATCTTTAGTGTTCATAAGAAATGAAAACCATTCATCCTGTATGTCAAGTTTATAGGCCAGGAAAGCATTTCAACAGAAAGGAAATGTACTCTACACAAGTGTTTCAGAGTAGAATCCTGAAAATCTGATATGGGAAATCCACTGGTTACAGAAACATAATTATGTAGCAAAGGAGGGAATAAAGTTCTTAGATGGCATCCAAATATGTTATAACTTGATCCTGCAAAGGATCCACATCACTGGAATTGCAACTGCGCTTCAAGTTTTCCATTTACTACTCAAAATGTTCATAGGACATCTCACACTAATAATCAAGAATCAATTAAAATCCACAGATGGCAAAATTTAATGATGCAATTAAGCAATTTTGGTTATTTCCCAAGCTGAAATTTAACACACATAGCTCTCAGGACAAACACACTCAAGATAAAGTCAGATCCTGTCTCTTCTCCTTTCTTCTTGCACAGGGTTTTGTTACACCTTTTGTCACTTTTATGAAATGAGGCCACTTCTGCCTCTTTTGCTGTTTTCCCTGGGGCAGGCATTGCAGCCTTTCCCCACTGCCAGCAGGCATAAACTGTCATCCAGCCTGACTGCAGCACTTCGGCTCCTGGCCTCTCCTGCCCATTTGCTCCTGGGGTCTCACTTGCTCTTCCTCCCATCCCCGGAGGCTTTGTCAAGACCAAACAGAAGATCAGGGATGAGTCATGAAAATGGGTAGATGACCACAAGGGACAGACAAATTTAATATTGCATAAAGAAAAAAAAAATAGCCATCATTCAATGAAGACACATTTATTATGGTCTGGTGGTCAGAAACACATTAAAAATACAAATAAAAACCACTCTAAAGTAGTCCTGTGGCAAACCCACAATGCTAGAGCTAAGATAAAAGGAATGATGAGCAATAAATTCATAAAAGCTGACTCACACAATAAACAGAAAGAGGGATGGCTTTTCAGAGAAGATCTGAGCAACTGAGGGGATATTAGGATAAAAGTAAGTAAATATCGAGTTCATCATGAAATCACATTGCACAAGAAACTTTTTTTAGTGGCATGTTTACAGTGCTCTATTTAGGCTGTACTGCTGAATGTCTGGAATGTTGTAAAGACAGAAAAAGGCAAAGAAAGTTGAAACAGCAAACTAGTAGCGGCTCTTGAACATATGGCTCACAAAACAAAATTAAAAATATTTGTATTCTCCCTGAGGAAATCGAATTTGAAAATGAGCACAGTTCTGCATAAATACACAGGATCAATGAGTAGGCAAGTTAAGTGTTTAATTGAATACTGTGCAGCAGATACAAGCTAACAAATACAGCACAGTTTCTTTCAAAATTTTTAGACTTATACAGTTCAAAAATTAATCTGAAATACGCATTCCAAAAGCCTTTTGCACTCACAGATGATAGTATAACAATGAAATATATGCATGTGTATATATAGAGAGAGAGAGTGCATATATTTTATAAACACATGGACACATATAAGGATCCCAAGTTACAGATAAATCATTTTGTACAGATAATTTGGACCACAGATTGTAGCAGTGGTGAACTACTAGGGAAAGAAAAATCCATATTCATACTAATATCCAACAGCCATTTGTAAGAACTTATAATAAGTAGCATTCAAAAAAAATAATTCATAGCACACTATCTGCATTGATTGGTCTTAAAATAGCCTACCAGAGATCTCAGATAACTTTTAGTACTTTTGAAGTTGCCAGTAATAGGTTTATGGATGATTCCTAAACTGACAAGCCCACATATATTTATTAGAAGTAAATTATGCAGCAGCAAAAGGTATTGTCAAAATGTATTAGCAGTGATGCAAAATAGTAAACAATTTGGCCAACTTGATCAAATCAAAGAGGGTTGCACCCTGCTGCAGGAAAAGAGTCACTTGAAAAACAGCGGAAGTTTTAACTCCCTGGAGATCCACTTTCTGTATTCTTGAGGGGCTCTTGCAACAAGAGGAGGTACTTTGTAACTCCTAATTAGTTGGGAAACACAAGATTGGAAAATTCAGTCCTAATTTAGTGCTACTTCCTGCATCTACTTCAAACAAGTTTTAAATTTCCTGAGAGGGTTAGTTTAAAATAGTTTCATACAACAGGTTCCAGACACTTTCCCAGGGTACTTGGTACAACCAGTCCCAATTCCTTACTAATTGCACCTGCACAGATATTAAAGTGCCCAGAAAATTTTCCTCCCTCTTCTGCTGGCAATCCTGACCTTAGACATTCAGGCTGCCAGCACACAGGCCACAGCTCAATAAGAAGAGGTGTTCAATACTAATTCGGGCCAGCAGCAGCCACCTCCTGCCCCTTGTCACTTCTGCCTCCCTCCTCTGCTCTGTTCTGTGCTAACACAGCCACCAGCACAGCTGTCAGCCCGGGCCAGGGAATGAAATGGGATAAAAGAATAAAAGTGAGGAGAAGGAGGCTTTATTTTTTAATCTAAATCAGTTCCCTGATCTGATTTGATGCACTTCACACCCTCGCAAGCAATTTTCAGGGACTTGGCAATAGAAGATATGGTCAGGGAAAGGTACTACTTAAACTGTCATTGTGGTATCAGGGAACTATACTTTCATTTTGTGCTTTAACCAGCTGACAGCTCGGGAAGAGAGTAAGCAAGATAGGAGACACACACGGACAACTCACTCCATCCCAGTTTATTGTCACTTTGGCTAAATTCCCCTAAAAATGCCCATTTTATTTTCTCACTTCTTACCATCCTGAGACACCATAAGCTTTCTACGTTATCAGAGTGTCAGATGGATTTAAAGTGAGATTACAACATTCAGCATATTCTTAACCACTCATTTAGGTAACACAGCTAAAAAAACATTCTCTACACACTTTGAGTGAAACAAAGGCTACATTAAAATGAAATTAAACTTAGATATCTTCCATTATTTCATCTTAAATACATAAAGAAAAAAACTATTTGTCAGCATCTCATCAATTTAATATTAATCTAATGATCTTAAAAAAAAATATCTCTGTCAATGTAATAATTCATGAGGAAAATGCACTCTCTCACATGCAGTCTGAAAGAAAGGTCTTTTCTCCTGGGTTTGACACATTTGTTTACTTTTCCATAAGTGTTCAAAGCCGGGCAGATTGCATCTGCGTGGATTAGCTCTAATTAAATTTCAAAGTTGCAGTTGCAGCAGTGTGGCCTGGCATGAGGCAATGAATGACTTGGGCTCAGAGGCTGAACACCTGCAACAAGGAGTTCCTTGAGCAAGGCATTAATATTGTCAGAGTGGATGGAAAAGGAAGGTTTTGAGCACAAGAGGCCACCTGAGCTCTCCCTGTGAATAGAAACAATTACCATCAGTAACCCTCCATTTCAGAAACATCAGGGACTTAGGCCATCCCTGAAACTAGGATTTTAGGTCATCCCCAACCTCCTGAACATATATTAGTAACAATACCCTCTTTATATGTAATAGTCCTTTATATTCTGATCTATTTTTACCCACAGATACAACAGAGTAGAATTTACATACACTGTAGTTTCAGCCAGCCTTCATCACTATCAAGCATAACACATTTCTTTCACTGTAAAGCCCCAGAAAATCTTTTATATCAACAAAATATTTTCTTAATGGCTTCTGTGTGAATGATAAGTCATCAAAACTGTATCTTGTTATTGTTTTTATTGCTATTATGGGTGTGCTAATGAAATACAAATTGAAACTGAGGAAATCTTTCTGCTTTATTTTGACTTGTCAAAGCCAGAATACAGTTCCTAAAAACTCTGTTTCGACTTTGCTATACGTACTTTTCCATTTCCTCACTTACATATCATTTTCTGGTGCTATTACTAACAGAAATTATGCAATTTTAGGAATAATTTTGCTACACAATCTGACCTATGCAGCTATCACAGTTCAGGCAATAGGAAGCCAGAGGTTTCTGGCTGCTTACACGTCAGTGTTTAAGTTCTGGTCCAAGTCTAGCCCTCAGTACATTTAAAACCATCATCCTAACAGCCTCCATTAAAATTAGAAGTTTTCACAGGGGCAGTTTTCAAATAAGCAAAAACATTCTCCATTTTGAAAGTCACATCTTATTTCCACAGAACCTCAAATGACTTCTAGAAGAGAGAAAAAGAAATACCATATGAATTTTAGACTACTTACCCACCTGTGCATTCGTTTTCTACCACAACAATTAGAGAAGGGAAGTTCCTGCACTGAAGTTTGGTGCAGCAGACATTTGGCCTGTGGTGTGATTGGGTTATTTTATTGGAGTAATGGTCCTTGGAAACAGAATATTGTGTGCTACTGAGGGCCAAATCTTCAGATGGCATAACCTGGCACAACTCCACTGATTCAGTGATATGGAACACAAACTCTCTGAGCAAAGCATGCATCATTTTAGGGTTGGAATGCACCACTCACGTTTTGTGTGTTATTGTAATTCAGCTGGGTAAAAACTGCTAACAGCTGAAAACTGAGTCCTTCCAGGAAAATATGAAACCAGTTTCTGAGGAAAGAGTCCAAATGCCAACACATTTGAAAAATTAAACATCTCATAGACTACTCTGGCAACAATTTCTAGCAAGTTCAGCACTGAGATTGTCCTATGGCATTTTTTCCACTCCATAATAGTGTTCATTGGTAGGAAAACACCCTAAATTCTTTTCCATTAACATGTATGGTTTGATGTTAAGCTGAGTTTTCCTGAGATCAGCTGTCAGTTAGTGTGGGTATTTCCATATGACAGAAGATACTCATGAGGAATTATGTGCTGGGAGACTAAAAAGTTGAGTAGAAGCAAATGGGAAATTTATTAATAGTGCATGCCATGCAACAAGGATAGATTTTTGACTTAAAAAAAAAATAGGAATCGAAAAAGATTAATATAGAAAGTCAGAATTGCAGGAAAAAAAATCCAGAAGCCCAAGTCTGTTATGAAAAAAGCTAAATAATTGCTCATCTAATTCAAAACTGAGCAAGTTGTGAATGAATTCTACAATAAGAGACTGATTAAGTGGTTTAAAAAACCAGGAGAGGGAAATTTTTCACAATTACCACTGGATGATTTCTCATTTTCCCATTTGCAGAAAACCTGGAGAATTTGAAACTAAACCCATAGGAATAAAAACTATCATTTGCTCCCTAAGCATATTCAGTTCTGACTGCCTGCTCTTATTAACCAGCTTGTCACCAGAAAATGCTCCTTATTAAATTGTACAAGTAATAAATTGTTATTATAATAATGTTTCTCTGTTTCTCTTCATATTAATGTAACCAGACTGGCATTGTATTTGCTATACTTTGCACTTTAAATGCAAACATTATCAATTATTTTCATTACAAAACTGTTGTTTCTGTTGTTAATTCGATTTTCCCACCACCAGCTTTGCTCTTTCTCATGTAACACAGGTGATAACACTGACAGAGAAAACAATCTCTGCTACCAGGCTGTGGTCATATTAGAGTTAATATAAATTTCACACAGGAAAGTCAAATGGAGAGGCAGCAATAGGAGAACATTTGAGAGCAACAGAATTCAGAGCTTACTTCTGTAATTGCACAACATAGAGAGGGAAATGCTATCTTGCTAGAGCAAGCAGTGTTTGTTGTAAAAGTACTTCGAGAATAGTCATGTGAATTATCTATAACACATTTTCTGCTCTCTACAAGGAAAGTTGGCAAAGTATGAAAAGAGAATGGAGGCATGTGAACATCTTACCCAGAGTGAGAACAAAGCTGAGGGAACTAAAGAAATGAATCAAATTTAACAATGAAGATATATGGTATCAAAACTGAGACAAAATTATAAATGCATTTTTTACATCTTGACGCTTTGCTCTGACATACCAATGCTGGCAAATTTGAAAGAGTACTTCAGGGTCTATTTCAGAATAATATTTTCCTTCATTGTATTCCTCTTCTGTTTACATCAGAAACGTAGTTAGACCTTTTAAAGGCTGCTGACCCACATCCCTCCATGGAACTCACATACTAGATAAAATGGTTTCGGACTAAGAGAAGGAATAATGACATAACAGGAATTCCAGGATGCATTACCTCTATAAAAGACACATTTCCTTGGGGAGAGGAGCAAGGAAAAGTGAAGAACATTTTGTTACAATTTCAGGAACCAGCATTCTGTTTGGAAAACAACCACTTTGGTATGCTTGGAGATAATCCTCTCTGTGACCTGTCCAGAAGCACCTGTTCTCTTCCCCAGGGTCTTTTTATATTCAGTTCCTGATTAATAAATCCATAGCACCTAAACAAGCTTAATTTTTCCTTAGACAGAATCTAAAGAAGGAGCATATGAAGAGCAGCTGAGGTCACTTGTTTTGTTCAGCCTGGAGGAGACTGAGGAGAGACCTCATTGCAGTTTTAACTTCCTTATAACTTGGGAAGAGGAGGGGCAGGCACTGATCTCTGCTCTGTGGTGACCAGGGACAGGAACCATCTTTCCTAACAACCATCACATAGCAATAGAGTAAGATGGAGAGTGTTTAAACACCTGAAATAATTTTCACATCTGTTTCCTAAACTTTCAAGTTCAGAAGTTCTTGAATTCGGTTTGGTCACAATACTCCTGAAATACTCCAAATCATTGATATAACGACATAACAGCAAACAAATCTCTAAACTTGTTTTTTTACAAAGGCATGGCTATAGCCAACAGCAAATTCCCAAAAGAATGTTGCCACATGTTATTTCTAATGATTTGAAGATGTATAATATCAGGAAAATATATTTTGTAAATGGTGAGATGCAAGGATATTGGGCTATCTTAGTCTGCTTTGGGAAAGGACATATTGCAACTAGTACTTCATGAAAATCTCAAACCACAGCTTTCCCTGATTCTGGTAGAAACAGGAAAAAAATTAAAGGCTTCAGAAAATCTTATTATATTAGTAACAAAGAACAATAGGGAAGAAAAAGGTATCAAATTTTTTTCTCAAAAGTATATGCTATTTTTGTATTTGTATATGCTATTTTATTTTAGAGAATATTCAAAAATGTATTTTGATCAACTGCACAAAAAGTAATCTTTTGAAGCTGATAGTTTTCTTAAAGAAATAGCTTAAGCACTTTCAATTCATGACTACTCATTTAGACTATAAATTATCAATACTCACTTCATCATATCTAATTATTTTCAGAAAATTATAGTATATTTTTCTGATTCTTCTAAAATCATAAGCAGAAGAATCTAAGTTTAAAGCTGAAATCTCTGCCCATTCCATATTTTGTAATGTTTGACTTCTACTTTGCACAATGCTGTGCAGAACTGAAGCCAGAAAAAAGTTCCTAATCCAAGGAACTCAAAATGCTTTCCTCCTTCAAAGGGAGTAAAGCAATATCATTCACATTCCAGAGAAGACAAGCAACTGTCAGAAGGAGATTTTAAATCAATTGCCTGAGGTCACAAGCTGAGTCACCTGGGCAGCCCTTTTTAACAATTAAAACAAAATCCCCATTATTGCAATTTGAATGGGCAAACACCCTTAGCATACTTTAGTTGCAAAATGTGTCTTGAGATACTAGAGATGCTATTTGCAGCATACCTGGAGAAAAACTGTAGTTCTTGGTGGTAGTGAATAAATTGTGCTTCCAGGAGCAGCACACTAAGATGCAATCTGCTTTTCTTGTGAATTTAAACAGGAAGACACACTTTAGTGCCAGTGTTCTGATGACTGCTTGACACAGAACCAGAAGTTCACTATTTCACAGCCTGCCTGCTGCAACAACCCTGCTCAAAGCTTCAAGTTTCCATCACAAGTTCTCTCTCACAGACTTATGTGGGTGCAAGGGACTTGCAGGCCTCGTGAAAACAGAACAACATTTCCTTTCACTTCCCGCAACTCAGACTTTTGAGCTCTGGGTATTTCTTTTACCACCTTTACAAGTTCTAAAGGGCGTCTGTTGATTCTGCAATGCTCTCTGTAAAAAATGGGCTTTTAAATGAAGTTAGCATCTTTGAGCCACTACATCTGTCTCTGTGAAAAAAATAACATACATCCTACTCTTCTGTGTGAAGGTTTAGTCTGTATGAAGGTAGCAGCCAAGAAAGCAGTAATTTTTCATGCATTGCAGCAGATCTTCTTAACACTGATATTTACATACTATTGATTTGTTATGTTTAGCCATCTGTTTGTGGGTGAAATACTATAGGCGTATTTAATTTCCTTTTGACTTTGCCTAAAAAGCTTAACAAAACCTTACTTCTTTTTTTTTCTTTTTTTTTCTTCTTTTTTTTTTTTTTTCTCTCCCCTCATAAATACTCTATGTCCTTTTCATCCTGTTGGGGAAATGCTATATAATGATAATCCAAGTTATTCATATTACCCTTACTGAAGTATCATCTGTGTGTTTCTTTAGGATCTGAATCACTGAATGCATGATTCTAAGAACAATTTTCCCTCTAGTGACTTTATTTTTACACTTTTACAGTTAAATAGAAAGAATGGTTTCACATAGCTTAACTCTGTATTCCTCTATTTAAAATCCTCTAAACAATTTCAATGATTTTGAACCAGTTAATACCTTTAAACAGCAGATCAAGACTGCTCAAAAAATATACATTAGACAAGGACAATGCAAAATCTACATTTCACTTCAAAATCAGCTAGAGGAAGACCTGCTATACTAATACCCTGGAAGCAATATCATTTATAAATCCTTTAACAGCAGCTGCTTTGAACAGAGTAGCTGGTCTGAAATGCCCTGTGATTTAAATCCAAGTCATACACAAAGTAATCCTCAAACAACTGAATCCTATTTAACTTTTCAAAACATCTGAATTTGAATTTAAGAAAAGCAAGCATTTTTAAAACCCTGCTTTTAAATACACATTTAACCTTAATCTCTTTTTCTGACTCTTTCTCGGAGCATACCACCTGTACATCCATCTCAATTATATGTTCATGTATACACATATATTTGAATGTATAATGTGTGCAGCTTGCTAAGGACTGAATCAAATGAGAATTTTCCTCAGTTCTAAGACTACCACTACAACTCTCAGTTTCAGATCACAGTTTGGACAGCAATGTGGTGTATCTATGCTCTATGCTTTTTCACCTGGTAAGCAGGAAATATTTATTTGGGGTTTTTTTTCCTTCCCAATACAAGAAAATTACAAAAAGTCAAAACTAACCAAACAAAAAAAAAACAAATAAAAATAAGCAAATCACATATTCCCCCAGGCCCCAAACAGGACATTTCACAATTCATTCTTGGAGAACATTGGATAGCCACATAAGAAGAAATAATTTGTATCAAGGCATACTAGTGTCATATCAACACTTAGGCCTATTGTGTTGGTACTCATTTGCAAACAAGGGCTGGGTTGGTGCAGATTTGTGTGTGAAAAGTCCTGATTCAGATCACTGCTCTCTGGACTGATGTGGAGTGAAATTTTATCTTTTTATTAGTCTATCACTATTCCAAACATAAGATGGCACAACTCCACTACAGGCATTTCTAGAGCTGCATGTCAAGAAAGCAGCTCAGGAAGCTTTCTTTTATTTACTGGCCTTGTATCAGTGGCTATTATTTTTTTTTTCCTATCAACTCAAATCCATGACTGGGGGAGATGACACTACTTTCTAGCCTGCCTCACATCACATCAGGAGAGGACTCAGTGAACCTGCCAGCTTCAAACCAGACAATTTATTAATTGTACAGTTTATGGCACTCAGAGGCATTGAAACTTAACCCTGAAGCCCACAACCATGAGCATTCAAAAACTAGTAGTTCTCCCTCCATCTTCTCAATTTTTATCTGTTTTTTTGGCATGCCAGAGCTGGTAAAAAAAGACCATTTTTCATTCATTTTTCAGTCGTTTCAGTTCAAAGGCCAGTGTTACTGAGCCGCATGGAAAAGCAGAAGAGGCAAACTTCCACTTCTGTCAGCTTTTTATCATTATTATTCAGCTCCACAGAAGACAACTTCCACAAAGGGAAGTTAGGATGGAAGGTTGGAGATGACATCTTCGACAAGATTCACCAGGAATTACCCTTCAGAGAGCTCAGTGCCTCAGGAAGGCACATCCATGCTCAGTGTCTCCTTGTCTTTAACAGAGTACTTACAAGTCTAAAAAGTGGAAAAAAGCCTAAAAAAAAGAGGTGCAGTACTTGGTCTAACAGTAACAAAGTCAATTAATTTCAGCTTTCCATTTTCTCAGCTGCTTCTCACTGTTTGCTGGTACTCTGTCTTTCTCTTAAGTAGTAATAAAAACAGTTATTCATCCCCTGTCTGATTTTCAAAGACTGAAACATTTACGTTTGGGGTTTTTTTAAGGTTTGTTGGCAGTGATATCTTTGCAGAGTGATGACACGTTGCTATTGTATTATTTTGTTTGTATCATACTAATGTCTATTCAAGCCCTAAGAAAATATTTTGGGAACCTTAAGAAGTCATTTCTATGGAACAACATTTAAAATAAAATCAATAAATAATGTGACCCGAAGATGCAGTGAGCTGCTCACAGTGCCTAGGTTATTTCTAGTACAAGTCTCCCCTAGGCTCATAAACTTCCTGTCACTTGTCCAGTAGACTTCAACACAAATTTCAATAATTCAGCTGGACACAGTGGGATGAGTGAACTCAAAAGTAAACAGCGAGAAACAGTCCCATGACATGATAGGAATTCTGATGTTTTTCAAGTACTGGAGCCATTGAAACAGACAAAATGGAAATGACATTCTGAGCATAAGGTATTTCTACATGAGATTTTAAAATGTTTCTGAAGTTGCCTTTCTTCAATTCTGACAGTTCCTAGTTTTAATTCAGCCACTTCCTCCATTTTTGCTATATCAAAGTTTTTTTCCCTTTTCTTTTGTATGCCAGTCTATTAAATTACCCTGTGGCACAGAGAGGGACATAGAATAACAATAATTAAAATTATTTGAAGAAATGACAGAGAATAAGGGAAACATGACTTTAATTTCTTCTTGCTCCCTGTTTCATTGCCTTTCATTGGCTATGAAGCAAAGTGCATTTGAACTTTACAGAGGGGGAAGAAAACCATAATTCTCCTTTGAAATGGCTACTGGATGAGGATTCACAATTTCTCATTTGTTCTTAGTGCTATGATTTCACCTGAACACGAACACCACAAAATAAAACACATTCTCAGTCATCTCCATTGCATAGCTATGGGAAAGAAGTAAAGGGAGAGAAAGAGAGGAATTAACAGTTATTCAGTAAATGTAGGACCTTATAATTAATATAGTGATGTCTCATCACCACCACTGAGCTGATCAATAGCACAATCAATATTGTCACTTGCAACTTCATGGGTATTTAAGGAGAGCAAGTCATCACACACACTTAAATCCCCCACCAGCCTTCCTTATATCAATCATGTTTTGTATTGAAAGCAGAAAACAAAGGCTCATTGGATGAACTTTTCTAATATTTACTTAAAGGAAAATAGCTTCCCTCACTTAAAGTAATTCAACATCAGAAACAAAAATATCCCAGTTCTGCTGAATAAGGAAAAAGAAAAACGATCTTTCAACTTCAAGAGCTGTGCTTTACTCACCAGAATAACTTTTTCCTCAAATTCTTAACCTGTACATCCAAGGAACTACTTAGAGGGTTTTTTTTTACAAATTCTCTCTGAAGTCTGTCAGTTATTTCTTTAACAGTCATTATCATTATTCCACTGTCTTGTATTCCTACATGCAAACCTGCTCCAATAAAACCTTGTATTTTGACCTTTTCCTATCCACAGAGAAACTGGTTTTGATGGAAGTCTGTTTTACAAACAGAACAACTTGGCCATTAAAATTGGTTATTTGCATGCTTCAATATTCACTGAAATCATGACATACACTTGGAAAAAGAACAGATATAACAAACCTTTCCCCAGGGAAATCCAACTTTCTACCATGTGAAGCAAAGCACACTCCTCAGCTATTTTAGCACAAGGGATATGTCGAACAACTCTGATTCAATTGCAGAGACAGTGGCATTGTGTGCTGGTCAATTTACTACAGTGCTCCATCGCTGTCCTCCTCGACCCACAGATACATTGACTCATAAAAAAAGAAAGTACATTTGAAAGAAAAACGCCGTTCCTGGAAAGGTCAAGAATGTATTACACAGACTCCGAGCACAGATCATAAAGCAACACAACACCAGGCTTGTTCTTTCAACTGTACTCGAAACCATTCATTTATTTTCTTGTTACAAAGAAAATATTGCAGACCGCTCAAAACAATTTTTGTGGTGTACCAAATCTGACACATGAGTGAAACACAGCAAAAGTATATCCAGGTATCTCCCCTATATATATATATACAGGAACATTTGATTAATTTCATCATGAATTAATGATAAAACATGCAAGTTCTGTTATACTTCTGAAAAGTTCACAGGTGTTTTTTTTAAAGCATACACATGAATGCACACACATTAAGCACTTTACATTTACCTAGAATAGACTGAAAAAACATACTTTGATTAATATTTCTGCTGAAAAATTAGCTGGTAGTTACACCAAATCCAAACATTTTCCACTGAGAACAAACATTGGGAAGGATTAGAATAAGTGATTTAATTTTGTTTCCAAACAATTCAAATTTTATAACAAGTACTGAAGCAGTATTCAGGTGACTTCCTTTTCTAGCTTTTCTAGCTTTCCTGTTCTTTTTTCTGCCCCTCACTTAATGGAAATCCTGTGGCTAGGATACTCACATGAATCCTAGTCTTCATCTTCTTCAGCCTTGGCAAAGAAGGTAATCATTAATTGTCCAATGGTTGTCCCAAACATTCAAGAGAGCAGGCCTTCCTTTGAAGAAATTTCATTTTCTAAAAAAATTATTTAAAATATTAGGCAATAAATTTATAAATTTATTAAATAAAAAATATTTAAATATACTAGGGCAAAAACCAGAAGGAACAAGTATGGAACCATGCAAATAGATTGTAGATAACTACAATTATTCCTAATATTTGATGGATTTTGTGAGAGTCATCTAACACTCTTTACTCATATAATTTTATGCTTGAACTAAAATGTCCAGAAAAAAAAGTAGATTTCTTTAAAAATCTGGAAAATTATTGGTTTCAGACTGACTTGGATCAATTTATCTTCAGGTGAGCTCCTAAAAAAATATATTAGTTGGTATACCCCAATGTAAAATCATATGTTAATCCCTAAGACAGAAATATCAAGTTGCCCAACTCGACAGCCAAAAACTTTGAGTATTAACAAGAAGGTGACAAGGAAAAGCACAGGAAGTCAAAAAGGAGTGAGAGGAATATGAAAAGACACAAAAGACCCCTTAAAATATACAGCAATGTACTTCATTCCCTCCGTGAAAGGAAAAACACATGAATGCATAATAAAAACAAGCATTAATATTGACTAGAACAAAGTGAGAAGACTGGGAGTTTCTGTTCTCCCTGATTTATAATTCAGGAATGCATGCTGGGAGAAAGAAAATCAGTTTCAAACTTATAATCAAGGTGGAGGGGTTTTGTTGGATTGTTGTTTTTTCTTTCCACAGATAGAACATATTGTTGAAGGATAATATTAAAACAGGAGAAGTTTGCTCACTTAACAACACTGTAAAATGAACAGCAAAAATTAACAGCAATGAATCATTCTAGAAGTCCTGCAAATTGAGAGCCTAAAATACTACATCCCCAATTCTACTTGTTCACTGATTTATATTTCTAGTTGCAAATAGAAATACAAGGAGAGAAAGGAGCACAATAAACAAGCTTGGAAACCACAGCCTAAAACAAATATTATTAAATGTAACAATAATTGAAGATCAATAAATATTATACTGGGAAAGTAAGTGCTGAATATTATAAATTTTCTGGGTCTTCTTTGACACTTCTAAAGATTGTTATACCCAGAGACAGATTATTAAACCATTCTAAGGACTTAAAGGAAGTCTCAAAACACTGTCAAATAAGGAAGTTCCCATATGTTAACCCACCACAACAGGTGCAGATAGCAAACAGGAAGGTATTATTATTTCCAGGGCTAAATGAAGGGGAAGGTCTGGAATGAGCACACTGGACAAAATTCCACTGAGGGAACTTGTGATAAGCACAGGATATATATATAAAAGACCTGTATAAAAGTGGGACCTCCAGAAGACCACTTGGAGACCCCCAGCACCAGGAGGACCAGAAGAAGAAGGGCCAGCAAGACACTACAGGGATCCACGTGGTGGTGACTGTATTTCTATTTAATCTTTTCTCATTTACAATTAAATAAAATCTGTACTCTTTGACTTTGGTCCATGGTCCCATTTTCACCTTAATTTGGGCAGGGGCATCTTTTAATAATCAGAAGATCAAAGTGTGAAGCCACATGATTTTGCAATACATTTAGAGACTGATCATTCAACCACCTGCCCATCTTACTCTGTATTCTCTACTGTAAGTGCACATCTAGAGAAACAATCCATACACACAGATGACTGGAGCTGGGGATCATGGACACACAAGAGTAGGTCTTAATAGCTCTTCTAATAGTTTGTAAACAATAAAGGGTGACAAGAAGTATTTCATAAGAAATGCTACTGAATATTAATCATGAGGCATGGGATGAGACAGATACTTAGGATGCTGTTCCAGATCTGATGACTCTGAATGCCAAGATGCAGCCATAATCAGTACAACTTAGAGAGAGATAGAAAGATAGAAAGATAGAAAGATAGATAGATAGATAGATAGATAGATAGATAGATAGATAGATAGATAGATAGATAGATAGATAGATAGATGTTAAAAGTAGTATTATAAGCATTTTTTACAGACTGAATATGTTACTTCTTTGTCAGGATGTTACCTCTTTGCTTATGTATTTCCCTGTGTGTTTATTGGAACAGATTTGCAAGCTTCATCTTACTGAGAATTCTGGCCTTTGTTTCCCCTGAAATAATAAAGGAAATCAGTGGTCATTATTTTCAGCTGCCTAATTTTCTGTCACCTCCTCTGTGACAATCAAGAAGTCACTCCCTGAAGGTATTCTCCCTCTGTACTGTAATCAGCCATCTTTTTGCTTCTAGCTGCTGCTGAATTAGAGCCCAGCAGTGATGTACATTTTTAGGTGTCATTGTTTGGTAGCCAGAAGAATGCAGCATGGGAATGAATGGGTTATTAGAATACACAAAGGTTGCGGTTTCCAGGCTTTACTGCTGAAGCTTAACAAAGTACATCACTCACCAGCCACTTCATGCTTTCAAGTTATTCTTTGCACTTTTATCAAACAGAAAGTTACTTTCCCATTAAATGAAGGCTGAGACTCTGGTGCACAAATCATTTGACTTAAAGAAACTATTTTCTCCTTCCTACTGTATATTCCATCCTGTTCATGCCCTGCTGGCATTTTTCAAGAGCTTTTATTCCAGTGTTTTGTCAATTTTGCTTTTAATATTGCTGGTATAACACCTCTGTTCTGCATTTGCTAGCAAAGCCAGTTAATTTTCCATATTGCCACTAATCAGCCCTGGTTCAACAGAGGCTGCAGCCCTTTGCTGTTGAACTGAAGAGTGCAGACAGTCTGTTTATCCTGTGCTCAGACCCTTTGCTGACCCTTAGCCAGTGCTTGGAAGGCACAGTGGGATAAAGCAGGTGGAAGGGAGTTATCTCTGCACTATCAGCTGCACAGGCAGCACACACTAACTGAGGCCTCCGTGCTAGAAAGTCACCTCCCTTAGACCATGCTGGTGCAGTCAGCACAGCACCACCTGCACTGTTTGCTCACCCCTCACACCCACAATTCTAACAGAAATCTGCTTCACCCACTGCTTCTGTTGCACCTGAAGGACTGCATCAAACACAAGCTCCTGTAGAGCAAATGACTCTCCAAGTGTTGATGCAAACAGGATCATCTTTATAGGAAAAGTCATTCCTATAAAAGAGGACATAAAATATTCTGGTACCTCGATGCAGACGATCCCCCATGTTCCCAAAAGTGGGTTATGTCAGTGTGGGTATTATGCATAAAGGACAATCTGTCCTATTCTGGCATCTCTTGACAAATTGAACAAAGACACTGTGGAGGAACAATTAAAGTTTCAACCTCTCTTGCTTATCAAAATGCACAATTGCTGCTGTTTTTTAATTCAACTGCCTCGTTGATACTGTCCATTCATTACCAAATCGAAACCACACTTGTTTTTGTCTTCAAAAACAGCTTTGAGATTTAATTTATACTTTACTTCTTGCCACCTGCCAATTGACCCCAAATAGGTTTTTCTCTGACCTCATTGAAAATCTTTAAAGCCACATATTATGTTATATATTACACTATTTATAAAACTTCTGTCCTACATTTGACTGAAAGACCTTGCAAATTACTTGAAGTTTTGTTCATTCAACACTAATCTTCTAACTCAAAGCCTGTCAGTACAGTGCATTGACTGATAGCTTTGTTTGTATGCTGTTTGCCAAAATGATCATAATACTTTCTGACGCCAAACAAAGGAAACATTTTGAATATCGTGTCTTCAAGTGTCTAGTAAAACAAAGCCATCCTTTCAGTCTCTGAAGAATATTAATAAATATTCATCTGTGCTACAACTAAATGCCATCTATGTTAGACTGGACATATTTTTGATAGCTCAGAATCAGCCTAAGGAACTAATGCTATTTATTTTTTGCCTTCCTGACAGAACGTCTTATTTGATTTTCCTGCTCAGCATACAGCACCCAAACCTTGTCTTTGCAATAAAAGCAAACTCTACTTAATTCACCTTTTCTCTGGAATGTTACATAGACATTCATACATAGAAAACTAATTTTTTTTTCTTCTCTCAGTCTGAGAATTTTTTCCCTTATGAATTAGAATATTTATTGTATTTTCACTCAAAATACATAGGGTACCACTTTATTCACTATGCTACTATTCCATGTTTAATATGAAAAGAGGTCAACCTTCTTGCTTGTATCACTTTCTCCAGATATTTTAGCTACACTGAGCAGAAGTAGAATATTTATGTACATTTGAGATGCTTCATTAGTTTCATAAAATGTGGTAGAATATACTAATTTTTAATCCAGTTTAGTACTTTTCAAATTGATCCATATGCTGCCATTTCCTTCTTCTTGGTCCATTGCATTGGATGAAAGTCAGCACATCCACAGATTTCTGCAGAGGTGAAGGCAAGTGGCAACTGCTGCAGAGAAAGGAAAAAGAAAAAATGGGGGGCTGCTACCAAGGTTTGCCTGTTTTTTAGTGCTGAATGCTTCTGCTGCCTGATTGCTATAAAGACTAAGAAGGAGCTGTTATTAGCAGCTGTGGGCAGGCAGAAACAGAAGGGAGAAAAGCACCCCTAGCTAAAATGAAGATTTCTGTTTGAACAGGAGGAAGGGTGAGAGGACTGCTGGTGGCAGGGCAAGACAGAAAAGAAACAACAAAAATTAAAAAAGGACAAAAAACTGATGAGAAGAGTGAATTTGACAAAGTGGTGCACATGGAGAGCCATATGGTAAACCCTGACACTCCCTCAGGCTTAATGGGATGGGGGAATGCCATAATCTATCTGTCTATTAGCATTTCCTGGTGCAATACATGCTCTCTGCCACAAGAAGATGTCTCACAGACATGCAGTCTCTGATCAATGCCATATCCTTATTTCCTCATGTTCCCACTACATAAGGAACCTACCAAGCCACTGATCAGCTAATAACTATGGGTTGTTTTGCAAAAAACATAGCAAGGGTTTAAAATTCAGACCCAGCAAATGTAAATTTGCAACAAAGATGGACAACATTTTCTAAAAATCTGCACAACTCCTGTTAGTGCAAACAGTCTGGCATTTGAACTATATTTAATCATTGCTATTTTTCACTGCCTATTATGCATTACAAACTGTATAGGGGCAATAGAGCATAGCCATAACCTGTCATAACAGGATTCATGACTGGATCTCCTAGATGATAGCATATGACAGCTAAAACAAACACTAAATAAAACTTTTAAAAGGGAAAAAAAACAACCAACCAACAAACAAAACAACAAATAAGCAAACAAACCCCCACCAAAACCACCAAACCTGACGTTGGGTTTCCTGTGTTTCTTGGTTGCACATATACACTCACAGGCACTTCAGTGGTACACACAAAGCAAAAACACTTGGGAAACAATAAATAAGTATGTATTCCAGCAAAAGCTCAAATATACATAAAAGTATGGTTGCTAGAAGTCATAAAGTCCACATGTTCATAGATTTTCACACATTAATATGAAGGGGGAGGTATTGCAATTTTTTCTGTTTCTCACGTTTTCACCTCAGATCAAATCCATGGAATTTTGAGGATGACTTTTTTTACATGTGTTTGTACTTTTTCAGACACCCCAAGACACACTTCCATACTGCAGAAAATCGTTGGATTTCTGTGGCTGCCAAAAGCTCTGTCACTGCCTACAACATGAGGCATTCAGGTAAGGAAAACAATACAGACCTGGTTATACTTGTAACTTGAGATTTATACTTTCTGCTTTCTGGTACAACCTAAAGTAACAAGCAAGTAATTTGAGATTTCTGTTGGTTAAAATTTAGAACATCAATAGGGCTTTATGATTTGGAGTTTTGTTCCTTATGTGTAGCATTTTCCATGATGTCCAGCCTAAAGATTTTGCTTTAGTGTTTTCAATTCAGCAGTGGTCAGGAGCACCCATCAGGTGAGGAAATCACATATAGGTAGTACTGTAAAGAGGTAAAGAAAAATATTTTTTAACCATTCAAAGGTTCTCAAAGGGTCAGTAAAATATGGACTCAGACACATGCTTTTCTTTACAGATAATGCTAACACACAACACAGATAATGTTAACACAATATAATACAGGAGATTCTTTCCAGTCTAATTTTGATGAAGAATAGTTCTGAATGAATTAATTTGTCCACTTGCATTTCTTTTAAATGCTAAAACCAAACCCTAATAAGATGTCCAAAACATCATTGGAAATATTATTGAAGAATAAGTAATGATGTCTGTTATAAGGAACAATCTGCCCAGTTTTACAGTATCTCCTCTTCTAAAGTTGACTAATTTCAAATGGCATCTTTTTGTTCTGCTCAGACAATATGCTGCTTTATAAGTTTGCTTTAACAATATTAGAGAATTTCAAGATTTTTGTGGTCATCAGTGAGTTTGAATGATTCCCATGCACAGATTGAAAGTTTTGTATTCATAGCAATTAGGGCCACTATGAAAAAACACTTTATTAGATTAGAGAGTAAAAGTATGATCAGACACAAAAGTATGACACTCTGGATTTTTACTGATCTACACCAGAGGTTTTCTCAACATAAGAGACTCTCTGTCACCTTTTACATCTAATGGCATTTGATTTGTGAAATGCACCACTTATTCAGTTTAAGAGTAGCTGAAATTGTGGTGGAATATGTGATTGTTAATGACGCTCTAGACCTCATCTAGAAATTTCAACTTTTTATAAAGCTGAAATCTTTATTTTTTTCCAATATATTTGCCATCCATGTAATATATCCAACATAAGGCACTGTATTTAAACATTTCCATTTGTTTTATTTTTTTCTTTTTAAGGTAGGGAGAGAGCTCTGTCATCTCACCTACACTTTACAAGCCAAAGAATCTTGCCCCAAAAGTTTTATAAAAACCTCCTGTCTTAGCTCACACAAAGGCTTTAGAAAGATGTCCATGGTGGAAATGGTAAATGTATTAAAGTTACACTTCTATCAAAGCCAACATATGGAAGCAAAGCAAACTGAAGCTACAGAGAAAGCTCAATTTCTCAATATTTAGGAAATAAATTATCAGTAGTGTTCCTTTAGTAACACATCGGATCTTTCATCACCTTGCTGTTTTCAAATAAATTTGATAAAGAGAATGGAGACAGGGGCTAAAATAGCATATCTGATTTCTGGGACTCTAAATGCAAAAATTAGAAGCTTAGAGCCTGCTTTAGCACAAAATAATATATATTTATTGTGCTTGGGGAAGAGCAACAGACTGCCACCTCATTTATGGTATTTCCTCCACTAGAATTTCTTCTTCTAGGAAATAATAATACAATCTTTGTATTACAAATGAAGAGTAAGAAATTTTAACTTCTACAGCACAAGCAAACGAAATTTTTCAGACATTTTGACATAAAATCTGCATGTGCTTCCACATCAGCCTATAGAAGGTGTAGCACAATGTCAGAATAAAACACTGAAATCTTTTTATGTGAAATCTGCAACAATACAAACTTTTTCTATGTATGGCAACAGGGGAAAATGAAAACATTTTGTATTTCAACAGAAGAAAAGTTGACATTTTTATTATTTCTCACAACTATTCTTACTTATGTAATATTTTTATCCTAGATAATGTACCTTATTTTAATATACATACAATTTAATTCAGGAATAACTACTAATCGAGATTCTAACAAAGAAGTAAAATATTATTAGACTATATCCATCACAAAGTGACACAGATTTTACCAACTGATTATTGTAATTATAGATTATGTCCTAAAAACTCAAAAATGGTTCTTGTTATTGGAGGTCTATTCTTTCATATTTCCTAATTTTGAGAGATACCTAAGCTACTTGAATATTGCCACAGAGGGTTTTATTACAAAATTTTATGTATGCCAGTTTTTCTATCCCGATTATAATTAGGAGCAACAGCTAGACAGAGTAGCTCAAGATGAGTTCCAGTGGCATTGTTGTTCTTAATTTTCTACTAAATTATTATGTGATTTTTATAAATTTTAGTAGTCAGGGAAATGAGAAACTGCCTCCATTGGCTAAAGCCAAGAACAGCTCAGATGTGCTAAATCAGGTTCTCCAAACAGCTGTGCCAATGCTCCTCTGTCCAAAACTGCTCGTTGAGTCTCAGGTCCTTACTGAGCAGCCTGCCAGCTGCATGAAGTCATGCCAGATTGTATGCAACATAAACAAACACCTACTTGGGTTTATATTCAGACCAGCAAACATGATGCATTTGTATCCCAGGGTCAGATTTAATCCTAACCCTCCAAAAACCTATCATACTGTATTGACCAACTGTGCCATCTAGCTCTCTTTTAAGGTAATCCTATTATGCAATGAATTATTACGACAGATTTCAGCACCGGTGAATTTGAATTAAATAATCCCTCTAAGCAGTTGGATTGTAAAAGAAAATATTTCTGCTGTACCTGGGCCAAGTTTCTAAACCGCACAGTATTTTTCTTTTTTTTTTTTTTAACATAGATTAATTCAACATCATTGTACATTTTTTATTAGGTAAGTATTCAAGCAAGAGGCTAAATCTTATACATTTTCAGTAAAGACCTCTAAATAAATCACCTCAAAAAAGTTAATAAAATTGAAAGGTATATATGTGTTAATTTTGGAGGTTAAGTAGAAGCAGGCTTATCTAAATCTTATAAACTGGAAAGGTTTTCCTTTAGATTTTTATCGCTTGACAGTCATTTAAACACCAGACTTCCCCAAACAGCCCACTGAGTGTGACACAGAAACAAAGATTTATCACCAAAGCTGGTTTAGCTGCCACCTGATAATAGCACCTGAAGAGGAAAAAAAAAAAAAAAACAAACCAGCAACCAAACGATGAAAAAAGCCACAACAAAACCACTCCACTCTTATTTAACAGGAAACACTTCAAAGGGCATTGAAACCAATTCAGCAAACCAACTGAAAAAGAAAGGAGAAAATTACAACATTAGCATGAAAATACCACAACTGCAAGACACACAATTATGGTAATTTCAGGAATAAAAGAGTTTGAAGTTCCTTCTGAGACAAGGACTCAGAGGTGAATCCTTCACACAGCCAGAAGGCTTCTACTTGATAAACAGTAACTATTGAAGGCTCTAGATTAGGTGTTCTCTCCACAACTGCTTGTTTGAAAAAGGAAAAAAAAATATTAATGGCAAAATGTAGTTTATTAGATGAGGTAAGGAATGACTCCATGTGGAATGAACAGTCTCTGGGAGATGGATTCTGGGCAAGATTACCTTTTTAGCCAAAGCAGGACAATTGGTAAGACAAAGCATTCATGACAAATCAAATAATCCACGGAATGAGAGCTCTCACCTAAAAAAGAGGTGGGAACACCTGACTGGTCAGGAGGTTCAGGTCATCATGTTCTCCCAGTACAACTGACCACAATGGCAATGGGTTGGAGAGGTTTTCCCATGGGCAGAAATACTGATGCATGCCTGTGCCCACCTGTGAAGGCGTGTGTGAAAACACACATAAAAACCAGAATGTGGAATTATGTAAACTCGAAACTACTCATAAACCACACTATTTCTCTCTGATTTCTTCTGGTTTATTTCTGTCTTTAAAGGCTTTTAGATGGACAAGAGACCAATCAAGCATTAATCCTACTGTTTGAGAAGTGCTCTTTCCCAGGCAGCCAATCTTGATGTGTAGTCAGGATAAAACGCCTGATGACAGGCTCTAACCACCAGTGACATCAGGAGAAATTATGGCTCAGGGTTGCAAGGCTTTAAACAGTCTCTCATTAATAAATCAAAGAAAAAAAAAAAAAAAGAAAAAAAAAGGGGGGAACTCAAGTGAATGCATAGCTCTGGAAGGTGAATGAGGAAAAATAAGCTACGGTGAGCTTTTGGCCACTCACCAACCCTGTCTAGGTGATGTACAGTGGTCTCACTGCAAGCATGCTAATTAGGAGCCGCTAGCACGCCATGGTGTTCCTGCCATGCACTTTTTCACCTGCCTTAAATAAGCTGAGAAAAGCTTCAGTGGTTTTCATGTCACACAGGGGTTTCCCTTACACCATGGGTATCTCAGAGAACGAGAATATTTCAGCTGCCCTTGAAGCAGCATGAGCCTTGAGCACACCCCAGTATCTAATGTGTACAGGGGAAAACCAGCCCAGTTTCTAAAATAAAATACAATATTCTAAGAGGAGGAGCCAGAAGATTAAGAAGTGAATAGAGCCTCAAGGGATTATTGGAAATGTAAATTAGAAATGCAAGTTAAATGCTATTCATCTTCTGCACTGACTGAATTTTTACCTCAAATGACCCCAAGGGAGAATGTGGAAGTCACCAAAGTTATCAGATGATGTCCAAATCAAAGTCTTGACCAAATTTTGATCTCACAGGGGAATCAGAGGGATATCCCCTTTGTACTTTGGCAATATGTACGCTGAATTAAATTTAGATTATGATAATATTAAGGAAGTTAAATTCAGGCTATGTGGCTGAATAATAGCAATAGAGGGACACAATACGAATGCAGCCATATATTTTAAGTAATATTTCAATTTTTTTCTTTCTGTGGGCCTCAGGCACATTGTCCTACTGATGTGAATTTCTTCTGTTTTGAAAGGGAAAAGGAGAGAAGGCCTTGTCTCTGAACGTGCTGCACCAGCCCAGGCTGATTGCAATCCAACAAGCTTTATCACTGTCTTAGAAAAATGGCTATTTCCTTACACTAATGTGTGAAATGAGAATAATTCACACTTAAAGGCAGTTACAGGGGAGGACCATCACTCCACTCTTCCTTGGCAAGTTGCAATCCTATTGAGCAATTAGTACGTGTGTTAAATAAGAGAGAGGAATTATTTTCTCATGTTAAAATACTACAAAAAGCATTGGAGAATTATGCATGTGACAAACAATCCAGAGGTTCTGAGAAGGAAATATGTAATGAACAGACGATAATTACCAATTCTTGTCAATCATTTCACATGATAGCTTCCCTAAGACATTTTTTCTTCCACAAAGTTGAATTTAAGAGATAGTTAGGAATATTTTGACTTATGGGAAGTAGAAAACTTTGTTTTGGATTTCAGGACATTACAATTTCAAAAGCCAGAACTTGCTTGGCATGTATTTTGTTCTAGATCAAAAAACAGTTAAAAACTGCATGAATATAGGTACATTTCTGTCTAACATTGCTTCACCCTATATAGAAAGGGAATAAACATCTTGTTCCTGCACGAATTTAAAACTGATGATAAAAATATATATGATCATAAAATGCTATGCTTCGTTCAAAGGAAAAAATGCATCAAAACTATTCTAAAACATATTTTAGAAGCAGAGTCATAAAAACAATTTAAATATACATATTTAAACTATATTAAGTATATTAATTATTATAAGTAAAACAAATATACATACAAGTATAACAAATAAAGCTTGCCTCCTGGGTTCATTACTTCATATCTTAGAGGAGGAAAAAATAAAAGGCAAATTAAGGGATTGAAAACAGTGATCTAATGATGAAAACGTTACAGAAGTTGTCAAGGCATGTTTGTGAAAATTTAGTTCTAGACAGTGTGCTATGTGCTTGACCAAAAGTGTAAAGACAACGGCCTTTATTACATTGCACTTGATCCAATAACTCATTGCTCTTTTACACAAAAGAGACAGAAAATCTGTTATAGATTGTGGTTATCTAAACACAAATGGACTCCAGAGAAAGAATATTCAGAGGGAGCAATAACTTTTCCACAGGATAACATATTCAATTCACGATATAGATGAGCATTTCAAACAATGCTAATTGTCTGGTCAATACCAGATTCCTCTAAAGCAAGAGCAAATTGGACTAGGCTGATGAGGAATTACAGCTTTCTGATATGTACTGTTCTCCAAGTTGGCACAACGCCCATGCCTTCCCCTCCTGAACACTCTGTAAACACATGTGCCACCAGTGGTTTTTGTTTTCCAATTGGAAAATATTAGGGTTGAAAGCCAGATATTTTCATAAAAAATAATTCTAGACAGAAATTTAATAGAAATTTGCTATGCTTTGTTTCACAAACTCTGTAGAACTGAGAAGAGTGATAAAAGCAAAAGGTCCTGGCCGTCTCCCCCAAAAAAGCACACATATGCACACTCACACAAAAAGAAACATTATTTCTTTGAAAATTTTGATTTAATAATATAAATTATTTGATGCAGTCAAATTTGGCAAAAAATAAAAATCGCCATGTAGCAAAAAAGCTAAATGCAAATGGAAGACAGATTGTGCTTGAATAATACAAATCATAGGGGAAGAAGAGAAAATATTGTCATCCTCTTCTTTTCTTTAAGTAATGCAGAGAGGAAATAAATACAAATTTTTAAAGACTATTAGCATGGGTCAGATAATGCAGGAAATAAATGAAAGTGAACAACAAAGCTGAATATTTTTGTCAGTTCTGTGCATACAGATATTAATTTTTTAACTATGTTCCTGATATTGATCTATAAATCAGTGTTAAAGAATAAAATTAATTTTATTTCATACTCTTTGCTGCTTTACCTTAAGTCTCAAATTTTTCTCAATGAATAACTGGAATGCAAATAACTCAGACAGACAAGAATTAATAAAATTAGAAAACAAACAAAAGAGCAACTATAATGGCCAGACTGCCTGAAAAACATTCATTTTTCCCTCTGCTTCGAAATTTACACTGGCCTGAAGCCCAGAAACGGCAATATGCAATCCTGCACCTGTGACAAGTCAAAGACTGGTATCTTTTGACCTGTTGGGATAGAAATGGAAGATAGAAAAGGAAGATCAAGATCTTTCTAACAGAAAATGGCCCCATTTCATCTGTTCAAAATACTAACTTTTGGTACTAACAGTACTAAAATGCTCAGTATGAAAACAGGATCTTATAGTTTTAAAGGGGTATTTTTTGATACCACCATAACGTATTTCTTGGTGGTTTGCATATCCTGATCGAGAGCAAGTCCACAAACAGAGGAATTAAAAAAGTGCACCCCATAATATCTTAAAAAATTCCTTAGGGCTAGGTCTGCACTTTTAAAACTTAAAGTCATAAACTCACTCGCTGCCAGATCAGACCCTACAGTGCTTCTACACTAACTGGAGAGTGGTTTAGGTATTTAATTGCCTCTCACAAATGTGCCACTGTAAGTATGGGAAAGGGTTTGTTGGCTCCTATTGTAATGGCATACACACACAACTCACTGAGCACTCTGAGGATTTAGCTCTTTGCTGAGTGTCTACACTGACAAACATAAAGCTAAATTCCAAGTGGGACTCTGAGGAAAAGCACACGTTAAAAGTGTGCACATAAAGGAACAAAAGCAGTGCTTAGGAACATTGAATGTTAAGTGATCCATGGAGTGGATCAGTGTTTGCATCCACTCTCATACTTTGTCTCTGAGACCATTCACTGCAGTGAAGACAAGTGTTGTCTTGTTCCCACTTTTACATCAGAAGAAGTAGCTCATAGCCAGGAGAAGGAACATTGGTTTTGATTGAGATGCAAATAAAATATTTTAGAAGTGCTGCCTCCCATTCCTTTTGTAATAAAAGTCTCAGAACAGAGTAACAAAGATGGTGCCTGAATTATCAGAATCTCCTGTTTCAGAAAAATCTAGGGCCTAATGTATTGCTCATTGAATGGGCAGAGTTCATTGTACTGATTTGTTCTCAAGAGTACTTTTTCAAGGACTCTTGCAATAACTTCAACGAAAAAGATCCAACTATTTTAGATAAGACCCTCCAACATAAAAAACCCAAATAAATAAACAAACAAAAACACTAAGGAGGATTATTTCATCAAAAATAGGAACAACAGAAATTCATCATCGTCTATGAATAGTTATTGTATCCATAGTGAAATCACAGACCAGTCCATAAACATTTCAAGTATTTTCATAATTAAATCACAGTTAATGATGCCCCACAGTATTAAGAAAAAAAAAATTTGAAACAAATACTCAAGTTATTTAAAAATTCTTTAACATTCAAACGTAAGTTACCTTCCAGTTCATAAAAATCTCAAAAGTGAAGTTGTGGGATTTAATCTTTTAGAAAATAGTCAGATCAGCTGTTTTCACCCAAATCATGTACTGCATTTTCAACTCTCTCTTCGGAAGAGTAAGATTAGGAACAAAAAAGGAGCAAATAACATATTTGTTGTCTCCCAAGCACATACCTAATACACAGACACACAGGTTTTAGCAGCTAATGATCAACATGAACATGACAGACAGAGCATTTAAGAATTTAAAAAAATGTTCTAATATTATTTTCCACATACATTTACAGATCAAAACATTGGTTGGGTTGTGAGCTTGTACATAGCAAATGTTATTAAGTGTTTTTTTTTGGGAGGAAGGGGAGTTAATGCTTTTTATTTGATTGCTGAAAGTTAAAGAAAACAAGTGGTCATGTGGTCATGGCAAATGGTCATCAAATTCCTAATTTTTCTGTTCTCTTTCTCTCTCTTTACCAGTACCTTCAGTGTTCTCTCTCCTTCTGTTTCACTTTGCTTCCAAGCAAATGGGCTGCAATACTGTCTATAAAAAAAAGAACTTTCTGTAAAGCTTAATTCATTATTTATGAGGTACTTTGAGGTGTTCAGAAGAATAACATATAGCAAATAAAGAGTAAGTGGAAAGTATCCAAGGATACAAGTCCTTTGAAGGCCTAGAGCTTTTTAAGGGATTGCAAAGGACTCTTCATACATGACATTTCATTTCTGAAGATACAGTTCATGTTTTGACCTAGAAATGTTTGTGACGTCGATGGTCATGTTTCCTGATTCCTTGGCATCTGTTTAACTCCAGTTTTACTAAAGATGCAAGGCCCAGAATTCCAGACCAGGATCTTAGAAAGGAAACATTCATCACACAGTATTTGTATGTTCAATATCAGATCTTTATCACTGCAGAAGAAAATCATGTCACAACCTTATCACGCCCATTTTCTCTCTGTAAAAAAAACTATTTCCCCATTTCTTATACAGCATTATTTACTTACTTTGATTTAGTGATGTTTCTGAACTTCTAAACCACTTTTTTATCTTTATGTAAAGCAGACAAAACTGAGATACTAAGCAATCCATAAAGGGATTCCTCAATCCATTCCAAAAATAGTCAACTGTAATAAGAAGCTGCAAGAAGAAACTGGGAGGTGAACAGAGATGAATAAGAGACAAACAACCAAGATGGAAAAATTTTAATTTCTTTCTCAATATCTACCATTAAAATATATAAAGTTACATGAATATTTCTTGTAAGCTGCTTTTGAAAATGGAACCTGGACAAACTTGACCTTTCTTATATAAATATTTTCAATTTCTCCTTCTTTCTCTGATATTACCTTCAAACAAAAATTAGTACACATATATGAAAAAAAAAAAAACCCAAACCAAAAAAAACCCCACCAACCAACCAACAAAAAAAAAAAAAAAAAAAAAACAAACCAAAAACAAAAACAAAAACACCAAACACAAAACCAAGAAAAACCCACCATACTCATGGTTTTCATAGTGGTACAGTTCCAACCTTACTTCTAAATTAATTTACACTGCCACTACCTTGCTAGAAGAGGAGACAACTTCTTGATCTACACAGTTAATTTCCAGTTCCTGTCTACAATTCCTAAGACACTGCAATGCTGTGTCCCTAAAAGTAAATCATTTGAATTAATTTGCATAATCTAAAAAACCACAAACAAAATACAAAGTCGTGATTTTTCTTCTTTTGAGATGGCAACAATTTGCAGCAATCAGTTGCCAGTACCTTGATTGTATCCCATTCTTTGGCAAGTAAAAAACATCTTTAATAAAGTTTGATAAAGGAAACAACAGCTGATTTTGAACCAACCGCTTGTCCAGAACCTGGCATATTTTTTCCCTATTTACATATAAAATAAACTTGAAAGTTACTAAGACATAAAGGAAAAATGATTTCTTATGGCAATCACCTATCAGTATTTTCATTTTTTACAGCTCTACAATGCTTCTTTATTTTCTTTATTTTGCAGCTCAAAAAAAGGAAAATCTTGAGAGCTGGTTAGTGCCTGAATATTGAGGGTAACATAGAAAGAAGTAATCCTTTGCCTTCACTCTTTGTTCCCACAGCAAGCAAAATGAAGTTTTTGTTTGCTTTCAGCATTATGTTACTTTATTGTTTGGATAAAAATGAGAGGTTGAAAGCATGGAGGTAAATTGTAACAAGAAGGTGAAAGCTCTTGGAGGAAGCAGGATTTTCTCCCCTTACCTGGAGCCAGCTGATCATGCAGAAGTGGGAAAAAACTTCTGGAGAGTCCAAGAAAGGTTTCAAATCAGGGAGAGATGGTGGCAGAGATGGAGAGTAGTGGTCTACAGAGAGGAGTTGGGACTACACCCATGAGAGAGACATCAGAGCTGAGGGAACAAAAGCTTTCTCTGAAGGGTCTGGAGACAGATGCCTTAGCTCTGAGATGTTGAAAATTAATGCTGGTCTGACAATAAAAATACCTCAGTCCTACAGGGACACAGAAGGCAGGCACAGACAAAAATGCAATGGCTTCCATACAGGTTTGCCTCACTCTGAATTTTCTCTGTGTAAAACATTGCCACTAACATTTAAAACATTTCTACTAAAAGCATTACCGATTTAAACCATTTACAATGTTTTAGGGATTGTCACCACAAGGAGGAAGGGTACGATCCTGAGTTACTGAGCTTTGCCTCCAAAAGGAAATGTAAAATACTCCCAGACCATTATCCATGTCCTCAGCTGCAGCAATGCCACCTCTAGTTTGCTGGGTTTTGCACTTGGAAAGTCTGAAAAGCAAACTCAGACAGAAACACTTTGAAAGACAGAAGACACTGAAAGATGCAGGAGCTGAAACCAGTATATTCCTTTCAAAAATATAAACTCTTATCTCCAAACTTTTGGTGCTTCCATGGATATTGAAACAGAAAAAGAGCAAAAACCCTTGGTTTGAAATTGAAAAGACATGAAGTTAGTTGGTTTTTGTTTTGCTTTTAAACAAACTTGCTACCTTAAGTTCAGCCCAGCCCACATCTTATTTCCCTTATTTTCATTTGCCTTTTATACATCATATGAAAAAGCTGTGTACAGTAACTCACATCAAGAGGCTGTAGAAGTAATGCATTAAAAAAAAAAAACAACTCTAACGGTTTTGCAAACCATCAAACACCTCATTAAAAAACCTCAACAAAAGAAAACTGGAAACATCTCACTCGTTCTAGCAGCATTTTCTATGTGTGAATATAATAACAATAAGAATCTCAGCCCAAACTCATAATTGAAAAAGTTCTCAATTCACTTGCAGCCCTTAGCAGGTGGCTTAGAAATATGAAACTAAAGCAAGACCCATTTCTGTAAACGTCTGTATCAGTGTCTGATTTTGCATGCTCCAGCACAGTTAATTTTTAGTGGGTTATGTATTTTCCTTTGCTTTTTTTAAATGTAAATTATCTTTGGAGAAATACGACGGCAACACAGTGTGCTTGAAAATCCATACACTTGTATCCTCTGAAAAATAATAGAAACCAATGGCCAGACAATTTTCTGTGTACAGAAATGTTTAATATGACACTAACTTGCAAATACCTAAATTTTCTACTTTCCCCATCCACCCTGTGACAGAATTTTAGCCAATAATTTACATGTATCCAAAAGTAACGTCTACTCCTGTAGAATTTTAGGTAAGACTTGACAGTTGGTTTTTTTCTCCTATTTGTTTCAAATCAGCCACAATTTCCTCCACATTTCAGCTGCTGTATTTATCTCACTACAGTAATCATTGGTTCATTACCAGTTACCACATAGACCTACTTCCAGATATTAGTTTGAAACATCAGTCCTAACTACCTTTAAAACTAATAGAAAAGTCAACGGATCATATAGTCTTGGCCTCTAATGGTAGTGTTCACTCAGTGTTCTTGAGCATAAGGTGATACTGTCCTAAAAATCTCTGTAACTTGCTCTATGGAGACTCAAAAATCTCTATGTTTCTACCAAGCACTTTCAGTATCTCTTTACACTGCCCCAAAGTTATTGAAATACCAGTTCACTGTATCAGAGCTTCTGCTTTGCAGTGGTTGCAGTCACCTGAAGTTCCAGTTGGCAATTAATACAAATAATTTTAATATATTTAAGGCAGAAGACAAACGTGATCATGGACCAGATTACTCAAGTATGAATTTACTTAGGCAGCACAATTTTGTAGTGCATTGTTGAAGGTTTTAGATCATTCTGCATATTTAGACCATTCTGCACAGCAGATCCTGTATTTTTTGACCCAGTTGCCTTGCCATGGCAATCCAAATTGCAGCAATACAAAACAAATATGGAGAACAGAAAATAAAAAAAAAAAATATCTCATGGAATATATTCAGGATGCATAAGTTCAATGTTCTGACATTAGACACTACTGCAATGACTAAAATTTCCCTTGTCATTTTCTACCACAGCACTCTCAGCCTTGACAGAACATACTTTCACTGAAGGATGCTGCAAAAGAAGTGGCATTTAAGAACATTACCTGTATCAGATCATGCCCTCAAGAGTTATCTTGAGGGTATGATGTGATGCAGGTAATATTCTTAAAGTGGCACTAAATGATAAACAAGATATTTTACAGCCAGGTTTTTATTACTACTGTGATCATGAAACTGTTTTGTGGATGACAGAACTTGCATGATTTTCAGAAAGAAGTGTCTCTTTGAATTGACTGTATTGTTTAGCCATCCCTCGTCCAATCCCAGATATTTACCCCCAGCAGATCCCCAGTAATGACAACCAGAAGTCACACCAATTTCTTCCATGGTTCATCGTCCTCTCCTCATAGAACTGAAAGAACTGTGGAGCATGAAACACTTCCCATTGAGCAAATGACATTTCAAAAGTCCCTAGAGATGAACAGTAACTTAAATAATGGAATGAATTTTTTTTCTTTTAGCTTGATTTCCTAAGGAAACAAGATATATTTAATGAAGATGGGTTGGGTGTTTGTTTTTTCTCTTTCTGTTTGGTTTTTCTTTGGTTTTTTTCTCACCTCTGGGTGATACAAAAGTCTAGTAATCCTTTGATACCTCACTCTTAACTTTGAGCTTCTTGGCTAACTTTAACCAAGTTTGAGACAGCAGGACAGGTGTCACAGATCTGTTGTTTCCACTAAAACAGTGAAGAAAAAAAAATCTAATTAGTGCCTCTTGATAAACAAAATACTGCAGAATATACTTGATTTTGTCCTGGTATAAAGAATCAACATCCAAATGAAATATTAAGCATACCTTTGCCCACACACGAAAAAACCCAAACCCCAGTTGGAATTCTCAAATTTCCAGGCAGAATACAATCTAACCAAGGGACAAAAAATGTAGGATGTTGTTAATGCAATTATATGCTGTCTATGGATAATACTGTAAGATCACAAGTAAGGTTTCTGTAAAAAAAGGCAGGTTATTGCCAAAATGATAAGTGATGTAATGAAAAAATTTTTCTCCCACTCTCCTTTACACAGATAACCTTCACAACGCCATTAAAAAATCTGGTCAGAAATCTGAAGACAATATTTGTATGTATATACATATTCAATTGCATGATGTTTTGCTCCATGGCAATCACACAGAAAAAAGGCCAGCAGACAGATTACAGAGGAAGCAGAAATTGACACATTCTTACTCAGTGGGCCAAGATGTACAAGAGGATGAGTAGCTGGAAGAACTGTCACTGGAGTGTGATGTACAGGTCCCAGATTGTTAACTTGGGTGAGGCATAGCTGCTGTGATAGTCCATAGCAGGTCTGTGACCAGGATACAGAGTGCTGCAGAAATCTATCTAAAAATTACACAAGACAGACTGTGTAGGCACTACACAGCATTCTTTCTCTAGATAATGCTCTACTTACAGAAATAACCACGGTGATTTAAGGAATAATTTTCTATCTTAGTCTGTTGACATTTTTTGTAAAGAAGATACCAACCACACAGCATACACATAAAATTAAAGATTTTGTCCAGCTGTTGTCCATTCCACCCAGGTATGAATCCTGATTTCAAAACCTGAAGCTTTATTGCAGTAACCTATTAAGAAAAAGCTTGATAAGGTTACACTGCCCAGTTTTGCTTCTTTCTGCTTATATCCATATAAGCTGTCAGAGTTTTGTTTTATTGTTATTGGACAGTTTCTGATGTATTTTCTTAATTGCTTTCAGTTCTCAAATATGACTGGGTTCACGTCCAATACATCTGCTCTCCCTTCTTACTTTCCTTAGCATTCAATTCTTAATCATGATAATTTCAATTCCTATTTGCAAATTGCTACGTGACTGCTTACTGTGGTGTACAGGTTTTCTGTCATGACAAGGACAGACACTGAGAAGTTTACATCATCTTATTTCCCCCCCCCAGCTTATAAACATTTGTTGCCATACACAATTCAGTATCTTCACAAGAATTAATAAATGCATTAATATACAAGTTATCCATTTGTACACAGAGGACACCACTGGAGTACAGTTTCACCATATTTCATATTTGAAACAGAATTCCTAAAACCTTCTTGTATATTCTCTTCCTCATGTGCAAATATGTGTTTGTCATTCATTGTGTAACTTTTTGAACTGTGGTTAAAAATTCTGATGTACAGATCCTGAAGTTTACTGTAATGACTACAACAATAAAAAGATGAATGCAAATCTTTAGCACTTAAAGAATGAAAAATACATTTTCAAAGACAAATTAAAATCTGTGTGCCTCCAGGACTAATAACTTGAGAACTGCATTGTTTTTTTCCAAATTATGTAGCTCTTTACTGGTTTATGACAGCTGTATACCTTTCAGTGATGGCTAAATTATTTTCTCTTTACCTTGACAGAAGTCAGTGTTGAAGTATAGACAATTTTAATTCATTTGTGTCTGTATACAGACACTTCATCCTGAGAGTTCATCAAGTGAGAACTCTTTATTCTCCAGTAATTTAATATTTTTTTATCCTAAAAATAAATGTTCCTTTTTAACATATATATGTGAAATCATAATACAAACTGCATCAACATAGAAGTATGTTTCCACTATGGGTAAGCAGAACATGCATAGAAGTACTGTGAAACAAATACTTTGAAGACCAACTTTGGGATGCATTTCTCTCAATATTAATTTGTTACCATGATACAAGTTATTTTTCTCATAGAGCAAATTGTGGAGGATCTGCAACTTTATCTGAATTATAGAGAATGCTGTTTAGTGTATGTCCACTGAACAGTTTTAAAATAACAGTTCTTAAACCCATTTCGATTTCATTTGCTCTTTTACTGACTGGCTTCAATCTTATTTCAAATTCTACTGCCCACACAACAAATCTATCTGGGACTCACTTAATTCTATCCCTTCCATTTTTGTACACATCTTTTTTCCTTTTACCCTTTCCATTTCCCATTTCCTTACTTGCTTTTCTGCTCTACAAATTCCTCCACTACCTGAAGTGTATAGCACTACATTACATGTGCCATGTTTCTATTGTAAAATTTCTGGGATAGATACTACCTATACCAGATCAGTCCCTATGCCTAAACATAACTACAGCTGATTAAAAACAAAACAAAAACAAACAAACAAACCAAAACAAGAAAAGCATACCAGAATATGGCTATCAACAAGTATGTCTCTTTAGCTGCACACAAGCAGGAGGCAAAGATAGATTTTAAACATTTTTGCCTCATCTCACAAAAATTTTATCATATTTGATGCATGAATAAAATGAAAACTTATTTAGTTGAATGAGGCAAGGCCATGAGAAAACAGAAGCTGGATGCAGCAGTTCCTGTTACCCATAGTTATCCATGTGTTCATGGGCTAGGAGCAGGAAATGAATGACATGGTCATGTGAGATGTGCACCAGATATGTCCTCTGATTTTAGGTAGAGGGCTTATTTAATTATAGGCAATCTTCTCATCTCTTGCCAAGAAAGAGTAAGATTTTAAAATGGAAATTATGTCAAAGAAAAGTTATAAATTAATATGCTTCAAATACGGTTTTGATTATTGTTCACAGCTTTGGAGTTTAGAGAAATAGTGTGGGAACTTAAAAAGCAGAGGACTTTCACAGCAGTGCAATAAACTTACATAGATAGAGGTTTGAAACAGAGTTGAATTTTAGGCCTTGAGATATGTGGAACATAGAAAGTTTCAGAGCTGCAAAAAGTACAGAACAAGGAACTATTGTACGCTGTAAGGTGTACGTGTAGTGTTTAGTGATTGGCTTAAGTAGATACTTGTAAGCTTTCAGCATTAGCCCATTGGCTAAAAAACGTTTAAAAGGCCTTGTAACAAAGAGAATTTTGGTTTCTGTTGTTATGGTGTGGGTTTTGCCATCTTTTATGTCTCTACCTTCACTGAGACTGATAATGAAATAAAAAAATAAAACTCGTGGAATACCTCTCAATCACCCCATCCCGTTATTAGTCATTAGATCCAACAAACAGTAAGGTGGTATTTTGTTTGTTTGGTCCTTTATCACCCGCTCCTGAATAAGTTTGTATCTCCCAGGTGACTTGTACCCTCTACTCACTACCCCAGGCTAGGAAACAGTTTATAGCTCTAACCTGGTTCCAAATGCACTATAAATCAACAACTTAATACTACTAAAATGGTAGCAAATGGACACATTAGGCTGTACAGCATCTCAGTTCTTTGCTTTTTAGTAGCTTGCTGATGCATGTCATAAACACTATATGAGAACCATGTGTTTTCCCTTTTATAGGAAAAAATATGCAGAATGGTCTGAAACCCTCAACAATGCACTACAAAATTGTGCTGCCTAAGTAAATTCATATTATACTATCTGGCTATAAGAAAAAATGCTAGGCAAAATAAGTCATTGAAATTACTAGAAATATCTGCTGAAAAGAACAATGTTAACTTTGGCTGCTTTATTGGGGAAAGATAGAACATTAATATACATCAAAGTTAACTACGAAGCAATAATATTTTTCCATTTCTGATTTTAAACGGTGCTGCATTTTAGTAAAATTGTCAATTCAAATAATTGCACGTGGAAAAAAATAATCACATTCTCACTGCAAAACGAAATGTAACAACATGTAAGAAAAGCTGCAGCAATGAAAATCAGCATTGAAAACAAATATGCAAAGCCTTGTGACTCAGATAAATCTTTCTGATAGTATGGACCAACAATCACATCAATTTCTGGTTATTAACTGCTGCATGAAGGGCAAGTCAAGGATAGGGGTCCCTAAATTCCTTCTGCCATGGAAGCTCCCTTGTCATCAGATGCCAGTCTTCTCACTCCCCATTCAGTCTCCTCAAAACCAGCACTACATCTTTTTTTTTTCTGCTGGATCCCTTCACTGACCTCCTCAAAGCCTAGCACACATCCTCATCTCCTCACCCACCTGAAGAACACACCCTATATGTTCAGCTTCTTCCCATGATTTGTACCAAATTTTTCCTAAACCAGAAGGGAAGGCAAGATTTTGGGCTTCACCTGGTGGTAGACAGAACTTACCACCACCACCACAACTCAGGAGAGGCACGAAATTTATATCTGTTCGTGTGTTAGTAGTTGATATGAGAGTTTGGGAGCCTAAAGTTTTGGTGAAGTCTGTGCTGGTGCTGATGGTGGGCAGGAACATAAACAGTCACAGGACAGCATGGATTAACTGTGAAAAGCTAATATGCAAATAAGGGAGCAATGCTGTGTGAACACTGAAGCTTTAGAAAAACAAAAAGTAACTTCTGGAGTGAGAAGTGACTTCTAGTCAGAACAAACATTGGGTAGAGAAGGATTATTAGCATCCAAATAAGACCCAGTATTAGTCACACAACAGTAGCAAATTATAGCATGATACTGAAGCCATAAAGGTCTAAATTTCCATTTATATGTGTATAAATGAGGGAGCATACAGCAGCACTATCTGGGTTTAGAACCCAGTCTTTGCCAAGGATATGCTCCCCCACACACTGGCACTGAACCATTGAGTGTCTGAAGTGGGAAGGGACCCATAAGGATCACAAAGCCCAACTCCCTGTTCCTCACAGGGCTATCTAGAACAAAACCATTTGACTAAATGAGTTATACAGACACTTCAGGAACTCAGGCAGGCTTGGCACCATGACCACTTTCCTTTTTGCAATGACTAACCCCCCTCTCAGTGGAGAGCCTTTTCCCAATGTTCAACCTGAACTTCCCCTGGAGCAACTTCATTTCATTTCCTTGTGTCCTATCACTGGTTGAGGAGGATAATGTATTCTCCCTTCAGCTTCCTCTTTTGTTCCCTCTCTCTCTCTCTGGGATGCCAGATTTATTTTGCAGGCTATTAGCAGCATTTGGAATTAGCTGCTCTCCAGACCTCTCCAGGGTGACTTGCAATTTAAAGCAAAACCAACAGTGAATGAGCAGAACTCATATCCCACTCACCTTCTCCTTTCCTCATGTATATCACATCCAGACACAGTCTAACAAAAATGCCACAGGTCCTCAGAGCACATCAGCAGTGACAGCCAGATGTCAATTGATATTTTTGCGCCCCATTAAAGAGGAAGCCAATCTCCCCCCAAATTCAAGGCAGTAATTAAGCACAGAAAAACATCTACTCCTACAGAAAACAAAGTAATTTTCTCCCCCATCTCCACGAACGCTGAGAGAAATACTAGTTACGTTCGAGCAATTAATGCTATTTCATGCAAAAATAACATTTAAATATAAAAGAGAAATATGGACACAGGAGCCAAGACGGCCCCACAGCTGCAGGACCTTGACAACATCTCCAGATGCACCTTCTGCTGCCTGCCAGCAGCCAGACTGGAAAAGGAGCCAGCAGAGGTGACACCAAGGAGTTATCAGCAGCCCCTCCTGATGCTGCGAGAACAAGCAGTGCAGAGTTTGGCATCTGGTCCCTACTTTTGCCAAGTATGCCCTGTTTGTTTCCACAGCTGTTAAATGTGTTTGCTCAAAAACAAAAAAAGAAAAAGAGGGGGAAAAGCAGAAAAAACGAGTGACTGGAGATACAAAAGTGACTGTGGGAGAAAGGATGAAGCCAACATGCAATTTATTCCCAGATAACAATTTGCATTAGAAAATGCATTTCTAGTTATTAGGGCAAGTTGAGATATTCTTAGATGAAATTCATGCATAAATTCATATGGCATATTTGTGTTTACATCTTCAAAACACTGTAGGCAATTATCAGAGGGTTAACAAATGCATTTTGCTGTAAACAACTTTTCCCCACTTTCTATATATATTTTAAATTACCTTGTAATAATCTGCTCCATCCAGCAGAGCAAATTATTTTAGGCAGACGGAAATCTGCACTAGTTGCTCCAATCTTTCTGAAGGTAAAAGGATACAAAATTAAACATTACTGTTAAGTGAGGCAACTTGTCACAAACCCTTGTGATGTGAGAGCATTAATGTATTTTATAAAACAAAGCAGCCATTAAAAACAATAAAATCACAATTCTCTTGAATAAACTAAAAAGAGTCTTATTTTGAAGCAGATTCTCCCTTTTAACTTTAGCTCAAAACAAAGTCAAATTTAAGAAAATAAGGAATTGCATTTAAGTGAATTAAGAGACTCTAAATATTTAGACTTCAAGAAGAACAACAAAGGTCAATGCATCACTTCAGGATGCAAAAAACATGTCATATTCAATTTCTGGCTAAATCTTATCAATTTCTTTGCTTCTGGCAGCATTTTGGTCTTCACAGGGGAATAATTTCTGGGTTTATTAGCATAACTGACCTTGTTTTACACCTGTGAAAGCAAACCCTGTTAATATGGCTAAACAGGATGTATATGCAGTTAAAACATGGCCTCTAGATATATGTGAAACATTTATTTACTGAAATTCAGTTACCCTCTCCTAGCCAAATATAGAGATATCTTGAAAATATAGTTATAAGTTAAAGCATGTGTCTCATGCTATGATATTAATTTAGAGCTTAAACAGCTACATAGAGATTTTTTTTATAAAATAGTCTCTGCTAACCTGAAGCCTAATAAAAGAAAATAAGTTTAAAAATCACATTGAGTATTTAATCTCTGCTGGAATGCACTACACAGTTTTATCCATTCTATGTTTTTCATAATTCGTTTATTTTTTTTTTTTCTTTCTTTCCTGCAACAGTAAAGAAATTTCTGTAAATTTAATTTCACTGAGTTTCAGTAGCTGGAAAAATAATTATGCTTGTTATCTTGTATTATTTTCCAGTTTTAGAAAAAGGGAACAATGTTCTATGATATTCAATTTTTCTCTCTTTTTACACCAGCTGTGTTGCACACCTAGTGATAATGATAATGATAGTGATAACCTAGTGACAATGGTTTCACTGAGAAAGCTCTGGAAAAGTTCTGCCTTGTCTCTGGGGCTACCTAGATCTTAATACGGGTGGGAAAAGAAGATTGTGTGGTGGAATTCAACTTCCATGTTAACCTCAAGACACTGGTTAAGATTGTCCATCATCCCCTTTAGTTTTAAGCCAGAAGGGATCTTCCCTTCAAGCATAGACTTACTATGATGGCAGCATAAATTAAAGTTGATGCCATTATAATTTGTAATAAGTTTGTTCTGCAGACGTGTTCTGACACAAACTCTAACCCATGTTCACCTTCATTACTGGCAATGAAGTAAGGCCAGCTTCCCACAATCAGAAATAGGCACTGGTATGCAAGACTCACACTGCCCAGATGAATATTTTGTCACTAATACAATACAAGGATGTCTTGCAATATTGCAGAGCATTCTAGGCTAAATGGATGATCAAAGTACTGAAGACAGCACAAATTCTGCCATGGATGTGTTCAGGGATCTCTGCTCTTCCCATGTAACAATGATTTGAAATAATTATCATGATCGTTCTTGCTGTTCAATGAGGGATAAGAGTCTCAGTAGAGGTTGTGTGTGTCTGAAATCACTTAAATGAAATGGTTATTCAGAATAGCTTGAAGCTGTCTTATCTTGAATGCATGTTGAAAATTTAGTTAATACAAACGTTCATAGGGAAGGAATTCTCTTTCAGGACTGCAAACTGGTCATGATTTTTTTTTTTCTTGCTTGTTTGTTTTTTTTTAACAAATCAAAGACCTTGTTTCGAGTGCTGTTTATCCAGCAGAAAGCAAGGGGGTATAATATTCATCCTGTTCTAAAGAATAAGTCCTAGAAATGTCAAAATCCTCCCTAAACCCTGGTATTTTTTAAAGTCTCTAAATAAACGTGTTTTATTGCTATTTTGACACCTGTCTTCCCCCTTTACACAACTCTGTCCATGAGTAGTAGGACTTGATTTGTAGACCTTCCACAGAGGGTCAGTGTCTATGGCTCAGAGCCAGGGTGGAGGCACTTGTTGCATTTCCATCAAGTTTTTCACATAATCTGTACACAGCAATATCTTAGTGTTCAAGTGATGGCAGTCAAGTTTTTCTTTCCTTAAACACATGCAGCTCATCAGCTTTGAAACCTGGCTCTCACGTCTGTGGACGTGTTGATAACACAGACCCTCAACTCATCTGAAACCCAGGCTGCTGCAAGAAGAGTGCTAGCAGGGTCTGCCACAGGAGATGATGTGATGTTCTGTGTCTATTTTCAGCATGAAGGTTCAAGAGGTTCCTCAGAAGTGGGAAAAACACTGATTTTTCTTGTTTTCATTGAGGAGTTCTAGACTTGGGCCATCTGAAGCCCAGTAAGGAGTCTGCAACTGAAGAATAGTTATGGATGGAGCTAGGGCAGGGTGTTTGGATGGGAAATGATGAGAGAGGAAGAAGCTTTGATTTCTCTGTCTCCAGACAAAAAAGAAATGTGGCATGGAGATCATGATGTTGCTGCTACAGTAGTTTATCCTACACCCAGCTAAACACTGTCTTGGCTGCTTTTCTGGAGCCTGACACAGTAAAAACCCCACATGTGTAGGACTGTGACTGAATTGCCTAACCAGCTGCTTGGCCTCTCTGGCCAGTACTGGGCAAAAACTGTAATGATTCAGGAAGATTAGGCACCCCTCCTTTAGTAAGGCCAGTAACCCAGGTTTGATACTGTTAAAAGTTAGGCAGTGTAGGCAGTCTGATTTATCTTTTAAAACTTCCAAAACTAAAGTGAGACTGACCTGTTTTGAAAAAAGAACAAAGGAGGAGTTAGTGAACTCTTACTGTCACGTCCCCAGCCATTGCCTCTCTTTTCCCTGCCTGTCGAAATAAGTTTAAAGTACATCTTGCATTTGTCTTCCCTTTAGCTGATGATAAAAAAGACATCAAGTGTCATCAGATCCTCTGTATTGGACAGGTTTTTGGTCAATGGGGGATGGAGTGTCAGCAGCATCAGCAAAGTGCATTCAGGGAAATAAGACTAATCCTGATGTGATATCTTCCAAGGGAGAGCCCTGCCACCATTTGATATGCAGTTGTGGTTACTTAGATTATGAATCTGGGCATCTAATTTTAAGGGCAGGTAGAATCCTCTCTTTTGAAGAACATAAATTCTTAACTGCCACAGATAACGTTAATTCAGGTTATTATTTCCATTCCAACACAGATTATAGGACAAGAGAGCTTAACTGGAAATTAAAAAATAAATTCGGCATATATATCAGAAGGAACCTTTTCATGCAGAGAATAATAAATACTTAGAATAGCCTGCAGGCAAAATTGTAGAGGCAAAAAGCACCAGTGTCATTCAAGAAACAATTAGATATCATCCTTGGGGAAACAGTCTGCTGAAAAGAATATGTCTTGATGGACCAAATGACCTTTATTCATTCTCCAAAATTCTCTCATGTGGTTATAATTCTATTGAAGAACATTTCACCATTTTGGCCTCAAGCAATGTCAATTCTTCCTTGAATCATCCTGTTCATCAGTTCACTGGTGAGCGTGATCCTTTTTTATACCATAACAAATGCTAAATAATCACCAGCCCTGTGTCATGACATTACTTTGAGTACATAATCAAAACTCATTTTCAGGCCTGTGACTGTACCTAGTCTTGTACCTAGACTGACTAACAGAAAGTTTATCTGGAAAATAAAACAACAAAAAACCTTCTCAGGGTTTCAAAATTAACTGGAAGAAATATGGTCATTCTCCACTCCAGGCACACAACATGCACCTTTTAAATGAAACACATACAGGAAAAACAGCAAGGTAAGTCTCCCTCAGAAACTTAAGCAGATTCATGAAGGTCCTTGTGATTCTCCAGTGGTCACTGAAGTAAATATTTTAATATTTTAAGGTATTGTTGCTACTTTTTTTTCCCAGCTCTTTGTTTTGTTTTAATTTAATATGGATAAAAATTAAGGTAAAATTAAGCATTCAAGAAGATTTTTTTTATAAGGTGTAGTCCACTTGAGATATTTTGAGTGAACACTAGGAAAACACTGCTATAAATAAGGAAAAGCATAGTTTATCTGTACCAACATACTGAGGTAAGTAGAAGCACTACACTTGGATAAAAGGAACCTTGATAATTCAGGCAACTGGGGAAAACCTGGTGTTACTTATAAAGCTGTATATTTTTCTGTTTTTACTTTTAGAACACTTGACTGATACACACAAGTCACAGGAGCTCTAGATTAATCTGATTATGTTTTCTTCTCCATCCATTGTTTTAGGTGGTACTTCTGAGCCTGCTTGCACTCTGCATTGCACTGTCAATTCCCACTGAAATTAAGAAACACACAGCATTTCACAGGACCAGTTCCACACACCTAGAGGGATAACAAAGGAAAAAATGCCTCTGGAAACCCATCCCTGAACAGTATCTCTGTGGTTCTCTCTAAATGTCACAAATTGAAGCTCAAGGGGAACTTGTGCATGGCAGGAAGGTAACTTTAAAAAGCTGCAAACCTGTTGAGAAAAGTGGGTGTTCACTAAACCATATAAATCCAAGGTACAGTATATTACAAAAATATTTTAGATGATCCAAAAAAAAAAAAAAAGTCTGAGATTTCAGAGTTTTGCTAAATGGTATAAGCTATCAAGCATAAACATTCATATAGTCTAGGTTAAGAAATCTATTAATATTGCTGTGTTTTAAAAGGTAATTTCTGAAACCACAAAATATTAATAATAAAAATTAGATTAATAATTTAAACTGCAAGAAAATTAATTACTCAAAGTTCTCCACATTTCTTTAAATTTGATTAGAAGATCTAATGCATCAATGTTGTTTATCAATAAGGTATTTTTTAAGTGTTCAAGCTTTAAATATGTGGAGAATTTTAGTATTTTATAACTTGGAAGAACTAAATTGAAGTTTAATAACACTGAAGCAGCAAACCATTACTTTCATTGTGACATTGCTACATATTACTAGTACGTTGAAAAATTCAGATTCTGTCACACAGACTATTTATTTTCAAAATATAGCATGTAAGTAATATCAGAAAAGACAGCAGAAAGGCAACATAAATTTTCAGAGAAATCCATCTGAAGACAATTTTATTTCTGCATACAGAAATACAATATTAATATCAGTTACTAAGAGTGTGGGTGTTCTGAAAACACGAAAGATATCCCTTGGCGTATTATGGTTTCCACCTGCTAAATCTTCATGTGTCTACTATAGCTTCATTTCTCTTGCTATTAGAATTTGCAATACAGAGTTTTCTGCAATAAAATGATTCTACTCCTTTGAGATTCACACTGGTTCCTATCACAAGTTATTTGTGCTACACTTCTTGTTCTTTAGATTTTATTCATGTTGCCATAATTTTTCAAGAATTTTCCACAGATGGACATTTATCCATGTTGTTAAATTACTGAAGCAGTCTATTAATTCACAGAATCCCTGAAATGGATGTGTGTTGGCACAATTTATTGCTTTTCGGAGTCTCTCCATAGCAGAAAATTTACCTGTGAAGTTTTTTATGCCACTAGTTACCACTTACATAAGGTCAGCCCCAAGAGCCAAGGTTTGAATTCAGATTCCTGAAAAATACAGTCGCCATCACCAATTTTAGCACTAGAATAATTATTCTGTACTCACCTACAGCAAACCCTATTTGCATAATATTGAGATATTTACTCATGCTATTATGCAATCAACTGTTCTCTTCAGAGCTTTTTTTTTTTTGTTCACCTTCATTTCAGACCCCTTCACCCAAATAACTTATATAAATATTTTTAAATCTCCAATATAAACAGAAAATTTTGTAGCAATCTAGTAGTAAACCTGTCCAGGGCAAAAAAAATGTCATTTATAGTTTTTAATTACTGTTCTTAAAATTTTACAGAGTGTGAGTCAATTTTTTTACCTAATATATTAAAATGTAGCTTTTTCTCAAGAATAGATTTTCCTATTTAGGGAAAAACAAATAATCACCTCATTAAGTAAAGAGTGTGGAACTGAGTATATCCCCCTCCTTACCTTCTGGAAGATTATTTCTACTGTTCTTTTTATTTGTATCTTGAGTTTGCATAACCTTGCCCTTTCTAAAAGGCTAAATGTAAAAGCTGAAGAAAGCTTTCTGAAAAGGCAACCATTTTCATTTTTTCCTTATACTTCAGGCATTTGAAAAATACGATCCTTTTATATTCTTAAAAATAAAATTAAATGCTACAGCTAGTCAAAAATGCTGAAGACACATTTCAAAGGACAGTATATTTCAACCTTTACTGTATTTCAGCTACACCTTTGTATCTATAAAAACTGGCTTTAAATGTTATATAAAGTAACAGAGGGTTTTCTCAATGTAATACTGTAGCTCTCACTATTGTATTCTCACAAGGGCATGGTCCAATCTAAGGTATTTTCTCCAGAGAAAAATAAGAGTTAAAAAGTTTTATAAATTAACCCTCTTTCTGCTTTTATGAATCTTTTTAACTTAACTAAACAAGAACCCACTGGCCATTTCCACAGTGAAATTTCTAGGTACACACTGGATATTTCCAACACTGTTTTAAAAGTCAAAAAACTGCTAACTTCAGTGGATTTCCACCAAAATATCAATTAGCACATGCTATAAAAGGTAATCTCTAGTGACAAACAAAGGGGATGAAATCAATACTACTATTCCAGAGGCAAGTCCCTTTGCTCATAAAGGATTTTTAAGTCATTTAGGATTTTCATTGGTTGGTTGGGTTTTGTGAGTTAACAATTTTGTGAAAAGAGAGAATTTTGTTTTTCAAGGGCTGATGTCTTCAAAACCAGATTCAGACAACATTGTAAATTGGAGAGGTCTTCCTTTTCAATTATTTTGAAGAACACATAAAAAAAGCTTTTTTCTGTGTGGACTCAGGAATATGGAAGAAAAAGAGATATTTTGGACCTGTCTTGAACCTCTGGAGCTTGAAACCCAACTGAATTTTGGGATTAGGCTAAAATGTGTAAGAACTTGCTGTTAGTCTAAGTAAAGAAGGAGAATGTCTAAAGAAACAGTTATAATTAATATTTGAAATTATTCTCCTGTCTTGTATAAACAATTTTTTTTAAAATGTATAAATCTATATTATGCCCTTGTTTTCTGTCAAAGCTTCTACCCAGCTGAGAACATATGAGGATTCTCTCTTGAAAGACTGACAAAGCCTTGGAGTACAGCCATCCTTCTGGCTGGGTACCCACAGGAAATGTCTCTTCAGTCACTGAGGTCCTCTGCTGAACTTTCTTACCTGTTTTCTCAAATGCATTCCAAAGCAGGATTTTTAAATTCCATATCCTCACTAGTATACCATGGAATTGAGCCTGCTTTCTGCACTCAGGCATCAGACAGACCTGAAAGGGGGATATGGGATACAAAAAAAACCTTCACCCACAAGTTTCTGTACCCCATCATGGTAGACTACAATTTAGCCCCCAAAATATCAATTGGCCATTTATTTCACACAATTTTTATAACAATTCAGGAGAGCTAAACTGTTGATGTGTTTCAGAGGCACCTTAATCTATTCTGTTAGTCAATATTACGAGTATGAGACCATGCACTTTGAGCTGCAAAGATTTTGTACCATCAGTCCAACAAATCAGAAACACCATGGCTCACATGAAAAAGGAAATAACTGACTACATTCCTTTACTCTTATTTTATTGTTCTGAGCAACTATGAATTATATCCTTTATTAAATAATGGTTGGTACCAATTTTTGTCTCAAACATCAAACAATTTATAATTCTATCTATGCTATAGTTATGAAATTTTCTGATAATTTGAACAAATAAAATTATTATGTTTTGCTTTTTGTCAATGCCAAGAACTCACAGGCTAATATTTTCATTTGGGAAAGCTCATTAACAGAGTTAAATTGTATTCTTACTCTTGTTTATTTAAAAAAGGCTTAAGGAATGTAACAAACATTGGAGCAGGAGTTCTATATAAAAATTTACAAATCAATTAATTTTAGGGAAAATATATCTTACATCTTAACAGTATCACTTTTCACTGCACTATGTACCATGGTTAAAAAAAGAAAAAAATCACCTTGTTTTTTCTTTAATTTACATTTTGCCAAAGTTTCAGAAGTAATGTCTCATTTCTCATAAATTGCTTTTATAATCCTAAGCATGAATACACACGCTGGTCTTGCAGTCCAAATTTTTCAAGTTTAATTGTTCTTTCAAAATATAAGAAGAATCTTTTGATATTCAGAGACGCTGCCCAACACTTGAGGTATAAAATACAACACAAATATGCTTTACCTGAGCAATAGCAAAAGAAGATTAATACAGAAAAGTCCAGACGTAGTTTCTCTAACATGACTGTTCACCAAAAAATATTTTCATATAAAAATATTTTTCATAGCAAAAAACAAACAAACAAACAAAAAACCAAAAAACCAAAACAACAAACAAAAAATGATTTTTTTAATAGTATGGTGAAGCCAGTATAGATTATTGGATTACCATTATAACTTAAACAGTGTAAAGAAACAAGTCAAGTTTTTATTCACGTAACATCTATATGCATTTTTCAAGGAAATAATATGAAGACAAATTAGTTAAAACAGTACAATTCCTATGTGCTAAGGTTTTTCCAGATGCATAAAAAGATGACAATCAAACTGAGATTTGACTGTATGTAAATGAGCATTCAGTCAGAATTTTGATAATACAGAGGGCATTCAAAAGCTGAGTAACTTAATATTTTAACAATGTTAAATAATAAAATGGGAAGAGGGAGGTAAGATTCAAGTAAGCAAAAGAAAATTGTTTTGTAAAATGTATTTAATGATGGATGACTTCAGTGTTTGCAGAAAACCTGTATCACTGGCTCACAATTAAAAATTCATTAGGTCTTGCAAGGCCTGGATAGCATTTTGTAAATAAGAAGCAGCATGTGAAAAATTCAAGCAAATGCAAGGACTTAATAGAATAATCATGGCTTGAAGAAGTGCCCCACAACACAACAATACATAAATATGTATGTGTCAGGGACTAAATCGTGCTCACTGTACTTACACTAGCAGCTCCATTAACTTGGGTTATTCTGAAATCAACCAATCTACTCAGAGCAATAAAACAAACAGCACCCTAACAACTCTGATGGCTATTCCATCATCTCCATTTTTACTGGTAATGCGTTACATAAGCATAACCCATAAAATGCATGAGACTACATCAATAATTTCAACTGAAGGAATCTTTTTTCTCAATAGTAGATTTTTTCTATTCTCACTCACATTAAATTCAACTCAGTGACGGAAGGCTTAAGTCAAGGTAAATTTAATGTCTAGTTAAGAAAATTACATATTTTTATAAAAATATTTCCATTTAAGATTCAGACTTCTGTCATTTATTTCAATGGATCTGGAATTATACTCTGTGGGTTACATAGAAATCCATTGTTTGCACTTTCTTTTTTGTTAACTCCCGCTAATTTATTAATGATAATTTATTATTTTTTCTCATATTAAAAAAAAAACTCTAAAGAGAAAAGCATGCTTATCCCCAGATATAGTGAGGAATATGCTTCTAAACATCAAAACACTTTTTTGCCTGAACTCAGAAAGCATCAAGATCTTTCCATCACAGGCACAACAAAACTCTCTTCATGTAACCAAGTAGCAAATGAATCGACCCATTAAAATAATGGAACATGCAATCAGCACACCCACCAGTGCTTTCAAACACTGACCTGAAATGCTTTGGAATGGCCTCAAATTACTTGAATAATTGTGGAAATCCCTGCTTGACTTGGAGCACAAAAAGAAAGTATTCATGCAGCTGATACTGTGGGGTCTAAGGAAAAGGTAGCACCTGCTCTTTTAATCCACCCACATTATATGTTTGCTTTTGCCATCCAGCAGCATTTCTGGTGGACACCAAGAGCCTTGGAACAGCTGGCTTAATATATCCAACAGATGTTGGATATTAAGTGTGATCTATTCACAGGTTCTCAGCAGTGAACCTGAGTTCAGTGAAGATGGAGCTGCCAGATGCTGCTGTTGTATTTGGCCCATCCAGCTGTGCTGACTCCTCAGCTTGTCATCATCTCCTCCCTCTTCACAAAATTAGGGAAATATTTTTTGACATTTCAACCAGGTAATGACATGTATTTAGATAGCCAGAAACACTTTGTTTCAACATTCTTCCTATTTCTTTAGGATCAAAGTCTTGACTTTCTCCCTCCTCTGCTAATTTGCCACGTATACACAAATATATAAGTGTAACACACCATTATGTCACTGTATATTTTAAAGTTTTTCTTACAGGACAGGTGAAAAAAAAGTGTCTACACATCGTTCAAGTCCTTTAGTCCTTCCACCAACTCAATGGGACTGGTTTTCAAATCTCTGTGCAGTTCCAGCAGAACAATCCCTCTGAGGGGTCCCCTCTGGGGAAGCAGGACCTGACCTTCTCATTTGAATTATGCAGATTTGCTATTCTGATCTCAACCTGCCTGCCAAAAATATTAAAGGGAAAATAAAACACCCAGAAAACATGGAGAGTGAGAGAGATGCATTGTCAGAGAAAGTAGTTATTATCTTGTAACACCATGGCAAATGTCTTATTACAGGAAACAGTTGAGAAAAAAACATGCAATATTTCATACTAGAAAAAGATGTACAACTAGATGAAAATAAATATGAATGGAATTTTGAAAACAAAATTGTGTTGCTACAATTGATAGAGATGCTACTATACATTAATGTTTTTTCAGAAACAATTCACATACTTATTTTCATCTATCTTCACGTCTTTTCAGCTCTTTTAATTTATTGCCTCTTGCATAAATGCCCTTTTTATTCCTCTGTACACTACTTTGAACTCTACTTTTTCATTAAGCAAGGCTTAGCTTTACACAAGTTTTCCCATATCCAAACAGCTAGACATCTCAGAGTGCCTGCAAATGTAATTGACCCTAATCATTACATGACAATAATCCCTTTAATGAGACCTAGTCTTGTCAAACTACTGGCATAGTGTCATCTCTTTAGTTCCCAAACAAAGAACTCTGAATCAGGGCTTTGGTTGTACAGGCTTTTTTTATCACCACGTTTTTTTCAGGGAAGTAATCAGTTAAATCTCCACTGTGCACCGACAGTTCATGTGGAAGGAAGGCAATGCCAGCCCCTGCTCTGAGCTCAGCTGACACTAATTCCAGCAGAAGGCAAGAATCCCAGTCTTCAGCCCTAACAGGAGACAGACAGATAGTTTGCAGTCAAAGGCAAAGAGCAGAGAATGCACAGCTCTGATGCTTTTGCAGTTCATGCATTGCACTGTTCTCATGCCAGTGATCAGCTCTGCCATACATTTCCCTTCCAGCCACAGAGAAGTCGTCTGTTCTCCTCGTGAGTCAGTGCCACACTGGCACAGCAGGGAGGACAGCGCTCTCCCCTGCCTGACATTTGTCTGACTTCTAAAATTACCTCCAGCCTTTCTGGAGGAGCACACAGAGGTGGTTTTGTCACACAGGCAGAGCTCTGCTGGTGCTGACACCTTCCCCATCCCGGCGAGGTGACACCCACCCACCCACACTGCTCTCCAAGTGATGCAGCCACCCACATGTCAACAATAAAGCCAACCCTGAGCCTGAGAATGAAAAAAAAAAAAAAAAAAGTCCTCAATAAACTAGAGAAAATGGTTCATTAAATCTATTAATTTATGCTGGAATTCAAAAGACTTCATGGCCTGTCTCCGTATTACTGCTACTTAGAAGCAAACTTATGATTAAACAGTGGTTAACATTTCACTTAAAACCTTGCTGTTTTGAGATATTTGAGTTATGATTTGAAGTTTCTAATTCAGGCTCAAACCAGGAAATTAAATATTTTAGCAATTAATAAAGTCTTTTCCAAACTTCAGGTAGAATATTTTATCCATTAATTTATTCTCAGGATTTGAAGTGTGGGAAAGGGAAACCAAAACACCACCTGTGGTTCTATTTTATTCCTAACACATCCTTCACTTATCATTTTAAATACTGCATCAAAAGGAGCCTGTTAAGGTGATCATGTTCATTGTCAATTCAGAAAAATAATATAGTATTATCTCCTAATGATGTTATCCACATTTATAATAAAACTAAAGCCTACTTTCTATTTAATTCTTTCCTCACTAAATCCTAGTAATAATGCCTGGAAGATAACTATAGAAGAGAAATCATATCTGATCTCTACACCCTCAGTTTTATCCTAAATATGCTGTTTTAATTAAAAGCAGCATTGTTTATACTTTAAGGAACATTAGGAAGAAGTTAAGTGTTTAATATTCCATATATGAAAGGAAAGAAATAACATTGTCTGAAGTCTTGGAACATACATTCATGTTATGTGAAGTTACAGCCATTAATCAGATGATCACTCTATCCTCTGGCTATGAAAATGCTTTAGAGTTAAAAAATACACCTTCATATTCTCCATGCTAAAATTTTAACTTATGCATGAGATAAATACAAAGAATCTATTGTGGCTTCATAGCTTTTAGGTTTTTAACATGTAGACAGTTACATTTTTAAAAAGTGAAGAAACTTGAGTAAAGTCCAAAACACTGATTTTTTTAAATGAATGTACTAATCATAACAGATAACAACTGAGACCCTTACCTTTCAAAGCCTGTCCTGACATGTTTGATGAGCAGAACAGCCTAACACCAAGTCACTGTAGTACCTCTTCAGCAACCAATTAAATCCTGTGACTGATTGAGAAATGTCTCAACGGGCATAACCTCAGCCTTACTAGAGGATGACAAGGGTGCTAATTTGTTAGGAAGGCAGCTAGACTACCCTTACCTCTGCTTCAAGGGAATATCTTTTATTGCACAGTTAGAAAGCTACAAAATATTTTTTGCTACCTTCTCAGGAGTTTTTTGAGGTTCTTACACATCTGGGTTTTTAGATTCCACCTCACGGCGTGACAGCAGATGATACTGTGCTTCTAACACAGAACGACTCTGTTACATATTTCAAGTTTCCTGACACGCCGGGGTCTGATCATACAAGATGTTGAGTGCAGCTGGTCCAACACTGTGTTGCACTGGAAGCTATTTGAACCACATGAGACAGGAATTTTTGTGAAGTTTGTAGTTTTCAATGTTATAAACAGTGACAGTGTGTGCTTAACAGATGAGTCCAATACACCCTGTTAAATTTTTTCTTTCATTCTTTTCATCAAGAGAGTAGTAAGTGTTCTGATGAAGGAAGATATCAGTCTAAAGTCTCCTGAGCCCAAGTATTAAAGACACAGCCTTTCCTCTTTGTGTTTATGATGCCTCTGGGATTATTTGGAGTAGCCACAGTGGCTCAGCTGTGAGGGGAGTGAAACTTCTTTTCTGATATGGCCATTACATCTACACCTGAGTCTGCTTTAAAATTGACAATCTTCCCACAAACATTCAGTTCCACTCTTCAGGCTGGCTCTGTATCATTTCTTGTGACTGAACGCAGGAAGAAAGTAAAGGAAAAAAAATTGAAAAAACACACTTGACCCAGGTGCTTGCTTTCCATGCTGCTTTTGTGCGACATAAATCAACAATTTTATATGTCTGTGGCATTTGGCTGCTGCAGCTGAGCAATTACCTTCAGATATTGGTGTCTCCACCTCAGCTGTACTCTGTGGTAAGGGCATGAATTTGTCCTGAAATTGCCCCATAACCCATTTGGATCCACTGTAAACGCAGTCAGGAAGGAGGCACCTCAGACAGATGCCATTCTGTGACACTGGACACATCCTGGGGCTCAGAATTCTCTGGTACAAAAACCAGGTCAAGTTGTTCTAGCAGTTTCCTGGCCATCTCACAATCCTTCATTTCTTGCCTCTGACTATGGAGCAGAAGATAATTGTAACTTCTAAGCTGCATATGTTCATTAAACTCCTAAAGAAGAGCCTCAAGAGTGGATTGTTGCCATCTTGAACTTAATAGTAGAACCTACAGTGTTTTGTTGTTATTTTTTTTTTAATAATACAACAATGGAACTAGTGCTATCCAACAACTAAGGATAAACTATTAATTAAAAAAAAAAATCTATAAATATCTAATTGTTTATTACGTCTTCAGCCACTACCCTTCCATTTCACCATTGATTTTATGATGCTAAGGGAGGGAAATAGGGAAATCACAGCCTTACAAGGCAGCAAAAGATGAAACTTCGAAATAAATTAAAGAATACTTCTCAGAAGATTTTTGCTACTATTTAGGGGAGTTCCAATTGCAGAGTTGATATCTGAACTACCTGTTTCCATATAAATTGCTTTTAGCTACAATAATAAAGTGAGAGAAAATAGGAGATAGCTAGATTTAGGTAACTTAAGCATTGGGATAAACATAGAGATACAAAAAACTGAATGGAGGAGAAAACTAGAATGCTTTTGTCTGGTTGGCAAGTTAGGAATATCTTTTATTCACTTGGTGGCTTTACTTTTTTGTTTGTTTATTTACTTTTTGGATGAAAAGAAATATCTTCAGTAATCCTAACATATGCTTCTTTGTGCCCTGAGTGAGAGAGCATCTGATAAAATACACTTGAAAGACCTCAGCATTTGCAATGACATGGCTATGCAATAAAAGCTCAGCAGCTTTTCTTACAGTACTGATAATGTTATACACAGAAAAGAGGATCTATGCACAATGCACTGACTTGCCTACTCCTACAGAGCCCCAGCTTTCCTTTTGCTGTCCCAAACTGCCTGTTGAATAGCAATGAGGCTGATAATGAACACAGCAAAATGACAGCTTCTAGAAGTTGAGAGTTCCCTTCAAGAGCAGCAGCACTTCAAGACAAGATTTCTTTTCATCTGACAAAGAAATTTGTTTTCAAATATGTCTCGCCTCAGTATCTGGGGAATCCAGTGGACAACATGACAGACTCCTTCAATTTCTGAATTCTTACCCAGGAAGCCCCACAGGAAAGGGCTACTCCCTTTCTACTGGTGAAAGAAAAGAGGCTGCACTGTTCTGCTGCCAACGTTCTCAGAACACAGGCATCAGGAGTGAGAAGGAGGTCCTTCACTTCTCATTTACAAACTGAGCCTCGAAATGTCTCAGTATTGTGTCTTGCACACTCTCTTTCAGTATTGAGTGGATTAAAAGACACCACTTACTGTAGGAAGGGTTAGATAAAAACAAGAGAATGGTTGGTTTGTCTTCTAAAGGATTCATACGTGATAAAAGGAACATTCAAACTTCACCGGGGGATGGAGAGTTGTAACACAGAGTTCTCCACTCAAGGCAAGCAAGACTGTAGTTTACAAAATCTCTGTATTTTGAAGTTAATGGGAAAGCAGAGAGGGTAACAATTTTTTATGTTTGTGTCTACAGAATATACATAGAGAAAAATCAATCTCTCTCTTCCTATTTATCTAGCTGCTTACAGGGTCCTCAGAAACAGTTTGAGAGCAGCAAAATCATGACTGGATTTTATCCTTGAGGTCTTCAATCAGTAAAAGAAGTATTCCCCTTTCACTGAGTCATAAACAGAATAGCTTTTCAAATCAGGAATTAACCTATATTTGAGAGTCCTTATCCAGTAAGACTTTTTTCATCCTTGTCTAGTTCACAGAATATTAATCTATACTTGTGTATTAAAGTAGCACGAAATGTTCCCAGTAAATCATCCAGCTACGGTCACTTTTACAAAAGCACTGGGTTGCATTTAAGGCAGTATCATATTATGCAGAGATGTTTAAAGTTTATTTAATGCTCCCTGAATCATGGTACAAACTAGGCAGAGCACAGAAAGAGGATGAAACCTGTAGCTGTGTTTGGATACTGCTCAAAGGGCAGGTATATGAGGGACTGGGAAGCACAGGAACAGACAAATAGGTAAGAAACATATTTCCTAGACACATTGCTTTCTCCAAGAGACAAAGATTTCATCATTAGAATGTGAAGGAGAAAAGCTTTTCATGCTTGAAATTGTGATGCTTGTTAGGAACTTTTGTTGTTTCTTAATTGTTTTTAAGAGCTAAGTTTATTAATGTCCAGTCTGGTAATCTGAGATTGCTTCTCTTGCAATTTTCATATTGATTTTCCCTATCAAAATGAAATTATAGTTTTTAATGGCTTCTAACTCCTTGCACTATCTGGCAAAAATCATGACACGTTAATTAAATCTTTATGTTAATGGCCTTAGAAGTAGTTCCCACCTCAATAAATCAGAACCTTCCAAATCTGCACAGTTTATTCCACTTGCAATCAATGTTAATTTCCTTTTGCTTCAGCAACTTCATTTACTTTTCTACTGAAAGTCCAATTATTTCTGATTACAATTTCAACATATTCAAAATTAATACGATATACTATCTATATTGTAATGCATTGTAATTTAAGTTTTCTTACACTAAGGTGTTTGAATTTATTTTGAAGCTAATCTCACAGCATAAATGTTAATATTACTAATGTTAATATCCCAAATGTAATGTTCTGATTTTCACATAATTCCTCTGCAATTTAGTCATGATCTCTATCTGGGCTGTTAACACCACAAACTTTATGTTTGATCATATGACATGTGACAAAAAAAAAATTAGAAATGCAAAGTTGCTGTTGCTTCTGCAATTATAGAAACACGTCTGTCAGAGCCTGTGGACTCTTCTAAAATTAACATAGTCACATGGTCTCCAATAGATGAATTGTAACTGTTTTCCAGATTCCTTACAAAACTCTGTGAGACTCTTCAAATGTTTCATCAGTTGCCTCTCTTTCTTTACATCCCTGCTCTAATAACAGTGCTTCTGGTAACCTTTCATGATGTCTTGTCCTTTGTTTTAATATCACTCTGAAGTAATGAGTAAGGAACTCCTAGTATTTCCTCTTAAAACAGATTGTATAATGAGGACAATTTTTTGAAGACTGTTTAACATGTGAACCTATTAAAACTGCTGTGGAAAGGAACTTGTATGAAGATTTTTTTCAAACCTATTAGGATTTTCCTCTGGGTTTGTATGCATTCACCATGATTCTGCATTCATTTTAATCTTTTATAGTAAATTATTTAATTGTAGATTTCCAGTCTCACAGCTGATTGCTTTATTTATGCCTTATTTCCTCCTTTGCAAATTGTCTTTGTTACCTTTGTGACTCCTTCGATGGGCAGAATCCATTTTTGGCCTTGCCTGTCAAAGCACTGAAATCTTCCTCTTCTAATTAGCAAATTAGACATCAGTATATGCATCAGGATAAGTAGCTGAAAAAATGATGAGTGATTTGAAGCACTCCTATAGTTAAATGATTAAGAGCTTTGTACAATACCATGAATCATTGGAGGCCTCTTTGACTAAACCTGACTATTCCTTTAAATCGTTTGAGGGACCATTTGAGACATATTGACACTTCATTAGGCAAAAAAAAAGCGTTGTATGGCACTTCATTAGATCAATCACTTTATCTAATTTACCTACATTACATTAATATGGCCATGAAAGTGGAAGGCAGAGGTTACATTTGCTACTTTCTAAATGCAAAAAGAGCTTAAAAATATTGTGTTTTGATTATTATTGCCCTACCTCTGACAGTATTGAAGGAAAGCCTGTTATACTTTCATTCCTTTCTCTGCATTTTTATGAAACAGACACAGTTCTCTAAGGAATTCTGATTCTAATGAGACAAGTATTTCTGCTCTGATTTCAGTAGCTTCAAAATTTCTGGGGTTTGCATTTCTGGATAAAATCCACCAATCACTTAAGCAAAAGTAATTTCAAGCACAAGCTGATTTTTGCATAACACATCAATTAACCATCCAGAAACAGACATTGATGAGGTTGCTACAAAACTAAGAGCTGGTCTGCAGCATAGGCTGGCTGAGGAAAAAATGTTCACTGTGTCTCCAGTGAGAAGAGTCAGAAGAGGAAGAGCTAAAAGTCTAGAGAAGCTAGTAAAAGCCACGTTAAAATCCAAAGATCAGCAAGTAAATATTGGATTACGGTGTTGCTGGGTTTGAAATGCTCTAGAGCTCCAAAATGTTTTTTCCTCCCCTATTGGATATTGTGGCTACTCAAGTTCATATGGGTTCAAGGGATGAGGAACGTGTTGGAAGAAGTCACTGAGATTTGTTAAATACACAGAAGCAAATATGGCTTTGACTGTCTAGTACATCGAATTTTTTTTCAGCTAAAACCCCCATTTTCTTAGTAGCAGCACCATACACAATATAACAAGCAGCAGATTTAAAGCAAAACAGCAACAAGAAAACAATATTATAGATATATGGATGTTTACTTGGTGAGCTTAGAATGGGTCATAGGAATAACCAAGTTATTCAGACAAATTATGTATAAGTTGCACTTTCCAGTGAGGCACTTGAGGGCTAAAGTTCAGAATAATGGCTCTCTAAATGATAGTTTGCTGTTCATAATCATCTTCAATCATTCCTCTCTCCTTCTCCCTTGCTCCAAGTCTAGAGTATAAAGGTATTTATCTTTATGAAAAATGCAGAACAAAGCTGCTACACAAACTCTGTAAGTTATACTTGTGCTCTTATGGACATTAAACCCAGCATCCCTCTGCCCCCAAGGAAGAAAAATCATGAGGTAGGTTGCTATTCTCCCCTTTATTTATATATCTTCTATCACTTCTAAAATAAAGGAAATCTATCTATCACTCCATTAGAATTCAGAGATTTTGTTTATTCCTTATTTAAAGATATCAATTTAATGCATGAAAAAATATTTTGCTTGTTTGTTTGGGTTTTTCCTCACAGAGTTCAGTCTCACAATGGATATACAACTATTGATGACAAGTTACAATCATTCATTCTTCCTGGAGCTTAAAGTATAATGCAAAACAGAACATTAAGAAAAAAAACAAACAAACCACAAAAAATAAACAAACAAAAACACCAACAAAAATAACCTGAATTCTGAGCCTGTAATTCCAGATGTAGACAAAGACTGCTGAGCACAGCCTCAGGGCATCCAGTAGCCTGGATTTCAGCAGTAGGTATTCAGTTAAAAAAAGGGGGAAAAAAAGGAAAACAAAATTATTCAAATGAATATAGTGGTTATTTCAGTAGAGGCTTAGTAAAGGCTGGCATTGTTAGCTTGATGGGTAAAATTATGCAGCTGAGGCAAATATGTCAAAATTTGGCTTTAGCAAAATCAACTGTTTCTGGCAAAACTTCTGTTACAGACATTGCAGTTAATGGTCATGTAAAAATGAAATTTATCAAAAGGAAATCCTACGTAGTTGTCTATAGAAGCTAGGTTAACAATTGTTACTTAGCACAAGTACTGATATTTGCCAAAGAGAGAAATAAAACACTTGCTTTCCTTTCTCCTAAGTGTACTTAAATAATGAACTTTCAATAGCTAGTTGTAACTCCTGCCTGGGAGCAAAATATATAGTGCCAGAATACATTCGAAAACACATGCAAATTAGGAGTTTTAGAGACCTGCATTCAGCTCTGGTGCATCCAATATAGGGCTGTGGACCTGTTGGGGTGAGTCCAGAGGAGAACCACAAAGATAATCAGGGTTTTGGAGCATCTCTCCCATGGACACAGGCTGGGGTAGGTCAGCCTGGAGAAGGCACCAGGGCAATCCTCCAGGACTTAAAGGGGGAAAGACAAAACATTTCCAGCCCAGCCTCCCCTTCCCGAAACTTCCACCAGACAGGTACAAAACATACAGACAGACCTGTTTCTCTCTTCCTCCTCTGAGATCGTTTACAGAGCAACAACAAGGGGAAATCCCCACACACAACCTGCAATGGACTGCAACAGTGCCTTTTCTCTGTAAGATCAGTTGTAGTGTACTCTGATGGAGAAGACAATTAAAAATTATTTTAATTCATCCATAATCTGGTCTGACTGGATGTCCAGGGCATCCAGGTGACAACAGGAGCAACCATTTTCAACCTGATTTTAACATACTCCTTGTGCTGTATATCCTCCATTGGAATACTTAAATGCTATCCTATGGATATGTCATTCTTGAGGGAAGTAACAACAGCAACATAATTTTCTTCTTTTTACAGAGCATTCCCAACACCTCACAGGCAGCATTAAATCCATTAAAGATTAGCCATACTACAGATTAAGCCTGACAAGATAAAAATCACAAAAATAATAAATGCTGAAGTAGCATGCTATGCCAAAGCGTATTTCATCAAACACAACAATGAAAACCTCTTACTATTTTTATTTTGATATTCTGGTATTGTAAGGGGACAACAAGCTGCATCTTCCACACTTTGAAGCCTCAGGGCCAAAGCATTACAGATAAAACACCTTTGTGAACTGTCGGTAACCTGCTTTCCAGGAATCAACACCCACTGCCTCATTGGCCTGGAAAAGCCTTGCTGGATTTCATCATTAGTAAGTTTGCCTGTGAGTTTAACAGGCATTTTTAATTAGATTCTTCTGTGTTGATATAGACTGTATTTCATTTTTTTATAACTGTTAACTTATTACTTTACTTAAGATTTTTTTGTTGTTGTTTCTTTTAGTTATTGCAGGATTATTGTATCTCTGTTTCCACAGAAACGAAATGTGGGAAGTGGTAAATGAGAGTTTCCTTAATTTTTCAGCCTGTTTTTCTTGGGAAGAGGAAGTCCTCACAGTCTCATATCAATAATTCTTATTTTTAAGTTAGTCCGTATTGTTTCATTAACTGCATTGCCTATATCTCTGCTGTCTATTTGTGTAAAAAGTGCTTGATCTATATATTGTATGTTAAAAAGAAGAAAATCAGACTGTTGGTTTATTGTATTTCTCCATCAGAGATATTCTCAAGTTGATTATTTATACTTTTCTCACAACTTTTTTTTCCTTCACATATCTAGTTAGATGATCAAGTTTAAAACAGATTTGATAATTTGGCAATTTTGTAAGAAACATCTGAGTTCATCTCCTTGTTTTTTATTAATGAGCTTCCTTCCCTCTAATTTTTTTTTTTCCTTTCGAATAGTGATAACTCAGAAGGAGTTAAAGCAGGGATTTCAGCAGCTCTGACAGAGGGTACAGTGAGTTTGAAGACACAAAGCTGGGAGGAGTAGCTGATACCCCAGAGGGCTGTGCAGCCCTTCAGAAAGGCCTTGACAGGTTGGAGTCACAGGAACTTTCTGAAACTCAAAGGAAAATGCAGAGTCCTGGTGGACACCAGGCTGTCCATGAGCCAGCAGAGGCCTGGGGGCAAAGAAGACCAAAAATATCCTGGGATGCATTAGGAACAGCATTGCCAGCAGGACAAGGGAGATGATCCTGCCCCTCTATTCAGCCCTGGTGTGGCCACATCTGGAGTGCTGTGTCCAATTCTGGGTTTCTCAGTCAAAGAGAGACACTGAGCTCCTGGTGGAAGGGCTTGGAACACAAACCTGTGAGGAATGGCTGGGGGAGCTGGGGTTGTTTAGCCTGGAGAAAAGGAGACTCAGAGGTGATCTCATCACTCTCTACAACTTCCTGGAGGGTGGCTGTGGTCAGGTGGGGGTTGATCTGTTTCTCCAGGCAGTAACTGATAGAACGAGAGGACACAGTCTTAAGCTGCACCAAGGGAAATATAGGTTGGGTATTAGGAAAAAGTTTTTCACAGAAGGAGTGATAAAGTCCTGGAATGGTCTGCCTGGGGAGGTGGTGGAGTCACCACCCCTGGATGTGTTTAAAAACAGACTGGATGTGGCACTCAGTGCCATGGTTTAATTGAGGTGTTAGGGCTAGGTTGGACTTGATGATTTTGAAGGTCTTTTCCAACCTAGAGGTTCTGTGAAGTCTGTGAATTCTGTGCAATTCCAGTGGAGGGCAACCAACTTGAATAAAGATCATCTTTCTCATGGGGAAAGGCTGAGGGAGCTGTGCCTGTTCACCCTGAAGAAGAGACAGATGAGAGGGAACCACATCAACGTCTATCAGTATCTGAATGGAGGGTGTCAAGAGGATGCAGCCAGGCTCTGCTTAGTGGTGCCAAGGAATAGAGCAAGAGAAGAAATCCCAGAAAGTTCACGATGACCATGACAAAGAACTTCTTTCCTGTTCATTGACTGAGCACTGGAACAGGTTGCCAAGAGAGGGTGTGCACCCCCCTCACTGGAGATTTTCCAGGACCACCTGGACACAATCCTGTGCCATGTGCTCTGGGATGGCCCTGCCTGAGCAGAGAGGTTGGATCAGATGATCCACTGCAGTCCCTTCCAACCCAACCCAGGTAGTTCTGTGGCTTGACTTCAGTTCTAGCATTGCATTTTAAATGTTCATTTTCTGTTAGGTTACCTTATGTCTCTCTCTACCTCTGTTTTCTCTCCCACTTTCTTCTGGTCTTCTCTACTTATAACATATTTTCTGCTTTTGCTATTTATAGTATATACATCCCAAAGCAAAGACACTTACATCAGTAATAAATACTAGTAATACTAACAATCATTAATTGGATTCTGCAAAAAGATTCTCTGATGTAGAAATTCCTAATCAATTTTTTCTCCTCCCTTTCCTAGATCTGTCATTAATCTCTTCTGCACAAACATTTTAAAACACTTTTTTTTGTTCGAGAAAGAAGTTTTAATTGAAAACTATCCTCTTTACCTGTGTATGAATTACAAGACTATAAAAAGGAATCAGGAGATGGGGCAGACAAGGGGATCAATGAAACTGCACTGACTGCACCTCCCAGTAACACTTCCTGAAATTCAGTTACTCAGTGCATAGATAGTTTTTTTTTCCTCTTTCAGTGAAAGACTGAAACAAGAGTCAAAGTTTTATTAAGATCTCTACAAGTCATTGTAAGTCCAGCTATATCTTGTGCAATATAACAAAGGTGCAGCTCACCTTCGTATGTATATCTAGTGATATAGATATAAATACCTAGTGATATTCTGTATGTTCTGTTGATATTAGTAATAATTTAAAATTGTCACTTAATAGAGGTAGAAATATTCCCCAGTGACACTGTTTACATTTATAAGCAGCTAGTGGGCAGGGATGTTTAAATTGCTTTTCCTCAAACAGTTCCCTTGCCAGATGACACAAACAAATTGTAAACTGCATGGTCACTGTTACATTATTAGCAAATATTTGGCAGGACAAAGTAAGTAGATTTTTTTTCCAAAAGTAAAGAATGTGAAGCCCAAGAGAAAGTGTACGTGGAACTCACTGCATGTTGGTCCAAGATACTTGCAAGTAAACCAGAGAAACATGAAGTACAGAGATTACAATAATAAGAAATTATAATAGGGAATATCCAGGATTAACAAATATATTACTTATTCCTTAGAAAATCAGTTATTAAGACACTTTCTCCTGACTGACAAAAATTGAACAAACATGTTAAGTGTAACACAGATTTAAAGATATTAAAAATGTTCAAGAACATAATGAATATAATTCTGACAGGGCAGTAATATGCTTACTGAGATTTCATATTTCTTGAATGCCAGTACCTTAAAGTACCCTTCTTGCATCTGTGCTTCCACAGCAAGGTGAGTGCTCTCCAGTAAAATTAGTGTTTAGCTGTACATGCATTTGCTGGTTCACAAGATCCCACTGCCTCCATATTCTTTTCTTTTTTGAGGAAGCAAATCCTGCCATATGCAGATTTGACATTTTCTTTTTTACATAACCATATATATGTTTAAAGCATTGTATCACACTAAATATTCTGGATGCAGGATCTGTGAGGAACTCACCCTTATTCTTTACAAATCTTGCATTGAGATCTCAGCTTGTAGAGGCTTACTGTACTTAAGGCTCAAAGAAATCCAAATACTCATTTCAAACCAGAAATTTATCAGGATTTTCAAAGTAAATGATAAATTTACCTCAGGATGTGTTTAAAGAAATGTTAATCCAGTTGCAAGAAGGAGAGAAATATGTAAAGGGGGGGAAAAAATTGTCATAGTCCTCACATGCCAGAGACAGTCACCAAGTTCTAGAACCCACTACGTTGTTTTTAGGCTAAAGAAATAACATTTTTATTCAAACAATCGATCTAATTGTCTTTGGAAATAAATAATTTCACTATAAAATTTCAGCAAGATATATTATAAAAGACTATCTGAAAGATATAGTTAAGCTACATTTAACAAGGTATTTGTAAGGAGCATAATTAGGTAACACTGACCATAGGAAATAAAGTTCATGATCCTCTTATCATGAACAATGATCATTAGAGCCCCTAAAAAAATTGTCACAGCTACTCAGAAATATTTCAGCACAGAAGTACCAGAGAAAGTACACATATGGGGAAGAAGCAAAAGGAAAAATGCAGACGGGTGAACAATAGGGTCATTTAAAAATGCCTCCCAAAAAACGTTAGAAAGGGCAGGAGTCACTGGGAAAGAGGTTATAAAAATTCATTCAGCTTTGAGGTTTGCTGTTTAACTTAGCCCTCTTAATTTTAATCATCTACCACAATCTACTATGCCATGCTGCTACCAACAATAAATTTCATTTTAATTATGTTGGAGATTCATTTACATGTAGATGTTCACCATCAGATGCATAAACCCAATGAAAGAGATTCATTGAACATCTGCCTCAGAAATATAACAGAGTCAGGTCTGTTTAATGAGTAGCATTGTCCAACTACCTGTTCTTTTCATCAGATATCATTTAATTTACCTTTTCCTCCCAATAAAAGTAAAAAACATAAGGGGGAACTATACCACGTTCTCCTTTTTTGCAATTATTACATACAATTTGTAAAGACAATAATAAAACAGAAAAGATTCCCCAGCTGTAAAAAAAAAGCTGAGGGCAAAACATGGTAAATAAACTCTTGTATTATTGATTTGGAACTAGAAACACAACACTGAGTCTTACACCAAGGGAGTGATTCATGTTCTAAACACAAGCGTCAGGTGCTGTTTTAAATGCCCAAGTGGATACAAGACAGCACAACACAGAGCCTGATTTCCTGCTCTTCTGCAGCAGCAGGTGGAGGTGTGGGATATCCTTGGGCATCTAAACAGTCACTAGATATGCAACTTTAAGCACCATTGTAATTTGTGAAGTGACTTGCCTGTGAAAAAGCTGCTGCATCATATTAGTGGTGGCAGGTTCATTTTCAATGACGTTGTCTGCATTCAGAGCTACATTGAAAAGACTGTTGTGGTCTTGATTTGGTTTTATTTTAACTTGTTTGACTTCAGGGCAGTATAGTTTCATTCCCATTTCCACATCCTGCATACACCAATACAATATGGCTGTAGGGATACCATACTGAAATTAGGGAGCTAGATCATCCAAACATAACAACTTCAATCAGCTCCACTAACAATGCTGAAAATCCCAACATTTCCATGAACGAACGAACTGAGTGCCAACAAATGTACCTCCTAGAGTATGAAAAATATGAATTTGGTCATTTATTTGAATTGTCTTTTTGGATTTTTTTCCCCTCAAACTCTACAACACCTGTTGCAGCAGGGATGGTGTCACCCAAAAGCAATAGGATTGTCCAATTGCTGGTCCAGTCTGCTATGAAATCATTTCCTCCAGCAACACTGGAGGGAGCACACCTGCAACAGGTCAGAGAACACAAGGGGATGCAAGGGGACAAAGCTGTCATGGGAGAAGGGAACACATCTCTTGGCACCTGTCACATGCAGCTCTGGATGGCAGCTGTGCCTGGCACATGGAGATGAGGAGAGAGAGAAAAGCTGTTGCTCATAAAGTTGTCATCTCTCCTCCCAGGCTACTTCTGCCACATGTTGGTTTTCATGGCATTCCTGTTACCTCCCAGCACAGCATCTATTCTGCTACATATAAAACCAGATCACTGTCTTTAGTTTATGCTACAAAGCTTGAAATTTCAGGAAGAAGCCTGAAAATTTCAGAAGCCAATGCTGATCTGTGTAGTTTCTTACTGATTATGTGAGTGAGCAAGTGGAATTGCCTTCCCAGAGAAGATGTCTTTCTCCTTCGCTTTTATCATGTGGAAAAAAAGTTGCAATTGCAGTGCTTCCCCCTCCTCTTTTCCTATATATTTTTAGCAGAGGTGGTATTTTTTTTTTTTTGTTTAATTCTAGAACCATACAACTCCTGAAAAAGATCACAGTACATTGAAAGGTAAGATGCAGCTAACAAAGTCTAGAAAAAGCAAAAGAGATCATTGCAAGAATAGTCAAAATTAATTCAGTTAATAAAGATTGGTAAGGATGGATGGAATTCAGCTGCAAAATGAAAGAGATTAAAATTTTGGCCAGAAAACTAAACACACACCTTGAATGATAAAGAAGGAAGCTACCACAATCAGTATTACATGCCAAAACAGACAGACTTATATAGTTTCCATATGTTTTGCTTTTTTCTTTTTTTTTCGTTTGGCTATAAAGCTCAGTAGTTGAGGGGCCAAACTAGTTGTTTGTGAAAGAAGTTCTTTTCACAGCAACATTTGAGAATCAAACTTGTGTTGACAGCCAAACTGTGGTTGCAAGACTATTCAGCTTTACCTTACAGTTGATTTTGTTCTTAAAATACATGCCCCACATAACTTGTTGAAGCTTAGCTTACTCTAAAAAGAAAAAAAAAAATCAAAAAAGCTAAATGAAACACATACCTATATGTTTTCTCAAATGTTTTCGAGATTATTTATTTTTTATTTATAATGCATTCTTTCTATTTTTAAATTAAAAAATCCTCTTATTTTAACAAGACTGCTTATGAGAAGAGGGAAAAATAAAACAGTGTCTGTGAAATACAAAACATGATAAAATATGGTTCCAGATTTTCTTGCAGTTGCGGCTTCAAACTCCCAAGCATCTTGAAATTCAAAGTTCAAAGCACTTCAAATGATAGCCAGCTTTTTAGAGTGCCATGGCTGTGCCCCACTTACAGCTCAACTTTGAGCATAGAAGTAGAGAAGAGACAAATGCGAGCTATCTGTACAACAGTGAATTTCAGTTATTATTGGACAGAAACTCCTATCCACCTACATGCACAAAATGCACCACATCAGGTTGTGATTGCCCCTGTGATGTTCTTACCTCTGTCTGGCCCCATGTCCTCAGCATCTGGGCCATATCTGTCTTCCCTCCAGCCTCCTGGGAAAGTATCTCAGGTACCAGTGATGTGTGCATAACAAGATTAGATGAGATAGTGAGGGTTCAGTCACACTTTCCTCCCTCAAAGAGCTGCAATTCTTTTCAGAATTAAATCATACCTGAGCTTTGGACTTGGGTAGAGTGATGGAATGAGATCAGGGTTCAGACCTAGAGCTGTGATATTGGAGAGTTCAGATACAGGCAGAGTCCTGCAGAAAGCTTTCATTTAAAGGGGAAAAAAAGGAGGAGAGATGTGTAACTGATATATGGTTATTAACAAATTATTAATAAATCCCTGTGTGCTGCTGAAAACCTATTATTAATTAACCCACAGAGATTTCTGCAGTGTGGCTTACAGTAAGTTGGCACTGAGTTGCATACTACTCAACCTTTTCCAGGCATTCAAAACCCAGGAAATTATAACACAAACATACACACACACACACACACACACATATATATACATACACACTTTATAGGTGAGCAGGTGTACAGAAGTCCTATCTCCTGGTAAACTAAGGAAATTGGGAAAACAGTAAAAATAATTTCTTTTATTCAAAGAAGTATAGTTGTAATTTCTGTTCACCTAGATTTGCTTTATTTTGACCTCAGAAGATGCACAACTTCCTCAAATCAGTGTATTTGAGTGTCTTGTACCAGTTGTTACAGATATATGTCTAGGCAGAGTAAATAGGCCCTTTAATGAAAGGAACAGGGCTGTGGTAGTCCTTGCAAACATCAGTGATAAAATGATTTGAACTGTGTGCTTTTTTTTTTTGTAGTTAGAAGTTCCTGTTTACTTCCCTGTCTATTTATTCTGAATGTGTTTCATATTTGCAAATCACTCCTTGACTCTTGAAGTGGAAAAACAGTTCATAATCTTACCTCTACAAAGTCCTAGTAATCCTTTTAAAGCAATTCATACAGTGCTGCTATGCCATAAAATAGAGCAGATTTAAGAATTATAATTGTCTTACTGAAATCCTTTTCTTGAGGTCATAAAGTGCATGCCAATATGAAAACTTCAAGGTCAAGGTAAGGAAGGACAGAACCTGTCTGGTGTTGAGGGGAACAATTTGAGAAGCAGCCCTTGATGCTTTGACCCTTGAGCTTTGACATCTTATTTTCTGTCATTATGTCCTTGAGGAAGAGGACTGAGACAGCAGCCAGAGCTTTTTTTAAATGAGCAGGCAATAGAGAAAGCTTTCTAGAGCTCCATACGAGTGGACAGTCACATCCTGGAGTGAACTGAGGAACCCAAACTGAGCACATGTCCCATCAAGGGACTGCCAGCAGTTTGGCATGAAGATGGGCAAGAAGAAAAAGAACAGGGAGAAGTCAGTACTTTCTAGCTAGCAAATAGGGTAAGACTTCTAGTTGTACACAGAAGTCAATGAGGAAGACAGAGCTGGAAAAAAATATTATGTTTACCATGGGATTCTGCTCCTAGTGAAACACACTTCCTCTGAGCAGCTGTGTTACAAACAAGATTGATTTTGTGGGGTGGGTGTAGATTTTTTGGTTTGTGATGGCTGGCTCCTCAAACATGAAGAAAGCAAATGAATGTAGCCCTAGGAGAGTCTTTTTCAACTGTAAAGAAAGTTCTGAAAAAATTTTAATTAAATTGTTCCTAAGCTTGGGGGTGGTGTTCATACATAATTTATTTAGGCTCAACCCCAGATAGCTATTTGCTAATGCTTAATACCATAATTCTAAGGACAGTCCACTTCACTGACACTGCTTAGCTCTGAGAAGAGCTACAAGTGGATTCTGTAATATTTTAATTACAACATTACTTGTAATGATATTTAAAGTTATTGGGATCTAAACTGTTCTAGACCATCTTCAAAGGGAAGTATCCAATTCTAGACAAAAAGAGTCGTTTCCATACAGCAATGTTCATTGTGTCTGCTTTCTGCTTGCTCGTTTTCCCTTCCATTCTTCAGCTTCACACCTCTCAAATGTTGCCCTCAATTTTTCTCCTTTATTTGCTGGTCTGCTTGTGACATTAAATTCACTAGATGTTACTGTAACCCATCTATCACTCATACACATGTAGCCATACTCTCCCCTTTCTGTTTCTGTCCATTCTGCAAAAAACTGCTGGGATGTCCCTTCTAGGAGTCCAAATATGTCACACCTTAAGCTTAAGTCTAATGCATACTAGGGAGATTGGTTTTCAGATGAGGTATTAAGGAATAGAACTCAGTTTCCATGATCCCAAAAAAAAAAAAAAAAAAAAAAAAAAAAAAAAAAAAAAAAAAAAAAAAGAAAGAAAAAGAAATGGAACAGCTTGAGGATATTTTAAAGAAACTGTGTAAAATCCAGAAATAACATCAAGAAATCTTCACTGAAAATGGCTTAAGAGAACTCCTGCCAAATTTCATTTGCTGAAAATAAATTCCTAACTGCAAAAATTTTTACATGCTCTATTTCTGACTGAACATAGTCTCATGCTTTATTTACCAAATTAATGTTTATAGCACAAGGCAAGAGTATTCTCAACTTACATGACTGTAATTTGGCTGTCTTCAATGAAATTAGAAGTGTTCACATGAGAGTTTCAAAAATGCCTAAATTTTAAAACTATGTCAGTATACAATTCCTTTCATTTTTTAATTGCTTACCCACATAGAATTATGAGTGGAAGAAAATAAGGCAAGCGGGTTTTTTTCCTCCTATCATCTCCAGTTCTTTCAAATCTTTCTGCTGATGGTAGATTTTGACAGGCAACATCAAGCTGCCTGAGTCATGTCACATTATTGCTAAGTGGTAATTTTCTCATTTCAAAAGTCTTAAGTTTTAAGGGTCATTGGTATCACAAAACCCTGTTGAGGTTATTTGCTAAGAAAAAGACAACATCCTAAAAATGTTACTTCTTTCATCCCATACAAATTCCACAGAGGTGAGACAATATTGATTTTCCTCATAGTACATAGCTTGAAAGATAAATGGCATTTATATGCATAAAGAGGGGTCTATAAAGTGCACATTTACCTAAGGACAGTGTGAGGTATAGACTAAAATAAGAACTACTTTTTTTTATTTAGCATATATGAAAAGGGAATAAAATGACAGATATGTAGCTTGATTAAGGGCTTTGTTATGTTGAAAGCTTCACCACCAAGCCTTTTGTTTATGAAATGGTACAGCTGAGACTGCCTAAAATATACAGCTTTTATTTCTACTGAAAAATTGAAGTGCAAGAACAAATGAAATGAAGGCAATGAGAGCTCCATGTGCCTGTTCCAGGCAACACATGCAGTCCACAGGCATAAGAATGTCCCTTGCAAATATCGGATGCTGACACCTTTCATCCCAAAGCGTTTCAATAGCTATGAGTTATCAGTATAAAGGAAATACTTCTGGACTGGATGTTAGAAGGAAAAAAGAGAATAAATGTAAAGTGGTACACAACAGCAAGTGGAGGAGAAAATTGAATCAGGAAGCAGGACATTTTCTTATCAACCTAAACATGCTGGTAAGCAGCTGGGAGAATAGGATTAACACAGCTAAAATGTAAAGAAAATGTAGAAATTAGAAAGGGGAATAAAATGTACCTTGTACTCTTCTTTTTGTAGATCTTCCCTGTCTGGGAAGATTTTCCAGTTTCAAAGTTCCCAAAACATAAAATAGTTCAGGAGAACAACAGCGTCTCTATGGTGCAAAAATTAGATTTACTTTAACAAAATTACATGAGTGATTACTATTATATGAAGATTTTCCAATCTACAGCCCTTACAAACCTTGCATATCCTTTGTGGGCATTTCCTAACTGCTTCCTTCGCTGGGCTGGGTTATATGACAGCTACCTAGGCTGTCCTTTGGCCATGTTCATCAATAATCCACATTGCTGTATTTAGGAGGAGGAAAGCAGAGGTGACTGAGGCACATACCCACTGGCAGTGCTGGGACCTTTCTGAGTCCTTCAGGTTGGGTGCTACAAGTCCTCTAACTCTTGGCAAGGTGGGATCTCAGTTTAGAGCTCACAGAATCAAGTCCTACATGGCAGAACTTGTTCTGACAACTCCTCCATAAGGAATATCCTTCCTATAGCCAAGTGCACCAGTTTTATTACAGAAAAGTAGCCATAAAGTCAGTGTATCTCCTAGGATTTATCCCATGGGACTTGCACTCTTAAACTCAACTCACACGAAACAAACTAAATTTGCAAGCACTCTGACTAGCCTCTATTAAGTTAGTTTGCTTGTTAAGAAATAGATTACTTGTTTTCTGCTTCTGCTTTGACTTTGTCATCATGTCCTCATTATCATATTCAATTAATTAGCATATAAAGGTAATACTCCAGCATGCACACCTCCCTTAGAAACACTACTGAGTTCCACTAAATAAAGTAGACTTGCAACAGATTAGGGGGATTAAAAAAGGAAGATTTAGGGGCTTGTATGCATACAAAATGGCACATCTCTTAGGAAAAGGGTATTATAGTAAAATTATACTAGTATTATACTAGTTTTCTATAAGGGGACCAGAAGGAAAAGAAGAAAAAAAAAAAATTTGAGAACAGATAAAGCTGGGCAAAGCTGCATACCTACTGAAAAGTGCAGTCAGTTTTGCTTCACCTTGACTTCATTATAAATAAAAAGATCAGGGGAATAGAAAATGAGCATGTATTAAAGCCGTATATTCCTTTTCCCTATCTCAAAGAAGCAAACAGATATTTTTGTCACAATTTTGGGGTATAGTAAGGGATTAACTGCTGTATTACGTTTAATCAAAAGTCTCAAATCTATTCATAAGGGGGACAAGAGACAGTAAAAAAAACCACTGCATTAGTTCTAAAAATAAGCCAAATTAGATGGGTTTTACCTATAGCTTCTCTAGCTTGGTTGAAGGGCACTTTTGAAAAAAACAATCTGATTGACTCAATTTTCTGTATTTTGGTTTTCTCTCTGAAATGGTTTCAAAGCACATGACTAGGGAACCTTCTATATTAAAAAAAAGTGGAAGATGCACTCTGGAGGCATCCCTAATACACTTCCTTCAGTTCATGAGACTTTAATAGGGCTCAAAAAAAAACCCAAACAAACAAAAAAACAACCCAGCCCAAAAAAAGCCCACTCCAAAAAACAAACAAAACAAATAATAATAATAATAATAATAATAATAATAATAATAATCCAACAAAAAACCACAAAAAAAATGAAACAAGCAAACAAATATATAAATGTAAGAGAAGCTGGCGTGGATGTTGAGTCCCCAACATAACTGATAGAACTGTTTCTAAAGATCATGTCCTGTTAATGTATAGTACTTGGCAGTGTATTTAGAATGGAACAGAATATTTTTAGTTGGAAGATACCTCCAATCATCTAGTCCAAGTGCCTGACTACTTTGGGGTGACTAGAACATGTTCTTAAGGTCATTGTCCAAATGCCTTAAGCACTGTCAGACTTGAGGCATCGACGAAACAAAATTCTGCTCATGCTGCACAACACGAAGGGAACTGAAAGGCATAAATCTTCTTTTAGACAGCGATATAAACCCAACAGACTTAACAGGATGATGTTTAGCACTTGTTCTTGCCAACCTCTGAGTTCAAAAGTCTCCAGATTTCTGTGGTGTAAGTTTTGCCATGACAATTTTCAGTGGTGTTTTGCACAGTAGGTGACTAAATTGCTTTTCTCTTGGTTGGTGTCCTCATTCCAGTGGTAAAGGGGACAATTTTGGTTTTCATCAGTAAATAGTCTCACCCCCTTTTCTTACATATTTTTCAAATTAAGTGAAATATATATGATGCCACACTTTTACATTAAGCACTTCCAAATCTCATTAACTGCAGCATAATAAATGTAATCCTGCTACTGGTACTATTTGCTTTCAGGGAAGTAAAAAATTATATGTTCCTAATGCAGACAAATTGCTTTCAGATACAACATATGACCCAGCATACTCAGGATACAGAATAATCACTAAAAAGCTATTTGCTCTGCTTTTCCCTACAATCTTTTACCAGAATATCAATGTTGTACTGGAAGTAATAGAAATACAGCAAAACACATTGATCTCATTGGGGTTTGCTGCTGCAAAGAGGTTATACATATATTTCCTAAGGCCTCTTCTAAAATGCTTTTTCTCACTCTTCCCCTGTCAGAAGACCTTGTTTCAACATTGTTACCAGAATTACCACTACATTAAGCTTGGTCTGCTATTACAAATACATTTCCAGTTCCTCAGTTGGGAAAGTATTCAAAACTTTAGTAGCTCACATGAAAAAAGAGTTCAAGTGTTCAGAAAGAGAAAAATAGTGTATGTACTCATATAAGGCATTAGGACAACTACAGATATTTCTCTTAACAGAACATTCCCTGAAGTGAAGCACTAAATTCCACTTGTACCTAAACCCATTTATTTTATGCTCCACTCAGTTGCAGGTGCATTTATTACATTAATATTAATGGCAATATTGATTCTGCCCTTGAACAGATCCATCACTAAGGAAAGTTCTCGTCACTAATATCCAATAATTCCAGAAGCCATGGTCCTATCTGAGCTACCAGATGCCAAAGTAATGCACACACCCCAAACACATCAGAGCTGCCATGCACATCTATAATAGCTGAAAGGTATCTTCCAAAAATGACCACTTGGTAACTGAGTTTAGAAAACAGCAACTGTCAATAGAAAATAGTCACCAAGGGGCACAATTTTTTCAGTTAAGAGCTGTGGGTTTATCTGATTGGCTGTTGAACTTTACTGTTCTTTGTACCACAAATATTCACTTATCTGATTTTTCACAAAAAAAAATGTTGAGTGTGGAATCAGAATTTCTGGATTTTATAGATATATTTATGGATTTTAAATTGGACATTGATCACCTTCACTGGGATGAGTAAATAAATTAGTCATGACCCTGTATTGTGCACCTACTTCTTCCAGCTAGGCCGCCTGTGCCTGCTGTAGCTGCCTGATTCAAGGCGTGTCAAACATCAGCTGAGTGAGCCGATTACATGAGCTTTGTTAGCCACTTTCATTGTTACTATTTGGAGTTAACATGAAGAGATGTTTATCTTACATGTGACTCTTCCTTCACAACTTATTTCTTGCAATCTCATTCTGTTCATTTTAAGTATCATACTTCCTACACCATCTTCTTACTAACTTTGCCTTTCATTTTCACCAGAAGGTGACAGTTTTGTAAGGGTTGACTTTCTAGTACTGACAGTTCTGAAGAGCAAGGATATTTGATGCACTGCTTAGGCAGAAAAAAACCGAAAAACAACACCACGTTAGGCATTTGTTCATCTACGTCTTGTTTGAATAGACAATGTTGCATCTCCAATCTTTACCACAATAAGGCTCTTTTTTCTTCTGGGAAGAAAAATAAAATTATGATCTTCTAAATTAACTCATCTTCCTGAAAATAATTCAGTCATCATCCGTTAAGGTTTGCAAAGAAAATTTCTTTCTTATATACTTAGATTGGCTTATCAACAGCAACACGAGCTGTACACTGCTAAATGCCTACTGCTGTTTGGAAGTAAATCAAGTTTGCATTTTACAACTGACATAAATGTTCATTTTTTCTGAAATAAAACTTACAGCTATACTTTCTCTGACAAGCACTGCAAGGTTTTCACTTCATCTTCACCATGTGAAATTTGAAGTTACTTTAGATAACTTCATGTGTCAAGGTAGCACAAGCTGGGGGTCAAAATGGATTGCTCCACAGGCACTAATTGCCTTACCAAGACAAAGCAATATAGTGCTTCACTGTAGTGAATTGTTGCTCCTGAAACAATGCATTATGGTTAAGGTTTTTATGCATTATGTTCAAGGTTTCTTTTAACTTTACAGATTAGAGACAAAAAAATGGAAAAAAGAAATTCTCGCTATTGTTACATTTTAAAACAAAACTGAGAATTTTTATTATGTTAAGAATCAATGTAGTATAATTGCTCTTTTAGTAGCAGAATGTATACTTCAGTATATGATGGGATCTAGAAGACAACTTATAAACACCATAAGGCAGAAATCCCCTTCTTAGATTTGTATTCCAATCTGTCAAGACCTTTCCATACCTCAACAGTAAATAAATAAATATCTTCCAAACGGCTTCAGACACACTAGTTTAATAAAACTAACAAAGGAGAACACATTCATTAAAATGAGTGGAATGCAACAAAATAAATTCAAAATAGTTTGTAGACTAATTTTCATGCCTCAGAGTACTTTAATATTGTTCCTACCCAAAATAAAATTTTCTGATGAAAAGCTCTAAATACTCAAAGGAAATATCCACAGCCATTATGAAAACAAACTGGAAATATATAGATATATAAACAAACTTTTTTTCTTTTCAGAAATAAAATCTAAAAGAACAAACAAATATGGCCTTCACTCCAATAAAAAGACTGTTCAAGAACACTTGATAAAACAGATTATAGAGTTTTATTATCTGTCAAGGTACAAGAAGTGTTAATAATTGTGAAACTAAAATGTGAAGTAACTGAAATACAGAATTAAGGCCTAACAGATTTTCACTTCTCTCTGGTTCAGTTTAAAGCAACTCTGAACTGGCATTAGACATGAAAATAAAAATAAAGTTACTCTAAACCCTACAAAAAACCTGATCAAATATCAGTAATGGACACATTGAATAAGCAAATAAGTAAAACAAGAACCTTTCAAATAGCTGTTTTGGGAAACTATTAAAAATTAATTCAGCTGAAGACTAACCTGTTGAATGTTAGTGCCTGAAAGTGGCAAATAAAATAGATGTCTTTGTTACTATAAAACTTATAACTTCTGACTATGTGCTACTTTCTGTTATGAGGAATATAAATAATTAGGTGAATCCTTCTCCAGTAAAGTTAAAAAAACACCCAACACATTGATAAAGAAAACTAAAAAAACCAAATTCCTACTCCCCTGCCATAGCCACAGTTCTCATTTTGAATTCACATTATTTTCACCTACAGAAGGGCTGAACTTATTTCCCTTCCTGAAATATGTAAAGAACCACCAACGAAGTGCTGAAATTGGATTCAAAAGGGCAACATCTGGCATGTACAAGAAAGTTTTCCTTTAACTAATTCTCAGCATAAGTCGATTTTTCTATACAGGGCATGTTGTTCCTCTAGATAAGCAAAATGTCAAAAAATTGTCAGCAGATATGAAAGGCCACTGAGTAATAGCTCTCTGATTTTAGGAAAAAAACCCATCATCATAAACTGAAATGGTCATTCAAGCTCTATCTTAATGTCTCTATTTGTTAGCTAGCCCAAGCTTTGTAATTTAGCAAGCAAAGTCAACTTCTGATAAAACACAGTACTTCTGTTGTGAAAACAACTTTACAAAGAAATAAACTTTTTAATAATCCAAGTACTAAAGCAGAAAATCACTTAAAGTGGTGGGAATTGATAAGCCCATGAGGGCTTGTGCAAATCACTTTTCAGAAAGTGCAGTTTGGTTAAAAACAATGCTCTTTTCTTTTTTTTTTTTTTAATAAACTATTAAGCTGTCCTTCACTGCTTTCTCAGATTTGAATGCAGCTTTGAAAATAAAAGAATTCTTACCTAAAGAAAAACGTGAATTACATTTGGTTTTCATATTAATTGCAAAAATTAAAGCACAGAAGTAAGGCAAGTTTGCATTCTTGTGTTTGTGTACTTGGCTTGTAGAGCTTTTATTTTCTCAGGGAAATGGCTTTTCTACTTTTAGTGTCGTTATCAATTAACATTTTGTCTGAGGCAAAAATTAAATCAAATTCTGTCTCCAGCCTAACTAGCTAGAAAACATAACTGCTGCCAACTTGCATGGTTTTATAAAAGCTGCAGAGTAAATGGTGGATTTCCTCCAAGGTGAGGGTCAGAGACTTGTGTGAGTTCCCACTTTCCCTAATGTGCCAAAGACAAAACCATCAGAGCAAAACATGGGGGTTTGAAAAGCCACATGATTTCCCAGTGCTTGGGCGTCAGCAATGCTCGTGTGAAGCTCTATGGAACAGGTAGCTCTGGAAATAGAAATTATTCCTTTTAGGAAAATACAGTATTATGTAGCTGCTAAACAAACTCCCTGTGCAGGTGAACCATTTACCAGTTTTTCCTAATAGTATGGCATTATTATAAACCACTACTAAAATGGAATGATTTAATATAAGGTTTATGTTAAACCATCTAAAAGTACCACTTGGCCCTCTTAGATGCCGAGCATCATCACACTTATCTTTCTTGTTTCTCTCTGCAAATATAAGTTTAAGTTGCATCTGTAGTGAACTTAACTCAAGTAATTGGAATGAAGTTAATTTTCCTCGTTGTCTGCCTAACACCTCCTTCCTCACTCTGTGTTCCTGATTTTATGGCTCAGCTTTATCTCATTTATGCATGTCATTGAATGGCACTTCCTCAGCCCAGAATCCTGCTGTGCAAACACAACAATGTTTACTGCACTTGACCTACCAGGCATTCTTTAACTGATAAAATGATAATTCAGATCTATCTTGTACATGAGAAGAAACAATTTTTGTTAATCATATTAGAAGAGATTTCAAAGGCCCATGACTAAGAGAGAAAAACCAATGAAATCTGCACAGTTCTCAGCACACCTTGATTTCTTTGAAAAAATTCCCCCGGTGTTATCTCTACTTAAACAATTACTATCTATATTTTTAATAAACATTTATTTATTTTATATTTATGAAGTTACCTAGGGTACAGGAATTCACTAGTCCTTACTTCCTTCTCATAGATATTGCCCACATTCCTGTAGCTACAGTCCGTGTTAGAGGTTTCTCATTAACACATCCTTAGTTGTTTCATAATAGCACTGTGAATTTCAGATATCTGTGCTCATTTAAAGCAGAGAGAGAGGTGTTCATTGCTATTTCAAAGGAATATTTTCCAATTCAGTTCTAGTGCACTGAATCACTAAACTACAGTTTGAGTGGTTTGGAGGTTTGCTAAGAATATTTCCGTCCATTCTAACTGAAAACAAGATGAAGAAATCTTTTGGGGTGTTTTTGGTCCAGTCCTCCCAAGGCCCGTATTCGAAGCAGTTGGCTATTTCTTGCTTTACTCTCATACTGAATGTACAGTGATACTAAATTTATTATATATAGACTTAGACTATCCTTCTTCAGGATGTCCCTGCTTGTTTCTTGCATGTGTCCTATACTTTCTTTAGGTTTTGTTTCATCCCTCTTAAGTGTTAGTTTTCTTTATCAAGATTCTTCGATCTTCAGCCTTATAATTTTCTTTCAATCTTGAGCAAGGTGTTTACTGTTTACTAAACTTGATGGATTTTTTTTCCTAACTTCAGAGAGGTTTAGAAATGGCAGCTTTTTTTAATAGTGTCAGAGTTGCCAGGTACCTCAAGCACTAAAAATTTTTTTTGCACTTTAGAAGGGTTTGCAGACATACTTTTAATTCAATAATGCACATTAGATGTCAGAAATAACCAGGTACTTTCCTCTAACACCCTTGCAGCTGAGTTCAAGAAGTATAAAATCATATACTGGGTGTAATGGAATTAAACCTTTTCCATATCTCAGGTCCATCAGAAGAACATACTCGAATTATGATTCATCATTTTGTGATGCAGTTTTGAAAAAAAATAAATAAGTAATTTTAATAATTCAGTGTTATATCATCTTATTCCATTCAGTTGCTTATTTGCTTTCAGTGGAATTCAACACTACTTAAGATATCAGCATTAGCTACCTGAACCCAGCCTCACAAAAAATTACCAAACTGATAATCACATGGAAGTCACCACTATTAAGATATTTGTGAAAGACACTTTTTTTTTTAAAGTGTTACTATAATAAGAATAACTTAAACATGAAAATAAACACTACTGATACCACATTCCCTGTCTCAAAATTATAATATTCAGGTGACAGAACTGGGTTAAAAACCTAGAGCTTGCTCAAGAAAAAAATAAACACACATAAGCAATCTTTTAATTTACTCTCAGTATTCACATTTTAGACAAGAAATATTATTTCTTAACTTACATCGTGGTTAAAAACAATGTACAAAATATGCATGAACAACAGTGAAAAATAAAATAACAAAATATTCTATGCCACCACATCTCTTTCCTCTCCTTTCCACATCACATGGAAATAATATATTTATTAGAGAACTTTAGAAACATCATAGTTTATAACTTGATTTTCAGATCCTTTAAAGACTTTTGAAATGTCTAGTTCTAAATCACATGGATATTATTCTGTTAGCTGATATGAATGCAAGTGGAAAATGTAATATTTTTTGGTGGCTGGTTTCATCGTATTCTGCTGTATAGAAACTGTGGGAGTGTGTCATTTCCAGACATGTTTACAGTGTCTTCAAGACATGAAGATAATCTTAAATATCACAGATAAATGTTTATTGAGTGAACCAGGGGAATTTTAATTCTCCAATAACAACAGTGGTAAGTTATTAATTGTTCCTTGGGTTAGAGGTCTTGATTAAAGGATTTGGTTTCTTAGATTGAAAGTATGACTGCATTCAATCTATTTCTTTGAAATATCCAATTTTCACTGATCCCAGAAAAAAGTATTTTTCTAGCCACTGCTCCTTCTCCAGATGCCTTCCAATTTCTCTTTCCTCTGTACATGAGCAGCTTTTTTATTTGCACGAGTACCTATGCACACATTAATTCCTGAACTCCCAATTTTACTCCTCTGTTCCTACCCTCTCATTTTATCTAGTCCATTTGACAGAGTGGAAAATTTCATTCTCCAGCTTTTTATCTTCCTTGAACACCTTCCTGGGTGTTCTTTAAGATGATTAAATTTCTTCTCCTTCCTTCTAAGTGTCCTCATCCTTTTTTTTTTTTTTTTCGACATATGATCTCATTCGCTTTGATAACTGTGTCAGCATCAGAAATCCTACTTCATAAATGCTCTTTCATTGGAAATCTGCTTCCTAATATCGTTTTTCTTTTTGCCCTTAGTTGTTAAATTTACCAACAACAACAAGCCAAATACATTAAATCAACACATTCTTTTCTTCTTAAAAAACTTTGATAAATCCAGATGAGTTACCTTCTTTCATACTTTTGAGTTACCAACTATATATCTCTACATATATTGTCCATACTTTAGTGCAAAATTCATGTATTTGCTCCGAAGAGGTAGTTTTAACTCTAGTTTTGACATTTTTATACCCTTGTTTTCTCCTGGTTTTGCAGTGTCAAAAAGTTGCAAGCAATCAATAAACATTGCTGTTTCTTGTATCAGCCTTTGCTCAGAGCTAGGAGATTCACGCTTCAGCTTGCACTCTTTGTCTAAATGTCTGTGGGTGGAAGTGGAAGAAGACAGAGAAAGCTATGTGAGCATTAAACAGGCAAAGAAATGCACTGTATAGCACAAGACAACCCTTATTTATGCCTAACAAGGGTCTAATCAACATGCATCGCTGAAATTAGCTCTTATTCTTTGCATGCTAAATATGTAACGTATTTAAGGGAAAACCAAAGTCGTGTAAGAAGTGCACATGGAATTACACCAATTCAGCATACAGTAGACACTTTAAATTGAGTACATAGCAACAGCCAATGATTTGAGATCCTGTCAGGCTGTTGGGAATGGCAGAAATCGGCACTAAACAGGGAAGTTTCTGATTTATTATTACTCTTTCCTGATGTCAGCCTTTGCTACTTTATCAGCTTTCAGACCTACTGAATGCTAAACAAATAAAACAATAAGCTGTATTTCTATATGTGCCCACTTTCCTGATCAGCTTAAGCAATCATTTATGTAATGGCTGAATTTGACCTGGAGGCTTTCAAGGGAATTTCAACCTATTCTATGACGTAACTGGACAAAATTGTTGGTGCTTTGAACTTCAGGATTCAGTGATGTCATTATTACTTATTCCAACTGGTTCCAATTACTTTTGCTACAAATCCCTAGTTTTTACAAATAACCTACTTGAAGGCCTATAATTTCTTTAAAAATATGGTGGCATTAGAGAATTATGACCAACTATTTAATCTGTTATGCTTACAGTACTGTCTGAGAAGACATTCTGGAATAGATATTTATCACTCCAGTGATGACAGTTTCATTAAGTCTTTAATACTTTAGGCTATGTATAACCTTTTTGGGTAGAACTTCCATATAATTAGCCAACAACCACAAAGTTATTACTGTTTCCACGGCTGACCCATCAAATTCTAGAGGCACAACAGGCAGATTTTTCAGTTCAAATGAACATTACACAGTGATCTTTCATTGCTGAAAATCTTAGGTCACTTTGTTTTCCTTTTTTTATATCAACTTTTGGGGTGGTCTTGGCATCTTTGAACTCACATTTTTGCCAGTATTAGAAACTCAAGTGTATCTTCCACTGTCAAAAGGCTACACTGTAATTTATTTTTGTTCATAATTTCTTTATTTCTAACTAAATAGGAAGAACCACCCTAACCAAAGCATCTTGAGTAAGAATTCAAGAAACAAAAAATTCAGTATGATCAGTTCCAAACAAATATGAGCAGAGAAACAAAAAGAAAAGAAAAAATAATTAAAAAAAAAAGAGTTTCTGAATATTTTACTCCATCCTGTACCTTTGACATCAACAAAAGCTCTACCAAAAACTCTGAATAACCCACAGAATCACAGAAAATAACGTTTACAGAGATGGATTGCACAACACAGATAAGTCAGAAACCATGCACTGCTTAACCCTACTGCTATAGCACAGACACAGCGTACCAATTGAAAACAAAACAAATGAACCAAACAAAGAAAATTAAAGCTAATTTTACAAATTAAAAATATCAGGAATTCTCTGTGAGGGAACATCAGGTGTTTCAGCTGAAGACAACAGAATGACAATGAGAAAAAGAAAATCACAACCACAGTATTTTGAAACACTTTCAGTAATATTTTCTAGCAAAACAAAAAATTGTTACTATGCTCACAAGCCCTTAACTCTTGTCCTTCATTGCAGACTCTCACTGTCCAAGTGAGATTACTCTGCAGTTTGGTGGAGGTAGTTGAGAAGGCAAAGTCAAACCACAGCAAGACATCTGAACAATGTGTGCCATATCAGTTTCATTTCAGGTGTTTACTTAATGGAAGTCCTGACAATTGGACTGATACAGCTTATGGAGAGTATTTTAATTTATATCAAGATGACACACAAGAAAAGTATGAGGGGAGAAATAGATTTTTCTTGTAAGTAGCTGAACAATTAGAAATTGAAGTTTCATGGGAAATCAATGCAATTTCAAGTCTTCAGTGAACTTCCATAGGAAGGCTGAAAAACTTACTTTTCAAAATTGTGTCTGCTATGTTCAATCTATCTAGATTATTACAGAATAGGCCTGCAGTTTGAATCACTGTAGTGGGTATAGCTTTTGTCTAAAATGCCTATGAAGAACATTACTGTTAAAAGAAATCATCATTTTACAGGCACTATAACAAAAAATAACCCTCCTGAAATTATACCTTTCCTATGCTCTGAATATGAGACATATGAATTTGCCTGTTTTTTCAAGCTTTTATCTTGAAGAAATATTACCTCACGTTGCATGATAGAATCACTCTAATTCTGTTGTTTTAGAAGTCTTATGCAGTTCTTTGAAGAGAGCGAGTCGAAAAGAAAACTCTTAAGGTCATGGAACATGCACTGCATGAGTGTAAGTGTGATAGATGTACAACATCTGCTATGTCTTCTCGTCTCACATCCTCTGTGTGACCCTGTTCCTTCTCTCCCATCTCATTTTGAGACAAGAACATTGGACTTTGCATCTCGTTAGTGCTGAACATGGAATCACCTAAACCAAGGAGAGAAATACATTTCTTCAATATGGCAAAAAATGCCACTTTGAATGTTCTGACCCCAATGTAATAAATCCCCCCAACAAGATTTCATAACTCCTTTGATGAAGGCCAATGAAACTTTCACCTTTTTGTGAGATTTTCAATAAGACAAATAAACTAGCACTCCATCTGCATTTTTAAACTAATCACCCCAGCTTCCCTTCTCAAGTGGAGAAGAAGGGAGGAAATGGAAGAAGGGTACTTAGACTGAATGAGTTTCATAAACCAAAGGAATCTTTCTATGGCTACCAAATCACTACAATGACAAATTGCTTGAACTTTGTTCATAACTTTTACAAATTTAACTAAACAGATCCACTCTACACTATCTGTTGCCTTCTTCCCAATGCAGACACTTTGGCCTTCATCACTAGAAATGTGTTGGTAGTACAACCCACAAAAATGAAACACTGTATTAGTCTGGACACAAAGTCCTGCTGAACAAAATACCAGCCAGTTGAACCTATCCTAACTTTAAGATGTTTTCTGTCATAAATTTAACATTTGAAAAGACCCTTCATAACAGCAATCCTGCTGTGGAAAGCAATTTTGTTAGTGTTTGGAGTTTGTAATCCATAAAGAAATTCTGACAGTTTATATTCTGACTCTGACATGCTCTGAAAGATCTTTCACTTTAAAAGCATTTTTTCAATACAATGTCTAAGGAAACTTAAAAAAACCTGTTAAACATTTCACAGCCCCTAATTTTTCCAAGAATTGAATTCAATTGAGCCTTAACAATTTTATAAGATACAAGAGGAGAAAACTATTTTCTTCTGTTACTTTATGGGAAATAAAAAACTTCAATACCTTCATTACTTCTGTTTCTGCTATGGGGGCAACTTCTATAATCCACTTTTTGTCATCTGAGAACAGCAGAAGGATTTTTAAAAAGTACACTTTTTTTGGTTTATATTGTATTTTGCTCAGATAGTTTAAAAAAAAAAAAGTTATTCTTGCCTGGCTCTGTAGATTATATAAGAGATTTATATAAAGTAGCTTTTAATATTTAGCAAGTCCTACATAATAGCTTTTAAATGAGAGGTTAGATATTGGTCTTTTTTACTGCCATTCCAGTAGCATTGGTGACTTCTTGTGTATCTCTGAAATGTGTCAACAGAATTAAGAGAGAGAACTGCTATACACAGTATGCTCTATGATTAAAACGTAGTGATGTTCAAAAGCTTTATAAAAATGCTGCAAGAATTTCTGCTGCATATTTTCTATCTTGTTGCTTTTCAATGAGGTTCTCATATTTTATCGAAGTGTTAAAGACTTTGTAGATATTTGTGCATCCATTTAATTTTGTCTGATGTATTTATATATAAATTTATTAAGAAATAAGTTTGAAAACAGATGGAGCTCATTTCAATTGCTCTAATCTATATTATTTGCCAAGGGTCTAACAGGTATTCTCAAGTATATTTATGATTGAATAGTTTAATGGAATTAGAACTGGATTCTTTTGAGTGCAGACCTGTGCATAGAACAAATCACAATACAGAAAAAAAATCCATAGAAAAATCATATTATCTTGTGACAAAAAGTAGATGAGCATTGTAGATATCACTCTTTGATATGTTTGCCCCAAGATCTTTCCTGTACATCAGATTTTTATGGTATTGGGCCTTCAGACTGGTGAAATGTGGCAAAGCTATCTCTTAAGTACCTGAAGCTGTTGACAACTGTAGCTAAATATTTCCTTCCTTTTATTTCACATACATCGAGTCCTCAGGCTTTATCAGCTTCTGTATGACAGCTAATGAAATATTCCAAACTGTGACAGGCTACAGAGAGCACAAGAGAACCACTTACATGCCTATGCCACAGAAACACTTGCGTTCTTGTCTTCATTTCCTGACCACACTTCACTCAGTGAAGATTTAACCAGGCAGATTTCTTGGGAAGGTCTCCTTGCTGGCACAACTAGAAGCAGGTAGGTTTTAATGGTTCTGAGCAAATTGGCACTCAGGAGGATTCCTGAGGTATGGCTTTGGTTCTCCCTGATGAGCCTCTGAGTCACTTTGCAGGGTCCCCCCTGAGGGGCAGCCAGCATGATGGCACCCCTTCTTAAATATTCCTTGAGGAGACAGTGACAGTGCTGCTCACTTTTCACAGAACCAGTAGGTTAGAAGAGACCTTTAAGATCATTTAGTCTGACCCATGCCCTGACACCTCAACTAGATCATGGCACCGAATGCCACATCCAGTCTTTTTTTAAAACACATTCAGGGATGGTGACTCCACCACCTCCCAGGCAGATGATGCCAGTACTTTATCACTCTTTCCATTAAAAACTTTTCCCTAATATCTAACCTATATTTCCCTTGGTGCACCTTAAGACTCTGTCCTCTCGTTCTGTCAGCTGCTGCCTGGAGAAAGAGACCAACCCCCGCATGACCACCGCCACCTTTCACGGAGTTGTAGAGAGTGATAAGGTCACCCCTAAGCCTCCTTTTCTCCAGGCTGAACAACTCCAGCTCCCTCACTTGTTCCTCCCAGGGCTTGTGTTCCAAGCCCCTCACCAGCCTTGTTGCCCTCCTTTTTCTCCAAAAGACCCAGTGGTGAAAACCAGTCTCCTCTATGCCATTCATGCTCAACTCTCTTGCTTCCCACCAGTGTCCCAATCATTAACTTACACAGGTTTTATTTCTTTGATAATTTGTTTTTTTTTTCCCTTGTTTTTAACAACAGTCATTAGAGAACAAGATCTCAATCCTCTCGCTTCCAGGTGAGTATACCAAAACAACATATCTGTCACTCTGCTTGGATCTGCCATGGTATTAGCTTCAAGTCATGCAGAGCTCTTTTATTAGACTCCACTTCATCAACTATGAGCAATGCTGCCTGCATTGATCCTGTTTCCTGCACAAAAATCACAGAGCTAAGATCAAGATCTGCTCTGTGTCATGGAAATTCATATAAATGTGCACTCCCAAGGTGCTCACAGACCCTGAACAACAAGAAGTCTGGAAAACGTGTGCCTCAATACTGTGTCATAAGGCTCCACTGATTAATTTCTCCCTTGCCTTACTGCCTGTGTTTCTCAAAGCCTTTTTTGATGATCCAAGGTTTGTAGTAAAGAAAAGACCTCAGTGATAATTCTCACGTCCAGTTTTCATCTTTACTGCAAAAAGGCACTCTCTGGATGGAGTAAACGGATCCTGTGTCATCCAGAGATGATTTCAGCTGCCAGACATGTTGTTTTAGTAAGGCATCCCATAATGCTCACCTCTTAATAACAGCACCTATTAGCAGCTATCATTTCAGATAGCCATGATGATTTCAAAAACAAGTGGTTTCCCTCTGTTAAAAGCTGTTTGTACTGGTTCCAGAACAGGCTTTCTCACTTTCTGAGACTGTTCAAAAGCTATACTGCTTTCAAGAAGTTTGTATGATAGTCACTGAATCATTCTGAGAGTAGCAGTCTTCCAGAATTCCTTATTAACTGTACTCCTCCTGAAGCTGGACATATGTCCATTCCTTTGTAAGGAAATCGAGTTGTTTCTGTCACAGCAGGCAGTTCTCAGCAAGCTTGAGATGCTCTTCCCCACCCTCACTGTATGCTAGACAATTTAACACGTTTCTCTCACAGCGACTGTACACAAGGATAATAAATGACTAGCCATTCCAAATCCTGCCGTGCCTCTGGCATTTTCCTCCTGATGATCTCAAGAGCACTATTAGCACCAAATATACACCTGTGGCTAAAAGATAAAATAGCAAAGTACCTTCTCTTCTCTTGGAAGAATGCCTTGCAGCACAAGACTCATTAATCTCCCAACTATTTTGTTTGGGTGCTCCCAACCACACATTTAAGAACTCCTCTACATTTCATCTGATGCACAGAGCAACACTCAGTGTAAGCTGGTTCTCTGTAAAACTGGCCCCCTCCCTCTCCAAATCTTCTGGAGCTGGAAGAGCTGCATCATAAAACTTTCATTTAATCTTAATTCAGCTTCAACCAAGGTATGACAGCAGCACTGTGATCACCAACACCAATTTTTCCCAAGTCCCATTTGAGAGAAGTGCCAAGTTATAAATTTCTTGGTATAGCCAGGCAGTCCCAGAGCACCCCTGACCCCCCTCAGCCCTGACAAAGTACCAGGTATCAACTTTGCTATTTTCTTGTTACAGGGAATGCTTTTGCAGTTCCAGCATGCTGGGCAACATCTGCTGAAGCTGCTCCTGACTCTCTCATGTGCCACAATAATCTGCTTCCTATGGAAAAGTTAATGCCAAGCAGAGTGAAAGAGGGACAGATCAAAAGGGTGAAAATGGGCAAAATTTGTGCAATGGGCTCAAATTGAACACAAGTGAAAATGAAAGAAGAGGCAAGCAGATGAGCACCTCTGTTTTGGGTCTTACCAATGCTGTTTGTGCCTCTGCCAATTTGCTCAACTAATCTCCCCTCCATTCTGCAGGCTGACACCAAACACAAATAACAGCAGCTGCAAAGCAGGCATAAAAATTCTGGAATTTAAATCTCTAGATGATGATTCAGTACAATGGCGCAGTCTTGATTCTTCCTCTTGTCTGTTTATTGTGGCAAGGCTAGCAAGAAACCATTCCAAGCATACAGACTTGGAGGGCAGAGTTAAATAAAATTTAATAAACTGAGCTAGTTAGAAAAAAAACCCAGAAGGGTAAAGGTGAAAGGCAGCAATTTCTGATGAAGATTAGAATCAATCAGAAAAAAACTGCTACCATTTGGAAAGCAGTTGAGAAAACTAAGGTAATTCAGTCAGGTGAGGACTTCTGTTTCACCCTGCTGTTCAGGGCTCCAAATTCCTTCACAGAACTTGCCAGTGTTCTTCATAGTTTGCTTTCACAATTCAAACATGCTTTTACAGTTCCAGGCTAAAAAATGCCAGAACTGTGACCATTCAACTAGTTTACCTCTGAGTGACCCAGAGGAAGTGTAAAGCCTAGGACAGGGAGATAAATGCAAATACAGTAAAATAAACTGTGGTTTATAAAACTGCATCTCCCATATGGCATGCTGCATACCTGTACCCATCCTTAACCCAAAAAATTCATCTCCCAATCCATTAAATTTCAAACAACATGTAAATTTTCTTCTTTTTTCATCTATGTCAAGCAGATTAAACCCCTCTTTTGCTGTGTATTCATCCTTCAGCTGGCTGCAGACAACTTTTTGCTCAGTTTGGATCAGCAATGCCAACCTTGCCTGCAAACAACAATTTCACCAGCGTCAATGCAGCTGTCAGCAGGGCACTGCTTCTGTTCTGCCCCTGGTCATACAGTTTCCTCCCCTTGACTAAGCAGCTCCAGCACCACTATTCATTCCTGAAAGAATCATATTCCAGATATTTATTGCCTGTCCCAGGAGTCTGTCTTTACTCTCTCATCCCAACATTTCTCCTCATGAGATCCACTACACACAGGGAATTCACCCTGGCCAGTTCAGTGATACTACATTCTGATTAATGTTTAGTCCCTTTAGCCCATTTGAAGGTTAATCCTTTGGGCACCTCTCTATAATGAAGCCATGTTACAGATAGAGGTGGAATGATGAAAATGGAAACTTGCAGATTTGGACCAAGAGTGAAGTCACATGCAATTACAGAGTCTATTTGGTTAAAATACATCACCATACACACAAACCCTCTACTCTCAGTTCCTGCATCAAATAAAAATTAGGCACCATTATGCTCATTAGCATGTAAAATTTAATTCAGCTCCACTTACTAGCTAAAGTAACATGGACTGTAACAACTAATTCACAGAGGTCTTTCAAACTACAGTTATTTTTCACAATTTCATTCACTTTCATATGACTAAAAACTGCAAAATATGCTACTGTAAAACATGTTGAATTTGGGTCTCTCCGTGTACATTTTTCTCAGCACACTTGATGACCTTGATGCTGATTATTGTTGCACTCCTCTGTTAAAGACAACGATTTAAAAATACTGTATGTATTTGTGATTATTAATTCCATGTCTTCTTCGTTCTTATCAAGTCTACTTAATGATTTATTCCCCCTTGATTAACTTGAAAACTATTATTAGCTAGCTATATTAGCTACCTATCTCATTCCATGTTAGGAAGGTCTAGCACTGAAGAAAACAGGGACTCAGCTGTCCTTGATGCACTCCTGTTTATCATTCTCAGATTTGTAATAATTCCTGCCAGACCAGCCTTCCTTTGCTCCCTGAACTTTTAGCTTTTTGATACAAAGTGTTCTCACCAATTGTGCTTCATCTGGGAATAAAACATTCATCAAACTATCAAGCCATTACTATTTCATAATAATTTACAATGTACTCACATTTAAATGTTAAGGTTTACAGTATTTTCTTTTGTGTCCATCCCCCTTGACGTACATATCTGCCTTTCCAATCCCTGTGTTTTCAGCTCTACGAACATCCTGTACCAAGCAGGTCAAACACTCCCAGCAGACCAAGCTCCTGAACAGCTAAACACAAAACCTTCTCAATGGTCCATTTCTTCTTTCGTACTAGATATAAACTTATATCCTTGTTTTGCAAACCAATTCCTTTTGGACGTATGTCTGACTTGGTGACTAACATTTCAGCTTACAAAACCTCCAGGTTCCACACGTGCACTTTCTTATTGAAGTCTACTGAAGTGGAAAATACTTGTTACCACTGCATTGTCCTTATGGGGGAAAAAACCCAAACAAAACACCCTTCTGCTTAAACTCAAATAACTAGTTAATTTCTTCCAAAAAAACAGAACAAAAAGGCCTACACATACACACAAACCCACATCAAAGACAACATTTCCGTGGAGTGCTGCTTGTGTCTCTGGAAGTGTCTAGCTAGTTAGCTGTCTTACTCGTAGTAAAATTTTAATGAGGAGCTAATCCCACTCTAAAACTCAGAGCTCTCTCAGCTCTATCAGTAATGCTTCTTCACCATGGTACTTCAGAAACAGCACTTTAACAGTCACAGAAATTCATTTCATGAGTTGTTCTTCACTGCTTCTAGTCATATATTTCTTGATTTATCTAAAAGAGAACTTAGCCCATGCAAGAGTGGCCTCCTTTAAGGCTCTAGTAAATTATGCTTAGCCTTTCTGTAGATAATTTTACTAGATTCAAATGTCCTTTCAAAGAAACCAAACAGACCCTCATTCATTCATGAACTGCAATTCAGCATGTACTTTTTGGCAGATAGGCACAGACAAAACAGATGGAGATAAAAAAAAATAAATAAAAGGCCAAAAAATAAAAATAAAAGCTTGATTTTCTATTTCTCCAGGAACCTGTTCTGCCAGATCTTTTGTGGATTTCCTCACAGTTGTTTTGCTGAGATACTATTGTCCACAACCATTGACAGTAGTCAAAATAATCCTCATCCATAATAGGCTTAATGTCTGAGCCAAAACCTGACTCCTCCAAGTGGTAGCTAATATCACTGAGCAGCAGAATAATTCAGGATGTAACTTGCTGGGGCTGTACTTCCGATGAGCACAGGTGATTATTTCTCTGTGTGTTTACACAGAACCATGCTCACAAACAGAGTGCTAGACACAGAAATCCTTCTTTCCCTTCCCAATCTACAACACATTTCTCCTTCTTCTCTCTGCTTCGAGTTTTAAACTTTCATCTTGGCCGAGATGAGAGACACAAGGGTGCACATCAAATGGGCACAAAGCAACACACCCTTTCTGGATTCTCTCTGCATATAATTTTCAAGCTGCAATCATGTGAATTGGTAGCACACTGACACAGAGGCTCTGCTCATGAGCAGCATCTGCTCTGAGATATTTGAAGATGGGCATCTCACTCAGCACAGAGCTCACTGTGTTCTTGCAAGCACAACGAAAAAGGTGCCACTTTATCATTCCTGAAAGAGGTGTGAATGTGTGCATGGGAGAACAACACACAAATATGCGTTGGATTTCCAAGTCTTTTTGGATGAACAGGAAAAAAAACCCACAAAAACCTAAAACCCCATGTTTCAATTCTCTTTGACTCCTAGAACACTTACTGTGCTCCATTTGCTGTTCTTCTTCCTTGCAATAGTGATGCATAAAAACCTCTATTCTTGGCTATCAAGAGTTACCAAATTATCATAAGAATACACTACAGTATGTAGGTGTTCTTACAGAACAAAATGAGTACCAAACACCTAAAATTCATACATCCAGAACAATTTTTAAAAAGTTTTTTTTAGGTTCAAGGGATAACTCAAAAGAAGCCATAGGATCTATAAAGTGAAACTCAAAAGTAAAAGCTAAGGGCACTTGAAACTTGTTTTATTAACTTTTCACCCTTCTCACAAAAAAATATTAAGGTATTATTGCACTTACAAAGTGAATTTAAATTGGCCACACCACTTAAACCCAAAATATTTCTTCCTGTAAGATTTTGTTGTTGGGGGGCAGGGAGGGCAATGTTTGGTTTTTTGGGGGTTTTGGAGCTTTGTTTGTTTTGGGGTTTTTTTAACAGTATTTGGCTTTGCTCCCAGTGCACTGCTTGTGCTGGAAAAGTGAAATAAAATCAATTCTATGTATACATTGAAAAATACTTTCAAACACACATAGATGTCTTCCCTTCTGCAAGTTAAGGAATGAACAATTTTCCCATCAGTGCAATAAAAATGCAGTTAGTGACTAAAACCAGAAATATTTTACTTTTTTTAAATAGTGTCAACAATTTTCTCTTTTTTTTTTAAACACTGTAGGTTTCATGTGTAAGAAAAAAATGATACAAACCCCGTCATGTATATCACATATTTCAGTACAACTTACAACCTGTCTCACTTCTAATCCCCTATATAATATGTAAAATATTTTAGTATTTTTTACATAAAACTGTATAGTTCTGCCGACATTGTTTGACTGTGAAAAGCTAATTAATTCAGAAGATTGAAAAAACTTGGTTTTCTTTTAACAAGGTAATTGATAACAATTCATTTACAGATTTAGACTTACAACTTAGTAGATGTTTAAAAAGAAAAGTATCAGAAAATGTACTTCAAGAGGGTATAAGTATAAACAATCTTGAAAAAAAAAAAAAAAGACACAATAGATGAAGGATGAGAGGAGTATTGGCTTTGACTGGAAGAACTTATGTTTATCATCACCTGTATTCTATCTACTAGTCAGTCCAGGGTTTGATTCCCACAGGTATGTCTGTCTCTCTCAGCATCATGCTACAAGGCAGTAGATAATACAAAGTAGAACTGTAGTTAAAATTCTTATTATGTGCTGGTTTCCCTACTGTTGCCTCTAAGGCAAAAAGAGACCACTGAGCTCTATAGTATTGAAGCTTTCAAATGCAATTTCAGCCTAACGCTTTGCATTAATATGTGGCATCTCTGAGTGCTCTGCTCTGCTGCTGAAGGAAAGAATGACTCAGGTACTGTGAGAGGCACATCTGTGATTAAATATGGCAATGGTATTTATGCTGCAAAGCCACTGGCAAAAACAGCTTAGGAATTAATGAGAAGGTTCCACCACAAAAATGGTGGAACCAATTTATGGAGACAGATTGACAGTACCTCAAAGAGAGAGAAAACAGAAATTATTCTACCATCCACACTTGTGCACATGTTGCTAAGTTGTCCTTAATAAATAGAGTTGTACATAGACATTATTAATCCTTACCATGAACACACAGCTTACTTATTCAGCTATGTTATGCTATATAACTTAGAAAGGATGAGCTCTCCCAAACAGATATTGAACTGGTTTAGACCTGCGTGTCTTCCAGCAACTGATTATACTATTTGTGAGTACAAACTTATAAATTAGTCTCCAGAGCAGAAAGTGTTCTATTTTCTTTTTCCTTCCCATAAATTTAAAATTTTTATTTTAGCCTGCATGACTTACTAAATTTAGTCTTACTGAATATGATGGCTCTCCTAAAGCTATCCCACTACATAAATGCAGACACAGAAATACTTGTTGTTTCTAAAAATGCTGTATATTAAGAGAGACAGTACTAAGACAGCAATAAGAATGACATAAAGAAAATTGCAGCTCTTTATCCTAAAAGCCTGGCTAATGCAGTTTAAAAGTTATAAAATGGGAATTAAAAGACACTCAGAGTTTAACATTTTTTTGTCAACTTTTTTTCTAAAGTGTTACCAATCCCCTACCAATAATAACATCTACACAAAACACTACAGATGTTTCCAGAACAGTGTTGTCCTTACTGTTACCAACTTCCCTTTCATGAATCACACCATAGAAATTTCGAAGAGTTTTAGTACAAAACATTAAAAATTATTTTTAAGTGAAGCAACTTTAATTTTAAAAAGAACTGCACTCCAGAGTTTGAATTTTGGTATCAGAGAGCCATAATGCAATAAAAGATAAGCTGATGGCTTAGAATGATTTCCTATATAAACTATTCAATATGCCTACACATATACATCACTTTGGGCCCCATTTCCAAAACCCATCCTATGGCAGAAATGAAAAGATTATTAAATATTGATCCAAGTTAAGATAAAAGCCAAATATCCATTCAAAATTTTACCAGTGGGATTTGGCTTTACTTTTATTATCTTGTACTCTATCTTGTTCTTCAAAATCTATTGAGGACAAACTCATTTTTTACATATGTATATATATAAATTATCCAAGCTCAGACTGAATGACTCTAAACTTAGTACTTATATTTTGGTTCACAGAGAGTAGATTTATCTCTGTCGTTCTTGGTTACAATCTCTGTGTCCCTCCACACATATCTTTTCTATACAAATAATTAAGTTGCTACTTCTGCTTCTCCTCCTCATCCCAACCACACCATTGCTCTTCAGGCTAATGGGGAAAGGCACATAGATGTGGTGAAGAAGTGTGTGTTTGTTTTTCAGAACAGGAAAAGGTGAGGACTCATTATTTGGACAAAATATCTGTTAGAATGTCACAGACTCCCTATATCAATCAGAGTGCATTAAAATTATAAGCCAAGTGGGCAATTAGCACCATATACCACCCTCCCTGTATTGATGGGCACAGGATTGTCACTTTACACCTCATTGTTTACCCTGGTCAGATAAAAACCTTCCTAATTTTCCCATTTTTTTCTTGAACAAAATCAAAATAGGGTTATGAACCAATGATTTTCTTGGTTTAAAAACTGCTCAACCTGTAATAACCCCTCTACTTCTGAGCAACCCTGTTTGCCCCTGAACAAATCTTATCCGAGAAAAAGAAGAAAATAAGGGAGAGGTGCATTATTTATTTGGGATTGTTTGAGTTTTGTTGTTTGTGTTTTTTGTTGGGTTTTTTGCCCTTCTTTTTTTTGGGGGGGGTGGGTGGTTTTGTTTTTTTGTTTGCTTGTTTTTGGGGGTTTTTTTTTTTGTGGTTTTTTTTTTGTTCGTTTATTTTTTGCCTTTTTTTAATTCTGGCCTCCTTTGTTACAGATCTCAAAAAGAGAATCTGTGAGCTCAGGGCCATATTGAACAGATGTCAGCAGATGAGTAGGCTGGAGTGGTCAGGCAGCCATGGCACATCTGTGGTGAACAGGACACTTGCATTCCTGGCTCTGGTCTTGCTGAGATGCCTCAGAAAAGATAAAAAGCCAGGGTAAATAAGTATGGTTTTATATTGAATCCGTTCTATTCTCAAAGCACATAAAAAGGACCAAATCAGCAGCAGAAAAGAAAATGCAGAGTTTATTAGGAAATATGTGGTATGCCAATAACTTTGAAAAAGTAGCTGGGGAAATGGGAAACAGCCTCCTTGGGCTCCTGTAAGATGTGTGTATCAGGTCTATTCCACACAAATGAGCAGGGAACACAGAAATGGCTCTTTTTTTGGTTTGTTTTAATAAGATGAGCTTTCTCAGCTCTATTTTTACCCCATGAGATTAGTTTGTAATCTAGCAGCAGAATTTCTCACAAATTTGAACAAACATGAGCTCAAAATCTGTTCCTATTTGAAACAACAGAGTTACTTTTCCTGTTAAAGCAAGCTGGATTTACTTTTTAAGTTGAATGCCTCCTAAGGCTGCTGTTATTTTAAAAGAGATATTCATTCATTCAATCTCCGACATATTGAAATAAAATAAAGTATTTCAGATGTAAGGGACATACAGTGATCACCTGGTACAAGACAGGGGACCAGAAGTAAAAGCACATTATTAAGGGCATTGTCCAAATTCTCCTAAACACCGACAGCAATGGGGCCACCATCTACCACCTGTTCAGGAAGTCTGTTCCAAAGTCTGATCCACCCTCTTGGTAAAGAAATATTTAACAGAGCTAGGGAAAGCATTGTGCATAATAAAACAAACCAGCAAATTATTAAACACAAAAACCAAATAATTAAATCTTGATGCTACAGTATAGACTTGTATCTTCATTTACCCTGCTTGGTTTTTTTCCTGACCTACGTAAACATGGCCGAAAATGCCTGCAGATCTGTTTGTAGATTGCTTTTCAATGAAAATTATTGAGCCTCTGTATCATATGAAATAAGATTTTTGGCATTTGCTGAGTTTTTAATTAATTTTTACTTCTAGCTTCAGGAAGGAGCTGTCTTGCACAGTAACTCATAGACAGAGATGAAGATATTAAAATTCACTTCTCAAAAACATCAATATTTCACTCATGCTTACAAGACTCGAGGAATTCTGCAAACTAAAGCATTATATTTGTTGTATTAAAGACTGCTTTCAGCTGCTTCTAGTACAGAAATACTTCTGAATTTTGTAGGCATGAGGTGTCACTAAGATGAAGTGTTATACCTATTCATGTCAATGTGCACATCATATTATCCTCTATAACCATTCCAAGGATTCATGCCAAGAATGACATATAAAAATATGTAACTCACTATGAACTGCAGTTACAAACACCCTGTTTTCCAATACACTGCACAGAATGGGAATGAATCCCTGTACTAGGGCACTGCTTTGTTATTATCATCATTATTTTTATTCTGGCAAATTCACTGCCCTTAATGATTTGAGCTTGCAGCACAAACTTGCCTCAAGCGTTTTGTAGCTGGGATGGGGAAAACTGGACAAAACTCACTGTATTCATTATTTTCAACGTATTTTAAGGCAAGGGCATTAGAATTTCACTGAGAAGTAAGAAGGGTTTTCCAACAAATGGGGCTGACTATGCAATTCAAGCCTTTTCCTGCAAGATGTTCTTTAGTAGCAGTGGACAAATGTGCATTTGAAATGATTTGTTACATTTGTTGCAGGTCACCTTTACAGGAGAAGAAAAATGGCACAAACCAAGGGCAGAGGTGGAGTGCGATTTAATTTCCTAAGTATTTTCTGGATACGAGTTATAAGACTAGAAGGGACCTATGAAAATCCTTCAGCCCCTTCCCCCATATGCCTATGAAGGCAACTTCAGCTATCTTTGTCCTATCCGAGCTTGTTTTATGTAAACCTCACTTAAAGACATCTCATACCAAAGACACTACAACTTGCCAGGAAACCTGTGCAGAATTCCAGTCTCCTTTCTATGACTTATTTTTCCCATAGTATTCAATGCTCAATCTTTATCATAATTTAAACCAAGGCTTCTTGAGCCCCCTAATGTGCACTCAGGAAAAAAAAAAAACAAAAACAAAGCAAAACAAAAACAACGTTTTTACAGCAAGAGTTATGAAGTAATTTTGCTATACATCTTGGTGCAGGTAAAGACTCAGCCACAATATTCTGACCAGTTTTGGCTCTTACTGTGCAGTAAAAATACAGTCTGGCATAGCTCAGAAACTTTCACTAAGAATTACCAGATGTCCTATCACACCTGTATATGGTGCAACCTTCTTTCTCAAGGCAAGGCTGCAGCTGTTGGAAATTATACAAAGTTTTTGTTTTTTTTTTTCATGTAATTTTAGTTAGTTTTGTTTGCTTGGTCGCAGGGGGAGGCAATTGAAGTTTCTTTTCCGGTGACTGTTCCACCAGGCAAGGTCTAAGGAGCTTAACATGGCAACAGACTGGGAGTAGCAGAGAAGATACACAAAAGATACCGACCATTAATGACCATGAACAAACATCAGCTCCAAACATCACCCCTGGCATGGTCAGAGACACCTGGTCTGGGAAAAGAGAGATAAGAATGAGGACCTAATTAGCATCAGAGGCAAAGAAATCTGCAACCAGTAGGAACCCAAATACTAACTGTGCAACTTGAGACCAATGAACATTGAGTCAATGAATTTCTATGGGTTTTGACTGTATAAAATATGTGAAGTACCAAGTAAAATTTATGTGTGATGAAATGATTTTCATTGCACAACCCAGGATGTGTGGAAGAAATTATTTCTGTTGTACAACCTGCCCAGAATAAAGTAATGCCTTGAATTCTCAAACACTAAAAATGTTGTTGGACGGTTTTTTGTTTTTCCCTCACTTTTGGTTACACAGCCAAGCTCTTCAATCACTGCTAGAATTAATGTCAGCAAATGGTCTCTCTGACAAAGATGCCATGATGAGTTGCTGCAACCTTCAACTTTTGCAGAACCACCAGTCAGGTATTTTCCCTCTTTAGAGTAGTGGACCACCACACATCTGAGGCTACATAAACAGGTGCCAAGTTAATTACCAAACTCAAAACTAAAAGGGGACTATCCCAGCAACTAACTACTTACTGTTTTTTTATGAAGAAATGACATTTTTAAAAAACCCAACTTGACAAGCAGACAAATTTGGTGTGAAATATAAAGGGAGTGCACAGAAAACTTGCTGTCCTGGCTGCTTCCTAGCTTTGCATAAGTGCTGGAGGTCTGGGTGCTCCATGAAAAGGAGCATTACATATCCAATCACCCAGACTGTTCCCAGATCTAAAATGTTAGGGTTGCTGGTCTCCTTGTCACACAGCCAGACACCCATGAAAGAGTCCCATATTCACCAGGGGCTAAGACAGCATTAAAAACTAGTCTAAAGCTCCTTAAATTTAATTTTGAAGTTACAACGATGGGGTGAGTTTATAAACTCAGACAGGGAGGATTTAATCTCTCCCCGGGCTTTAAATAGTAAAAATAATACCCTTAAATACATCCCGGAGCATTTGTGTGCTGCAGAAAAATGACTGATATTTTAGCTTTTGAAAGATGAAAGAATACTTGGGAATTCTTGCCCTTTTTCGAGGTGTTAGCCTCAATCATTAGCCATGAGGTACTCTGCATTCAAATCACAAGGACAACAAAAATGCCTTGATCTTAGGTAGAGAAAAGGAGACTGCCTGCAACTTGACCTGCTCTTTTCCACTTAATTGTGGGCCAAGCCTCATGCTGGCAGCCCATCAGATACAGACATTGGCTCAGTGCTTTTAGTCAGCAAGGAAAATAAATAATAAAAAAAAAAAAAACAAAACCAAGAAGTTTGGACCTCTTATTCCATGCACACAAACAAGTGTTAGCATTTGCATAGGACAGGTTTTATTTTACCCTGGCTGATCAGTCCTTGGAGCACAAGTGATCCTGCAGGAGCCAGGAGGGCTGCCTGGGGAGCAGGGCTGTGTTTCCCCATGTATCTTGTCGTTACAGATTATTTCACACTCCATGTCATACATGGAAGTCAGGAGCAAGCTTAATGAACACGGGCCTGACAACCAGGATTAGCAGCAGGAAGTTACAGAACATTAGATTAATGAGCTAAAGCTACCAGGCCCAGAACAGGAACAATTGGTTAGAATCCAAGATTCACAGCCAAGGACCAGAGTCCTACAGAACCAGTTGCCAAAAATAAATGCTTATTGCACCAACACAAAGGGAATAGAAAAGAAGTTAGGCTTCAAAGCACATGACTGGAGGACTAAAGAAAAAAAAACAAACAAAAAACCCCACAAAACCAAAAAAACCAAACCAAACCAACAACATAACAATCAAACCAAAAAAGAAAAAAGTAGGAATGACAACCTCCTGCTCAGAAGCAACAGTAAATAAGACACTAATGCACAAGCAAGAAGAATTTTACTGAAGCTTTTTTTTTAAAAAAGAAAATAATGTAGATTCCAACTGAGGGAAACCCACAGAGACAGAAAATAAAGTTGATAGAAATTCCCAATATTTTTCTTTTATTCTGACAAAACCCTTTCTCCTGCTTAAAGCTGCTGATGTAGATGCCTTTTAAAAGTGCCACTCTGGCATTGCCTCAAACAGAGCCTGAGTAAGATCTGGATGCAAAGAAGTAAACAGACATTTTAGTGCATTTGTTTCGTGTTGCTTGCACAAATCTAAACAGCTATCTTGCTTGTTTCACTGTTAAACTTTGATTCCAATAAGAGATTATCACTGGGGGAGGGGAGAATAGATTTTTGCTAATTAGTTGGTTGTTGCAGGCCTGTAGTTTTAAAGAGGGGGATATGGGTTAAAATAAATAAATAAATAAATAAATAAATAAATAAATAAATAAATAAATAAATAAATAAATGTCAGATTTTCTGTAGGCATGGATAATTTTGTTATCCAAGGTTTTTGGTATTAAAAGAGTTAAAAATGTCTTGCACAAGGTAAAATCTACCCCAAGCCAGGAGCCCCAATTTCAATTTCTTCTCAATTCATCAAAAATTAAAAAGTTCCAAAGCAACAGCACCAAATATTCTAGAAGAATGTAGCTTCAACATTCCATCATGGATATCAACAATATCAACATAAGCAAGAAATGGTGGTAGGATTATCATTCCTTGCAGAGGTCTCAGATTTCCAGCTCTGCTTCAGTTTATCCTTTATACATGAAATTTTGGGGTGTTTGCACAAACTTATGAAGCAATAAGCATTCTTGTTTATCTGTAGTAAGTCCTTCTGCATTATTATATGCACAACTGTAAGAGATGACCAGAGCACAAGACATTTGTCTGTGTTTATATTTTTTTGGGTGAAAATAAAACAGAAGAGCCAGATTGTTAAAACTAAGGCCCTAGAAGACAAACCTATGAAGACGATTTCATTATCTGATAATTCTTCAGAAATATGAGGAAGTGCCCACAAGTGGACTTGTCCTCTCCTGTAGAACTTAATATAACACAGAATTCCTACAAGGAATCTACTCATAGATTAAAATGTGGAAGACAGGAGCATCTCATTGTGCTGTCCTCATCACAGATACTCTGGTTGGTCTCCTTTTTCTGTGGGATGCTGGAGGGAACACTGTCTCAGCACATTACTGGTGTACATCTGCCACGCACACAAGCCACGAGAAAGGAAAGAGAAGCAAGGAAGATGAAAAAGAAAAAGGAGGAAATCATTTCTTTGCTGTGCAGCAGATTCCCTTTAGAATGGGTCGCCTTCCAGATGCTCCCCAACTACAGCAATTGGCAGATGGCAACGACTGCAGATGGATGGGCACAGCTGAGACACAGATACAGCTGCAAATAGCTGGCTCGGCAGTGTTTGCTTTTCCTCCTGCCAGCCACAGTCACAGCACTTCTAGAGAGTGGGTGGCAAAATAGGGAGAGGATTTCCCAAATTCATGGCAGAGGAAAAAGCCTTCTGCTAACACCACTATCTTCCTTATTATCCTGAGTGCATGATAATACAAGGCATTTTTCTTATTCATTAACAAGAAAAGATATGCTTTGCCATCTATTAATTAATGCCTATGATTAATTTGGAGAAGATTTATTAGATGCAAATCTGGTGTTAATTTACCCTCTTTCTTACAGCTTGCCACTCTGTTTTTATGAGGCCACAAAACATTACACATTTTATTCTAGTTCTGCACTATCTCCTTTATTAAGAGCAAATAGCAAGCTGTAAAACAAAGTCCACTAAAATCAACCTTACCTTCATGGTCACATACTAAGTTGCACCATGGAAAACAGTAGCAAAGAGACCAGAACTGCAAACCATATCAATGGTTGTGCACATCTCTTTTCTCAATCCATAAAAACATGCTGCAGGTTTTTTTTTTGTCCGTCTGATTTCTAATTTCTTGTTGCTCTTGTGTCAGTTTTGCCTTTATAATCAATTTTACTGAATTCACTGCATCATCAAGATATTTTAGTCCAGGGAAGGCCTCAGCCTGGCAAGCTAACAATTCTCCAGTAAGAGAGATATTAATAACCATTTCTACCTGGAATACTGATGCATTGAATATCATTTAAAAGGCAAACAGTAATTAATACCTATACATTTTAATAGCATAAGAAAACAGCCCAGCACATTATCTCATGTTTTGAAAGAGCATTCTGAGTAATGACCATAGGAGAACATGCTTAGAGACTGATAATTTGAGAGCAAGGATTCCTATTTGCATGCTTAGTTTACACAGACAAACTTCAAGCCTTAAGTGTAACTATGTGCTGATAGACACGTGCCCCCTTCACCTGCCTTCCTAATTATGGTGACTGCAAACATGGGTAATAAAAATGTTAATGTCACAATGGCTACAGTGATCTATCCTACAAAAAGGTGCAGCTGACAGAGCCTGTTAATGTCCAGACTACTTCTAGAGCTCAGTTTTCTTCATCTTTTTCCCTTCCCCCTTCAATAACATCCAACTGCTGGAGTCTCAGTCTGTCATAACTGAGAGCACTTCCCCTCCCTCTCTAATAAAATCTCATTTAGACAGAAATGTTCTGTTGGTGGACATGACTACTAATGCCACATTTAAAAAGGCAGGATACTTCCTTTCAGAAAAGGGATGGCAAGGGTTTTTTTTGGTGCCAGCCTAAGTGCAGAGAGGCAGTTTTCATTAAATTAGGGCCATTCATTAAGATGGGAAAAGGCTACATGATGGAGAGGACCACATATGTCCATCTGCAAACTGCAATACTAACCTGTTTGTTCTATGTATGAGAAGGCATAGGGAGCAATTTCAGAGGAAAAATGAAAAAATATTAATATAACCCTGAAAGAATAAGCTCTTCTTGCTTGGAAATAAAGGCATGTTTCTAAGGCTGTTATAATGCCTAAGATGTTCTTTAAAAACTATATCCAAAACAAAATGCTCAGGGAAGATACTGTAGCACATAATTACCTTTTTCAGCATACTACATAAAGAGTGAGGGAATGGGAGGAGTGGAAACTGATGATATCCTTAGTTATAATTTAGTGGCACATGCTCAAAGTGGTGTTTTAAACATACAGAGAATATCTCTAATGTTATAAATGAATTTTAGCCAATCGGATAGAAAGAACAAATTTTATTTTTCCGTTTTAAAATCTCTCTGGGACAGCCACAAAAAACAACATTCGAATGTTGGGTGAAACAGATGACTGACAGCAGGGATGCTATCTCGCCCTGTTTCACGATTTGCTGGTGTCTGGGTCTGGGTTCTTATACTGTATTTTGTGCCTCCTGGCAGCAGAGGTATATTGTGTCTTCAAATTCAAACCCAGTCTTTTCACTCAGTGATGAACCTTGAACAGGTTTCCGGCACTGGAACATGTTTGAAAGGATTTTCCCGGAATCCTCTTTTGGGATGTTGATTTCTCCAAATTCAGGGTCCACCCTCAAGATTAGTATCAATGAATTGATGGTCCAGATGTACAAGATCTGATTAACACAAGGAGCCACATCCTGGTGAGCCACTCTCCTTTCTGGTGTAAATCAAGGTGTTAACTTGTCCATTCACAGCTCACAAACCATGTCCTGATATTTGGAAACCACCCTCTCCATTCCAGGGACCAGGATCAGCTTTACATTTTCAGGGTTACAAAAATATACAGTCTATCTACTATATTTATTACATCTCCTATATTTAATTGCACAAATTTACCATCATATCTATCACATCTAACAAGTTCAAATGAACAAGTATATAAACTGTTAAATTGGTTTGGTTAATAAATGAAATTACTAAACAAGCTTGCCAGACAGATTTGTCAGTGATTTATGCACCTCTGAGAGTATATAAAAGGTTTGTCTCTGGGGACATTCTTATATAAAAGGCTTTTACTGGTATCCTGTAAATCCATCCGTGGTGCTATTTCCACCCCTTTGAGTGTGGAGTCAGATTTGTGACAAGTTTTTGTTCAGGCAGTTCACAGGAGATTCCATTGATGCTCAGTTTTTGACTACTTATTTGCATGTTTTCATATAGAAGGGAAAAAATTAGTCAGAACTTAAAAATCTAGAGATAATTAAACAGACAACTTAACTAAACCAATTCAAATACAGATAAACCACTTCCATGAAGTCAGTATATGCACTATCCTTGAATCATATTTGGCCTTATAAAGTCAGATGAAATAATCTTGTGATTTTACTGAGGGTGTATGTCAAAATCAGCTAAAACATATTTAAGGACATACACCAATATATTTAATGAACCAAAAGCCATGCATAAACAAGAACTGTAAGCCTGCTCAATGAAACACTTAAAAATTCCTCAGTATGAATCTATTACTTCCCTCTCCCTTCAGTAGGCTTCTTTATTCCTTCCTTCATTTTCAAGGTGATCCTTTAAAAAACAACACTGTGTTTTAATGACACTTTTAACTTCCTTCCCTACAAAACTCTCAAGTCAGAATGAGTGGTAAATTAGTTTTTGGAAATTGCCTGTTCATGGTGGCTCTGTTAAGCCACTTAATTAGATAGGGACAAATTCAGACTATGAGAAGAGATCATTTCTGTCTGTTGGAAACATGTTTTGATATTATCCTCTACAGAGAGGCAATTGGCATGCTATTGCCAGCCTCATCTCTAGGCTGTTTTCCTTTCCTTGTCAACTAGGCACCATTCTGACATTTAACAACCCTTTTCATGGAAACATTCCTTCCAAGGTCCAACCTAAATGTCCCCAGGCACAACTTGAAGCCATTTTCTCTCATCCGGTCTCTGGCTGCCTGGCCAGAGAGAGAAAAGAGATGGCTGCCTGGGAGAAGAGGTTGATGCCCATCTTCCTTTCAGATAATTGTAGAGAGCAGTGTGTTGTCCACTGAGTCTCCTTTTCTCCAGCCTTAACACTCCCAACTTCTCCTTGATGGACTTGTGCCCCAGACCCTTCCACAGCTCTGTTGTCCACCTCTGGTTATCCATACTTTTTTTAAAAGTACTTAAAGGGAGTTAATTTATGTCAATACATTGACCAGGCACAGGAGAGTTAAAAAAACCCAAACAAAAAAACCCTCAACAAACCCACCCTACAGTAGTTTCTTTCAAGCAAGATTTTTTTTTTTAATGCATATATTTGGTATTAATACTTCTCTCCAAAACTCAAGTCTACATTAAAGCAGAGATGAGTAGTTGGAATTACACAGGTTGCATCTCCTATTTCCATACTTCTTTTTTCTTCTCAAACTAAACAACCACGCTGTCCTGGACTTCAACCTAATCTCTTCATATTCTTGAACCTTTGTGCAAACAATGGTCATATGTTCCTATAACTCAATTCTGTAGTGCTTTCGCAAGTGAGAAACTCAGCTCGTTGGAGAAATATTTGTTATGCCCTGAGCCCGTGTGCACACAGACAGACTGTGTGGATGTTTACAAAGAGTCAGCTTCCCAAACAAATGCATTCATTTTTTTTTTCCCTTCGAAAGCGTCTTTCTTCACCTTTTCATATTTACATTCCCAGCACACATTTACCCCAAAAGCATCAACACAAACTCTCAAACTTCAATGACAAACATGTTGATGCTGCTCTGGACACAGTCCTTAGAGTACTCCATGGATAAGGAATGCCTAATTTACATCTCTATTCAGGATCTGTTGAGGATTTTTAGCATAATCTCCAGTGAAATGATTAAGGTGGTACTTTTAACAAGCTCCATATGATCCAGGGGAGTGAAGTGACTGCATTGATCCCTTACACCAAGAGAAAAACTAAGGGATCTTCCATACCATATGATGGCAGCTCAGGTATAAAAACAAGGAAAAGGAAGAAGAGAGGACATTTCTTATGTACAATAGTTCCCCTCTGCAGCCCTGTTTCCCAGGAAGTGGCTGCATATTTCTTGCTGATGGGAAGTGGAGAATAAAATCTTCCTTTTCTCTTTGCTGGTGCATGAGTAAATTCAGCTTTTGTTTCAGTAGACGGCGTTATCTCAGCCTATAGTTGTTTGCCAGCTTATCTTCTCTCCCTGAGCAGCTGGCACTGGGGAGGGACAGCATGGCTTGGCAGCATGGAGCTGAATCTGTCTCCACTTGACCTGGCCCAGACACAGGGAGAGAATTAGATCTGGACTTGACAGGAACAGAGCTGGACCTGAACATGGACCTGCCTTCACCTGACCTGATCTGCCTTACCTGGACACAGGGGCAGACCTAGACCTGGACTTGACAGATCTGGACTTTCCTGGACATGGACCAGACTTGACTGATCTGGACTCAGCTGCACTTGGGGTCTGGGAGGGAAAAAAACCACAAACACACCAGACCAAGCTGACATTTATCAGGAATTACACTTCTCCACAACAACTGCCATGGATAGTCTGTACCAGAGCCAGCAGACAGACACTGAGCACTGTTACAATGCTTGAGCAGAATTTGGTTCTCACAGACCACAGTTCGCTTCCTTATCTCTCCTCATCTGTTGTACTCCCAGAACTTGAATTCTTCAGTCATTTCTGTAGTGCGGTCCTTTTGTTTTACTAATTGTTTTGTTTTCTACATAAAACTTCCTCTATTTTGCCAACAGATCTGAACTTACCTAGAAAATAGGACTCGATTCAAATTTGCTTTAAGACTAAAAGAAAGCATTCCAGGTACATCAATCCTCCAGTCCTCCCACAGTTTTCAAGAAAAAAAATCATAAGAGAATAAAACCATAAGAGATATGGAGCACATATCACTTTTATCTTTCATTTCATGATACAGTCATGCATTATGTTCTTTATAGATTATGAAGAGGGTGGAGCAGATGGTGAAGGCCATGTTTAAAATAATGCACCCATTAAAATCATGTACACTGCCCTGAGATTGTTCAGAAGAAAATATGTTGTTTTCACTTTTAGAGGAGTTTGGCTCTAATGAAATACTCTCCTTGCGAGATGGTTGGAGTTCAAAATCTGCTGGTTATAACATCACAACAATGAAATTTTGTGGTAACTCTAAAGATAATTTACCTGTTTTGAGAGTGTGTGTGAGTGTGTTTGTATACACAGGCTTGTTTGGAAAGGTTTATGCTAGCAGATTTAGAGAGGTGAGGCTATGGTTAAAATTATATATGATGGCAAAAACTACTCCTGCTCATGGCTGCTTTATTTTGTGTGCCTACTGCAGGAAAAAAAATGTCCTTTTTCCTATATTTTCTTTAGCATAGGATTATAGTACTAGGAGGCTTGTAGATACACCTCTCCAGTCCTCTTCCCTTACTCTGCTTACATCAACATCATTCCTGCCCCAAAACACATCGTGTATTTCAGATGTGACAGAGAGTGATTAAAGCAAGGAAGGGGCTACAACACAACACACTACAGAAGAGTCAGAAGATTTAAGCCAATAGCTTTTGAAGAGAAGTTTTATTTTTCCCCTGTCCATTTTTGGCAGGATTCTTTTAAGCCTTGAAACAAAAATCATGGGCTGTGTGGCACCTGAGGTCCTAGTTCATGTCAGCAGCTGGTTTATTTCATAAGTATAAAATGTCTTACTCAGTTAGGATGACATAATGACTCTTAGGGCCCCCTTAAATTTTTAAGCTCCTGAGCTGAAAACACACTGATGGAGAAGTCAGGTATGCCAGGGTTAAGTATGAAGCCCAAGGCCTGTTAAATATACGACAAACCTTTAAGGCAAAGCAGTTGCATCTGATCTTTGCCAGCAATAGTACAGGAAAACTTTATAAAAGGAACAAAGGAGATGGCACTTGACGTTTTGCTTCAAGATTGAAAGAAGGGGCCGTTTCAGTTTTGAGGCAGAAATACTCATTGCTCCCTTAGGCAAGAAAATATTCATCTGGAGTTCCTAAGAGAATTTTGCACTTCAGTTATAGTTTCTATTACCTCAACCTAACAAAAACAATAAAGGACTAACAAAGAGTGAGTGCCCAATAGTTCAACAAAAAGTAATTTCTAGAATGTCATAATTTGTATAAAAATTACTATATGTCAAAATAGTGATCTGAACCAAGTTGGAACTGGACTGTTGATAGACTCTATTGGTAGAAATTTAATTATTTCAGACTTACAGTGTGAATTACAGATTTATTTATTTATTGTTTGGGGTTTTTTTTAATGCAGCCCTCTCAATATAGTTGAGAATTTGCTGAGATTGTAAGCACAAATCCAGGAGGATCAAATATGGCATATAGATACAGAACAGGGTCCTAAGATCAAATCTTCCCCAAATACTACTTTTTTAAAAGCAGAGAGCAAATGTACCTTTCCAAAAAGTATTTCTGGCTGTACCACATCCAGAGAAAAGTAGATTTTACACTTCAGGAAGGAAAGTAGATAACATCAATCCTATTCTTGCTGTCTAATGGAGCTTCCAATGTAAAACATGTTACATTGTGTAAATTAACAGTCATAAGTTTCAGAAGGAAATTCCATATTTTAAAGATTAATACACTATAAAGTTAAGACAAAAGCCTGTTACAAGACCCTGGATGCTGCTAGAGGAATACTTTTTCATAGGCATCACATTAAAAAACCACAAACTTGAAATAATAGTATCTCATAAGCACACTGCCAATAATTTTGTAACCATCTGGTGGAAGATTAATCCTATCATCTAGGAATCTTTAAGAAAATAAGTAATCTCCATTGTTAAATGATTTCCAGAACAAGAAATTAAATTGATAAAACAGGTAGGTTGCAGCAGGTCAAGTAGTCCAGTTTTACTATTAACTAGCATCTTTGCACATGAAAGCAACAAGAGATTTTCTTATTAGTTGCAATATGCAAATACATTTATTTCCAAGGCCTTTTCTCCACTTTTCTACTTGCAGGTTTCAAACTGATGCAATGTTTAAAAGCAGAGAACAATACATAACTGGAATCATCTGGGAGATGCCAGAGAAATCACTCATTTTGGTAAACAAAAAAAATCTATCCGAAGTTTGCTCCAAATAACACTTTGCCACCTTAGGATCATGAGAAAGAAGTGATTTACCTCCATTTTTCAAATGAGGAAAAATTTAGTTGACGCAGGTGACAAATTAGATGCATCTATAAGCAGGAACAGAGCCCAAAACGCTTGGTTTCCACTCTCATGCTCTGACCACCTGACCATGCTTCTATGGCCTTTAAAAAAATTATTGCTTCAGCAGCCATTGCCCAGCCAATTTTGTTTAAATCACTGCTGTTGTGCCTGTGATCTAGTCAGGACAGCAGCCGGGCCTGTTCTGCCCACAGCTCCCACAGCGCTCCTCTCGCCGGGAGCTGCAGCAAAATGCACCTTCATAATGGATAGCTGAATCAAAAATAAAGCTCAGCTATTTGTTTGAAAAGTTCATCTTATCGATTTCATCTCCATAGACTTGCATAGGGGCTGTTGGAGATCCAAGGTAGGCAAGGCCAACAAATGCTCCTACAGATTGCTATGACTGTAGGCCTCACACACAACGAACGCTCCTACAGATTACCACAAGTGTGGACCTTAGGATGAAAAAGCCAGAAAAAAAACCACCTAAAAAAGGTTCTGTTTTCCAAGCATCCTCAAAGTGAAACAGGGATGCTTAACCCAGGATTCCTGATGTTACATAAAAATAATTTGATCGCATGACAGTAACAGAAAACCTTGCAAGCTTAAGCATCTGGAGTTCAAAATTTCTCTGATGGTTGCACACCAAGTAACTGTTTCCAAGATAAGCACACAAAAATTAATATATGCGACCAACACCCAGATACGATGATTAAAAGCTACATCCTAAGAATTAGAGTTTTTCACAAAAAAAAAAAAATTACACTGTGCCAATCTATTGTGGCAATGGGGATGTCTAGCTGGCTCAAAGTTCTCAAAGACCATTTCTACTGACAAGCACCCATGTACTTTTCCTTAAAGAATACAAACCTCCTGACTTCAATCAAAGCTTTGGTGAGCACAAGTACTGCAACAATAAATAGAAACTACCTAAAAATGCTGTTTAACAAGCACAACATCCTTCAGTGTTTGTACACACAGAAACATGCACACATACACACAGAGCTGTCAGAACATTTGTCCCCAGATGTTTGGACAACTGCAGAGTTAATTGCATGTCACAAAATGCTCATTACATTGATTAGATGAAAAGGACTTTTAGCCAGTGAGTAAAAAAACCCCACTAAAGATTCCTGGAACTAAACACAGGCCAAGTGGTGGTTTCCTGCAAATCTATATGCCTTTTGTCCATAATATACCTTCACTGAGTTAGATCCCATAGGTTATATCCACCAAGGATTTCATTTTTTTGACCTGTTGGGGACTGCAGGGTAACAACCTCTTACTTTCTGGTGACTTTTCTCCCCTGGTGAATGATTTTAAGGACTTGTGTATCTGGGAAGGATATTGAAGGACAGTGCAGGGTTTGAATTTACAGCATACCACTAGGCAAGAGAAAGCTATGGCCAGTCAAAGTTATATTAAGTAACAAGAATGTCCACATGGAAAATTAGCACAGAATTAGCAGTGTGCTGTAAATTCACAGATACACTTATGTGTACTGTACATTAACACCCTTGCCCCCTTATAAACAAACTCTTCACCTTTCTTGGTGAGAAAAGTCCTAATTTTCTAGGAAAAGGAACAAATGCACACAGAATAAAAAGGGTTTAGGAACGGAAGTCAGAGCAAAGTACATGCACAAAATGAAGGAAGGGTTTTAAACCAGCCTATTCAGATTGATTGGAGTTATTTTAGGAGTCAGTGAGAGCTGCCATCTCTTTTTCATGGTTAATTCTACCAACAGCACAGAGATATTTCCAATCCTTACCAAACATTGAATTTCAGCATAATATTAAATCAATATTCTCAGAAACAAAAATATGTTCTTGATCAATAAAGTGTTATTGAAATAATAAGGGAAATATTTATATTTCACATTTTTATGTTATTTTAATACACCAGACGTTTTATATTATCAAAGTAACTTTCAGATTTTAATTTCAAAGTGTTTGAAAAAGAAAAATCAATATAATGGGGCTTTTTTTTTTTCCCTCCAATCTTTTAATTTCAATGAAAGCAATAGCCATCAACACCCAGCTTGAGACCAACTGTGCAGTGGACTAAAAGCCTGACAGACACCTGACAGAGAAGTTTGACTGCATGAACATCATCACAAGAGAGTCTGCTGGATGGGCAGCATCACACAGGCTTCAAATCCCTCACTCCACCAGCCCAGCAGCAATAAAAGAGAAAATAGATCACTGGATCAAGCATCTCAACATCAGAGCAATACATAAAGGTATTTATCTGCATAAAGACAGGGCATGATGTCCCCTTCCCTACTTGCAATTTCATGACCATAACAATTTGATTCCTGAGTTTGTCTGCAAATTGTGCACTTCCCTGTCGGTACCCACCCACCCCGGTGTATTTGCATGGCAATTCTGAATAACTTATGCTTTGCCTAAAGTAAAAAGGGGAACAGTAATAATAACAATAAATTCTGATTCACTAGTAGGAAGGGTGCAGAGTATTTCTGTTAGGAGAAAGGGCACGCACTACAGTGGAAAGAGGGGCTTAACTTAGTTTTGTGTAAAATAAAAGGTAAAACAAGAAAAAGAGAAAGTTCTATAAAATTTGGAAAAGGCAGCAGAGCTCTGGAAGAGGCTCAAGTCAGAGTTTTTGCTTTGAAAATAGCTGATATTGTTAGCATTAACAACTGGCAGGAGAGATATTTGAAGGAATGATTTGTTCTTTTTGGGAAGAAAATCAACTCAGTAGAAACATTGATGTTACATTTTGAATTTGATGCAATGTAGCAATTCTATGATTACTTGGACATTAATAAATGTATCTCATTTTATAGGCTAGTTATGAATCATTCATTTAAGTATACAGCATGTCCAGGAGAAAATGAGACATTATTACTCACACTCAGTATCCTTTTGGGGAAATACACTAAGTGTATTTAAGTGACTCTATCAGAATTTACTGCAAGCTATAAAGACAAAAAGGCATTCAAATCAGTGGTAGCTTCAGTCTGTACACAGTAGATCTAAATCTAGACTAGTACCTTCACAACTAAGGGTAACTGGCTTGAATAGAAAATGCAGATGCTTTCTCAAATTTTGTCTCTATTTTGTTTTGTAATGAGATGAATTATAATTCTAATTGTTTAATGAAAGATAATTGCTGTAAATATATAACAAGAAAAAGCTGTGCTTGTGGCAAACAAGATTTGCAATAAAAAATTTTTTGAAAACATCATATCTTATGAAAATGTCACGCTTACTGAAAACAGCTCTACCTAAACAAAGTGAGGGGTTATTTTGGTGGCTTGTATGTGATGTGGCAATGCCAAAATAAACTGCGGGATCCTTATCATTAAATCACCTAAGTTTCTGAAGACTTTAGAAATCCCATCAACAAGTAAATTCCCATGTGCCGTCTTGAGCCCAAGGCACACTAAATCCATGCAACCTTATAGAGACTTAATGTCAAATTCACCAAGATTTACCTTTCTTAAGGGGAAAAAAAAACATTTTCCAAACACCTTGATGCTTGTCTTGGTGCTATTACCAAACTCAGGCTCTTTCACATTCAGTCAGCTAGAGTTCTAACAGCTAGCTAAATTTCCCTCAGTGTGAACAGAGATTAACTGATTTCTACATGAAGTGTTTTAGTTTCCTGGCCAACACCAACTCCAGGAAAAAAAGCAGGGAAAAAAACCCAGGAAAAAAAAAAACAAAAAAAAACAGGGAAAAAAAAACCCACCCGGGGGGGGCGGGGAACACCCGGGGAAATAAAAAAAACACACCTGGGGGAAAAAAAAACACACTACACCGAAAAAAAAAAATCAAACAAACAAACAAACAAACAAACAAAAAAACAGAAAGAAAAACCCAGGAAAAAAAACCCACACACAAAAAAACCCGCAAAACACACACAGAAAAAAAAAAAGGGGAAAAAAAAGAAAAAAATCAGCTTCCAAAATATACAGGTTAAATTTTGAATGTTTTATCCTAATGTGCACATTATTATAATTAAGATACATTTTATCAACTAAAAATAGAACTGCATTTTAGTACTTTAGATTTCTCTATCTCCCTTTTATTAGCCCAACGGGTTTAAAAGATGACCTTATACACCTGCACATAATAACAGTTACACAAGGTTTCCAAGTCCTTTCAGGTGGGCATTTTAAATGCCTCCACCTGTGACGCACAGCTGATCAGATGAGCCCTAGGGCAGTGGGATAGGTGGAGGCTGTGACATAACTTAACCCGACCAAGTAAACCATATCTATAATCCGAAGCAGAAAACAGAAATAGACCCGAAGAAACAAATCAGCAGCACCAGTCTTATGCTGAGAAGCATCACATGGTGATGCTCTGCAAGCAAGCACAAGTGAAAGGCAGCTTTACAACTCTGTAAGAGTGACAGAGGTGCAACCCACATGCAAAAAAACAAACATTAGAGGTGAAAGTTGCTGCTTCTGCCAGCACCAAGTGACAATTCCTTCATCTGAAGAGAGACGGCTGGAAAGACAAGAGAAGTCATGAAGCAGTGAGCTCAGGAGAGTCCAGTGTCACTCCCTTTTGGGGAGCTTTCCAGGGTGGTTTGGGCAGGCACACCACACCACAGTGCCCCAGGGGCACTTTTACCAGCCTCTAGGCAGGTTAGATAGGTAAATGCAAGGAGGTCTGAGTCCTCCTTGAAAACATAATTGTAGTGCAATTATATCCTCATTATCTCTGAGAATTGAGAAGCCGGTCTGGTCCATTCCCAGTGGCAATGGAGCAGAGAAAGGGCAGCTCGAGCATCCATTAGAATGCTGCCATTAGAAGCGTTTTGTGTGCAAAGCAAACACCGGGAAGGATGCACAGAGTGTTTTGCAAGAGAGGACATCCTCTAAAATTAGTTCTAGAGCATGAAGTGCTTCTCAGGAGTTGATTTCATAGCAGGGCTTGAATTGCTTGTAACAAATGTTATAACAGTGTTCTGAAATATTAAACATGTACTCACTTGGAGAACAAGATTATTCATGAACTTAAATGCTTGTTCCTACATTAACTTGAGTTATTCCATGGATAATTGACTGAAGTTATTTACAATAAAAATAACAGCCAAGGCACTAAACTGTGTCCTGGAATAAACATTAATGAAATGTAAACACCAGCCATATGAGATATAGGGTAACATTTAAGTACCAGCTAGGTTAAATAGAACTATTTAAAAGTCCAAACACAGAATTAAGAAACACAAACGTAAGAAGTCTATACTAAAATAAAAGATGTCTCATCATTATTTTGAAGATTTTAGCTCCTACTAAAACTAATTCTATGCATAGACTAACTCTTTCTCCCAGGGTGTGATGGTTTGAAAGCAAAACTAGTGAGAGGCTCCAAGTCAGAAATACAATTTAATAGAAAAAGAAAAAAAAAGAAATAAAATAAATGCAATAATACAAAAGACCCCTGACAGAGTCAGAATACAACCTGAGCAAGATGATGGAAGCAGCAATCCCGTAGAAAGGTCTGGTAGCTCTGATCCTCTGTAGATCCAGTGGGTAAGGTACCCCGTATTGTCCCAGATCCCAGATTATATGCAGGTGAGAATGCTTGGCTCCTCCCCCTGGGTGGAGCATCTCACAATGGAATAATGAGTCATACAGGGGGGTCCTTGATGGCCCATTAACGGGAGATAACTCCTGGTGGGAGTTATCTGTAAGTCATCAGCAGGCCATTAACAGAAAACACGTTATCAAAAGACCCATTAGCAGAGGACACCTTAACAAAAGACACCCTAACAGAAAGAGGGAGGGGAGAGTCTGGAAGAATGCTGCTTCAGCAATAGGTTTCCACAGTTCATGAAGATGGTGGTAGAATACTCTGTGCACGTTCTACACCACAACCCAGGACACAGGGTTTTTGCCTGAAAAAAACCAAAAAAAACAACAAAAAAAGAACCCCACAAGAAAAACATCATTGTGGCAGACTGTCATGGAGTCTATGAATTTGCAAATAATAAATTTAAATAAGATCCTGCATCAACATTTTTCCCCTTAAAAGTAAAATTTATTTTATAAATAATAATTTAAAAAGTAAATTAAAAAGAGGGTTCTAGTTCTGTCTTTATTTAGGTAAAATATTGATAACAAATATTATTGGTCAAATTTCCATTATTTCTTTCAGGAAACAAGTGAAAGGCAGCTTTTCAACTCTGTAAGAGTGACAGAAGTACAATCCACATGCGAAAAACATGCAATTTTCACCTAATCTATGACCAAATAACTAAAACTGGTGCCAAAAACAATGCGGGCAAAATAAATAATATTTTTTAACTTTTTTAAATTACAGAGCTAACATTAATAACAATTTGGGGAGAAAAGAAAAATAATCGCTTAAAATATATACCAGTGGAATCTCTGAAATAGTGCACTAAAGTCTAAGATTGTTTTACCCTTTTTTTCTGAAAAAAAGAAAACAAAATGCGTGCATGAAGTTATTTTCACTCCTGAGTCACATTTTATCACATATGTCCATCCTGTAGCTTTGTCTGCCTCAACCTCACCTTCCTGGCTTTTGAACAGAGCTGCTTTGTTGGAAGTCCTTTACATTGGAACCATTTCAAGTTACCTTCCGTGATGAGAAGGAAACATTAGGACATGATTTCATTGAGCAGGAGAGTCTTGGAGTTTATTTGTTGTGGTTTATAGTCATGCTTGATATAACTATATCACTTTTCGATAATGCAAGAGCCCTACATGCTAAAAACACAGAACAAGTAAATCTGTAGCTATTTAAGAGAGAGCTGAAAAATATCTCTCCACAACTACATTGTGCAAAGATGTGACAAAAATAGGACTAAGTCACCTTTAAGGTGTCACAAAAGTTTATAACCAAATTCTTTGTAAAATATCTGCCTAAAACTTAGAATATGCAAGTAAATTAGACTTGAGTCATAACAGTAACCCATATGACATGTTTAGTTCTTAGGATGTGCTTACTTTATGCTGTTTTAATTGAACCCACAGTAGATTTAAGAAAAAGACCTTGTTTAAGGCTGTTTTGTTGGGTTTGGTTTTTTTTTTTTTTTTAGGCAGCATTTCAGTTTAATCCTGTCATGTGTTTGCAAAATACACATTTTCTCTGAGTGAAGGCAATATATAAATGTAATGAAAATACATGGAAAACACATTATGAAAATATCAATGAAAAGCATTTAGTTAAAAACAGTTTGTTAGCTAAATAGCTCTGAAGTGTTAGTCTGAAAACTAATATGATACTCAAATCAAGTTTGCACTTAATTTCAGTATCTCTGTCCTGGTATATCGATTTCAGTTCCAACAGAGAGCAAAAGGCTCTAAAATTGTTTAAGTAATGATTTTCTGTTAAAAGCTTATTGTCATTAAAGGACTACTTCTGAGATAAAAATACATCACGATCCAATATTCCAAGGACAAATCCTTCTCAAACTCTCAAGTAAATATAATAAGGAGGACAGAGGTAAATGAAATATCTGCCACAGCTGTTGAATAAAATCACAGGTTCTAATTGGTCAAAGAAACACCTGTCTAGTTCAGTCTATTGCATGAATGTCCTTACAAAAGTCTGCAAAGAGTTGCAGTACAATGCCTAAATCACTATATCTATTTATATGTGCTACTCCAGGACAGTGTTTTGCAAGCTACTCAAGAAAATAAGTATTGGAATAGAAATCAATAGGTCAGCTCTGGTGTGTTAGGAATTAGGTCTGACCAGTCAATCAAATAATCTGAAAGCACAGTATCCAACAGAGGTTCAAATATCCTTCTTTGGAAATGGATTCATTATTGAATACATCTGGATAACCACAAGTAAGTGCTCCAATATCTAGTAACTGATACCCAGGTGTTTAACTGCCAAATTCTCCTCTTAATGGTTCAAAGTATTCCATTCCTCAGGACTACTATATTAAAAAGACAAAGCTTACTGCCCTTGTTTCCTCTAGACCTCTTCAAGAACAGCATACTTAGCTCATCATCTTTGCTGCCCCTGTCTGAATTGGGCCATTTGATAGGTTGAAGCTAGAAAGAGCTATTTCTTTAAAAAAAAAAAAAGTTCCCCATGTCATTTATTTTGTTCTTTTCAGAAGAACTTTGTTTTTTAATAGAGTTGTCAAGGAGATTATACACACAAGGCCAGCATGGCCAAGAAACCTCATGGTGACTCTTAGGACAGAGGTTTGCTATGTTTCTAGGTAGCAGCACAAATTGAGTCCCCTCAACCAAGTTTACATACTGTGTCATCTAAATAAATAACCTCTATATTGCACTTTTCATTGCTTAAGTTAAAGAAATGTCTCACTGGGTGACTGGAACACTGCCTTCATCATAGCACACTGTAAAATTGCCACAGTGGCAAACCAGGTGACAAACCAGCTGTTTGCAGTCACTTCCAAGCCAGTAAAAATCTCTCTCCATAATTCTGAGAAGTTGCTGAGGCACTTTATAATTCCAGGTGACAAAACACCCAGAAAAAGGAAGTCTCAGCTGATAATCCCTCTGTTAATTCAAGGATCTGGTCTACTGACACACTTCAGTCTCCAACAGTTAACCACCTTTACTACTCCAAGAGCCCAAAAAAACCCTTATCAGCTTCTTTCAGATATTCCATGTACGAAAGGTGTAACTTTTACTGTCTCCAGGAAGGAATATGTGGGTGAGGCCAGTTCAAACCTGCTGCTCTAATAATAATTATCCAGTTTTCATACTCTGTGTTAGACAAAGAAGTATTTACAGACCCCCTTGCTGTCTGGCTGATTCAGGGAGACATTTGCATCCATAGATGATCCATTCAGCTATTGATAGCTGTTTATCTAAAACAAAGGCCACCCTCTGTGTCCTTGCTGTTGGAATACACACCTTCTTAACCTTATTCCCTGAGTTTAGTGGGCACTTGACCCTGTTCCTCTCCACTGAGGTTTCTCCCATTGTAGGAGTTCATTTAGTGAGTCACAACTCACACTTTAGGGATTTAGACAGTCGCATATACAAGGTAGGTCTTGAAATATCAGTGGTCATCATGCCATTTGTGTCTCTTTTTTTTTCTTTTCCAAGAGAAGGCAGGAGGCTTTACACAAAAAAAATCAGTGTGAAAAATCCATAGGGTTTCCATGGGTGGCAGCAGCTGTCCCAGTGCAGAAAGTCATTAATATGAGGACTTGATTGAATCTCACTACTAATCCATGATTCTGAGGATGGTGTACACACACAAGTCCTTAAGCAGCCCTACTGAGGGAACTGAAATATATGCACTGCTACCAGATGGGTTTAGAGAAAAAATGGGGAAAAAAATGCCTGTTGGTCAATATTGCCACAAAGTTATTCCTATCCAAAGAAAGCCCAACAAAACACCCCTCCATAAGACCCTGGTTCAAGCTGTACAAGTTACTATCTAATGTGAGGTGTTTATAAACTCTAGCTCTTCGGGATTCTTTGTCAGGGCTCTTATGCCAGGATAAACCTCTGCTACCAAATTAATTTGGTATCTGAATGAGTATTGCTACTGCTTGCATGTCAAAGGAGTCTCATTGGGGTGGAGGGCCAGTTCACAAGAACTTTATGATTTTCCTGATAGTGCAAAACCTACTTCTCCTTACAGAGAAGCAGCAGCCAATAATCGTTTTCCCAAGTAAATGAGTAAAGGAATAACAGGTTTTGGTCTCAAACTGGGAGAAAAGAGGAAATACAAACCTGTGGCAACACTGTTTGATTATCCTCAGCTGATAACTGGTGTAGACTTTTCACAAGCTTCTGTATATAGGAAATTGAGGTTTTGGGATTTTTTGTGGGTTTTTTTTGGTTTTTTTTAATTGAACTTTCTTCTGAAACAGAAATTAGCAACAACTGTAATCTCATAAATCTTCCCCTCCTCCAGGTAGCAAGTCCTACCACATACCTCCTTCTTAGTCACTCTTATGTATTCTGTACAATGAAAGATTGCCCAAAGATATATTTAAAAGGCCCTCTAGGAGCAGATGACCAGAAAGTCTCCTAAAAGTAGTATTTTTTACAGCAAATCATGGGTAGAAGTTTGGCAGCTGTCAGAGGGGATTGATTTATTTTATGAGTGTCTCATTTCTCCAATAAGTTAGCAATAGGAATTAAAGCTGCAGGGTTATTTGGGTTTTGTTGGAGGTTTTTTGTTGTTCTCCCCCACCTTTGTGTTTTTTTTTTTATGTAGCCCTTATCTTCATGGGCTAAAGTTATTATGCCTTCCAAAAGTCCTAACATTAAAATTTTAGATTTTTAAAATTCATTTTCTAGTTGTAATAAGCTTAGAAATGTTTTAGCATAATTTTCTTTAATATTAAGATTGGATCCTTTTCTAAATTCAGCATAGATTTGTTCACCACGGTTGATGAAATGAAGACTGAAAAAAATTCCATTTTCACATGCTAAGGAGATGTCATTTACTGAGCTTAGCAGAAAATAACCCAAGTCACTTCAAATCCTGTCAGATTTTCTATCTGTTCTATCCCAGATCTGTAGGATCTCAGTAGGACTACCTCTCAAATTAAAAGAGACTGATGCTGTCACTTCTCTAACACCTGCACTGGCACTGAACAAGAAAGCCATCTCTGTTATTCTTCACATGTGTTTTTCCCCTCATTCCACTGCAGTGAAAAAGGAATAATCACCACTATGTCTTTTAGAAACAGCCACCTCTGTGGAAGGAAAATGTAGAGAGCAGGTCACAAGAGCACATTCCCAGAGCAAGTCGAAACGAAACCCAAATTCTTGAGTTTTATCATCTTCCTGTTACAAATATTTTGTCAATAGGTTTCAGAGGTTTATCTTCCACCCTTATTACAGCAGCTAGTCCTCACAGAGGCCTGAGCACTACTATCATCAGTCAGTTGGAACATACTGTAGGTGACAGAAATAAATATGATTGGTTTCCACAGCCACAAAATTGCTGTTGACTTGTATCGGTAGCAATACGGTTCCACATAATAGAATTTCTAGGAGGGATTAGTTTGCTTTCCTAAGCAATGAAATAACACATTTGAGTGGCCAAAGAAAGTCTTGCACTTGGAGCTCAAAGCTATTTTTTTCCTCCTATATGTGTACTTGTCTGTCAAGATGGATTTTTTTGCCTTTTTTTTAGCCACTGTTAGGAAACTGGGAAAAACTAAGGACAACTTATAGAAAGTTTCAATACTATGTAAGATTAGTTACATACTTTTCTATATTTCTTATTAACCAATAACAGTTACTACACACCAACTCCTTGCACTCAACAACACAAACTCATGACAAAATTTTACAAATAAATTTCTATTTCTAGATTGCAATCTTATTTGCCATAGAGCTTGGCTTGCCAACAGGTTAATACAAAATGATAAAATACCATCAGATTCCTCAGCTGTTCCCTAAAATAAGCAGACACTACCAATGCACCATATAGTAACTATCCATACTACAGACAGATTTCAGCAGCCAAGAGCTAATAATCAGCCCTGTGATTTCCACATGCAAATGAAAATTAGGATTTCCTCAGTCAAAGTCAGAGAAGCAACAGCTCTTATATTTCTTTCATGTCTGGAAGCCTGCATTGGTGAAGTGTAGTACTTAAAGTTATAAAGACCCAAAAGATCTGCCCAAGTCCAACAAACTAGTCTGACTTTCATAAATCAGGGAACTTCATGGGCACAACAACCAGTGCAACCATGGCAACATTGACTTACAGATTTCCATATGCTCGACCATCATAAGGTGTCCAATCATTTGGGTCCTTTTCTCACACAAATGGTTATTATGGAAGCCAGTTAGAAGAAATTCAACTTGTTATTTAATCATTTATATTTAACAGTACTTGAAGTTAAGTAGACAGAAATAGCTGTGTTGTATCCCTCACAAATGAAATGGCTAGACATTATGGCCAGTTCTTGGGAAAAAAAAAAAAAGAACAAACCTCACCAAATTCTTGATGCCATATGCCATATTTCTGCCAGGAGGAATACTGCACTTTCTAAAAAAGTAAATATTTCAGTTGGACATCAAAACAGCATACTCTGTACTTCTGTAGAAGGGGTTTTTTTCTTTCAATTTTTATAATCCAATTCCATCCTTTTCTCTTCTTCTTTCCATTATCTTCAACCAAGTTTTCAGTGTATTTTTGTTTTTCTCTTTAGAGCAAGTGAACAAGCAAAGCCAGCCAGAGAGGCTGCCCTTTGAAATGGGCAATGCTGTATGTCTAATTTGGATTAGTCATGCATCCATTCCAAACTAAAAGCAATGTCTGTGCTCTGTTTTTTTTTCATTACACTTTGACTCTTCAGCAAGTTCCATATTCACTAACACAAGCTGGCAGACTGGAATTTAGGCTGGTGTGGGATTTAGTCAGGAAACAGACGCCCGTATGAGCATGAGGGAACATTACTTTCTTGTAAGTGTTGTGCACACCTTCTCATGCGGATTTGTGAGACATTTTATTTGCATAAACAGCTGTCTTCTTACCTCATTTCTGCAGCAACAAACAGCGTCATTCAAGAAAGCTGCCATAAGAGATCCTGTACTTACTCCTCAAAGTACTCCCTCCACTTCTCTTTACAGCTGGCTCTTCAAGCTTAAAAAAAAAAAAACAAAAAAAACCCCACAAACCCAAAATAAAACAACAAAAAAAACTACCAAAAAACCCACAAAAACAAGACTAAAACCAAAAACAAGACAAAAACCCCACAACCAAGCATTACATTATTTTTCAATTCTATTGTAACCTGTATTGCAAGAATGAGGTATTGGGTTGTAATTCCAGTGAATATTTTGAAGCCAAACATCAGTATATTTTTTAACTTTTGGTCATGCCAAAAGATTACTATGTCAACTGTAATTGAGAAACTAGAATAACGTAATAATAATCATCAGGGTAAGATCCTACTAGTTAAACAGGAGAATTTTGAAAGATCAAAATACTACAGAACACTTTTAGATTTCAAAGAGATATAAAAATAGGAAGTATGGTTTAACACTTCATCTCTATAAAGAATATTTCAGAGGAAAATAAAATAGATATATGGTAGTATATTTCAGAGAATGGAACAAAACAGAAAAATGTTCTAGGCCAACAAAAGGGAGCAATAGTGGATTTACTCTGTTCCACTAAAACATTTTAATTAATTTACCTCCCCAAATTTTATTTGCCTCCCTAAATTCCCTTTCATCTCAGAAACTAAGGTTAACCATCTTTGTGAGAAGTATTGTTACAAAATTCACTTCTATAGACCACAGATAAAGTATTCCTGAAAAATATATCCTCATTCTTGTAGTGAGTATCTCAGTCTTTGATGGGAAACAGCCAATGGCATCCAACATTTCTGCTGGCATGAACCATAGAACCCCAGAGTGGTTCACATTCACAGGGAAATCAAAAGTCTTCTAGTTCTAATGCCTCTTCCGTGGGCAGAAATTAAATAACTTTGCACCATTCACTGCTGAGAGCCCTGAAAACAAATAAATGAAATAGTATGCTCTAAATAAGACTAAAAATTCATCAAGGGGCAGAAGAAAGAAGAGCTTATTTATGCATTAATGAATCAAAATAGGCAAAGTCCTCTTAACATCACAGAATACTGAAGGCACCTTAAATTGGGATCAAGTCTGAAGGAGTTTTAAAAATATAGATTTCTTTTTCCATTTATAAAGTAAACTTCAAATATTTTCACATGACAACAAAAAAAATGTTATCGTTCCTTAAAATTTTCTTGTGACAGTTGATACTTATTTCTATTTCAGACGTTAAAAGACTGTAAGAGCACCTAAGTGACAAAGGTACATAAACTCCCATGAACTATTGGCATGCTCAGACTGGTTCCTTTTACAGGCAGAATAAACAATATTTAACAATTTCATCAGAATCTTCTCTGAGTCCAGGGAAGATTGCATTCAGGGAAGGCAGAGGAAAAATCTCAGAAAATATATAAAAGCAGGTTTGTGTGCTAACATTCTGATGGAAGGAATATTACAAAGCAGCCTCCAAGATATGCATGCATGTCAAATTTCTAAAACACATTTGTGAAAGTCCTTCATTTAGAAATAAAAAAAAATTCCTAAACTTTCTATGAAGTTCTCTGGTATTTCTGGTTCTGTGTTCACTCTTACACTGTGTGGTCACTGGTTGGGACTAATAGTGACATTTTAGGTATGCTCTGTATTCAGGAGAAGCCTCACAAGACAGTTGCAGGTGGCAAAGCAGCACAACTTTTGAGGCAAGGAGCTTGGACTTCACCAGTTACCCTGGAGCTTCCAGACTCCAAAACTGAGTTATTTGATTTGCTTTCAGTCACAAAAAGTTCTATCCCACATCATTTGTTAATGTTAATTCCCCCCTCCCCCCCAAACCAGAGTGCACGTCTTAAGACTTGCTCAATTTCAAACGAGTGCCATTTGTGAATGATGCAACCTTAAAGGCTTATCTGCCTCAATTCAAAAATCACATTTCCTCTCTTGCAGCCAGTCCAACTTGCTGTGAACATCTCAAACAGCAGGTAGTTACTGCATTCATTTTTAGCTGTGTTGGAAACCGTCATGTCGTAGGCATGGCCAAGAAACCCAGGCAAGCCTGTCGCAGCCTGAGAGTCTCTTTCAGAAGTGCTCTGGCATTAAAGACATGCTGAGGGGAAGCCAGTTGAAAGTGTCATCCAAACAAGGTAATAAACAGATAATAATACACATTCTGTAGCAAAGGGGAGTTGCCAGGAAGCCTGCTGAAACCTTATAACTGCAGATCAGTCTCTCCTGACAGACCTCCTCGACTCCTCCAAAAAAAAAAAAAAACACAAAAAAGATCCACAAAAGCAATTTTTTTTTTCAAGTATCAATAGTGTAATATTCACACAAGATCTTTGGAAATAACCCAGCATCTTCTATTCTATTAGGATTTTCTTTTTTATCCCCTCCTCTCTTCCAAAGATAAAGGAAGAAGCTGGAAGAAACAGGACATACAGATGACAACCTTCATGCCTCACGAGAAAAATTTCTTATGCTTTATTTCACTGACATTCAGATTTCTCTGCCACCTGCCATAGACTCTAATGACATTTTCAACAGAGATGGATGAATGATCTTTCATATTCTGAACAAAATGGGCACAAATGTTCTAAGTTATTCCCTGTCAAACTTTCTCTGATCTTCATAGAATCAGGTGTTGGAATTACACTGCTTACTGTTCCAATATTTCTTACTGCTACTCAATATTTCTCTACTAGATTACTGTTTAAGAACAGAGATCTGGTCTTGATTAATTTCTAGAAGTAAAGACCTAATGTCATTTAACTATGACACTCTTTCCATCATCTCATACACCTTGAATCTTAACAGTGATGGTAAATTATGACATCTGGTTTCATCTTCCACAAGTTTTTTGTTCTTTCCCTTTATTATCTCTTTCCTCTCATTCAACATTTGTACACTACACTTGGGAGATAGATTTGATCTGGCTTCTCCTTTCACATTAGTATTTTTACTCATTACTGTATCTGAATTGTTTGATAAACACATCACTGGCACAAAGGTAATTGTAAATCAACTCACTTTTTTGATCCTCACATTTGCTATGGCTTTTGTTAGTGCAGTACCTAATTCTAATTGAAACTGCTGATAAATGTGAGCCTCTTCTGCCAACAGCTATCCTCTTATTAGCTTTTCTTTCAACATCCTATATTTGCAATGCTCAGCAAAGCTGAACTGCAGCAACAAAGCCTCAGCTGTTTCTCCTTGTTCCCAAGATCTATGAAATCCACTTCAGATTTCTTGTACATTCATCTATGTATGTAACTGAATACATACAGATCTGGATATACAATATTTTATCTATGATTGAGTATTAGAACTTGCTTTCATTTAAATCTTTCAGGCGTTTTTTTCTCCACAGTAAGGGAGAAGGAACATGCTTCAACCTTTCATTTCCTGAAGTTCCTCTATATAACTTCAACCCAAATGGACAGTTAAGAACCACTCCCAATTTACACAACATTCAAACAATCTTTAAAGAACCCGGAGTGACATCTTGGTGTAATTCCTTTGGGTGAATTAGGTGCAATTTGAAGATTTGGAAGTAATTACTCACACTGAGGACATAGAGAAAAAAATATTCTCATTTCTATATTAGAAAGTAGCCCAAACAATTTGAGGGATCTTTGTGTATGTATATATGCACACAGAGAGGAAAAAAATATACATAGGGTGGCAGCTCTGCTCTATCAATTTAGTGGGCTATTTTTTTAATGTTCTGACTGATTCAGTCTGGCAAAGCATGAGAGAATTCCTTTATTTAAGGAGTTTCTCTTTTCTCGGTATTTTCTCAGTTCTTGGAGGGCTGCAGCACAGAGAGCAGCAGCACGCAACAGAGTTGTGAATTGTTCTGGAAAAAAGCAGCTTTCAGAGCCAAATAGCTATTTTGTTAACATTTTAGACCAATCATTGACCTTGCAATATAAAAAGACTAAGATAAATATTTTAAAGCATTTTGTTTTATGAGTTTCAGCACAGAAATAACCACCCTTCATAAAGTCCACATCTGAATGAGAGAGTCAGTATTCCCACAGTGCTTTCAAATTTGCTGAAATGTTACATTTCCTACTTCTTGATTTTTAATGCCTCATTCTGCTCCCAAAGACAGAAGTCACTTGGAACCACGAAATGATTTTATTATAGGCACCTCTGTTCTTGCATTTCTCATCATTCCTCTTATTTGTTTGTTACAGTAAATTGTTTCACACTGCTTCAAATTAAGTTGTGAGCAATCTGGGGAAGTACCACAGTGGATATTCACAGAGTGCATTAGCATAAGGAAACTAAACCCTCTATTTTTCCCCTGTTGTCAGTGAAAAGGTAAAAATGGTTTCAATTTCCTTCCCACTCTGGAACTAACACCAAACTTCATCAGAGCTGTAGCCTCTCCTTTCACTGGCAACAGGAGAAGCCTGTGGACATGAATTGTCTCAGAGTGACGTTACTAAAATGCAAACAAGAAAATAAATACACACAAGAGTAGCCATAAGGGTCAGTTCAAAAATCTATCCAGCAGAGTATGCTGCCTCACATGGTAAACTGTAGTGGAGACTAGATAGGGAAGCAAAAAAAAAAAAAAAAAAAACAACAAAAAAACAAACAAAAAAAAAAAAAACACCAAAAAACAAAACAACAGCTGTGAGAAAATAGTTTCCTCAAGTTTCCTGTCTGACCTTGCAACAGAGAGACCCCTGTCAACTGAAGGTGGCATCTCCATATTCAGGACCTTTGATGGATTCTCTCATCCCAGATGTTTCCTGTTTCTCCTGCTTAGGTCATTGCTAACTTTTGGCTAACTCTGTGCTCCTTCCTACCAAAACTTTACCTCCTCTCCCTTGGCTGAGCGTGCCATATTCCTGGTTCATGTAACATTCTATCTCCAGTCCCCTCAAGTTTCGAAATTTCCACAAGTACATCTTTAGGCTAGAGGCAAATTTTCTTCATGTTTACTTCAGAACCGTGATTTAGTTTGTGTTTTACAAAGAGGCACAGGCTTCTGCACAGGCAAAAGCACAACTCGGAGAAACTAGACACTAATTCAAGAAAAGAGGATGGAGAGAAGAGCTTAGCCAACCAAGCAGACAGTTTTCCTTGACCACGCAGAAAACCAACAAATGGCAAACTGCACTTCTTATCATGGAAAATTTGATAAGCCAAGTAAGAAGTATTAGTTTCTCTACTACCACCACTGAAAAAAAACCTCCATACTTTTAGTATTGTGTTAAACCAGTGTTATGACACCCAGCTCCTTCTAAGATGCTACTTGTGACAGTCAAAATTGCTTTGATCTGATCGTAATGAACTCAATACTTTTTAAACACTCGATAGAAAAAGTCAGCAAGCAGGTGGCTTTGGAATAAAAGCAAACAACCAGCTCTTAAGTAAAGAACACCAACAGTTTTCTGCTCCTCAGCATTCCCTAAAATATGTCAGTGTGGTATTTGATGCTTAAAAAACCGTTCCAATATACTTACTCACCAACTGTTTTGGATAACATTTGTTGACTTCATTTCCAGGAAGAGAAGCCTAACATGCATGACAAATGAGTATAAATAACATAATGCAAATATAAACCAGTAATTTTGGTATTACTACAGCATTTTATTGTGCTTGGTGATAGAAGAGAACAGGACTGAAATGTTCCTGAAAGTAGAAAAAGGAAAAAGGTTCCCAACTGTTGGCAATATTTTCTGATGATGGTATGAGACAAAGGGAGTGGAATAAAGACTCGAAGGAGTGATAGACAAAGGTGATCTGGAAAAATAAAGAAAAGCAGGTGTCCTAAGAAAATTATTTATTACCAGGTTTTACTTCATCATTTATATTAGTCATATGAAGAAGGTAGATTTGTACTCTTTGTTACTGAAACAAACGAGCACGTAGATTAATGCTCATGGAACACTAGAATAGTGCACGAGAATAGTGCTCTTTATTTCCAGTTACCAATGTGCAGACAAGTCTTTCCTGACCCAAACAATATGTCTCTAAAACCTGAAGAACATCTCGAATGACACCAGCACTACTTGGCTGAACCTAATAATTTCCTAGGAAAATTCTTCAATATATGCAATTTCTTGTGTATTGGTTTTTTTTTCTGATTATGAATAATTAGAAAAGGTCTGACAAGTTCTTTCAAGAAAAACTTGAAGGCTCCTGACCCTGCAAGCACTGTGCATATTCCCAACATCAGCATGTCAGTGCTGATTCAAACCAGTGAAACTACTATCATGCTTTAAATTACAGACTGGAAAGAGATATCAGCAATGTCAGAGCCTCAGCCTCTTAAAAGTTTCTTCCTTTATACTGGCTCAATTTTCTCTTCTAGCAATTGCGAGAGACAATGCTTAGGAACAGTGAACAAAGTTCATTATGTTTTTGGTTTTTTTTTCAAACAGCAGCATCAGAAAAGTGTCAACACTGTAACAAGGGAGCTGATGTGGAACAGAGAGTAAAATAATGTGAAAGAAAACCCCAACCCCTCCCACCGAAAAAGTAACAGTGGCAAAGAAAGAAAAAAAATCAGCTTAAAGGGAATTCACAGACCAGAAGAAATACCTCATGACAAACTGCCTGAGGAGGAAGTGGAGATACTTAAAGAGATGCTGATGTTTTCAGAGACAGAAGTAGGAAGAAAAGGTTGAAAGTTGTGAATCTGAATCCCTGAAAGGAACATTAAGCTAAAAAAGTCTATTCAAACACATTAAGGCAGAACTTATTTGTACATTCTGCAGCTGAAGCAAATATTCAGAACCAAGGAAGATTACTACTATTTAAAATGTTATAAAGACAACCTCATATAGACTTGTCAAGTGAGACAAGAAAAGACAAGACCGAGAAAATGAGGATTTTACTGTTCAAGATTTCAAGCTAATGTGCTAATCACCAACTCCCCCTTCAATTCCTTCCTCTTCAGTAGAGCAACTGGCTAAGTGATAGAATGAGGCAAGTTTCCCAAACGGTCACACTTTTACCTGAAGGAACATTTCATTTACTGTATGCTTTATGTTAAGTACAAGTAGTTTTATGTTAAAAGGATTCTCTAGGGCTTCTGTGATGAAAGACTTCAAGACTACCTGCTACTTCTCTCCCTCGCCCCCAAGCACTTATCTAAGAATACTCTGAGACATACAGGTACACCATCTCCTGCCATACAGTGCACAGGAGAATCAATCTCGAGGCAGAGGGAAAAAGAAAGAAAAACACCACTACATCCATGTACCAATGGCAAACTTGTCCCAAAGAAATATACTATGAAATCATGAATTCATTCCCATCCATATTCCTTACCCCAGAATCAAATAAGTAGACAAGGCCTGTGTGCACTGAACAAAAAAGCAGGACACCCTGTTGGCAAGGGTGAAAGATGGGGGGGCCCAGGTGGTACATTTGTCAACCCTATTGTTGAGCAAAAGGTCATTCAGTGCTCCAGGTAAATACCAGAGTGATAATCAAGAAGGAGGGGCAGATAAAACCTTCCTGGGCAACTGGGAGAATTCTCACTGCCACAGGAGCTGTCTGTCTCTCATGAGCCTCTGCTGTCTGCTGGTCAATACAATGGGTCAGAGGAAACCCCGATGCTCAAGATACTAAAAGGAATGAGTAGAATCAACAGCCTTGCAGCCCTGGAATGCAAAGAAAAGATTTTCAGCCTCTGCAGGGACTTGCTTGGAAGGATCTCATGGGAAACTGCCTGCCAGAGCAAAGGGACCCAGGAGAGCTGGCTAAAGTTCAGGGTCAGCTTTATCAGAGCACGAGAGCAGTTCATCCCACTTTGCAGAAATCCAGCAAGGCCAGCACAGATGAAGAGAAGAGCTCCTGGTTGAGTTCAGGCACAAAATAAAAAGGACACAGAATCCAAAAGCAGGGACAGCTGCTTGGGAGAAATAGAGACACCGGCTGCATAGATGGGAGTAGAATCAGCAATGCATAGCTGGAGTACAAAGCAGCAAAAGGGAAGATGGGCAGGAAGAAGAGTTTCTGCATGTACACTGCCAGCAAAAGGAAGCATGAGGAGAGTGTTGGCCCTGCTCAGTGAGGCAGTAGTCCCAGTAGCAAACAACAATACTGCAGAAGCCAGTACATTTTTTTTTTTACAGCAGTTTTAAGTCTCAACCACAAGACAGATACTAATATATGAACCAATTCCTTCTGGAGTTCTTCATAGAAGAAATATTTTCCTCTACTACCTGTCATTTACCACATGCCAACACATGGCACAGAGCCTTGTCACCAACACCTAAAAAGTAACCCCTCCTCATTAATTTTTCCATATAAAATTTGTTTGCAAAATCATGGCCACTGACTTAACACATACCTTCTGGTCACATCAAAGCATGCCCAGGGCTGGTTTCCATATTAAAAACTTCAAATTTCTTAAAAGCATTTCACAGTTCCAATTAGGTGGTCGGTATCTGCCAACCAGTTCTCAAGAGACAGATGTAATTTAGTAATTTGAATAATTTTCTAAGCTGGTCTTCCACCACATAACCAGCAGAGGAGCTATGCTTGGACTGGCAATTCACCAGTGCAGTGGTCTGATCAAGACAAACAGAAAGGTCAGACAGGACTGATAACAAAGGCATCCAGAGATCAGTTTCATTCCCTCTTTTGACCATGTGGTGGTGACATCTGGAGTGCCTTTGCCACCTTTGCTCAACAAGGGCAAGTCAGTCCCAAGGCTCTCAGCAGCTATTTGAATAATTGGGTATTGAAATTTTGGAATCGTGTTCAATCCTGTTCCTCTACCATTTCTATACTGATTATTACATATTTATATATACACACACACACACATATACACTCTAATATATACTATTATAATATATATTATATACTATAGCATATTTTTAATATCTATATTTAGTATCACTGTAATAATTTGTTTATTTACATATATATATATATTTGGTTTTTAGAAAGCATGTTTAAAACCAGAAGGCCCAAATCCTTCTGATTTTAATACATCCTTGCCAGTTTTGTGTTCCAAAACTCAGTCTTAGCATCCAAGAAACATACCAGCCGTTGCAGCATTGGGTCTGACAGGAAGCACTGACAATGACTAGTAAGATTTTCCAAGTGGACAAGTTCATCCTGTGTTCAATATCCCAGCTCCCGACATTTGTATTCAGAACTAATACAGCTACACACATAGCAGAGAGAAGTCACACCCACAGAGCCAGATATGCAAATCAAAATTCTGTACCAACACAAATTTCTGACAAGGGCCCAAAGATTTTGTGGACCTGGGGAGGAAGACAAAGGTTTTAACTTCTTGCTGGTTCAGAAAGATCACTGATGAAATGTATTCTCTCACTCATCTGTACATAGAAGTAGCTTTTTGGGGATTGGTTGCTTTTTTTTTTATTGACACATTGTGATACTGATTCAAGTCTAGAAGAATGCTATGGAAAAAATAGTACTGTTAAAGTGTCTCATGGTTCTTTCCCTTCCTTTCTGAGAATAAAGCATTATATCACAGAGAACACTTAAAATGACAGAGGTTGAACTTGAAATGGAGGAAAAATTACACATTGGCCTTCTGAACATGGATGGATTTCAGCTCTACAATTTCCTTTAAGTGTTTTCATTCACACATATGACTGATTCTTAAAGTATCAGTTCTGTTCTATAACTGACCCATAGGAAGAGCACAAAGTCATACTTCCTGAAAATTACTGACACCGATAACATTTTCACTGTGAATGTAACCTTTCATGGGTGAGAAAGGTGTAATGTGTTACCAAATGTAAAAAAATTGAAACAACCATATCTCAAGGGAAGAGAAAGAAATATTCACCATCAAAATAACAGTAATCCCTCAAATATTAGCAAGAGAAATCCATAGCCATGAGACTTAAAATATCCTGCAGCATAGTTTTTCCTGTTTCCTGTAGGTAAACCTCTGCCATAGACTGAGGTCTCCACAGCAACTGACAGGTGAATAAAACAAGTGTTTACTGTTTTCCTTTCAGAAATGTTTATCACTATTAAGAATTAAGTCAATGCTATGTACATTTAAAAGTTCTTTGAGGCTAGATCAGAGTCCAAAAGTATTCTTGAATCAACTTTACACAAGTGTTATACCACTGATCATAGCAATAGAGCACTGTCTCACATGTGCAAGAAGTCCAGCATCAAATATAGTCTGACACATCTATTTGAAATAACAGTGATTTTCTGATGTTAGTGAAATTAAAACCTAGGGCCTTTTTATTGCTGGGTACCTGACTGCAGACTGCAGTATGGCTCCCCATTGCTGATCTCACCACTTGAGATGAACAATTCATTGCTTCATTGAAGCAATGAATTCTCTGCTTCATTGTTTCTTCAACAGTTTCTGCACCTTCTCTTAAAAAAAGGATGTTTTTTTTTACTTTCCTCAGCTGAAAACACCAATGAAACAACAAACAGGAGAGCTATAATTATCCTGCTTCTGACACCTGCTTTCTACTCAGACAGTCCTCTGCTTAGCACAATCTCATTTACAGAAAATCTTGGTGAAGAAAAAGTTTTGGCATCAGCTCTTTTCTTGGTTTCTGTTTGGCATCAAGCAACTGATGTTTGAGATCCAGACACTCCAGAGATGGAGTAATATCCAGCTAAGCTCTGCAAACCTCATACTTTTACATTGGTAAATCCTAATATCTTCCCAGTTAAAGAAAAGAATAAATAAATAAATTATAGTAGGTCTCTTTTGTGGTTTGAAAATGGTAGGGCATAAAATGAGAGCAATAATATCCATTTAACTTCACAAATGAAATAAACTATACAGCATTAAGTGTCATTATTTTAATTAACCAGCAGAGTGATTAATCTTCCTCTAGATACCAGTTCCTGTGAGACAGATATTTCCTCCTAAACAAATATGATGCTATCACTGTGGACATACAAAACACTAGGTCTGGCAAGAAACAAGAATGGATTGTTCTGTAATTAATTAATATATACCCTTAGATTTGATGTGTAAGAGCCAGAACTACTCAGCTGCTCCTCAAGGATCTCTCACAGGACCATCCTTTTGTACCATCCAAGTGTGTCTTATGGTATTAATTTATATTGGCAGGAAATGCTGGATGAGAGCCATGTGTCAGCTTTTCAAATGCAGGCTTGCACCTCTGATATTATAGCAGCAGGTACATAAAAAGAGCAACTTGGGTGTTGGAATGAAGGGATATTTCTGGAGTCTTTGTCTCCTCTTTCTAACAGACACCCAATGCCAAGAATCATGACTGCTTAGAGATCTCATCAACATTTGAACCAAACTCCCTTATACTCTAAGATATAACTATTTAGCATTAAGTTATATATTTTTCCGATCCTGGAATATAACTCCATGTTCATTTCTTCCTTATGAAAGAAGGAATAAATCCATACAGGAAACACTCAAGAGCTGCTATTAAATCCAGGGAGAAGTACAAATTACCTTGCCTAGCATAACTCTAAATTTTCATTCTACAGATTGGCCTAAAGACAACAGTAAGTGTTAATGTCTCAGTGATGGGAGTATATTCTTTGGTCAGTGTATGTGTATTCAGCACTTAGGGGACTATTACTTTAGAAAAACCTGGCATTCCACTGTTAGATATAGTTGCCAAATTCCTATTTAATCACCTTTGAATAGTGAGTTTTTCTCTTGGTTTGCTTATTTATGTTTTCTAGGGGGTTGCCTAGTTTAGAAAACACTGCATTTTTCAGTCAACAACCAGGAGGCCCTAAAAGTCCCACATTCAGACCCTAACAGTGCCACAAAAATGAAAGATTTACTTCAGCAACTAACAATCATTCCTTCTTTGGGACCCACAGATACAGAATTCATGAGAAGGAAACAAAATTAAACCCATGAATTAGATCAGCTGAGATGGAAGCATCACAGGGGTAGATTTAAGGCAGCGATATGCAAGATACTATATTGATGAGGGACCTTGTTCAAGAGGTCCCTAAATACAGATCAACTCCAATTCAGTTTGCCAGTAATTCTCCTAATTTAATTAGGGACCAATAAGAATTTTAAGTTCATGAAGATTTAATTGAGTGAAGCTTTTGAATAATGCTGGGTTTTTCATTTATACATAATGAATGTGAAATATAATTAACCCATTTTGGCTGTTTGTAATTTTCCCCATTCACAGCCAATTTTTATTTAAGGCAAGAAATCATACTATGTATTAATACACAGATGCGTACTTTTATAAATTGCTGGTAACATTCTGTCTTTTTGACCATTGTGCTGCCAGCCTCTAGCAGGGATAAACATGTGTTTTGTGACTTGGGATTTACTACCCAGTCAGGCAATGGCACAGTTTCAGATTCTCAGGCAACAGCAGTCTTGCAGCCTCAAAGTTATTAGCTTATAGTGTAGGGTATGGCCACTTCCACCATCACACAGAAGGAAAATAATATATAGTAGAAGGTGTGCAAAAGAAAATACATTGCTGTCCCTTGCAGCAAGAAAGAAAAAGCATCAATAAATCCAAAGATAACAGATCAAGATTAGCATTCTAAAATGGCTTGCAATTCCCAGTTATATTAACACACTCTCCTCTTTTCCTTCTCTTTCTCCTCCACACCTATAGAGGCAAAAGCAGTGGAGGTATTTGGAAATTTAGGCTAATAGTAAATCCAGTGTTAGCCTCAAGATTCAAAGCTTTAGCATTAGAATTAATAACTATCAATCCCAGAGAGGAACAATTCTTTTTCAAAAGACTACCAGCTTCATACAGGGAATACTTATATTGTGTCCTAGATAATAGTTTAACATTTCAAAAATGGGACTTTGAAATGAAATAAGATTTCAGAACACACTGAGAATGATTTAGCAGTTCTCTGAGGAACAAACATTATACTTATGACTGTTTAACACAGTGTAAGATAATGAAATTAGAAATGGAAAACTCAAACGTGAATTATAAGACACCTATTAAAAATACCTACATCTAGATCCTGACTCAGTACAGGGAATGTGTTTTAACTTGAACCCAAAATTAGCTTATAATATGGTGGCAGAGCCCCCCTACAGGCAGTTTATGTAATCAAGTATGGAAAAGTGGGACGAAAATGTTTAATAGCACAATTCCCAAATCTGGAATAGGAATTACCAAAATCCCATACAGTATCAGGGACTATCTTCGGATCATACAGACCAGTGAAGGATAAAAAGAAAGTTTCCTAGACTGATCATTATTCTGCCTTTATTAATTGCTTATTGCAAGCAAACTTTTTCAGAATGCTACAGCAGGGGGTGGGAAGAACTCAGTCTAAAAAAGGCTGAAAAAGGAAAGAAAAAGCCAGGTGTATGCATCCAAAACTACAGAAAGCATCACCAAGTCAGGTCAGACAAAGCAACATATTAGTTTGTAAGACACATTATCATTGAAAAAATAAGTGAAGTTTCACAGTAGTGTAACAGTGTGACCAGGCAGCCCTGCCTGGGATGACAAAAAAACTCTGTTCTGCCCTTTCTAAAAGCTGTGCTGTGAAAAGGAAGCCCAGGGTGCCTGTTCTTTCTCCAAGGGAGCTATCTTGTTCAAGTAATAAAAGACATTAAGTTCAAACTAGAAGCAGCTGCTGGCCAAAATGCTAAAGCATTAATGGAAGCTTGCAAGTGGAAGCTCAGAAATGTGCTGTTACTTTATCTCAGTGCTACATTATTCCAAACAGTCAAACATATCAACATTACATTTTATCTCATGGTAAAATTGACCAGGCTTCTCCAGTTCTGCAGGTACTTTTTAAAGGCTACTCCATCTCTGCAGTCATCTTTTAAGCTGTGATGGAAAAGTTTCCCTCCTCATTCTGTATTCATCCTTTCTTTGTGCAACACCACTGGCTGTGCTATTAGACATTGTTGAGAGGAAAGGATTAAAAAGCAGAAGTCTGGCCAGGAGGATTGCAAATCGCTTAAGTGACCTCGCAGCTGGGAATAACCCTGGACAAACCTGTGGGAACAGCAGGACAATGACCTTCTAGCATGGATGGAGTGCAAGAGTGCCTGTGTCTCTGCTGATGTGCCTCTGACCAGGTGTTGTGTCAGGGATGCCCCTGCCAGCAAGGTAACAGAAATAAACGCACTGTTTGTATTCTTGCTATGGGTTTTTGGGTGTTCTGGCTGTCCATGTTGACTCAGAGACACTGGCAGAGAAACAAGCCAAAATCTTGTCCTGATCTGAGTAATGAGGTTAAAAGGCTCAACACTGCATGACTCAAGACTTAACCCAAAAGAAAACCAAGCCCCAGCTCAAAAAATATGGAAGCCCAGCTGTTTATCACAATGTTCATTAATATTCAGTTTATCTAATGCAGTATAGCAGCTAAAACAGGTTTACAGGAAAAAAGACTACAGTTTCCTAAGGCAGGTCAGGCATTTCTCATTCATGCTATGATATGGTCAGACCTATAACCAGCTTGGTGACAGTTTTAGCAGCTTTCAAGTGACACACAAGAGCCCAGTATGCCAACCTAGTTGTTATTAATTTTGGCTAAGGGTTGGCCACTAGACATTCAACATTATGTTAAAAGGAAATTTGTAAGCAGGACTAAATGATTTTTTTTTTCATTTTGCATACAAATATACTCGTTATTTTTTCCAGCTGGGGTACTCAGATTGAAGTTTAGTTTCTGAGGAGGGCACAGTGTCTGTGATATATTTCTGAAGAGGCCTTTGAATTTCATCTGCATTTCCTCCTATCAACTCAGGTATGTTAAACACCCTCCTTGAAATCCACTTCTTGTACTGTCTTCTTCAGCAAACAGTTGGTAATAAGAGATGCCACACTTCCCTTTCATACTACACCTGAAAGTGTTACTAGAAGTACTGAACAAACAGAGAGGAATAAATATTGATGGAAGGCTTTTTTCTCTGTTTAACCAGACTTACAACCTTTTGTCCCTTGCGTCACAAAAACAAATTCAGTCTACCCATCACAGAGCATTCTTTTGTTGAGAAAGGTGAAGAGCAGAACTTTTTCTCCACTGTGATAATAGAAGGCAGCACAAAAAAAAAAAAAATTGTTTCTTTCATCTTAAACTCTTCAATTACTCAATTAATTACGTTAACAACTTTGGATGAGTTTCAAGCCAAACACTATCCTACAACACTCAGAATATATCTGATCAAATTCCAATTCTGTTTCACACTGTTCTGCAATACAAAAAATGAATTTATTTAAGCTTTCATCATTCCAGAACTTTCCTGCAGGGGCAGGAACACGCTCAGCTCTGCTGTAGGATTTTCCCACATCCAGATGCTGTCACCTTCAGCACAGAGACACTGTGGATTTTGTAAAGAGTGTCCTGGAGAACAGTGGGGCTGAACAGGGCCAGGGATACATGATGTACTGCAGGCTATCAAGGGCCCATTCACTGGCAGCACAGCAGAGCACAAGGCAGCTGCTCCTTTTTTGTGTGCAGGCTTCAGAGCAAGTACTGCAAAGCACACAGCAAAACCAGGCTAAGGACAGAGTGCTACTTCAGGACAGCCACTTGTTACACTGCAAGGTCATTCCCCTTCTGTCCTCTCCTTTTAAAATAGAGGGTGAAGGGAAAAAAAAAAAAAAACACAGAAAAAAATGAATTAAGAAAGATACTTTCATGACTTCAGGTGGTCTAGAAATGCAAGCATAGCAAATTTGTCACGGTTTAAATACAGAAATATCTTTTCAAAGTGATGAGGTGAGTCCTGCAGGAGATAGAGACATGTGAAACTCTAAACTGAAGAGCTTTAAAAGATTCTGAGAGATTGATTAAAAGATATAGCTATTTACAAAACAGACTCTGTTTAAGAAACTGGAATAAAATGTGAGAGTTCAAATGAATATCAGGAATGCAAGCACAAATCTATGAAACTTTAATCTGAATATGTTTACCAAATATCAAGTAGGAGGCTAACCAATCATGGGTTTTCTTTGGATTGTTGTTTTCTGGGAGTTTTTTTGTGGGTATTTTTGTTTTGTTTTTTTTTTTTTGTGGGTATTTATAGGGTTTTTTTGAGGGGGCAGATTGTGTTTTGGTTTTTTTAACACTGTTAACAAAATAAGCAGTCAAATTTGAAGTTTCAAAGTTAGTAGAAAAAGCAGACAAAAATATTTAAGTCACATGATATAACCTCATCACAAAAATGAGTATAGTCCTGACATCTAGAGCAAACCACTGTTTCAAGAAATAAGGAAAAAAAATTCAAAGTAGATAGAAGAAATTGAAACCATTCAACCATACTAATGACAGGACAAGGAGAAGGAAGAAAAATATTTTAAGTTTGGCAATAAATACAGAAATGAGTGTGAACAAAATAGAAATACATTGCACGGAACAAGCAAAAAAAAAGTCAAAGGAGTACAATAAGGTATCCTGATATTAAAGCAAAATATGTCAGATAGCATGTTGCTTCTTAAATAATCACCTTTTGCTCATCATTGTTATTCTTTTAAACACTGAAACCTGTCTCCTCTTCCTTCTTTTTAACTGTTGTAGTATTAAGTTACAACTGAACGGTTTTGATATTTTAGATAATTTTTTTTCCCCACTTACACTTGTCTCGGACTTTAAAGGCCTTTAAAATATCTGTTTAGCCATCAAATCTTCTGGTCTGTTTAGCCATCTCCTGAGAAACAGCCTGCTAAGGCACCATGTAGACCAACACTTAGGAACTTGCCCTAACATTACAATGAGTCAGAAGTTTTGCTTGACTTCCAATTCTCTTGCTCTGTGCTGTGGTTATGCCACTGCCCACAGACATTTCCCTCTAACAGATGTATCTGATGGGAATGCAATGGCAAAGGGAAAAAAAAAAAACAACAAAAACCAGTTTAAAATGTACTGTGCCTCTCTGATTATAATTAGATTTGCACATGTAAAAATCTAAATATGATGCATATGTCTCTGCATCTCTACTCCCACGTGTGTGCCCATGATAGCAGACAACCTTCACAGAATGTGTGCGTGATGAGAATGTGTAGCATCTGTCAGATGCTCCAGAGTTTCATTAAAGGAATAGTCCTAAGAGCAGGCCCAAAAAGAATTTTTGCAGTATTCTCAGAATTCTTGTCTGATGTACCTAGATCTTCTCAGCTGAAAATGGTTTGGTTTTCAGTTTTCTGTTGATTAAACAGTAGGAAAACTGTTCAGGGAGGAGGAGCCATTCTTCAGAACAAAACAGATAAGAGTGTGAAGCTCTATCAGTGAAAGAGCAGATAGAGCAGTTACGAGTTCACTGCATTGATCTCTTCAATTTCTGTTAGAAAGGTGGAAAGAAGGTCAGAGTCAGATCTTTCCAACCTTCCATCCATCTGTTGTGCTGCTTTTTTATTTTAAACTCCCATTTCAGATTATAAATCAAGCAACAAGCATATATTTTGAAGCCAAAGAAGCACTAAAACATGCACAAAAAGTGGATTAAAACAATAATTTCAGCTAAGTATTCCTGTACCGTTCCACAGATTAATCCCCAAAGTAGGCTATTCTTGAAGTTAACAATTTTTCCACATAGACAAGCCCCATTAAAGACAGCTGAATGATATTCTTACAGCCAGAATCAGCTTTACATGCATAGATGTGCTTCCTATATATTTATACTCAAACTGAAGACAGGATCAAATACTTGAGGAAGTTACTACTTCTTTTCTCATAATTTTTTTTTTTATCCTAAGGCTTAGTAAACACCTAGCTATGGCAAGGAATTTGTATGGAAGAGCTCATTTGGGGTTTACTTGTGTCAAAGGGGCTAACAGCTCAGCTGCATGCCCATGGAAAACCTGACATTCCAATCCTAAAAAAGCTCCACATTGGCATCCCAGTGTAACCATCACGTGAATTCCACTATGCACCTGACAACAGTGCACAACCATTCCTTCAAATTGAACCAAAGAGTAACATTCTGGTATTCACAGGCAGTAAGATTACAAAACAAAAAAAAAAAAAAAAACACACCTAAAAAACATTTCAGAGGTTTAAACTGAAAGTTATCCTACACTAACAGTGGCTTTTAAACTGTCAAGAACAAAAAAGAAAATAATATCTGTTTATATTAAATATTTTAGTGTTAAGCTTTCTCCTAGAATATTTTCCTTTTATTTTTTAATATGTATTTCATAAACTAACTGTGCAAATGCATACAATGTAAAAAGAATTAGATTTTGTGGTTGCTGTTATTCAGGAGAGAAGCACCCTTGCAAATACAGGTAAGTACTGACATTCACACTGCATTTTCCTGAGAGTAACACACCAAGTACACAGTGGTCTGCATAAGAAAATCCTGTCACATTAAGCTGAGCCCAGTAGAAGTGAAAATAAAATTTTCTGAAGGTTACATATTAGAATAAAAGTCTGGAAATTTTGATAACATTTTTCACTTGAATAGGACAATAGGGGTCTTGAGGGAATGCAAAATTCAATTACATACACACTGGAATACAATTCTGGTGGGAAGAGCTGCAGAACCAAATAAATGCAGCCTCTCTCTCCCCCATTTGTAACTTTCAGTCACCATAGTCAAAATGCATCCCTTTTCTCCCTTGAGCTGCATTTGTTGACTGATCCAATACAAATAATGACACGAGAAAACCTTCCCTCCTCTTCCTCACATCTCTGACAAAGTTCATTTACCACTTAATCATTGTGACATTTGGACCTTGGTTGGTACAAAGCCTTTTTAGTGGTTTATAGACAAATTTTGTTGCCATTTTGATTTCAACACATTTAAAATTCTCCAGACATCTTACTGATTGTGCACACAAACAAGTACAGAAAAAAGTATTCTCTTTTGGCTCTTTCCAGCAGCTTTCTGAGTGTAAAGCCAACAAAACCACTTGAACACCAAGGGCATACAATGAGTTACAACAGGATAGCATGGACTAAACTTGATTAGGTAATAGGATAAGCTTGTTATGTTATTGCTTATTGGAAACAATTCAAATATTATTGAATTCAGATATCGCTACATTGCAGAGAAGTTTGGTAGGGATTCATTTGTTGTGCCCCATTGTATGTTTGGCAGTTGAAAAGAGGCTTATCTTTCTTATTTGGTCTTCAGACAAGTGAACATTGCACTGAAAATGCAGGCTCTTTTTTTTCTGATTAATGAACATCAACTACTATCCTGAATAGGGAAGTGGGAGGAAGGAGGACGAGTCACAACAAGGATGCTGTAACCAAAAACGAACATTGGATAAGGGAGCACATTCTTCCAGCCAGAGTGGGAAAATTAGTAGTTTCCACCAGCATCAGAAATGCTTGAAGATGCTAAATGGCAGATTACTGAAGTACAATCAGAATACAGGGACAAATACAACTCCTCCTTTCGTGGATTAAGAGCTCCTTTGAGCATCTAATTGTACTTCAGGCAACAGGGATACAGTGTTTATAGAAAAGGGTGGGATGGGAGGCACACAGGCCAGTTCATTTAATCAAGCCAGAACACAGAACTCAAAAGACTTCGTGCCTGACACATAGAGAGTATTTCAGCCATAAAGGCTGGCCCTGCCTTTTACAGGGACTTGATTTAATTAAAACACATTTCAATTTTTGAGGAACTTCCTTCTTGTTTTTTACTACCGCAATTGCCAAAGTAAATGAAAGAAGAGTGCTATCTTGAACAGTTCAAGAAAAACAGGGAAAAAATTGAAATTACATACAGAGCTCATCCTATCTGACAAGCTAGACTTGTCCAACACATGGGGGTTTTCCACATCACCACAGTATTATTTATACTGCAGTAACCACTGAAAGCTTTACGTATGGACTTGGCCATGGCTATGGAATACACTTGACAATGCTGCACAAGGAATTCCTGCTACAAAGTGCTTTCCATCGTTTTATAAAAGATGCAAGAGGCAAACAATAAGTTATGGAAGTATACCTAAGTAAAATATTAAAAACTATTCATAATTGAAGCAGATAATCCTCCTCTCAAACCACAAAATTCCCCACAGTGAGAAGAATATTTTAGCCTAATAGACCCATCAATAAATAACAAAGCACCCTGCTTCCAACTTCAGCAATCAGCACAAAACCCCCAAGAACCACATTCACCTCTACCTGCTGGCTTGGAAGCAGAGTTCTTCTTCACCTGCTACTGTTAAAAAGGATCAAAATAAATAAACTGCTCAGTGAAGAATGCTTTTTTTATCACTAAAAAGGAACAGTTCAGTACATGGGGGATGGTGGTGTAACAGTAGTTAAAGCAATGCCTTTAGAACAATACATTTCCTTGTTGCTTCAAATGTAAAAGATGATCCCCGCAAAAGAGTTATTAAAGACTTGCAGTTTGGTTGGCAATAGGAGAGATCAAACCCACCTTTGCAAGTGCCTCCTCAAATTCAAAAATATGCTGTGATTACTGGCAAAGCATTTTCACTCTGTCTGTGTGTGGGTAGCAGCATGTGTGCATTATAACTTTCTCAAAATTTCAGCAAAGAAACATTTTAGAATTTTAGACCATCTCAGTTGTACCACCAGCCACCCCAGTTCTGTTAATAAAAGAATTAAAAACAAGCACCAGATTAAATTTGTTCTCCCTTATAAGAAAATTTAAATATAATTATTTTATTATTATGAATGCAAAAATCCTTAGACCATGAATGTATTTGGAGTCAGGTAAGTAGATTTAGTAAGACCTCAAATCAAGGAAACATACAAATTACTACCTACTGCTCTTAATTTATCTGCTTATTCTCTCACCTTTCCCTACTATACTCTGTACTCTCACAGGCCTTAAAAACAGATCCCAACAGTCACATAATTTTTTTTCCACTTCAAAACTTTCTCCCAATTCCTGCAAAGTAGTGGGAAATAAAAAAAATCTGCTCTTGTCCCATTACATTTTACTAATTCTCATAGTTAGTGTTACTAACTATGACTAATTATGTCATTATGCATATTTATTTTGTGGTGTTGTACTGAGGCTATTATAGAGCTTGGTTTATATATTTCTGCACCCAAGTGAATGTTTAAGTTCTCTTTAATGGTTCATTTGTTACCTGAGCTCATATAAGTACTTCATTAGAACTTAGGACGAGAGGCATTTTGACAATCCTCTTTAAAATATAGTAATTGTCAGGTCAGGAAGGGAAAAAAAGAAACCACCACCGTTGCAGTAATCTCAGATGTTTCAGAATTCTACTTGGAAACACATAATACATTTCCCAAACCACTACTGTTGCTTCTTACTGTAAGTTTTAAGGATCACCCACTGTACTAAAGAATTACTTCTCAAAAACCATCACTAATGTTTTCATGTTATGATAGCCTATGAGCTTTCTACTACCAGGCAAAGCATTTTGGATTATTGCCTTGCCTTTTTCAAGACAGATACTCTAGATTCTAAGGCCTGTTTTAAACATGATTTATATTTTTACTCATAGTAACTTTCCAGCAAGAGCTTTATACTGACTTTGGAGCTTTGAAGCCCCAAGTTTTGACATATCAAAAAGTCATTTTTGGGTCAAAAAATTTCAGTAGAGTGCTTTATACCTAATCACAGCAATGTTTTAGGTCTAGTTATTTGTTCCCTTGAATTACCTCGATAACTATCCCATAAGCAAAATAATGCAGGCTGCTAGTCACTGCTGCCATATCACACTTTTCTGATATTCCCAATTACCCCAGCAAATAGCTTGATTAACTTACTTCTCTCTGAGTTCCAAAAGAAATAAAGGTATAGAAAGTCAACCTACAACAGCCATAAGCTTGCATAATTTATGTGAATAAAACACAAATGCCCTCACCTAAAAGCAGGAGAGAGATGAGAAACTAAAAAGTATCTCACTTGGCTTCAATATTTTAGAAAGTGAAGTTATTTACTTTTTACTGTAAATATAGCACAAAAATATTTCCCGGTTTTAATATACCACCAAGTCTTTTAAAAAAGACAAATCAGGCAGTGAAGCCGACAAGACAAAAAGTAATTGTTTAGTTCAGTTCATGATTAAACTGAAATTTACTTAAGGAGCATGGTTCAGTTTTCCAAAACATCCATTCCTTAATAGAAATGAAGTTTTAGGCAAGAGCACTTTGTACAGCTGAAATCATCACAGACATGAGGGCAAACAAGGTCTCTGTATCAAACTGGTACAGAAACCATACAAAATTTGTGTCTTAAGTAATGCAATCCAAGGTTGCTGTCTCATTAATACATACAAGTGAAGAAATGTTATTTCTGTAGTCTATTAATATTTATGACTCCATGAAGAACAACCCAATCACATTAAAACAGAGGAAGACTGATAAACTTGAGAAGAGTTTGCTTCTGGGGCATTTTATTGTGGAGGTTTGAAAATTGGACCATGATCTCTAGGTAACATTTCAGGAAAAAAATGGCATTTCATAGTAAATAGAAGGCTATTAGGTAGATAGCAAACATTTAGGATTTCTATCCTTACAATTAACTTTCTAAAGTAAGTTTTGAGGCCATATATTAAGACTGCAGAGTGGATTCTCCAGTTGGTCCCAGCACAGTTTAATTTCACATCACTGCCTGTCTACGCTGAAAGCAGCTGAGCACTGCCAAACAACAACTGAGTGCACTTCTCATCCTTCATTCCCAAATTTAAAGACCTGTTGGATATTAGAGGTTTGTGTGTGTACAGCTGAGTACACCTAAGAGGATGCAAGAAACAAAGACAGAAGTGGTAGACTAAACTTGCTTCTGTCTGCTGAGAAGCAGCAAGTTCATGCCATAAACTTAAAGATGCCAGACATTTGCCTTTAAGCTCATGATGTATAGTGGTATAATCCACTCCCTTTTTCCCTTCCTTTATTAAAAGTTTTGACAATTAATTTTGATCCTCACAAATAATTTTGCACAAAAAATTGCAAAGAAGCAGGTTTGTCTTAAATACTTGAAAAAGGAAAAAAAAGTTGTTTAACTTTAGCTCAACATAAAAATCACAAAAGCAGACAAAAATATGACAGAACTCATGAAGATTTTATCTGCTCGTGGAAAACAAACTTGCTCCATCAGTACTCACATAATTTTCCATTACAAAACAGGTAGAAGTAGCCCATCCATTTTCAAAATTAAACAAGAATCTCTTAATTGCAGTTCTTCAATTTAACATCCATGCCTCTGAATACATCAGTAACTATAAGGCATTTCTGTTTCTTCAGTGACCTGAAGTAAGAGTCAAACTGCAAGATAAAACATTTTATCTGCTGACCAAGTTTCCAATTGTGTTGAATACATAAAGGAATCAAAGAGAAAGTCCAAGAAGTCAAAATATTTAACCATTTAGCGTTTATTGTGGGCAAAATTATCTCAGCTTGGGAATTTTTACATTACCTGATTTGCCCACCCCCTCTCCCTGAAGCCTCTCCAGCCAGAATGGAGAGGCACAAACACCCCAAGCAAAATTTGGTTTTTCCTTTACTTAAGTCTGAGGAAAAAAAAAAGTGCATATTTCACTGTCTAACAAAGAAAAGTAGTTTTAATTTTTATGAGCTGAATTAAGTGTTGGGAGAGAGCACGCACAGCAGCTTTTTTGACTTGAGCCACAGCATAAATATTTTATAACTCAAAGGAAAACTCTGCTTGGTATTTTGTTATTTTATCCTATAGCTCCCAACAGTTGAAATATCTCAAGTCTTGGTAGTTTGGATCCAAACCTCGCTTATTTTCTTATTGTTGTTATGTCATACCCAGCAAATACAGTGTATATGATAGTGTTTCCTTTTGTAAATGGCTGCATACTAGGAAGCCTGCAAAATACCTCTGCTTATATTGAGACAATTTTTAGAAGCCATTATGCTAGCCATTTCACTGCAGACATACCAGTAGATCATCTCTTTTTCTGGCATTGTTGAAACAGTTCTAGTGATTTCAGTATTTAAAGGAAAAGCTATGTTTTTGGTGAGAAAATAAGATATATAAAAATATGCACACATTCCTACAGATTTATAGCAGTTTGGTGAAAATTTATCTATGCAAGTAGACAGAAGAAAAAAGTTAAACATTGATGTTACTCATTCTTAAGAGAAATAACATAGAGGAAATAAGCTAATGTTATCACAGATAAATTTAATACCTTGACTTGATAATGTTATCAGTTTCAAGAAACAAGTTCATCTGGTTGGATAACTCCAATCACTCAAAGAAGAGTCCAAATCCTGTTTCTCGTACGTAGTATGGAGTTTGAAAAACAGGTTTCTCATCTGTTCTTGTTGAGACCTAGAGTACTATTTAGCACACCATGATTTAAGTTAAATTGCAATCTGTAAAGAGGATTATTATCCCACTGCTCCTGCCATGGATTCTTAACGGCCACTTTACAGACTTCAAGGCTCATTCAAGATAAGAGAACAACTTGATAAATACTTCTCTGTGTTCAGCTGCAGTCTCATCTCTTCCATCTCCAGCTTTTTTTTTTTTTTTCCCCTAATATGGCTGTAGACAATTTTGACCTCAGCAGTACCTTAAACCTTCACTTCCCACGGTGGTCCCTCACCACATGCCAAAGCCTGACTGAACAGCAGAGACCAGTGAGGGCATTCACAGCTCCATGTGAAAAGGTGCTACCTTTAGAATGAGGGAAAGGTCAGATACAGCCCCAGGTCCCCAAGAGTGACATTACAGCATAACAGAACAAATTTCTGCCTGTTCCAGAGCCACTCTGGAGCTTTTACAACAGAGGAGAGGCAAACTTGGGGGCCTGTGGAGCTGTCTGGGAATGTGACAGACTGTGACTGTGCTAGCACTACCTCCTGAACCTGGTGCAGGTGAGGAGCTGCAAGGAAGCAAACAGGGTGTGCTGCCAGCAGAGAAGCAGGGTTGCTGGGTGACAGGGTTTTGGGAAATAAGGAGATGAGCTGTACCAAGGCATGGGAGAGCCCCACACCCAGCAGGGCATCCAGGGCCACTGCTGCCATCTCCAGAAATCACAGGAGGATGCCAGTCCTTTGATTGCATGAAATCAGTAGTAAAATCAGATTCCAGGATTTCCTTTCAGCCTTGATAAGCCTCTTGGTCTAGCTGGGCCAGAGCCAACAAGCCCAAAATGCCACAGAGACACTGATGCCATGGATAAGGCAGCAGGGGTTATTGTGTAGGGCAAGTGGGGCAGGTAACCTAGAGCAGAACAGACATATCTTATCTATTCATAAAATACCATGAAATCAATCCCATTCAATGATTAATTTTTCTCCTCCAAGGCTATTATTGCCCCTGCATCCATTTGATTAGACAAGTAATTTATAGGGAATCTTATAGCCAAGCCGTATAATTTGTTTTCAGTTGTTAAACCAAATAAAATATGACTGTTCAAAATATTTGAATTCTATGTGCCTTTGTACTTTCTGAGATTAAGACATACTTTTTATTTGCAAATATATTTGCTTCCTTCCAATATTTGTTGATGATTTTTAATTTCCTTTGACTGTTCAGTCTCCTTCTAGAGAAACATCTCATTGGAGCAAGTGCTAAGTTCATAATCTAAAAATAGGATCCTCATTTTGTTTTCCAGCAAACTTCTGAGAGCAAAAGAAGAGCAAGCCTGCTGGTCAGCAACACTATCTCATTTGGACACTATTGCTAGTGACAAATACAGATTTTGAGCACAGCTTCACCAGGTAGGAAAGAAACACCTTTTTCCCTTGTGAAATATTCATTCCTATATGGTGGTCAAAGTAAAAAAAAAAAAGAAGGCTTTTAGTAAAGTTAGACCAACCTTAAAGTTCTTAGACTTGGTACATCATAAAAGGAAGGTAAGAAAAGCTTAAATTCAGAGGGTTATTAAAAGATCTAAGAAATCCTACTGGCTCAACTTCTATAGCACTATTAATAAAGATGCTTTTGTAGGTAAAATAAAGAAAAAAAAAAGATTAAAAGGAGCAATGGATGAGGGGATGATTTTAGACTGTATGAAATGTAAGAGGTGAAACTTATTCTCTGAATACTATCATATTAAAGGGCGTTTTGCTAATATTAGATGTGATGACAAAATCTGATTTTCTGATTGTCAGAAAGTGACTTCTGGTACATATTTAATTTTCTTCTTAAAGATGGATTTGCTTTACACTGTCAGATGCACAATTAATCAAATATAAAATGTGAAAACCCCTTCCCCAGTTTCCCAATTTCTTTACCAGGTCTGGATAAATTTGGTTTGCTAATGTTTTAAGCACACACAAGATAAATCCTGAGCTGTAATTTTCAAATTAATCTAAATGTCAAGGCTCTCTGCTTGTTCATCAATGAGTGGAATATTTTTAGTGTTGTTATATGTCCAATCTAAACTCTTCAGTTGAGTATCTGCAATTTTTTTTAATATTAGATGGGTGAGTGATCAGAGCCCTATTTTAGTCCTATAGGGTCTTTGTCATCTGCCTTTGCTTGAAAGATGTCAGTTGTCCCATGTTCTTTGATCAGATAAGTCCTACTTCTCTGTTCATTTTCTTGCTCTCCAAGGAGATTTTTTTTAAAACATGAAGATTAAATCATCCTCAGCTTACAAAAACACACTTCAGTTATGATTTTTATTGTGCAGTACTGCAAAGAAACTAGAGAGAGAATGGAAAGCAATATGTTGCATTTCTGTAGAGACTTTCCCCTGCCCCTTTTTTTTTTTAATAACTTGCAAGAAATCTTCTGCAACATAAAGGAAAAAGAGACATAAATAAGCCAATGCTGAGTAACAGAGAAAACATGACTCAGAGAAAAGTTTCCACAAAACAATAAAATCAGCAAAAAAAGTGGCTACAGAGTGAAACAAAAAGTCAAAACTTATTCACATTTAGCCACAAGCCTGAATTTGCTGCAGAGAGAAGCATCCAATTCACCTAAAATTGACCTTTTACTGCAGAAGCTTTGATTAACTTTGGCTGAGTTGATAAGCGCCTCACTCAGGGCCTACAGCTTGTTGTAGCTCCTGGCTCACTCTCTCAGTAGCTCCATTGGGTGAAAGTGAATTTGAAGGACCAGGGCACACCAGCTCCTGTCTCCAGTACTCTACCAGCACATGACAGAAGGGTGCCACCATCTTAGGGACAGAGAATAAAACCACTGAGCAAAGGACCACCCTCCAAACCATGCCAGCTGTGCTGCCAAAGTCAAACTTGCAAATGGAAAAAACTATTTATAAACAGGATATTTACAAATAGAATTAGGACAAAGACATCAATGTGAAAATTAGGACATAAGTGACATATATAATGCATATTTGCCCCAATTTTAGAAGCTGTTTTCAGCATCCAGTATAATAAAAATCTGACTCTCTCTGTTATTGAGTTGACACCTGTTTTGGGATGAGGTTGAGTTAGTTTTCTTCACAGTAGGTGGCAGGAGGCTGTATTTCTGATTTGTGCTGAACACAGGGTTGATAATACAGGGATGATTTTGTTATTGCTGAGCAGAGCTTACACTGAGCCAAAATCTTTTTTTTGCTTTTCCTACTGGAAAAGCTTTTTTTGCTTTTCCTACTGCTGGCAGGGAGCATGGGGCTGCTTGGGAGGAGACACAGCCAGGACAGGTGACCCAAACTGACCAAGGGGGTATTCCACACCATGTGACATCCTGCTCACTGTATAAATGAGGGAATGGGGGAGGTTTTGAGTGATGGCATTTGCCTTCCAAAGTAACCATTACGTGTGACAGGGCCCTGGTCTCCTGGAGATGGGGATGCCCATGGGAAGCAGAGAATTCATTCCCTGCTTTGCTTGTGTGCATGACTTTTGCTTTCCCTGTTAAACTAACTCAAATCACCTATTTTCCACTTTTTAGCCTTTTAATTTTCTCCCTGTTCCCATTGGAGAGGGAGTGAGTGAGCTGCTGCCTGGGACTTAACCACACCACCTGTCCAGGCTCTTGGTGTAACCTTAAATTTCCCCCTTTAGTACCTGCAGTAAATCTGAGTGAGGCATAAGGGAATGCAGGACAGACTGCTGTCATCTTGTAGAGAATTATCTGTTTTACAGCAATAGAGTTAAAAAAAAAGCCGTCCCTAAAACGATCCAATTTTTCTCTTGGAAATGAGGTAAAGTACTGAGCTTCATCAGAACAGATAAAAATAGGAAAGAATAAATAAGAATTATTTTTAATCAGATGGGTTGTTAATACTTATTTTGGAACACTAAAATTAAGAACTCTACAAAGTAACTATAAGGGTTTTGCAAAAAAAAATTCTCTCATTCAGTTCTGGAGGAATTTAGCTAATATAAATTTTTGTGTTCTGATCTTCTTGGACTCACTGACTAAGCACTCACAAATAAAATTCTAGAGGATTAGATTTTAGAGGTAGAATCTTTATTCCAGTAAATAATCCAAGACTAGAGGATCCTATGCTACAAAGCAAAGGATAATTTTTATAAATTTAAATAGCAGTAGCTAGGAATTACAACTGTGTAAGCCTAAGAGGAGCTAGGAGTGCTTTATCCAAATGATCTCTTTCTTGCAAAATCCCATTGAATCTAGCATGTGCCTTTGTAGCGTCATATCTAACATCAGTAGAAAGTGAATACCAAACTCAGTGTGATTTTTATAAATTGCATGTACGAGAGAAGTTCTTACAAGCCTTTTTAAGTCAGCAGTGCAGCAGTTCTGGCCATGGAGGGTCCTCTAAAGCAGAATTAGAATTTTAATGGGTTATTGAAGCAATAGAAGGATGATTTCTACATTTTATTTTTGTAGTGTGTATGCAAAGGAAGTAAGTGGGAGGGAAACACAAATGGACTTAAGCATATTGCTTTACCAAAGGAGGAAAAAAAAAAAAATCAGACCAAATATGAAACAAGATTCCATTTTTAGAGTAACTCAACTGAAAATGCAGGTTGGATGAAGATTTCTCTTATGCTAAACCTGTGGAGAATAAAGACAAACAAGCATTCCTTCTCTGGCATCTCCCACAATTTTTCTGCTGTTTCGCCCTCAAGCATCATGTTATAACTTAGGAACTTAGGGCAAGTCCTCAGTTGCTACAGAAAAAGGTTGTACCTCAGGCTAGAAAAAATGACGTTTCCACATTAGCAATTCTAGCCAAGTACCTTGAAGAAGCAGCTGGTGGAGAATGGGGGAGCAGGGAGCAGTAGGGCACAGAAATTTAGGCAGGACCTTCTTTGCCATTGAGGTGTTACTGAGTCTTGCAGGGCCACTCTCCAAAGCACCATCACGTTACCAGCTCCAATTTCCTTTACCTGTTAACTGCAGAGAAGTAACACACCCACATTCACACATCCAGGTCAGGAATCAAACAATCATTAATGTTGGAAAAGTCCTGTAAGGTCATTGAGACCAACCATTAGCCCAACACTGCCATGCCCACCACTAAACCATGATTGAGCACAACATTTATACTTTTCTGACGTTTTTATGTGACTGTCACCAAGGAGATCCAAACCTGGCAGCTACTAGATCTCCATGCTTCAGCCTCATCCATGCAGTTCTCAGCCTAACAAGGAGTTTTCCTCCACTACCTGATACTGCCACACTAAAGGCAGTGGAAGGCAGAGCCCTTTAACTTCCACAGTGTCCTGTCCTGGCCAGTTCTGATATTCTTTAGCAGACTTGGTTAGGTTTTATTTCCATTAAATAAATATTAGGCAGTATTTTTGAATGCCAATTCAATTATTTTTCAAGAAATAATACATCCATACAAATTCACAGAGGAATAGTATGGCACACCTCTATGTTTCAATATGTATGAAAGCCCCACTTCAAATTAGACATTCCCAAATCCAGCAATCTGAAACACCTTCCACGTTTGTCCTCTGCTTTATATTTAATGGTTTATTCCTCTGTTATTCTGCAGAATTATTCTGAAAGAACTAAGAGATAAATCAGTATGTTATGAATATTGATTTTCAAAATATGCTACCTCATGATTCTACAACAAGCCTAACAGATTTATTTCTAGCTTTTTCCTGAGTAGCCATCCTTAATTTAAAAGGATTTTAAAATTTAAAACCTAAACAGAAGTTTCATACATTTGAAATATTGTCAGAACTTTGGTGTTCTTACCTGCCTGCTGCTTTCAACTGCTTTAATAGCCTGAGCCCCTCTGAAACCACAGTTCTGTCATTAAGTGCTAAATAAGTGTTTGATGTGTTTGGTTTGGTGTTTCCCTCCACTCTCCCTGCCCATGCACTGACATTTGTCCTTTTCTTAGGCCACAGAGTGAAAGCAAGTCTATTAAGCTGCAACTAAGAAAATACAGGGTGAGGGACAAAAAAAAAAAAAATCTCTCATACAGAATAGGCCTTGAAAAGAGAAATAAAAATGTTTTTCTTCTGAGACCATATAAAGTCATTACTAAATATTCCTTGGGAGGGAGGTTTGTAAAAAGCATTCACAAATATACTTCTCCATTTTAATGGATCTAATGTTTTAAAATATGTCCTGCAAATACAGGCAGGCTACATGATAGTTTGTCACTGCCATTTTATCAGCTAGATTCTTCAATCAAACTCCTATTCTGTTGCATGTTGTAAAGGGGACATGTCTGGGTATGTTCTTGCTGGATTTTAAAGACCAGAGTAATAGCAAAAAGTAAATAAATACACACAATAGAAACAGAAGGAGTAACATCCATTAAAAAACCCTAAGCTTACTTTCACTATGCCAAATTGCAAAATATGAATCATCTGGTTAGTCTTGAATAGAAAATGTAGTTTAGGACTAAGACTAACTGCAAATGTCAGAACAGCACAGATGAAAACATTTTGATAGACCAATAAACACATTTAGGACCTTATGCTGTGGTTAATTTTAGCAATTTTGCCTCAATCAGAAGCAGCACTTGGTTTACAAATATTTAGTAGGTCAAGTATGAAGTGTCCTTTGGAAAATTCTGTGTAGAACATTTTCATAATAAACTAAACATTTGTCCTAATCTTATTCTAAACAAACACACAAAGACAACATAATCCTTCAGAATTAACCTTTGATCAAATACAAGTACTCAATAAAAAAGTAGCTCTTTCTCAGCTCATTTTCCTTGCCTTAGGGTATTACTTAGCAGGTTTTTTTAATTTAGTTTAGATTCAAAGATGCATCTAATTCCAAGCTCTTCTCAATAAAAACATAGCAGGGAGTAGCCCCCATTCTTCAGCATGAAAACAGAAGAAGAAACAGAGATGTGTGCCCTAAAAACCTTAAATGCCAAAAAGTTGTTCCTAATATACCACCACAGATGTCTCCATGCCTTACTTTAGTCATCACAATGAATATTTCTGAATGGAAATCATCATGTTTGGAGGGAACAAGTTCTGAGTAAGGATCACACAGAAGTCACTTCAATTGGAAGGAAAAAAAGTTATTAAAATGGCACCGATTAGGTGGTGGTTTTTTCAGAGTGGGCCAGAAACAAGGTTCCTTAAGTAAGCTCAGAACAAAAGCCAAGCACCAAATAGTGGTAGCATAAAGCTCTTCCAAGATGATTATGAATATCACCTTTCTTCACAGACGGCAATAGAATTAATTGAGATAAGCTTGAAAATTTCCTCTTTTCTTGACTTCTCATTTCATTTTCTAATTTCCTTGTATTAACATGGACATGGAGATCCACCTTTCCAAGAAACAGACAATAGGGGCTCAACCAAAATGCCACCTCCCCTCCCATTGCTGCTGAAGCTGGGTGTGTGTGTGCACATCATCTCATTACCCAAGCAGATGGGGAGGCTTATTCCAGTTCTTGGAAGCCTGATTACATAGGTGGCATGCAGGGAAAGCTAATCAGAGGATGTTTCTGCTTAGTGAATCCTTGCTCATGGTTGACAATAGAGTGAAATCAGCAGGACAGAGATGGACTTCCAGAAGCTTGTTCTACTAATAATGGCAATCTGTGGCTTATAAAGCAGGACTGCACTAAAAATGCTCACGAGATTAACTGAAAGAGAGGAAATATTAGCTGTGAACTCCATGGCTTTTCTCAATAAGTGTCAAAACCTCAAAGCTATTGAAACATTGTTTTTTGCATTTAATATTTACAATGCTGTGATAGTAGCAATGAGATAATTATAGCACTTCTGCTACCCAGGCATTCACCAGAGCCAAACATCAAGTCATTATTTCTGTCATTCCATTGGAAGGGGTGAGGAGGGCTAAGGGGAAGAGGAGAGCAATGCAGGCTTTTACTTTGAGACACTGCTTACAGGAGCAGAATATTTGTTTCCAGCACAAAGCATTTTGCATCTTGTGCAACTGAATTACCAAGGAGTTTTTGTTATCTCTATCCTATTGTGTTTTTTTTTTTTTCCTCCCAACATCTTGTTGATGACCAACTGAAAAGATCAATGCAATGAGAAAGAAGGCACGTGAAAGGCACAGTCAAGATGTCGATTTGTGAAGTGCCCCAGTTTTTCAACCTGGAATACTCCAGGCTCTGTGGAATTATGTAGCTATTTTGTGGTGATGATAGTGCACAGTATAACTTATCATGTGGTGAAGCTAATCACGACATATGACATTGCTTTGGGAATTTTTGTAGGGCATCTGTGCTACGTATGCAGTTATAGGGGAACCTGCTTTCCAAACATCACCATGCCTTTCAGAGATAAGGCAATTTAGACTAAACCTGAAAACTATTTCTAGGATTATGGTCTGGCATCTCTTATAAAGTGTTTTTGCTCAAAATGAATCAAGCAGTTTATCAGCAGTATCATAAATTAAACATATACATTCTGTTGATCACAACTGTCCAAAAATTTAGTCAATGTACCAGTTTAGCAACAATCTGGAATAACCTATTTTTCAGAAAGTATTGTCTCAAGTTAATTAGAAGTAAAATATTCCCTTTAATATTATCTGAATGATGTCCCAGAAAACAGATAGGAAACTTTACTACTTGTTAGTCCAAGATAATCAAGTCTCTCTCCTCTTTTCAATTGCTATGCTGCAGAATATAAAGCACAGTTATAGGCTGCAAGATACATGAAAATTTTTTTTAGTGGCATTACTTGCTGGTAAAGCTCCCAAGCAATCACCGTTCTGTTTTTGGGCACCATGATTAAAAGAAAATATAAAACAGCTGGGATCAGAGGGGAGAAAAAAATTTAAGAGGAGTAACAAGCATGATCAAGGTTGAAAAGAAATTATATCACTTGGTCTAACAAAGACTGAAGGGAGATGTGTGCAACAAGTTTATCTTTTATACTTTAATTTATTAATTAGTAGAAAATAAACATTTCTTCACATCTGATGAAGATAAGGAAAGCAGTAGTGGGTTTAATAACAGCAAGAGACTTTCAGGTGAAGTGTGCAGCACTACAGATGGCTAAGTACTGGAAGAGAGTGCCTAGGGAGGCAGCCAAATTTCCATGATTATATTTAGAACAAACTAGATAAATATGCATCAGGAATAACATAGGAAGGCCCAATGCTACCTTGGGGCTGAAAGNAAAACGAAACACACAAAGCAACAAGAAAAAACATACAAAACAGTATAATATTTTTGATACATCACTAATGGTGAACTTTAAACTGGTAAAAAACTTCATCTGCCATAGTGGTGAGTGTGTTTTCAGTGAATTTACTAATTTTAATGGAAGTGTATGGTATTTACTACACTGCAGAATACAACCAAACTGAATGTCACCGCTGGATTTTCTCATCTTTATTTTCACTATGTTAACTGATAAATGTTCATGACAATTTTCACTTGAACAGAGTCCATCAATAATTTAAGAAGGAATAACCTGCTGTTAAAATGGACTCCTTTCTCAGAGACTTTTGCCTTCATCTCCTCCATGTTAAAACTGGCACATCACAAAGTGACAGATGAATTTTATGAGGATTGATTCATGCCAGTCTCTGAAGAGTAATTAAGTTCAATAAAGGCCTGTCAATATCATTTGGTATCAGTTGTCACTTTATATCACATATAAAAAGTACAGATGCACAGAGAAATGGACAAAAACTGCAAGGACAGAAAGTACAATTCAGCTAGGACAGGGAAGTGGTAAATATTAAACACTTACTAGGACTGAAGTCACTGCCTCACCTTAAAAACTGCTGTGAACCACCCCTAAATGCCAGCCCTCAGTCAAAAGCACAAATACTCCCAAAATGAAAAGTCAAAACTCATTATTTTTCTCTCTTCAAAGGACATACATGCCATATTCACTGATCTGCAGAGCCAAACCTCACAGAACTTCTTAAGGCATTGGAATGAAAAGGCATAAGTGAAAGAAAACATAAAAGAAATAATTGTCTACTTTTCCCTCAAGTGAGCCTATGGTTTCATGTTTAACATGGGCAGGGTTACTCACTGAGAGCCATAAACCCAAAATCACACTCCAAGCTTTAGGCTAGTCATCCCATCTCCTGAGTGAAATGCTTCATATAAGAAACCTGCAGATAAAAGGAACCCACAGCAGCAATCCTTTTAAAACTGTTTTGAAAGCAAGAAGAGCATCTTATGCCGCCAACAAGCCAGAGATTCTGAGCAGTTAAAAAGGACATAAACACTTACATCAAGATGAAGCAGTGCTGCAAGCCACTAGTAGCAGAACTCCACATGCTTTAATCCCAGCAAGAGCACCAAGCAAAGAGAGATAAAACTCAACCTCCAGCCTTTGCTCTATAGCACTTGCCCATTAACCAATCCCAGCGAGATGGAGTCAAAGACTTTTCTGGAGAAGGCTGCCTGTGAACGTGCTCCACCCTTCCCCTGAGTTTTAATTCACACTCTCTGATTAATACATCTGTGCCAGAAGCTGAGGACTGCATGGCCTAGTGGGGAGCAGCTAGGCTTTCAAGGTTAAATCAGTTAAAGTTAATTGAACATAAGAAACTCAAACTGCAAGCAGGATGGCTCATGCAGGGACGTTAAGAAAAAAAAGGACATTTTTTTTTTAAAAAAAAAGGGCTTTACATAAGGAAACAGAGTAGGGCCTCTAGGACACATAGACCTGAACATTTAACAAAATGGTAGGTTCCTAAGGATGAGTTTAGGAGGGGATTATCACATTTGAAGTTTCAGACCAGGAACAGTGGATGCTGATAAAGAATAGCTGATGGCTAAGAGACTTTGGTATGTGGCAGGTGATCTAAGAGAAAAAAATGAGAGCAGGTTTCAGCTTTTGGAGAAAGGAGTGATGGCGCTGTGAAATACAGTGGAAGCTGGGTTTTTTCAAGGACTGCTAGGTGGCTCAGTCATACTGTCATGACAGACAGAGGCTAAATACTCTTAAAATCCTGATGTTAAGTGCCTAACTCCCTTATGTCCTTTTCTTTTTTTCTTTCCTACTTCAGAACAGATCTTCTGGCCAGATTGTGATTGGGCCCAGATGAACAATCTGAATTGGAATTACTTTATTATGGATGATATTCATCTCATAATGAACCATTACTCACCATTTTATATTCTCATATTCCTATCGATGATCTAGAAAAGAAAGGTTTATCTACGTCCTGTCCATTTCATTTAGGATGTAGTTCTCAAGCTTTCATCTGCAGATCACCAGAGGCACAGAGAGTAGTTCTTTGTTTTTTTAAGGGAATCATTGTTCTGTACATAGTGAGGTTTTCTAGGAGTCATACTTCATAATGACTTTTAGAAGTTTTTAGGTGATTTCATGACCAATTAATCTGAAATCCCTATACAGTTTCTTTTTTCCTGTGCTTGGAATAGCAGCTCCACATCTGCTGCTGGTAACTTTAGAGTGATTATTCAGCTTTGACCACAACTTATAAAACTATAGGAAATAAAATAAAAGCGGCCGAAATGAAATGAAAAAGAGTGGTTTGGTCTGTGACATTTTCAGCCAACAGGGGAGATTCAATATTAGTAAATGCAAAACCTAGTGGTCAAGAAAATGGAAGAATATACACAGAAAGAGGCAAGCATCATAATCAATGTAAATTAAAACACAGCAAGAAAATATTATCTTTTTGGTGTCGTTGTTTATTTTTTTCCTTTTTTATGGCAGAAAGCGTTTAAATCCAATAGTTTTTCAAAAATTGTTGATTCTTTAGAAGATTCTTCTGCCTGTTATAAAACCTGCAGGGGGGAAATTCTACACAAAATCTTGATGTCTTCATTAAGGCATTATCTATTCTAAGAACATTCTCAATTATCATGATCATCATTAGCATGTTTTATAGCATGTTCATTTGTTTTTCCTCCTTCTGAAATGTTAATCAAAGATTAAATTTACTATAAATCAACCAAAAACATTTTCTTCATTTTAACTTTAATCACAAAGTGTTGTAGTGTTTAATAAATGAAATATAAAAATACTGAGTCATTGTTGTCAGTTCTTTTAATAATAATAATGTGAAAAACCTTGACTTTTATAGCACTACTAATTTGAGCATAACTCAAAGTTACTTTTACATTTTTTAAGTAATATATTTTATAAAAATATAAATTCTTTAAAACTTTCTACCTCACCAACATAATAATATATCGAAAAACTTAAGAACTTGTTTATTAAAAATTTTTCCTAACCACAAAAAATATACTAAAAGACCACTGAATTAAAATGTGCAGACTAGTTCATGAAGAGCTTCCCTTAACAAAGAAACTAATTTAAAAATCAACTTTAAACAAAATAATTTCAGTTACTCTTGTGTCTGCATTGTTAGAAATATTTGGCAAAATATTGTCTTATTCTTACACTTGAGAAAAAACTTTTACATAAATCAGGCACGAAATTCCTGATATCCAACTATTGTGGACACTCCTCAGAATCCAATGTTGTCATGTATATAAACATTTAGCTGGAGTGTGCACAGAGAAGAATCAAATCCAACTTCAACAATATTGCCACGGCTTTGGAAAGTGAAAGTGTACTTTATATTAATTTCATGACAATAACATTGAGTTTATGTCCTCAGAAGGAGAGAACAGACTCTGAGTGACAGTAAATTTTAACTTTTAAGGTGTGGTGAGCTGACCTTGTCTGGCTGGCAGATGCCCACGCAGCCACTCTCTCACTCCCATTCCTCAACAGCACAGGAGGAGAAAATATGGAAATGCTCATAGGTGAAGATGAAAACAGGGAGATTGCTTATGAGTTACCACCATGAGCAAAACAAACTTCATTTGGAGGAAATTAATTTAATGTATACTTATGGGATAACAAATGGAGTAGGTGAAATAAAACCACATCACCTTACCATGTTGTCTTTCTTCTTCCTTGGCTCAGCTTCATTCCTTTGTGGAATCTCCTCTCCCCAAGAGGTGCAGGGAGATGGGACAAGGGGAGTACATAACAATTTGATTTACTGCTCCTTTTTCCTCATTTAGGTCCCATCCTCCAGCATGGGGGTGCCTCCCACTGGAGCCAGACCTTCACAAACTGCTCCAAGGTGAGTCCTTCCCACAGATGGCTGCTCTTCAAGAACTGCTTCAGCATGGATCCTCTCCAAGGGGTGAAGTCCATCAGGCAGACACACCTTCAGCATGGTTCCTCCACAGGCTGCCAGAAAACCAGCTCCTGTGTGGGCTCCTCTTCTGCCAGGAGCTTGCTCCACCATGGGGTTCTCTGTGGGCTCTTACCTACTGTCCAGTAACCTACTGTCCAGTAACCACAGGGAATCACTGCTCTGTCACGAGGTCCTCAAAGGCTGAATGAACATCTGCAGCACCTCCTGCCCCTAATGCCTTAAGCTTTAGTTTTCATGTTTGCAGATTCTGTGCTGCCTAGGGGTGCAGGTCTGAGTCTCATATTAAGTGTTAGTCAGCTCCCTTCACAGAGTAGGGAGACAAAACAAATCCTTTTTCTGCAGAGAACCAAGAACACCTTTCAGGCCCAAAAGCACAAACAACGATGGACTGAAGGGAAGAACAAGAAGGATGAGACTTCACAGCCTGAAGCTGTAATTGGACAGTTAAACTCAATATGCAAATGGGCCAAAACTTATGGAAGTGTAAGATCTCATGACCAGGTTGCCAGTTTTTTGTGTCCACCCGGGGTGCAGCCTTGGTCAGGCTCCTGTTCTGCCCAGAGTGGATCCTGGAGGCCTTTCAATAAATACCTACTTTATTCTCTAGCTCTGTCCAGACCTTATTCTCTAGTCTCTGTTTCAGGTCAGCCTTCCAAGGCATCACCCCTGCTCATTCTCTCACCACAGAGCTCAGAGAGCTGTTTCTCACACTTTCCCCTCACTTCTCACTGATGGGCAGAACTTTGTCCTTCCTCACTCTTTGCCCTGTCTCATGGCTTTCCCACTGTTGTGGCTGCAGGACTAAGCTGTGCCCTGGAGTCACTCTGGAGCCCTGTGTGTGTGGGGCACAGAAAGCATTTCCCTCTGCAGTCCTTGAACATAGAGCACTCTGAGCCTTTAACTTTCAGGCTTTTAATAGAATAGTAGAATGTTGTCAAATTAGACAGTTTCCTGGTGGTATAAAAAATTATAAAATAATTTTCCCACTCTATTTTTATCATATTGGTTTTTGTCCATGCTCATTTCAGCATAAAAGTGCTTCCTTCATGCTACACTTTAACTCGAAATTACCATCCAGCTTCAGCTAAGGAATTGGAAATCAATGCCTAAAACATTATATTGATGACAAATAAATGATAGGCAATTCACAACAGGCAAACTGGAAACTTTTGGACAGAAAATCAACATAAATTTTTGTGTACATAGCAATGGAAAATAAGCTACATTCTAGGCTTCCTGAATTATATGCAGATTCTTGTTTCAGAGTACAGAATAATTTGTGCAGAGAATATTTATTCTATTCCTACTAGGTGGATCAAGTTGTATAAAAACCTGTGATAACCTTGATTCAGATACCTGATAAGTAGTTAGCACAGAACATAGATCTGAGAAAATCCTGTGTGAATGTTTGTTATCTCTTATGGCTTGGATCTGTTAATATGCTGAAATACAGACTGTGTTGGAAGACAATAAGCAAACAAAGAATTGTTTGTTGAGCATGCTGATAGCATGATGAGCAGATCAGTTATTAATACTAAAAGTCATCCTGCATAGGATATGCACAAAGCTCCCAAAAGACAAAGGTGGAAGGAAAATAGTTTTCCTGTTGTGGCTGTATTAAAATTTTCTATTCTCTGGATATTATTTTTTCATAGTTTAAGAAAGATGATGGGAAATATCTCCATTAATGAAAATATCAGAAAAATACCAGAGTAAATGCTACCCCTAGGTTTTGCTCATTGCCTGATATCCAAGCTGCAGAGGACAAGTTCATGTACAAAATAACATAATTGGCTGAATGTTGAAAACAGGAACTTTATCTAGAGACAGAATTGTAGCTCCCCAAAGTTCATATCTGAGGGTCCAAGCAATGAAGGTACTGAGTGCTGGGTAAATTAAAAACTGGAAAGGGAATTATGTACCAAAAATTCCATACCTGACAAATTTTATAGTTGTAATTCATTTTTTCTTACCTGAAAAACAGGTTTTGAAATAACAGAATGAGAAAAAAATTCAGTGTTTCCTTTTGTAAAAAACTAATGAAGACAAAAAAATCTCAGTCATGTATACAAAGTTTGACCTGCTATGTACAAGCCCTTTTTTCCTTCAGCAATGGAACAACACTTAGAAGGAAAGGTTTCCACAGCCAGTTGGCTAATTCGAGTGATCTGAAGAGTTCCTATAATGCAGTTTGCATTTCTTCACACTTCAGTGTCTCATCATTTGTCAGTGAACACAAAGAGCAGAGAGCAGAAGACAGCCAAGGCAGCAGACGTGACAGTGTGCTCTGGCAGAGGAAAGGAGGTGTACAATTAGGTGGGATGCAGAGGCTGTTAGTAGAGGCAGCAAGGCAAATTAGTAGTGTAAAAAGGTGATCTATTATTCCTTAGTGAACAGTGCTGCAATTATTTCCTCTCTCTGTATGGCAGGTCTTCCCCACCGCCCCTCACAGCTTTTTAATTTTTTTCCATAGCATTATAACTGAGTGAAAGCTCTGTCAGGCTTGCACCTCACATGGCTGGTGAACTTCTGTCTTATATTTCACGGACAGAAATTTGCTTGCACTCACTGTGCATTATTTGTGGACTTTGAGATGTTTGGAATCAGTGGGTCTTGTTAGCAGAGTAGTAGGAGGTGTTGCCCCACGAGGTCACTGCGGTCAGAAATTTCTGTAGGTCACAAAAAGTTTGCTTGTATTTCTCTATGCAGACAAAGCAAGTGGACAGAAAAAAACATGAAAAGTCTTTTTGGTCCATTAGCCCTACAACTTAGAAATAGGGTGGAAATGAAAGGAGTACTTGTTGGTAGGTTATCCTTTTCTCTTTGCCGTAAAGTTCAGTATTTTGGGACATTTCCTGTGACAGTGTAAATCACTTAGGAAATGCATGTTTCTAAAACAACTGCGTGTTAAAATAAATATAGAAAAACACATTAGGGGTTAGCAGGGAAAAATAAAGATGGGAAGTAAATTTTTAACTATTTTTAGATGGAAAATGCAAGTCACTGCAATATGGCAAAATTAATGGGTTCCACTTAACTTGAGATAGCTGAGTGAGCTGCTGCCTGACAGCCATTACTGAGTCTGGGCTGAAAATTCCTAGCTGGAGAAAACCATCTGGTGAGCACCACACAAACAAAACTGAATGCCTTGGAGCACTTGGAGCACGTAGGCAACAGCAAGCAAGAGGCAAAACTGGAGTTTGGGAAATAGACAGCATTTCAAGCTGAGTTATTCAGACTGAGTGATTCTACACATTTCAGCCTTGTAGAAACACCAGCACAGCCTTTCCTCAGGGATTTCTGGATAAAGAAAAAGTAAAGGAAGGTAGAACCCATGTCCCATAATCATACTGAGAAATACAGTTTTCTGTGAATGACTTAGGAAATAAGACACTCAGTGGGAATCGGAGCAGTGAACCTGACCTTAAGACAATCCTGAAACTGAATATGTCTCTTAAACCTATCCGAACGAAAATCAGAATATCAGATCTGTTTCTCAAACATTTCTAATCAGAGAAGTATCTTACTTTGAGAGAACTCCTGTAATCTTCAATGGTAATGATTATGGTAATAATAAAAAATATGCTCTATTTGGATTTTTTTTCACTGATATGTTGATGGGATGGGATAAGATCCCACTGCCAAATGGCACATCTACACCTGTATTATCTCTTTTTAGTATCTTGAGATTGCCACATATAGAGCTTCACGGTTCAAAGGATTATAAGAATAAATTCCTAAAAATTGGAAAAAAATAAAGAAAAAAAAAGAGAGAAAAATTTCTTATTGATAGATTGTTTTATTTCTTTGGAGGTTTTTGGTTCTTTTTTTGTAATTTTGGTTGGGTTTTTTTTGTGATAAGACTTTTTCCAAGAAGTGGAGGCAGTATTTTCAAAATCATGCTAGGGTCCAAGCTAAAGCTGACAAAGAAAAGTGTTTCTGAAAGGATTTAGGCATAAAATAAGTGGTTCTACAGCTGTTATTTGGTTTCTAAATTTATAAGTTTACCTAACTAATCAGTTATATAATGCTTTGAACATTCATAAGTTACATCATCCAAATCTAATGTTAAGTAAAACATATTGCATGACTTTTTTTTTTTTTTTTTAATGCATGGATAAACTCCCTTTCATAACTGCCAAACATTGCAGAAAGAATTCTACTCAAAATCTTTTTTGGACAAAAGATACCACAGATGTGGCTATAATGATTTACTGTTATTCCAATTAACGTTTTAACAGTCTAACGGTCCAAATAATTAGTTAATACTTTTAAAAACTCTCTTTGGCAATAAAACTGGCATGCAAAACTTCCTCATACTTACCCTCTTTTTTTGGTGCTAAACCTGTTTTTCTTTGGGAAAGCTTCATTCTTGCTCAATGACATTGGGAAAAGCAGGGACATAGAACAGTTTATCAGCAGCATCCAGAGGTCCTTACTGCAAGGAATATCATGTCCATACTGGCAGATTCTCCAAAAGGGAGGGAAAATGCATATTAGAGCAACTTATTTCAGGACAGAAAACATGGAATCATTTAGGCCTTTGAAAGAGAATAATTGAGTAAGCAAATTTTCTAATACTTGCTCGGCCAAAGTATATTTAGTGGATTTTGTTTAGGGTGTCACAGTAAAGACACACTGGGGCAAGAGGCAAATTTCCCTGTTGACTCACCCCATGTTCATTAAAATTTACCTTACAGCACACTGTGATTTACAATTTTTTTTAATGCTATTGACTCCATCTTCCAGATCAGGCCAGAATGCATTGAATAAATTGAATTTTAATGCACATGGTTTGAGTATCCATCTACACTTCACCCCGCATTAAAGTTCACTTTGTTCATTGTCTTTCATCTAGTTGTTCCTCCATGTAATAGCAATCATATTCAAGTGAGTGTGGATCCTTTTTATAAGATTTTCAAAGGCATGATCATACTTTACTAAAATGCAAATATATCTGCTTCATATCCTTCATCCACTAATTTTGTAAGTCTATCAAAAAAGCAATCAAATTTGAGTGGCATGACACATTTTTTTCTTTTTTTTTTGTTTATACTCATACTGATTTTAAAAAATTAATGGTTTTCATTATAGCAGCAAGATAATTCAATATAATGAAATGAGTACCCTATAATAGTGAAATACAGAATAAATACAAAATGTAAGAATTGGAACTTCATTTTAAGGTTGTCGGTAGCATTCAAATATTTCACTATAATCTATATATTTTAGGAAAGCAAATTAAATAATGCCATGTATAAAGATATTACCAAATAATAAAGAAGCAATGAGCTGGTGGATATATTTTATTCTCGTGGTAGGGTTCATCTGTTCTCCCACTCTGTGTCTGTGGGTCAAAATTCTTTTGAACAAAAATTATTCTAACACTGCCATGTGACATATGGAGGTGTTCAACGCCAGGCTGGATGGGACTCTGAGCAACCTGGTTTAGTGGAAGGTGGAAAGGTGTCCCTGCCCACAGCAGACAAGTTGGAATTAGCTGATATTTAAGAACTCAAATTCACAGACTATTCTGAGTTGGACTCATCTGACCCAAACATTTCCAAGATTCTACAAGAAATGAAAGCATTGTCCAGGCAAAATGAATGTGATTTATGCATTTTCTAAGGTTTTTTGATATACATTTTGTTACTCTTGGCTGCTTGGCACCACAAAGATTTTAAAGTCAGGAGTGAACATAAAGCAGGCCACAGATTTTTTTTCAAAAGTTCTTTGTGGGAATTAATGGTTCTTCTCTCTGTGTAATGATGACACAAAGTTCAGTAAGTTGCAGGTAAACTGTGTCTTTTCAAGGCACATGTGATTTTAATTGTAAACCAACAGATAAATTGCTCCCTTGGTAAGTTGCTTCACTGGAATATAACTCCAATTTTGTACAGGTGAACATTATCCCAAATTTGATTGTTTTCAAACTTCAGTTTTTTAACTATGTGTCTGTGTTTTTACTACAATCCATGATCAAATCCTCCCTTAACCTTCTCTGCAAAGAGGCAGAAACTACTGAAGTCTTTCAGAGAGAGGTAAATATTCCAAATCTCATCTACAGTTCTTTTGAGCATTTTCCTATAACTGGCATTGTTTTTAACTTAATGAATTATTCATCTGCCACAGATATTCCTGACCAGGTACTGAAGTCTGGGGAGGAGTTTAAAACACCTATAGGAATAGGTGATATCATTTTGCGAACCTTTGACTCCATTAACTGCTTCAGAGGGCTTCTAGTTACTGTCACACATGCTGCAGCATCCAAAACATGAATGGGAATGCTCTCAGAGTATTTCTTGGCCTTGTGAGAACTCATGTGAGCCCTCATAGGGGACCCCAAGCTGCAAAAAGATCTTTGGGTTTATCTTTTGATTGACTGAAGAAGAACAGACTAGTTGGAAGACAGAACTGTGTAGGAGATGAAATGGAAAAAAAAGTATTAGTAATTTGCAGTTGTCACCCATAGCAATGAGATGAGCTGACAGTGCCAGGGCTGCAGCTAATCTCTCCTTTCATTGATGAGGAGTAAGAGAGCTGCTTAAATGTCGGGCATAAACAAAGAATTAACACTACCTCAGCACCTACTGTCTCAACTCTGCAGGCTCGGTTCAGCATCTCTGCATTGGTTACATTTCATGATTGTCAACAGACAGGAAATGAGCGACACAACTCTTGCATACTCTGACCTTTCTGTAGTAATTGAATGTGTGGGAACCTTCAAATGGAGTTTGACTGCAATTTTCTGCTTTGGATTGGATTCTGAGGACTGTTGTGGTAAGGTTCTTTAGTGGATCAGGCTGTGAGGGAAGTGTAGGCAGAACCACTGTTGCTCCCAGCTTGTGAAGGACATCCTATGAAAGATTGAACACTGCAGTTTGCTTTTTATTTATTTATTTTCTTTACAAGGAAAGCCACTTACCTGAATTGTGGAATAGTACATGTAGTATTTATTAAGAATGTACCAGAAGAAGGAAATCAGATTGGGAAAAAAAAAAACAGAAAAACTTAGCTGCAAAATCCAAGGTAAGTTAGTTAATGATCTCAGGAGTCTCAAGTAAATCCCTTTTATTTGAAAATATCTAAATGAGGCTTCTACATATACATATCTTGGTTTAGATTTAATTTTGTTTTTTTAACAGATTGTGGAATAAGACAAGTTCCAAATTGAGATAAAGCACTCCTTTTTTGGATTTTGGGTAGAAAATCCGCTCCAGCATGGGTGGAGGACAACTGTTCAATTGCTGCAGCTAACCGTAAACTTAAACCTTAATCTAAGGGTTCTTCTGAGTCAAAACAAGGAGCTAGATCCATGTACTGCAGGAGGCTGGACAATTACATGACCCTGAGACCCCTTCCTACCTAAATTATTATTATTATTAAATAAGATATACTGCAGACATTAAATAAGACCTTTAGCATCAGCTAGTCTAGGAAAGCATGCTCATAGATGTAGATACTGAATATTATACAGTTACTTGCTTTACATTTTGAAATACTGAAAATACAAATTACAATACAGTGTGATTTTTATTTCAAAATAAATTCTGCATTTGTGATCCCAAATTTACACGTATAGAAAACTGATTTACTCAAATATTGTATGTGAGGGATTAAGTTTTCTTTTCCTACATAAAATAAACACAGAAAGCTCTGTTCATATCAGACCACTGTGACAAAGAAAAAAGCCTTCAAGAGAATGGTGATGGTGTTGGTGTTTGCATTTACTTAGCCTATACATTCCTCATATAAAGTTCAGAGTCTTATTTCTTCCTTTAAACCAAATCAAAGGAAAATGAGAGCTTTGACGTAGTCTCAGAATATCACTGATTTTTTAGCCCAACTTAAAGAAGATGGTAAAGAAGATGACCATGGTCAAGGAATCCGAGCTGTACTGCATTTTAATTTTGAAAAAAATAAATAAATTGTTCATTTATAATTTTGAAGAACATGAAGCAACAGATTATTATATATAAATACCAAGTAGAAAACACAGAAAGGAATATTGAAATATGAATTCACTTCAAACATTTTGTGTGCCTGCTTTTAGCTGAAATCTTAAATTTTGCTTGAATTTTAAAGACTTTCGACTTAAAATCTTTGAGATTTAAAGATAAATAGTCCTTGGCAATCTATAAATGGAGTATTTCCTGAATACATAATAGTGACAGAAGCCAAAGAGAGAATTTGAATTTGTGTGGGAACCCCAGTGGCAAGTGGAACTCAATTCCCTACATATAGAGTTGGGTAAAAAAAATAAAAAAAAAATAAATGACATCTCATTATTCTGGACTACAAAGCAATAATGAAGAACGTGAAATTCAGATAGTCTTGTGCATACCTGAAGAGTTATAAATATGTTCAAATTTAACTCTCAGCTGGATATTAATTAGCAATTCTGTTTTTTCCTTTGTACAGACAACTGTTTCTATACACTCCACCTTCAAGCAAGTACTTGTTTAAGCAGTACTAAATACTTCATATCAAAGAAACAAGTTTATTTTCAAAGTATTGACACACTGTATTTTGAGAGCTTTGAAAATCCTCGCTGTACTGAAGGCTGCTCAGCCCAAACACAGAACACCCTTGAAAATCCAGCTGTAATTTTGGATACTCAGCCTTTGAAAAATCAATCCATGTTCCTTTCCAAAAATACAGGTCTAAATAATCTATACACTGAATGAGAAACAACCAACCAAAAAACCAAAAACCAACACTAAAACTCACAGGAGAACAACCACCCTGCACATTAAATATCCATTCATTAGTTATTTCAAATGTGAAAAGCAACAGTGACTCCTTTCTCACATTAAAACTGGGAAATTTTACACTGGAAGTAAAAAGGACAGGTGGTAAAATAGAATGGAGTAAAATAAATGCTAAAGCTATTCTAGTCACTAATTAACCTTGTCTCGCTTGATAACAAGCTCCAGAACTGCTTTCCTGTGCACATACATATCAGAATTACACTGCAGAGAGTTTGAATGAGTTTGGGCTAATTTTGCAAGTTCTTAATGTTCCAGACTTAAAGGTCTTTTCTTGCAAAATAGAAGGAAATAATGTCAAATTAAGGGTTATATTTCCTTCCTAATGGGAATGTCATGTGCCTTGACTAATCCAAGATGTACCACGTGAATGCCATGGGTTTGAACATTTTTCTTCAGTATAGATTTTTGCCTAGCAAGCATGCAAAATGAAAGAAAACCCTCTTCCAAATCTGCTATTAGGCTGCTTTGCTTCAAACACATCACAAAGAGATGATGATAAGACATGTCTTAGTAGTCCTGCCCATCTCCCTCTAAATTTAAATATATATGACAGTACAGAATAGCACCTATTGAACTAAAAATTATCTTACTACAATTAAAATTTAGCTGTCATGTATACCCCAAAAAAACTGGAGGGTTTGAGGCATTGAACAAAGTTGTACAAAACCTTGCTTCAAATTCTATTCTTAAACTTCTCAGGAGCAAGTTATAATTTGCCAAAATTATTTTTAATTAAAGAAATTTACAAATTAATTCCTGTAATTATTACTAGCTCTGTAAATTGTTTAGAAGCTTTAATTTAGAACATTTAATATTCAAAATTCAAGCTGAATTGTGATTAAATGTAGTCCTATTTCTGCTTCTCTGCTGGATGAAAATAACTCTTGGAATGAATGATTTCAGAGTATTAAAAATACACATTTAACAGTTAAAAAGTGCAAAACTGCCTGATATCTACCTAAAGTTCAGTTTCTTCTTGTTTAACATCTTCTTACAGCTAAGAAATACTGCTGGCAGAGGGCAAAAACTTTAGAAATTTGGAAAGAACTGAAAAGAGTTGCATAACAAGGGCAGGTGAAGGTGAGACATTTTAAGACCAAAAATCAAATGCATGGAGGGGTGTGTGTGAGCAAGTTTGTCTGTTTTATATATTTGTTTTTCTACAAATCTTTACATAAAACACATAGCTGCAGACACAATTTGATCAGGTATTAGCTCTGTACTCTTTAAGTTTTGGGGTTTTTTTTACTATTATATAATGCTTTGAAGCCTTAAGTTCTTTCATATTTTCATAATTTTCATTAAGTTTGACACAGATGTGTCCCAGGTTAGTGGCACATGGATTACCTGATCCATGGATTATCTGATCAGTTCCTGTGATGGGGTTTGTGCAGTGAGGAGGTATCTCCTCAGTAATATCTCCTGAGGAGCAGGAGAAAAGTCCATGATTTGTTGCCACAAATTCCGACCAAACAACTTTATAAAAGTTTACCAAGAGAGAAATTCGATTTTCTCTTAAAAAAAGAAAAACAAAACAACAAAACTCACACTAAAGTCTGTTGAGGTCAGGAATATTTTATAGGAAAATGAAATTCACTTATTTTCCCTCTGTGTGTGTGAATCAAGACAATACAGTTCACTAAGGAATGTCCAATTACACAGGCACCTTTACCCTCTCTGAGTGTATATTCTAGAAAAAGCCTGGGAGACAGGCAGGAAAAGGAAGACTTAACACTGTCTCATTCCTGATAGTTTTCTGTATTGCATTTCCCAACTAATTAACCTTTTGCTGCAGAAAAGTTCTGTATTAAGAAGCAAGGTATAACAATCAAACCACTCATCATTATTGAAAGACTGGTTCTAATTTAAAATATTTCCACTCTTCAGAAAAAAACACTTAATTCCAGAATAATCTTCTATTCTCTCTCATCCCCTAAAAAAAAAAAATCATACAGGTTTGCAGAATATAAACTCAGTATTTCTTTTTCTTTCTGTTTCCAGTTGTTAATGTCAAAAATGTTTGTCTCTCAGCCATACAGAAAGACAGCATTTTTCATATCACAAATTGCAAATAATACATGAAGGGAGTTTATTATGTTCAGACTTGTTATAGGTTAACCTGCACTCTAAAGAAATAGTACTCAAAATGTACAGAAAACACATGTACACACGTGGGGCCTCCCTTTCTATAGGCACCCACATACCTTGTTTATGTATGAATGCACATATGTGTGTGTATAGATATTTTTTTTTGACAAGTATACATCCCTTCTTTGTGTATGAGAGCAAACAATACATGTGAAATTTGATATGCAATGTTTTTTATTCACTGAACAAAGTGAATGGGGTGAAGTTCCTCATCTCTCTCAGCCAGACTGCCCAGAAGTCTTTGTACACAGCCATCATCTCTGCCTTAGTAGAACACTAGGACAGTTGACTCCAAATATATTCTAATTTAAAGAACACATAAGATAAGAGACTCTCAGAACTCTCCTCTCCTCAACATACTTCAAAATCAGCCACTCATAAAAGAGAAATATCTCCTTGGTGAGATGCTTTACTGCTGCTTTAATTTACCTGACAATCTATTTTGATGACTTCCTTAGTGACAGATATTCAAAAACTCCTCAATACGAATATACTTAATTTAAAATCAGTGAGCTAAAAACCTATAAAATGCATAATTTTAATAGTTTGAAAATCATAGTCAGTATTATACAGGAAGTTGGTATAACTAGACATGATTATTAAATGGATAACACGTTATGGTTGAAAGATTCCAACAGGCTCATGCTGAAAACATTTCTGGAAATAGATATTTTTTTCTTTTCCCCCTACATTTCCGCATTTTTAGAAATTATATTTCTTTTCAGCATTTGAAATGTTACCTCTAACAGACAAGTGTATTTACGTGGAAATTTCAAAATGATTGAAATTGCCACTTCACAGCCAAAGAACCCTATTTGTGACAAGTACTCTAACAACTTCTTCCCAGTATCTTTTTTTTGTTTTTTTTTTTTGCTATTCTCCCAAAGCCCAGCTCCTGGGTACATGCCATTGCCCATTTCCTTGCTGTCAAGGGCACAACCTATGCATCACCAGTTTGGATAAGGAGGAAGTCAAATTAGAGTAGCTGACACTGTTACTATGCAATACATTTATCATCATCTGTAGATGCTTCCTCAACTCCTGCTGGAGTCACCACAAGGACTTTCCTGGCTTTGAGAGCTGAATCAGGTCCTGCAGTTGCCTTCAGGCTGTAAAGACATGCACAGCTTTATAAGGAGGGACAGCTTTAAACACAGTTCTCCAGAAAAATCCTTTTCTTATGCAAGGGCTCAAACCTATCAGGAGACATTACCAGGCAGAAGCTTGGGGATGAGAGCAGGCACACAAAAGATGCAGCAGCATGAAGGCTGTCAGACTCAGTGAGAGTCTGGATTGACCATTCTATCCGTGACTGATATACCATAAGGAGAAAAAAAAAAAAAAAAAAAAAAAGGCAGGAATTCTCTAGTCCTGGTGCTGCACCAGGGTATAGTGACATTGGGACGGCACCAATTGGTGGCAGATGAAACTGTTACAGTTCATCATGTTCCTTGTCCTTAGCTATCTAAGAGATCACATATTCACTAGAAACCCCTTGATAATTCATGTTGTTCCACGCCACTGCCTGTAGGAATCTCCTGCAAATTCTACTTTGTGATCCAGTCCTGTTGTGCCTTTTTTTTTTTTTTTTTTTTTTTTTTTTTTTTTTTTTATTTATTTTATGGGTTACATTCAGCATCCTGGAAGATATGAACCCCATAGTTTGAAGGTAAGGTACATATATATTCCATCTTGCAAGCAGTGTAGCTCTCTCAGTATCTAATGAAACCAGCAGGGACTTAAGCATCCTTCAGGATATAGCTCTGTCATTTCTTGCTGAAAAAAATGAGATATAAGATGACTGCAAGGAAATAATTTATGCTATTCCTCTAGAAATCTCTGTAAGGGTACTGAGGGAATATACTGACCACAGAATCTGGGTCTGCTACACTGAAACTCCATAAATGAAAGATTTTGTACCAGTAGAGTCAATTGCCAGGTATTATCAAGCTTTTTTTTTTAATAACTGATGCTTGCAATTTTTTTTTAATAACTCATGTTTAATGAATGTTAATGAGAAGAATAAGTTTCTTCTTCTATTAGAGGCCTCTGAGATCTAGTTTGGAAAGACATCAAAAGGGTAAATTTTATTTTAAAAAAAATATTAAAAAATGAGAGATTATCTTCTAAATTATTGTGGTCTAACTTCCTTTAATTGATTTTCTTATTCAGACTTGTTTGAAGTTTGACATCAGAGCCCCAGTGGAAATATAGCCATGGATTAAACACCTGTTTGACCTAAGTGCTACTGCACAAAATCTTCACTTTCTTGAAGTACATATAAAAGGTCTAGAATTCTGATAGTAAAGGAAAAAATAAATGTAATGGGTGCCATGAAAATAGTGAATTCATAAATGAACAATTTTTAAATTATAATTTGAAGTGCGTGAGTGTATACAGACTAATGTTTCTCTTGACAGGAAGGATTTGCCTAGATAAATGTGGTTAAATGTAGTTGGCTTTCTTGCTGCCCTTAGGAGGCAACATGCTCAACAATGTCAAAGGACTGCAAATTAACTTTCAATGTACAGTGGTCTTGCAAATTTTATCTTCAGTATTAATTGCAAACTTAACTTGTCTTTTGTTAGAATCTCTTGTGTGTTTGTCAAGACAGTTCAGAAAGCACACCCAAAATGGTATTTTTGAAAATATTGATCTTAAACAAAAAAGTTGGTTTCTTTCAACCTACAATAAAATAGGTTTTATGTCTTACATAAGTTTAAAGCAATGTTGTCACAGTACCTAGCTCTTAATTAATAAATTACTTAGAAATTTCTGAATAACTTTTTTTTAGGGAATTTATATACCAGGGCCCCTTGACTAAAAAACAAAAAAAAAAAAAAAAAGAAACATACAGAAGCAAAAAGTCAACCAACAAATGACACCCACACAATCATCTAATTCTAAGCAAAGTATATAAAATTATTAGTTCTGTTGTGGATTAAGTCAAAGCGTGACCTAAACTGTACATTTCTGGATAATATATTTGTCTTCTCCCTTCCCTAATGGATGGAGTGCAATTCCTCTAACAGGTGAATTTTCATAATATAAAATGCAATGTGATCTTGTGTTTCCTCAGGATTCCTCAGAGGAAACAAGATCTGATTCAGCTTTCTGCCACATTTAGGGAAGCACTGAAAAAGATTCAGAAATCATAAACAACAAATCCATTTTCCCTCCTGTGCTCTTTTCTCCCCGAATTGATGTTCTACATCATCTGCTGGGAGACAAATGGCTTAAGTGGCCTGAAGTCTCACCCAGTAAACACTGACACTAATGAGAAAAAGAACCAATTACTTCCATGAACTGGACTGAACCTTTAGCCATCACTAGAGAAAAGCACTTGAGCTATTCCTTAACGATGTTCAAAAGAACACATTGTCATAAGCATGGCTAACACAAGTACACCCAGATCGTAAAATGTCCTTCTAATTAAGGCAAAATTGAGGAAAAACAATGAAAACAGAAGAGATGAGGAAAGGGAAATTGCTAGAAGGTCAGGAGTTAGTACTTCAAAGTCAGTTTTCCACAGAAGTGCTAAATAACATTAACGCAGAGGAGAAGAGGTAGGCAAATGGAGAGGAGAAATCAAAAATAGATTCAATTCTTGCACAACATTTAGAAAATAGGTGTTTTTCTTCCCTGCAGCTTCTGGGGTTGTTTGCCTCTTCCAAATTCTATGGTAACTTAGAGCTCTGTATAAGTATTAATGTTTAGGAAGATTATAGCTCTCTCTCAGAGACTTGGTTATATAATTATATAAACTGAAAACATGCAGTGCTCCTCACACTGTGTACTTGTGGAATTAAAATATCAGTCTATGCTCAGTTCAGGCTTTCAGTGTAAGGCTCTAGAGAAGAAAATTCACCCTTTGCTTCATCTATATTTGAAGATAGCTCATGGAACCAGTCAGATTTTGCAGTGCCTTACAAATACCTGGATCTCTTTCCCCTGGTGCCAGCTTGATGCATTTCCTTGGGAATCCCATGCCAGAGAGTGTGGAGACACAGGGAAAAGGGTGTAAAGAACAGCCCTTGGAAAAGCCTGCAAGCCCAAAACTCAGCAACCGCACTAACTCCTCTATCATGCCCTTGGGGCTTTGATAGAGGATTAATAATAGTGGAAAATTCAAAATAAATCTGATTATATAAGACTTCACAATAGTTGCATACTTGGAAAGTGTTCACAATTTGCAGAAGGTCAGACCCTGCTAATTATATCTTTTCTCCAAATGTTCCTCAAATCTTCTGTCAAAATGCTTGGAACTTTTTTTTCCTTGCTTGTTTTTTTCATCTGTTTAGAGTAGGTAATCATCTAGAAAGCATTTTTTATGTTGTGGATTTCAGACAGCATCCTCCCAAGAAATTGCTTTGAGTCATGGAAAGGTCATCTATGGGAGTACGAAAATATAAATTAGCAAGAAAATTACTGGACTTTATATTTACTCTGATATTGACTTTTAACACATACTTTAAAGTTGAAGGAATTTTGTGCACAGAGATGAACTAAAATCAAGTGTTCTGATAGTTAGCTTTAAACTCCAACATGCATCTTACTGATCAGTACTCCAAATTAATTAATTGTGGATACATTAATAGCTGTCCGCAGGTCTATGTGCAAATCCACTCCATGTTTTACTACCTCAGTTTTAGGTCAATAGAGGTCTTATTTCATTGAAAAAATGAGTAAAAGTGAACTAAATAATTAGAAATGTATTTAACTTTCAAGTCTAGCATCCAATTTGCAACAACTTCATCAAATAATTTAGAACCTGAAATAAAATATAAAAAAAGGGACTTGGTAGGATTATAGTGTGTTCAAATCCAACCCAATTGTGAATCACACACCAATCTTATAGCTTCTCCCTTTTCCAAACTGATGGAGCACTTTCCTTTGCAAATAGGTAGCTTGAATTATAAGGTCCTATGCCCAACAGTTCTGAATTAAATCTGATTTAGAAACAGTTTGGTAAACTTCCCCTCCAACAGAGCTATAGAGAGATTGAATTGTATATATTGAATCTATATATTTAATTAGACTTGTCATCCATTAGGAATATGAAGAACATTTGTGTCAGATAACTGCAAATTCTCTAGTGAAGTCAGAAATAATATAGGACAAAGTCATGTCAGCTATTAATGAGAGAAACAGTCCTGTCAAGGCTCTTTTACCTCCAGGGAAACAGAGTGCTAACACATTACCTGTTCTTCTTTCGAATAGTTATCAAGTTTAAGTTTCTCTTACCTCAATGAAATCACATTGAGTTCATTACAATTTAATTTCCTGATCCAGAACCACTTAACTCATTCTTAAATTAATGCTGGTACAGTGCATGTACTTAATTGTGCCTACATTTTTCTTTTATGGAAAAGCCAAAGGATGATCTGCCATTGTAAGCTGCGTATCAAATGCAAATCCACTAAGTGACATTGTTTTCTCTCTACTATGTTTTTTTTTGAACCACAAGATTTTCATACCTACTTAAGTAGAATTTTGTTGTTGCTGAAACACAGGAGTTCATGCTTTTCCCCATAGGTTTTCCTCCACGTGCATTATGCTGTATATATCTCTCAACAGGCTTTTGGGTTTTTTTTCACAGAATTCTCTAGGCTGCACAAAATCTCAGCACCTAAATCTTTGATGAACACATCACTAAATAGATTGAAAAGGAAATGATATGCTGATGCGGATTGCAAAGTCGTATGGAATTCCTCAGAGAGGATTTTTCCTATATGGCAAACCTTTGTAAAAATACTGCAAGATATTAAATTTTTCGGAATGGTTTTTCAAATATGGACGCTATGAAAACAGTTTCCTTTTTTGTAGCTTTCCCAGATACGCTTTTTCCTTCAGTAACCAACATCTCACTTTCAATCACTGCTGTGATTTTTTTGCCCCTGTTTTTCTGTTGAATGTATATCTGAAAAAAAGGGCTGAATTCTGACTTGGTTTAAGATGGAAGTTTTTAGAGCAACCCTACTAAAATCAGTGGAGCTTTTCATCACATGTCTGGAAGTCAATCTGCTTCTTTCAAACCCTTCCTTAGGGGCTGATATGAATGTCCCTATTTCTGGTGAGGGTTTTGTTGGGTTTTTTTTGTGTGTGTTTTTTTGTTTGTTTGTTTGTTTTTTGGTGGGGTTTTTTTAATTTGTTTTTTGTTGTTTTTTGGTTTTTTTTTTTAATGCATATCACTTGGTTATGTCTGGTGTAATGAAAGACATCTGAATTACATTATATAATTTGATTTAATTTTTTTAAAATACTGTGGTTGTTTATGGAGTAGCAAGGATGTGTCTCTGCCTTAAAAATCATGGTAAAGTGGTTCATGTTGCTCTGTCCTAAACTATTTCCTCTAAGGGTGAACAGGGTTTAAAGGTGGCTCAGGTAACTCCTCACTGTATCCAGTCACTGCTGTGTAGGTACAACTTGTGACAGGCTCCCTGGTTTTGATTTTGTCACCTACAGAGCTGCAGGAGCTGCTAAAATCTTCCCAGGATTTGCAGAGCTCTGTGTAGGATCTCTCTCATGCATTCCATCATGTGGGTGTTTACTGAGCATGACACAGCTTCAAACCACCAGTGCCTCTCATCCCCTACGCAGTCTGAAGGCGTCTGACAATGCAAATGTGAGAAAAGGGAGACTTCTCTAAAAAAAAAAAAAAAATAAATCAACTACTGATACTAATCCAAGGAGTAGTTTCCACAAAAGGCAGTTGTTTTCAAGATCTGAGTCTGATCTCATACTCATTTTACCCCAAAGTAGTCAGAATCTTTGTTTTAAATGACTTTTCCAAAACTAAACCCAAGACCAGCTAATAACTTTGTCTTTTCCATATTATAAATTAATTCTTGCCTATCCGGTAGAGAAAGATTAGAACACCATAACTTGATGTTGTCTCCCTTTCTTGTCTTTTGGGATTAGAGGCCAGCTGTGAACCTCATTGTGAAGCACCCCTTTGCACCTATAATGCCACTGAGGATCTGACTGTGGGTTGAGAACCTCCTTAGCACAATTTGAATATTCCTGCCCTGCCCTACACCAAGAGCTTTTATTCAGCCACAGACTTCCTGAAATCTTTTACATCAGCTTAAAATTTGTATTAATTTGCACACTTTTTATCTTTGAACAGATGTCTATATATATGTGTGTGTGTATGCCTGGAAAGTGTTGTATGGTGTTCCAGCCCTCGGAACATCTTTTTTACATAAAAGTTGCATCCTGCTTGAAAGCTTCCTTGGAAATGCTGGGATTCATTGTATGATAAAAGTGTACAGTTTTGTTAGGATGCAAGGATTTCTGGCTGCATATTAATTTTGCTGTAAAGTGCACTGAGATGATAAGCTTCCAGCAACTCAGTCCAACTCAATTATCTGCATCCTTCCAGGTGGAGACATCAGGACTTTATGCCATTTTTTGTCATTTCACTATTTTACAGCTCAAACTTCTACATGGAGCCAGAGTAATCTAAAATTTTAAATGTCTATTAAACTTCCCACCCCTCTGGCAACCAGTATGGCAGCTGCTCTACTGCATCAGGAAAAATTTGCCCTCTTGGAGATGAACTTGTAGAAAATGGACTTAATCCTTTTATACAATAACTTGCTTTAAACATGAGCCAGGATGACCTAAGTTTTGATCTGTGCACATTTGGTCCAAGTCATTCAACCCCATACCACTTTCACCTTTACTCAAAGACTACACAAATGAAGATGGAACTTCTTCCTCTGAAAACCACCTTTGTGCTATAGCTGTGCTTCCCTCAAGGCAGCCTCCAGGAGGCAAAAATAATCCAAGGAGCAGAGTTTCCAGCTCAAAATCAAATAAGTGGAGAATGAGACAGCATCTTTTGTGAAGACAACTTTCTTCAAGTCTTTCCTCTGATGTTGATGCTAGAAGAGCTCTATGCCTTGGGATATGCTAACAGAAGCTGACACATGAAAGAGTGGAATCAATACCAAAATAAATCCTAATGCCCCAAATTTCAGTTGCACTCACTACTTATTAAAAAAAATTAAATTCTTCAGGATGGTAAGGTTTTAACCACTGCATTAAAAACAGCAAGTAAAAGCTATCTTACCATATACATAATGACATATGTACCGAATTTTACATAGAGAAATGCTAAAAAAGTTTGTGCATTAATTACGTTTTGTAATTTAAAATATCCTCATGTTATCTTAAGAGACAGAGCTTAAACTTTAGAAGAGCAGTGACTCAGGTGATCCACCTCACATTTTGCACAGCTTGGGTGCAAACTATGCCTTTAGACAGCTTGTGATATGACAAATACAATGTACATTTTCTTCCTTGAGACTGCTGTAAAAGAAAATTAGAGAGAGATATTTTTAGAAGTTTATTTCCCTGAAAGATCAGATAGTAATCTCTACTCCACTCTTCCTTTTCTTTATATATACTGTTCTCTAAAAGTGAAATATACTTTAAGAACTACCTAGTATTTCAGTGTCAAATATAACTATTAACAGATATACCGAGAGAAAAAAACACTGGTTGAATAAGAATAATTTTAAAACTTCTGAAATTTCCAGAAACTTTTGCATTCCAGCCCCAAAATTGCCCCTACTGCCAAAGATATAAACCTGTTTTATTTCCAAATACACTCTCCAGTTTATCAACTAGATAATAATTTTATTTCCGATAAATATAATTGGAGAATGAAAATTGAGGTTGGGCATCCACGATCAGCTGTCCAATAAACCTGAGGCATTGATGTAGGAAAGTTTTTTCATCTAATTTTCACTTCTTTCTATTCATATTTTCTTGAATTTACTGTTTGCATTAAATATAGAAGCCTGTAATGGGAGAAATGCACTAGTACTAGTTCTAGAAATTGGATATCTAAAGCCATGAGAAAAAAAAAATCAGTTTTCATCCATAAGTACCAGGTTTCATTCAAATGTTATTGTAATTTATAGAGTAATATCTAAGCAAGGTAATTAATTGATCAAAGATGTTTTCCTAGAAAGGCAAAATAATCAATACACTTCAGCACCAAGGTGCTACATTCACTACAATAAGTTACAAATTAATGCTTCTGGGTCCCATTTGTCCCAAACTCCAGCAACACATAAACATTAGGCCAAACTTACAGTGTGCCTATAATAAACAAACCTTATTTAGGAGGATAAATTCTAACCTGACTTTCAGCTGTTCATCCTGTCAAAATTCGTGGTCCCAATCAGCATTTGCTATGTCCTAATGCTCATTTTATTGTATTTATTCCTTTGATAAATAGTGAGGTTTCAGTGATAGCAACAGCCCTTCCCTGCAGCTGCTCTTGTCACACACGGTCACAGCATTTACACATCGGTGCCTTTAGGCAAGTACCTGAGTGCTCTTATCAGCATTTCCTAAGGCACTTATGTTTCTAAGACAAAGTAGGAACTTGAAGAATCACTGTAAAGGGTGATTCAAAGAGGCACAAGAAGCTTGATTGTCACTTTAGGAGATTCTGATTTCTTTAGAATGCACAGGTCACGTGAGAAATTCTTCAAGGCTAGCAAAAGTCTTTGAAAACCTGGTTATATTGCATTAATGCTGATCAATTAGTTCTTAACAAGCACAGTACAAAACCCAGCTCGGCTCTGGCAAGTGGCAAGGTGGTAGGAAAAGAATTTTGCTGAAGGGCCCTCTGGCATAGAGGGTCAGGTAGAAAAAAACTTCAAAAAACTGTGGGAAAGGTAGTAGAGGAGATTTGGGTACCTTAGGCAAGATAGAAAGCACACAAATTGCCAGAGATAAGTGTTAGAAAATTAGAATGTGCACAGGGGAAGAAAATGTTAGGAAAAAAAAAAGGGTTAGAAAACTAGAATGTGCAGCAGGAGGGCAAAAATCTCTCAGTGGTGGAAGTTCTCATTAAAGTAGTAGATTTGTCAGCTAACTTTCAGAAATTTAGAAGTAAAGCAGTACTGAGTCCAGGGAGAAGAGCACAAATCATGCTTGTAACAGCTAGAAAAGAAAATAATGATTATCTTGGAAAGATGTTTTGTGGGGTGGTCAGACATAGGCCAAAAAATACAGGCAATGTCAGATACAGACCAAAAAATACAGACAACAGGGTGACCCACTTAGTGGTTGGAGGAAAGGCTGTGGATGTCATCTCTCTGGACTTGAGCAAAGCCTTTGACACCATTTTCCATACCATTCTCTGGAGAAACTGGCTTTTTATCACTTGGATAAATGCACTGCTCACTGTCTAAAACACTGGATGGATGGCCAGGGCAGAGCTGTGGAAAATGAAGTTACATCCATCTGGCTGTTGGACATAAGTGATGCTCCCAGGGCTCAGTTTAGGGGTCAGTCGTGTTCAGTGTGTCTATCCATGGTCTGAACGAGGGGAGCAAGTTGTCCCTCAATCAGTTTGTAGATGACACCAAGCTGGGTGGGAGTCCTGATCTGCTGGAGAGTAAAAAGGCTCTTCAGAGGGATCTGGACTGGTTTCATGGGTCAAGGGCAACTATGTGAGGTTCAACAAGGTGAAGTGCCAGGTTCTTCACCTGAGTGGCCACAACCCCATGCAGTGCTCCAGACTGAGGCAAAGTGGCTGGAAAGCTGTCCAGTGGAAAAAATCCTGGGGGTGCTGGTGGACAGCAGCTGAGCAAGACCCAGAGTGGCCAAGAAGGCCAGTGGCACGTTACCTGGATCAGCAATAGTGTGGCCAGCAGGAGCAGGGCAGTGATTGTCCCCCTGCACTCAGCACTCCTGCAACACTCCAACATGGTGTGTTGAGGTGCTGGAGCATGTCCAGAGAAGGGAAATTGAGCTGGGGAAGGGTCTGGAGCACAAATTGCTGAAGGAGCTGGAGTTTGGAGAAAATGAGACTCAGGGGAGACCTTATCCTTCTCTACAAGTCTCTGAAAGTAAGTTGTAGCAAGCTGCAGGTCAGCTTTTTCTCCCAGGCAGCAAGTGATAGGATGAGAGGAAATGGCCTCTAGTTGTGCCAGGGAATGTTCAGATTCAATATTAGGAGAAATATCTTCATAGAAAGAGTGGTCAAGCAGTGGAACAGGGTGCCTAAGCAAGGGTTAACTCACCAAACATAGAGGTATTCAAAATACATGTAGATGTGGTGCTTAGGGTCATGGTTCAGTGGAGGACCTGGGTTAATGCAGGATCTTAGAGGCTTTTTCCAACTTCAACAATTCTGTGAATCTATCACAGGATGCTTAAAATGGCTTAAGAACTCATAAGGGAACACGTTGGGATATTTTGGAAAGTCGGGATGTTTTATCTATTCAAGTACTAGCTAAATTAAATTTTAAAAATCTATGGACTACGGAAAAGGATTATTTCAAGTCACCAGGAACATGAAGGGATGATGTTTTTGGGCACTCTAAACAGTTGGTAAGAGAGAGAGAGCAAAAAATGTGCATAGAAAATGGGTGACACGCAGGAGAAACAGTCATCTCAGTTTTGCAGCAAGGGAAACTAAAACCATATAATCTACTGGCAAAGAGCTTCAAACCTTGAAATATTTTTGTTTCTATTAAATTTAAGTATGCATTTATAAGCATACTTAATTTTTAAGTAATTTGTAATTCGTGTGAAAAAAGCAGAAACTTTGGTGTGCACCTGTATTTAACAGAAGCCCAGACAGGAGGGGGAAGGACCCTCCATCTTTCAGAGTTTATCTGTGGTGCAGCTCCTCCCAAAAAAGATATGACAAACCCATAAATTGCAGTATTTTTGCTGCAACAATGACCCCATAAGAATCTTTTATGCAGAAGACTAGCTAGACTTAATACACTTACAAATATGGTAGTTATATTAGGAAAAAAAATAAAATTACTCCCATCCTGGAATAGGTATGTCCACATGGAAGACAGATTATTGAGTAATTATTGAGTAATGTAGACTGCTCCCATAGTACATAGATCAACAACTGCAGTTTATGCATGCAGTACCTCAGAGAGGGGATTGTTTTTCAGTCCTGGCAGTCAAGGGATCAAAGAAGAAAAGACCAGAGAAAAGATTAATTAGAAAATTATATACAAAATTTTTTGAAGTACAAGAACATATAGCTAAAAATAATTGTATTCACTCAGATGCCATGTGATTTTAAAGTTTCAGTAATCATTCCTTATACAAGAATCTCCCTTAAACTGGAGTACTGACTTACACGATGATTTGAGTGTGTCAATATCATAACTGACATTCTAGCTAGCCTTTGTTGGAAATATAAGGGATTTGTGAAGTACAAATTTGTCTTTGAAAGCAAATTATTTAAAATTAAACACTTAATCACATAATTTTTAGTTAGTGGTAATGATCCCTTCACTTTTGTAATATGTTATACCAAATGTAAACATACATAACAAAACATTTTAAATTCCATTCTGAAATGCAGAATTTAGATATTCAGTAATAAAATACTGGAACTGTAACAAATACACAGTCTGAGCTTTTCTATCATGTACCACAATATAAATATTCTCACACTATTGTACTATTTCATTAAATGTGCACTCAAAGAAAAAAAAATTGCATTTAGGTGAAAACAATATTGAGTGTAATAAAACTTGCCACTTTAGGCTACTGTCCAGGAACATTAAGAAATAAAATCACCAATTTATAATGATTATCTATGCTCACATATTTTTAAATATCTTTTATTTTCTCTGGGAAATCTATTATTTTCTAGATAATTTGCCACTTGAGCAATGAAATATTTAATGCAACAAATTATTTTCTGCTCAAGACAGAAATTGTTATTTAGAGAAGCTTCGAGTATTTGAAATCAAAAGCTTTTATTAATAAGTCTGGGCTGGAATTTTGTGATTGTTCATTGTTTGTGAATTTCACAATTATACATTTGAAGTTGGAAAAACACAGAAGGAGCTGATTTCTTTAGATTGTCTTATAATCAGCAAAAACTGCCTGAAACTGAATGAAGAACTTCTGCTGATAAGATACCAGCTTGGTGTTTGGCAAACTTAACATGTATTTTCTGCTACAATTTTGTTTTGCATGCATGAAAAAATAAATTAGGGCAGAATCCTGACTCCACTGAAGTCAATGGCAAACCCTAATTGACCTATTGAAGTCCAAGCTCCATTTAAACTTGCAGTTTGATTTTTTTTTAACAAAATGGAAAGAGGATGTCCCACCCTTTCTATTCCCTAATTAAATTATAAGAACCTTAGTGCATGGACTGTCTTTTGGACACAATGCAATCTTAAGTATTTTAATTGTAATCTTTTACTTTATTCTTTTTACCTTCTTGATTTGCACACTTTTTAGAACGGACATATGTATACAGTGTTTAGTTAAGAAAGATATAGCTGCATGTGCAACATTTATTTTCCACACACAGGTTTTGATGTGTCTACTCCTTGATCCACATGTGTGTTTATCAATATCCAGTCACATGGATCCAGACCCTCATTTTAACTTTTAAAACCCACTAAAATGTGAAGGTGCTAATGAACCCGAGGTGATCTGCCTACACGCCAGGCCAAAAATGGGGTACCACAGGAGAAAGCTGCCAGAGCACACACAAACAAATTACCCAAACTGAACAAATGTGTTCAGTCTACAGCTGCATGTCCCCTGAATCAGCTTCACTCTGTCTCCAAACACATCCACCTACCTCTAAATTATTTGTTGTAGCCATGACCTTCAATATTACTATAAATGATAGTAATCGATTCCATTAACATACTATCATATTCACATTTTTCATGAATCACATTTTTTTTCCCTTCTGTTTGACATGATTAAAAAAATAACATGCATTTATTGCATTTTCCTGTTCAGTGAAAAGGAGTCTTTTCCCAACAGTTTAAATTGAGAATTAAATCCAATATATACTATGGAGTCTTTCTATATGGTCTCTTGTTGTCTTATTCTTGCATAATCTTTACAGCTGAATGTTTAATAATGTTTGTTTTATTTTTCAATACTTTTTATTCACCAAAATTAGGGACTAGTCTTTTGTTGCTCTTCCTCCTTTAAGTAAAGAGGAGGTAGGTAAGACCTGCGGGATTTATTTCTTCAACAGGCCTGCAGAGATTACTTTATCATTTTGTTCTGTTTGAAGGTTTGAGAAAGTAAAGCATAATGATCACAAAAACACTCTGTGGTCTCAATGTATGTCATCTGCCTAATGCCCCCCAAGAAAAAGACATCATGTGTTATATATTTAAACCTCCTTCTCCAATGAGGTTGCTGTTTCGTCACTCTAAATTCTGAAAAATCACAGGAGGTATGTTCACAAAGCCCATTAACAAATAAGATTTGTGCTCACACTTCCTGCACACTGTTTTGAAAATTGATCCCTGAGGGCTTAATTAGCCATTATGTGCTTTTCCTACTGGAAAAGGAGAAGGAACTCTTTATGCTTAGAATAACTTAGCAACCAAAATCTTCCAGAAGATGTAATCTCTCTTAGTCAGTATCTCACCTCCAAGTTAAGGGAATCCCACAGGGCTCCATCCCAGCCTCCAGAGAAAGGACCACACAGAATTACCCCACTGGATATCAGCCTTTGTCATCTGCATGAAAAGCAGGAACATTGTCACGTCTTAATTCTGACAGACACCACGTTCTCCCGACTTACACGGAAATACGAGATGTGAAAGAAGAAGCTGCATCCCTCAGAAGAACGAGCTGAGAGTGTGGAAGATTGTGTGGAGCACTGGGATACAAGAAGATGCCAAAGCAGAAAATGAGCGCAGAAAAGTGTGCTACGATTATCAGGGCTTGGATGCTTCACTTTGAGACCTCCATGAACGCAGCAATGGGCATCCTAATTATTTCCTTCTCTCAAGCACTCTGCTATTTTGTCCACAGCATTTAGAAATCAAGTGGCATTTAGCAAACAAGTGCTCAGCACCACATAAAACAAGCGATGTCCTTCACTGAAATGTTTATGTGTGGGGAGATTCTGGTTAAAAAATTACTCAATATGCTTGGGACAGTATTTTTCCTGGTCTCCAATATTTTTTCACTCCCACTGGCTTGCACTTTTGCTTTGCCCTGTTGAACCATGACCTGCACAACTGCCTTCCACAAATGGCAAAATTCCTGCCCTTCACAGATACCATCAACAATTTTGCAGGCAGAATCCTCCAGTTTGGAATTGCTCTAAGTCGGCTCTCTTCATAAAAGTAAATTTTCCCACACTATCTTGGAATCCAATTATCTGTTTAACAAATGTTGGACTTTGGGATGTTTACTACCCACTCAGAAGAAAAATAAAATTAAAAACATCTTATTTAAAAAGAATAAGATTAGTTCAGTGCTTAATTCTGATATTATACTTTCCAGAAAATGAAACAGCAAATTTTTATTGTGATAAATAAACAAATAAACAGCAAATAAACAGCAAATTTTTATCATGATACAGACTTCACAGATATTAGTAGAACATTTTAAAACTATTGTAGAATGAAAATAATTACAAACAAGTTGTTCTCCAAGGAAAACTTATCCATTCTGAAAAAATGCAAATTGAGTGTCTTGGCCTTAGGAATATTAAAAAAATCTGAAAAAAAACCCTCTGCCAAAATGTATATATTTCTTAGAATTTTTTTTACTTTCAACAAATCATCGTTTTCCATAAAGACTGTTTTGGGGAAAATTTTAATGAACAAAATTGGATGAAGCACATCTAGTGTGATACTAAAAAATATGGAAATTTACCTTTATCCAAAGGCGAGTGCTCCTAGAGGATGGATTGAAGAAAAAACTATAAAAAGCAGTGTAATCTTTTCCATTTTCAAGGCTAAATCTTCATTTCGATCAAGAAGTCGACCAGCAAAATTTTAGAGAAAGAGACAAATGAAAATAATTATTTTGAGTAGCTTAATTAGGAAGTCAACAGTAGCTGAAATGGTAGATGAATTCTATGTGTTCTAGAATGGTTCTAGTTAAACAGAAGACTTGCCAAATAGAGATTCTTAGTGACATCTAAAGAAACTAAATGATTAATTAGTGTTAATAGCATTGGAAATGATCAAAGAATAAATTAATGTGGGTTTTTTTTTTAATTTCCATAATCACACAGAAAAAATTCTAAGAGTAACACTGAAGTAGCACAACTACAAAATGGAAATGAGTTATGTGTAATCACCCAAATACGACTATCTTGCTCTCAGCATTTCACCACAATTTACTTTTTTGATTAAATCACGTTTAAAATGAAGAACAGCCATTCTGAGTGCAAGTGTTTTTGAAGTAAGGTTAAAAGATTAAGACAAAACAGAACTGAAGCATGATCCATTACCATTTTATTTCCATTGTTGACTCATCCATAATAGACATAAATCTGGTATTTTGCAATAATGGTTGCAAAAGGCACTCTGTGTTAATTTGTAAAACACATTGCAAAAAAAATCAGTGATAAAGACATTTTTCACTTGGTTTCCTGATAATTAATGTTTCTTCTGCATATCAACCAAGCTAAATTTAGACCTTGGTATTTCCACCAATTTCAACAGAGTTCAGGCATGTACAACTTCAGTATTTTTCTTTTTTTTCTTTTTTTTTTTTAGAAGGAATTTTGTTCTAATGCCAATGCTGTATGATATTATTGCTATGAGAAAAAGCAAAGCAGAGGGGGAGATGACCCCACCATAATGTGGAATCACATGTCCTATAAGCACTAGAGGAGTAAAGGGCAGTCTGGTTTTCCTAATAGAAATGCATATCACATAAAATATATAGAACAGCATTTTACTAGAGCTTACATAGTTTTCCATTTAATTTCAGACTAACTTCACATTTTATATTCTATAACTAGCAAGGGTTTTAAATAACTTGCACTTATTTTGTGTTTTGCAATTATAATAAGGTTGTGTAATTATACAGAGAGCATTTTTGCCATTTATTTCTAATTTGAAACTTTCCCGAAAGCATGGAATCCAAATAAAGTATTTGCAATTCTAAAGGAAGGTGAAATAGCTATTTATAAATAGACAAAAATTGTCAAAGTCTCTTATCAAGCTGGTATCATTTTAAGAAAGGACCATGCAGGCATAAAGCAGTAAAAAATTCAATGAATGTCAGCAGTATTAAACAAAACGAAACAAAACAAAACAAACAAACAAAAAAAACCCACAAAAAAACCCACAAGAAAAGAAACAACAACAACAATTTAATTTAACAACATTAAATTGTGTTAAATATATATAACATATGTAACAGTGGCAACAAAAGTAGCTAAAAGGCTGGCAACTTGAACCTCTTTTCTCTACTCCTTCCCTCATTCCTAAAGTAAAGAGAATAATTATCTAACCAAAAATACTCAGAGAATGGAAAAGGGATGTCAGTTATTCAAAAAGCTTTGTATATGTGATGGTACAAACAATACATGAGCAGTAACCAAAAGACAGGCACAGTTAGTTGTACTTTGGCATAGAATTCTTAGTTCAAAAACTGGAAAGTGCAAGTCAGATAAATAATATTCTTTTATTAAAGCCTCAGCTCTTATACTAAAGTGCTTGAATAGTTAGGAGATCTAATTTGAAAAAACGCTATAAAATTAATCACATATGACTGCTGGATTTTTGGATGTAGACTTTTTACTTTAACTATTTATAGGACTTGTCTTTAAGACTTTAATAGCTTTTTTTTCTACCATGATCAAACAGTATTTCCTTAGATTTACAGTATTTAAAAACACTATATTACTACTTAAAGCTTGGGATAGTTGCTTCATCTTTTTGCTGTAGCAATCTGGATAAATGAATAATGAACCTGTCCCGTAATGATTAAACAAAATGTGTTTAAGATGGAAAATTAATTATGAACATAGTTTTAAAAAAAAAAAAATCAAAAAAATACCCAAAAAAATTGAAATCCAGCTGTTTGCACTATATTCTAGAAGTGCCAAGCTTCTGGCTGTGAAACGTCCAACAGGCTGTAACTTAAGTAAGAAAACTACTGTCCATCCTCTTCTCTAATTTTTTCCCACCATTTGACTTGCCTTTGGGAAATTCTTACGGGTAGAGCACAAAGCATAAAGGTGCACAGCCTGTTTTTGGCTCACGGGATTTAAAAAATGGATATTCACTTTTCTGATGGAGTAACTCAGGCTCAGGAGAAAAATAAGCCTCTAAAGAGAGCAGAGTCACTCTTTCTGGCTATGGCAAAACAGCATGAAAAGTTTAACTGGAAAGACATCTTTTTTTGTGAGCTGTTGATCCATGATAAGTTTTTGTTTGGGGGTGGTGGGTATTTTCCTATGTTTATCTGAGCATGTCACAAGTTTAGCCTAGATTGTGCAAAAAAACTGGGCACTGTGAAGAAAGGTTACTCAGTTATGAATGTACCCCTAATTAATGTGTTACGATTGTAAAGGTAATTATCACAAATTATATGGCATCCAGAACCTGAATTCTAGAGGAAAGTATAAGCTCAAACAAATTAGTTTTATTTCTAGAAAACCTAGAAGCAAGTCCTACCTGCATTCAAATTATGCACTTATAAAGGTATACAACATCTCCAAGGACTGAGAAACTGATTCAGGTACTTATTAAACAGTAACTTTCACTGTTTCCCTTATCATTTTGAGATAAACCACTTGGGAAAAAGAAAAAAAAAGCAAAAAAAAAAAAAAAGTTGTTAACACCTTGACATGCTCAACATCCCTCCAAAATCCAGGATGCAATATGAGGTATAAGAAGATCACACTGTTCTCCTGTAGTGGTTTTCCATTTGTCGAATTTTGGTTTTATTTGTTAAATTTAGTGTAGTTGTTTCAGCGGTTTTGGTTTTTTGGGTTTTTTTTTTGGGAGGTAGGATTTGGGAGAAAAAGATAAAATAGACTTAATTTAAAAGTAAATAGATAGATTTTATTAATACATTTATTAAAATAAGAAAAGGAGAGGGGAAAAATGAAATTTTTAGATTTTTTTTAGTAAGTGCATTATTTGAATATAGTTTTTTATTTTTTTTTTAGGAGAGGAGGTTTTTTAGTTTATTATGGAATCTCTCTTTTACTGATAATTTAGAACAGTTTTTTGTGGATTTGAACTTTTAGAGAAATAGCTGTTTGGGGAGATTTTGGTTTTATGTGTTTTTTTTTTTTTCAGTAGTAGTTTTTTAAGCTGCTTATGGGTTATGAGAACTTGGGTTCTCATTTGTGGTGTTATTTTTTAAAGATATACAATTTAAAGGCAAAGGATTTTTTATTTTAAGGAATAGAGTGGTATTTTTTTACTTTTTTTATGGGTGCAGAAGGTGGTTTTTTGTTTTTTTTGTTTTTTTTTTTTGTTCAAGCATTTTATAAGATTAATATTACTTAGATTATTATTAGATTATCCTTTAACTAAAAAAACAAACTGTGTTAACCTATAACATCTCCTCTTACCCTTTTAGTGATGCAAGAAGTGTGCATTGTATTCCAGACTTGCCATCCACAGTGAGACAAGGTCTCTAACACACGACATCTGTCCTCCTGCCTCATTTCTTATGCTCCCTGAATTGCAGACAGACCTCAGTGCCACAAGTGTGACCAAGTCACTGGATCAGCCAACACCCCCTTAGAAATTATGCAGTGGTTAGCACATGCCCTCCAAAAGTGAAGCTGGAGAAGCCTCCTGCAGAGCAGAGGGGAATATTATTTGTAGTTCTAGACCTGAGCATTAATCACAACAAGGTCAGACACATGAACAAACCCTATACATTTAAATGATTCAAAGCTATTAATCTGAGCTTGTAATACTACGTTTTCACCATGGCTATCCATGCTTTCTCTCTCACAGTTTGTCACACCTGTAGACTTGCTTTATCTTTGAGTACCAGTCCTTGCTAGCAGTAATAGGTTTTCCCTATATGATTGTACAGCATCTCCTACGAGGAATTTCTAATGCTGACTGGGCAGGTGGGTCACTACCTGTAAATTCAGTTTGCATAGCACTAAAGGCTGAAGGAAATGAAAATAAAAGCAACAAGCATTCTCAGTAAAGGTCATCCGAAAACTCATACAAAGAATTCAAAGTAAAACTTTACAAAAAGTAAAATCAGATTTTGATAGAAACCTTTTATTCTCACAAAATATTCACTCAACTCAGGTGGAAGCAGAAGATTTTTTTTTCCTCACCAAATATCCATTAAAATAGCAATCACTTACTTAAAACAAGCTCAGATGGAATTGTTTGAGTAGCTGAAAAAACCAACCTATTTTCCATTTTACCATGTACAAACAATGTACCTCATGCACTTCAGAGTGGTACAGACAGGGAGAATTGAACAATCTGGAAATTTGGAAATGTAGAATCTCACAAACGTGACCATCTATCAATATTGACCAAATTATTTGAATATGATGAATAAAAAATTGCATTTATATGTCACCAGAGTTAGTCCTCAGACTGCAGGAAAAAGGTCATTTTCGATGCTGAAGGACTGAGTGATTGAGGGGATTAGCAAGCACTAAAAGCAACAAAAACCAGTTCATTTGACTATTCTGAACATCAGATAAGGTTAATAAATGGTCTTAGCATAGTTCTCAAAGTGCAAGAACCACACCATAAAACTGTTAACATCAATTGATACTTTTTACAGATAGGCTCAGCTGAAAGGTCACACGACGGGAACACTTCCAGATCCGAAGCACATCGCAGAGGCCTGAAGCTTATACACATTCTGCCTTTCTGTGTCCTGCCAGAGCTAGAGGTTTTATTCACAAGGACTGTTCATTTGGAACTTTCTGTGAGCACTAAAACTTAAAAATATTTGCTAGCCTCTTCTACCTATAAATCTAAAAATAGAAACTTGGAAGGAAAAAGTCATTAAAATTTACAGTTGCCTTCTACTTTTAAGGGAAAATATTACCAACAGAGAGTGGGAGAAGGATGAGTAATCCTGGCACCTATTCTATATTTCAGCTCTCTACATCCTTTATTGTTTGCCTAGCTGTTGCATAAATTCAGGAATTTACTATTTTCAAAAGTATATATCAACACGATATATATAGAGCAGTACATACCAGCCACTGACTTGTGTGAGCAACATAAACAAAAGGCCAGGCTCTTCCCTGGTGCCCCTGAACACAACCTGGCATGCTCTCAGAACTCTGAATCCCACCTCACATCAGACTTCGAGTCAGAGAAGCATCAGTTGTCCTAAATATATCCCCTAAAATAGGCAGCCTGGGAGCAGTGCCTGTAGGAATGGAATACACATTTCATCATTCCCCCTCCTGTGCTCGTGGGAGGCTGCAGGCTGCACACACACACACATGTGTTCTCTCCATGTGGGCAGCAATCCCACCCATGGAGCAGCATCCCTTCACACACCAACACACCCTCCTGTCGCAATAGGACATGAAATAAAGATGTTTGACTCCAGTCAGAAGGCAACAGAGATCAGAAGGTTTTATCCACAATTCATTCAGCTCTTTTATAACACACTGTGCTAAAAGGCACGTTATTGGTCCATAGGACTGACACCTCTCCCATTGGCTAAGTAACAGAAATAGCAAACAGCACCTGTTGTTATGGGAAAGGACTATTGTTTACACAAGGTCGTTTGGGGAAAAATAAAACTGTTGAAAAGTTTCCTTTGGGAAGAGCTCAGCAATTCTCAGGTTGAGAAAATATCGGGTCCATACCCTCCCGCTTTATCCCCTCTTCCCGAGCACTGCAGTCCTGGAGAAGAGGTGAAGGGGGAAAGGATGGGCACAGCTCAGTCTGGCTGCTGTGCTGGGCACTGGTAGGAGAAAAAAATGGCAGTATAAAGAATCTTCTTCTGTTTGGAGAGGAAGGTGCCAGGCTGAGTGGAAGACAAGGCTGCCACTGAGCTGAGATCAACCCAGCTCAGGCTTCCCACCAGCAGTGGCGGCAGCAGCAAACAAACACAAACTATGCCTGTGCAGCCACTCTTTATGCACATATTTCATGCTGTTTGATGCATTGTAGGGTTTCCCTCTGGTCCTACTGAGCATTATATCCATCTGTGCACTCACACAAGTCCACTAGGAGGACAGGATTGCATTCGATCCTTCCTACCCATCAGGGTTTAACCCCAGGCATCAGCTAAGCCCCACATGGCCACTTGTTCAAACAACACACTCATCCCACCAGCTGGGAGGAGAACTGAAGGGAAAAAAGCAAATCTTTTGCATTGAGATAAGAACTGTTTAAAATTTGAAACAAAATAAGGTAGAAAAATTATAATAGTAATGAAAAGGAATGAGAGATAACACTTGAGAGTGTTGCTCAATACAACCTCTTCACCACCCCTGACTGATGCTAAATCCCTGGAATCACAACTTCCAGCCACCTCCACCCAGTCTGCATAGTGGACATGATCTTTTATGGTGTGGAATATTGCTTTGGCCCATTCAGGTCAGTTGTCCTGGCCATGCTCCCTCCCAGCTTCTTGTGCCCCTCCTCACAGACAGAGCATGAGACACTGAGCAGTCCTTGACTTAGGGCAAGCACTGTTCAGCACCAAAACACCAGTGTGTTCTCAACATTATTCTCACACTGAATCCAAAACTCAGCACTGCACAGGTTATCCCAGAGAAAATTAACTCTATCCCACCAAAACCAGGATACTACCATTGAAACAGATTGTTTTGCCCTCTTCCCAAGACAAAGACAGTACCTGGTGATAGTACTTACAGAAATATTTATGAAAAAACAGATCAGACATCTGGAGCATTGAGGAAAAATCTTCTGAGAGCAGAACACAAACTAGATACTTATTCTCAAACCCTGTTGTTAAGGTTCTCCTGCACAAGGAAGACATCAATCTGAAATGTGATAAACAGTAGTGTGACATAGATATTGAAAGATGCTTTCTTGCAAAAATGGAGCAGGTGGTAATTCATAGTACATGAGGCTGTTTATTAGCTCTGAATTGTCATATGAATTGTTCATAAATGACCTTCAGGTGCCAGCATTAAAAAATTCAGAGGATTATGTTTGGAAAAGTGAGTAATCTTAGAAAGATAATTAACATGTTCTGTATGTTATCTACTGATTAATATTTTCAAAACTTTGGAGGCATTAAAATGTTAATTATTCTTAGCATAGTTTTGAATGCAAAAAAGCATTTTTCAGTCCATTTCTGACCTCTTTAAAAAAAAAAGTAGAATTAATGAATTGAAATCGGTGTTTACATCAAGCAAGCAATTCACTCTCTCTCTCTGTCCACTGCCAATTTATTGACAACTTTCATTTTACTATTTCCAGTTTATATTATGCTAGTCTAGTTCCAGTGCATGACACAGCTATTAAATATTTCTTCTACTGCCTAGAAATACAGAAGGGACGTGGATATCTGTTTAAATGGCAGTGACACATTGACAGCACAAAACATTCCAGCCTTACAAATAAAAAATAGCTTGATTAGAGATACCAAAATCCAGGTACCATATCTTTGGTCATATCATTTGACATTATCTTCCTCCAACCCCTAAAAAAATATTCCTTTAAGAAACAGCGAGATAGGATGAAGCCAAAATAAGACCTCTTCAATTCTGGAAGAAGCAATAATCAACAGAATGAATGAAGCCTTGTTATAGCTTAAATATTCCCAGTTTCCTTAATTCATGTCATGATGATTTTTCCCCTGTAGCCTTCAACAGAGTCATGGAGTAACCTATAAAGCTTTTGTAAACCTATCAAATTTTAACCACTGAAACGTAAGTTTTTGACTTCAGGGTTGGGTTGGTGGGGTTTTTCTGTTTGTTTTGATTTGATTTGATGTTTTTTGTGGGGTTTTTTAGTGGTGTTGGATTTTTTCCCCGTTTTTAAATTGGGAAGCACATATAATGGTTTTGTAATAAAAGGTCTACAGTTTAATACATATCAGCATCAGTTTTCACCACGGATATGAATATATCTACATGTGAAACTGTTTCCTATGGATTGATTACAGCTTCATATTGCTTTGTTTTAGGATAACAGTAATAACTGTTATAACTACAAGGACAGGAATTGTTTTATTAAAATAAATGCACTTTTCTATAAATGCCAGTGTCACACCAGCAAGGTCCGCATAAAGTACAAAACTGCTGACAAGAAGGGTTAAGCAACCAAAATATATCAATGCTAAGTCTCAACATAATTGTCTAAATGTCAGCTGAACCTTAGAGGACTACCTTTCCAAATCTTAAAACTAAATATGATTAATAGAAAAAAAGTTAAATATCAATCTCTAGACACAGAATAATGTTTTAAAAGGCTGGGTTTAGAGATAATTAACTAAGGATCCATTTGAGAAAGGTTATAAGTCTCAAGTAGCACAGTCAACATTTTGAATGTTATTAATCCTAAGATTTTAAGCTATTTAAACATTTAGATCTCATTTAAATACCCTCTCTTACATGTGATTTGCCATATTAGCTAGGCCATTTGACAACAATTTTGCACAATTGATGTAAATTACATTACAGATGAAACTCTACTACCAGCTATGTGATTAAAGCTTAAAAATAAATAGCAAGAAAGATCTAAATACAGTAAAAGCCAAAGCTTGATAATATCAAGACATCCCTGAAACATGCAACAGTGTCTTAGAATCTGAAAAAGGTATTAACTGGTAGGTGAGTATGATTTGCAACTGCATCTGTCAACATGCATGCACAGGCATGAGTGCATACATAATACCCATAAAACAGTGTTAAAAGTAATATTGGCTTACAATGCAAATTATTTCAAGACCACATGTGAGCCATTGAAATTTAATCCTCACGCTTATAGTGCTCTTTAGACATAAGATCACAAGCATGAAAAGCTAATGAATCCCCTAACTCTTCGTGCAACTTACATCTTGGATGGAAATAATTTATTAAAAGCTTCTCCATTTTTTTACTCCTCTTCATTTTTTATGTGCAGTTCCAGTTATTATTAGTGACACATTCTTACAACACTGTTCTAAAAACAGAATCTTAATTCACACATTTCTACTATGTGATGGCTTCCCAAATACCAATTTATTTCCCCAACCTCTCACCCCTCCAAAATGATGGGGATGTATTCATTATTATATACATTTTAAAGAGGGTTTCTGCATCACAGGGAGTTTAAGGTCAAAAGCATCAAGTGATTTTGCATGTGAAGTTTGAGAGGTGGTTAGAAACTGATTTTTCAGCATTTCTAATGTTAGAGAGCACTTTTTATGTTTATGGATTTATTGACTACAATTTTAGTTCTGATTTATAAACATTTGTCCCAGGGCAGACAGGATTAATTTTTGCAGGAGAAGAGGCACAGCCAGGACCTGGGGGTTGTTTTATACCATCTCACAACATTGCCAGAGGTGTGGGGAAGAAAGTCTTTCCAGAGGAGAATCTCTCTTGCTGTTGGAGAGGCTGCAGTTGGCTCACGGGCTCCATGGTGAACATTTTGGCATGTGAATCATTTTGTACATTTTTGTTACTAGGGTGGCTGTTCGTGTTCATTTTCTTATCTCACTGCTGTCTCCAGCAAACGGTTCTGATCTCAGTCCTTGAGGGGTGAGTGGCTCATGGTTTTAGTGGGAATACTTAATTGAAAAACACCTTTCCTAAAATATGACAACCCTTTTGCACGTAAGATGCCGGGGAAATGAAGAATCTTGTTTACAAGTGAGAAAAGTCAGGTTGAAGTTATTTGATAGTATAAAAAACATTCCTTGTCATAGATAGGAATAAACTCCAGTTTCTCAAAAAGATCCATCTGCTTTTATTGTCATATCTTCCTTCACTTCACTGCAATCACTTGCCTCATTCAAAATTCCCTCAACACTGGCCTCAGGGTGAGCAATGGTGTTCTCACCCTGATCAACCCATAGAACAGTTTTACCCTGAGTATTGGCTGGGATGGGATCCTGAGAAAAAAGCTGGATTTGTTCATTGACTTTTGTCAGGGTCATCATACCTAGGCACAAGAAATAAGTCAAGAATCTGCTCCTCCAAAACAACTCACCTGGCCTGCTGCTTTTCCCTTTCCACCTCAGACACACACAGACTTCCTGCTTTTCCAAAAAACCCTGCAGTCCCTTCCTTCCTGCAGTACACAATGCAAATTAAACCTGAAAAAACTGGCAAGTACCAGGCCACTCAGATCACCAGAGAGGTTGAGCTAAAATAATCTAGTTTTAAAGGGATTACACATTTTATATGTTATGGTTAGCGATAAGAAACAGAATTCAAAGTGAAGAAAAAAAATGTGTGGAAGAGAAACAAATGGAGGGAAGCCTTACTTGTAGTTTGGAGAATATCAAGAGAAATGGTTGAGGCTACATGCAGTTAGAGCACTGGAGAAGAAATTCAGAGGGTAATGAAATTAAAGCGAGGGAATGGAAAATGGAGACTAGCAGCCTATATCAGAGATCTACTATGAAAATTTTCATACCCCTCACACCTTAAAATCAAACTAAAGTGCTGATAGATAAGGTAGAAAAGATCCCATACAGTTGCATTTCTCCAAAAGAAAGGTAGACCTCATCAATGCATCATAGCAAACTTAAGGGGAAATGTGCTGTTTGAATTATAACTCTTGTCATAGCGTGAGCTGAGAGTAAATAGTGATGAATGGTGGTCAAATAAAAATTAAATAAAATTGCAATACAATGTAGTGGGCATGTTCTTCAGAAAAAAAAAAAAAAAAAAAAAGTCTGTGATCTCCTCTCTTTGCAAATCACAGCAAAACCACCACAGAGTAGTTGAACCATGAAACTTTCCCTTGACTAATCAACCAGAGAAAGAGCTTTCTCACTTAAATACACACTGTATTCCTACAGCTGCTTAGTCAGAACTTCTAATCAGACAATGAGCTTAACTCAAACAAACAGTAGAGTCCTCAATTTTATTTTCCTTTTAATTGGCTTGAAGTGAGCTAGTGGAAGAAATCCTCTAAGACAGAATCATAAGGTTCTTCTTTTTAGGTTCAGTTACTTTTCAGAGATATAGGTCAAATCTCTCCAATTTTTTTTTGTTCCTTTGGTTGCATGCCACACAAGAGTAAAGAACTATCAAGGTGAGATAGAAAGGTTGACATTCACCCAAATACAAAGCCAAGCTGCTTTTCAAGTAAATCATCAAAACATGATGTGTAATCCCTGTTCTGTCACCTGCAAAAGGGTGAACCCCAGGCATTTCAAGACATTTAATGCACTAAAATGCACCACTTCATCTGATAAAATATCACAGACAGAAATTCAGGCTTCTGTCTTAGTTCTATCTATATATACTCCAGGAGGCAAGAAAACTAAGATATAAAAATTAGAGAAGTATCCAAGAGGAAAGTGGGTAAGGAAGAAAGAAAGGTGATGCATTCCAATACCAATGCAATATTTTTTAATCATCCTAGAAGCGAGATCTAATCACAGCATGAGCGTTCGTGGAATATGATCCAGTATTGCTCTCACTGTGCTTTCATTTGAGTCTATGAAGTTAAAACTATTGCTTTATTTATGGGCAGTGGTGGATCATTTCCTGCAGAGTGCAGTCTTTGAATAAGAGGTGAAAAGAATCAATCACTTGAGAAGTCTTCACCTCTTATCACTACAGCTGAGCATCTAAAACCATTTAGGTGATATTAATAATGATATTCTGGCTTTTGCCTACAAAACCATGCAAATTTCACTGGGTTTGACCAGGCAACCTTAAATGTAGATGGTGTGATATATCACCAAGGAGTAACCATTATGAATCAAAGCTTTTGAACTTTCAAGTAACTGGATTCTTTTGTTCTCTCTGTGTAGTACAACGTAGTACAATGTTTCCAAAAGTCACATCATGCTGATTTATTCCTAAATACAAAAATTCCCAAGTATTCATTCCCTGACCAAGAGAATATGAGGACTGGAAAACTCCACTCGGAATCACTGAAGCAGAGATTCTCAAGACAGTTATTCTCCATTCCTTGACTTAGCAAAGGAACGACAAAGGAAAAAGGGGTCCTACCTGTAGCCACTTAAGGATCTCCAGACATTCCAAATCTTAGTTGCCTCTCTGCTGATGAAGAGAAAATGCTTGAAATGCCAGCGGACAGGTTGATATCAATGATATTTTTCTTTCTTTCCAAAAAAATCTGAATAACTCTTTTCTTTTAGGGACACACCCTTAATTTTGTTCAACATGTAGCAGAACAAATTAAGAGGGAGGGAGCTATCTGGCTACCATTTAAAGCAAGATTTAAAAAAAAAAAAAAAGAGTGAGAAATTCTCACTCTCACCATTCTATCACAGGTTCACTGTCTCTGGGCACCTTGCCAGTGTGCAGGACCACACTTATATGTGACACAGCCTTGTGTTTCAAACAGATTAGTAGCCAGAATCAAAGCATCTGGTGTTGGCTGTGCAGAACCACTCTTCATAATTAGTTTAATATTTTATACCGGCACATATTTCATGTCTCTTAGCCTACTAATCCACTGTTATGGTCCATGATGCTACTGATCTGTGTTCCTCATTCAGCCATTCACTGTGACTGAAGGACATCAGTTTTATTGTTTAGCGTCCACAGCCTTTGCCTCATGGAGATGGAGGAATGTAGACTGACCATGTGACACAATAAATCCATAGGGATTAGTGATGATGTATATCACTGTCATGCTTGTGAGAGCACTGACACTGTGATATTACTCATTGATAATGATCCAGCATCTGCACCTCATTTCTGTGGAATATTTCTCTACATCAGCTTTTTTCACTAACTAGAACAACTGTGTTTCCAGTTTTCTCCTGTTATTTTCAAAGTTACACACAGTTTGGGGACTGTTGCAGCCAGCAGCTTCAGCATATTGACCAATATTTCTTTGGCTTCATGTTTGCTGTATCACAGCTTTCATTTTACACTTGATGTGCTATGAATCTCCCTCTGCATATGTGACCATTTGGGCTTTGATGATAGCACTTTGCCAGTTACTGCTCACAGCTGCAGATCTTTCCCAATGGCATTTTCTTGATACACAGCATCTTAGGCTCTTTTTTTCAGGGCTTGCCTCACACCAGTTGTGTTCCAAACATGTTATTGGAAGAACTAATTGGCACATCCCAATTTTGGCTAATGTTTCTATAAGTCTTTGCCAGTTGTGTCACTCTTTTTTATTTATTACAATGGTCATACATGTCTTAAGGGTCAAGAAGAGGTATGAGAAAGGTATTACAGATAATTCCTGTTTAAGTGATTAACTGGAATTGTCTTTACAGTGAAGCATCATTGATAGGAGCAGAAGAACTTTAAGAATTATCCAGCCTGCTATTTTTATAGTCATCTGCAAGGCTTTTCCAAAACCATAAGATGAAGCATAGGGTAGAATGTGAAGAGCTTCAGTGATTTCTGTCAAAGAATTCATAGTATTTGAGGACCTTGAGGGCAGTTCTTCAGTGATTGTGAAGAGGTAGCACCCCTCAGCCTGTTCCCAGATTGACTCTTCTCCCAGGTTTCTTTACTGCAAAGACAGTTCCTTGCTTCAAGTCAGGAGATCTTGACTCCCTGTCTCCAAGCAGATACATGTGAACTGTTTTCAGCCATTGCTGTAGAGTGTAGCCAGAGGTTTGACACGTGGGACATGATACATGTTCCTGACCTTTCAGCCAACCTTGCCTGTCCAAGCTATGGCATGGGTTTATCTCCTTCCAGTAGTCTGATATCCTCATATATTTATATCTGCAGGTTTTCTCCTGCCAGAGGAACACTGATTGTCTCAAAGCAGGTTGTAGAGGTATGTTCGGAAGAGCTCTCTGAATTTGCATGGTGAAAGAGCACAGATGGAATGCACATGAATGGTCTGAATTTTCATAAGGGAGCAGTAAAGAGTGCAGGTTGTGATGTAGTGCACAAATTCACAAAGAAGAAAAGCCATTGTTAGAGAAAATATGTATATGCAAAAATAAAATTGACAAGAAGTTTTATTCTGTCAGTTACAGACGAGACCATTGACAGATTATGTTATGGGAGAAAATGCTTCACTAATGCAGTTAATGTGGTATTATCCCAGATGTATCTAAATTGCTTTCATTATTCTACACCACAGAGCCTGAATGCTTCTATTTTGTCATGTCCTTTTTTGCTGGGCTGTTTTTAACTTGCAGTCAGAGAGACCAAGAACTAGAAATGAAATTCTCAAACACTTATAGATGCTGTATAAGCAGGTGCCTCAATTTTCTCCTGCTAACAAATGGGAATATTTTCATATTAGATGGACTTGAAGAATTATTTAGGCAGGTATTTGCAGTCCATTGAAGGTAGCTGGTGGTTCTCCTTGTTCAGTATCTGAGTATTTCTAAGACATATTTATTTTATAATATCAAGGAAAGTAATAAGTTTCTATGACTCCTTCTTTAAGTACATTGCACAAGTTTAAACATATAACACTTACAGCAGACTAAAAATCTTCTGTCCTGTTTATTTCAACTCTGATTCCATTTTCATTTTCAGAGGAATTTTGTTTCAATTGAAGCTATTGTATCCCAAACTACAGCAGGAGATGGTACAAAAGCTCCAACAGAGATTGGATAGAAAGAAGAGCACATAGCTCAGAAAACAAGTAGGAGCATCAGTGCTTCAGCCTCTTAATACTGAATGGCCAAGGAATCTATTCCAATGGCACATTACAAATCCTATCTGCTTCTAAGCTATTTTAACCTCAAATAATAAATCTGCTCTGGGTCTGAAGCAATAGAAGGACACACTAAAAACACAATCATTTCAGAGTGGAAATAACTTAGAATGTAGAACTGAGTCTTTACAAACATCCGTGGCCAATATTTTGCAAAAGCAAACAACTCTTTATCACGCTTACCTTTCCATAATCCAGCTCCTGAGATGCACAAAAGAGTTGTGTAAGCAAGCTCCTACCTGGGAGGGGAGCTGGTGGTGGGAGAAGTGCTCCTCCTTTTCCCTGTCTGCCCAGCTGCTGCACATGCAGCTCTGCCATCAGGGAAGCAAGACTGAGAATGGCTCCAGGTGTGTGCAGGTGAAACGAGCACACTTTGCTCCTCTGTTTCTCTTCAAAGACACAAACAGGAAAAGAAGCAGCAAGAGCCACAGAAACCCCCTAGGCTGCTTTTTCCTAGCAGGTTTTCTTAAATTCTTTTTAGCATCTAAACCCAACAAAGCAACTCTCTGATGCATTGCATTTGAGGTTGGCTCACATTATATTGCACTGCCTTAGTCACTTATCAGTGTCAATCAGTTTCCTCACCTATAAAATAGAGTTTCTTCACCTGTTTTGCAGAGGAAATGGTGATTGTGTTGAAAAAGGAAAAAAAGAAACAAAACCAACAAACTCAGAGCCACTACTGTATATTTATTTAGAGACAGAAACAAATATTGTCCAGTTCCAGTACACTTGTTTACCAAGAACACTCAGCTCAGTTGTTTGTGTTATTCATCTTTGTGCACTCATTAAAGTGAAATAGGGGTAAATGGATGCAATGGCAGCCCATAATGACAGTTGATGTGTGAGGAAGGGTAATAGACCCTTTTACCCTTTATGCCTCAATCCCTCATATGTGCATTTAAGGGGGATGGAGTGGTTGTTTCCCTAGATACTGAATAGTCCATCATATGGCTCCTTAGCATCCCATCCTGAGTATTTTGCTCATTTTTGTAATCTTCTTCCTCTGTAGAATCATTAACTCTCTCTTTCTCCTTGAGATAATATTATTTACCCCTAAACCACCATGGTTTCATTTCTCTCTTTGGTCCTTATCTCACAGGACTTTTTCCTTTCCTTTCCTTTTCCTTTTCCTTTTCCTCTTCCTTTTCCTTTTCCTTTCCTCTTCCTTTTATTTAGAAATAGTTATTTGCCCATTAACTAACAGAATATTAAACCAATCTAAAGATTTTGAGGATCCCAATAAAATAATTTATTCATAATTTAAGTCCTATAATTTTTTTTCTTTGCTCACTTCTGTTTTATAAAAAATTCTGTTCTGCGGAATGAATTTCTATGGTAAACTTATGTACAACCAGTGTATATAATTTTTGTAGTTGCAGAGATTAGTACACTGTAGCACAACTCTCTCTGAAAGGTTTTAACCTTTTCAAGCTATATACAGGTCATAGTAAAGCCCAGGTGTTTTGGTCACTGGATAATAATTTAAACTTGTAAAGAGTGTTACTTTTACTGTGGAGTTTATAGGAAGTATTCAAAAAATGAATCTTTTTGACTTTTGAGTCTTTGCACCCATTTAGTTGGAAAATCGCCAAGCCCCTATTACAGGAGAAAGTAAATTATTCACAGAATTGGAAGAGAAATATCTTGTAACTGAAAAAAGTTACTCAAACCTACCACCCCAAATTAAATTATTAGAATGTCCTAGTTTTGAGAACTGGTAGTCATGTGCTTAATGACAGATTTACGTTAGTTTGCTGGTCTGGATTTGACCCACAGAGTAATTCAGTAGTCCTCCACCTTTTGTTACAGAAAATTTATGAGTGCAGGATGAAGGGGTATCAGATATCAGCATTTATTCCTCTGGTGGTTTGGGATCTATTTTAAAAGACCCTGAATACTGACATTATTAGTGAATTAATTGCTTCTACTGAGTCTCTTCATAGACAATTGTGTAGGATTGCCTCTCAGAAGTCTGTAATGAAAGTAATGCTCAAACCCCAGCACTGCAAAAAGCATTTTACTGGTTTTGCCCCAAATGGCAGAGCATTTTACATGTGAAGGGGGAGCTTTTTAAGGCTTACTTGTAAATTTAGAAAATTTTATATTGCATCTATAAAGAAATACGTTGAAGCTAAACAACCAAGCAATTCAAAACTCAGCTTATTTATTTCAGGTGTTGGATGCACACACGTGCATATATATTTTACAGGTTTTATGAGATACTATCTATATTTATGAACATTCCATACATTTATTGGAAGCAATGCAATAGTTTTTCTACAGTTGCAAAAAAATATGAATAATTCTGAATTGAACCATCTTTTAATTACTAATCAAAACTCATAGAGATTATTTCTAGTAGGAGGACACCTACAATGAACATAGCCCAACAATATCTACTCTTCTTAATGTGGCAGTTCACTTCATTAATGTGCCAAAACTAGATGAATCATAAGCCTATAATTATGCTATTAAAGACAACTAGGAGTGGATAGATCATATATGCCTCAAAGACTCCATCTTTTAAAACAAGGAGGGGAAAAAATAATACAGGAAGATCAGAATATGATACAGAGATATAATAATAATTATTATATATTATTAATAACTATTAATATTATTTACAGCATTATTAATAACTGTGTTATAATAATTAATACAGTAAGATCAGAGCTAGATGCAGAATAATCTTATTGTACAAATATCCACAGCTGAAGGAAATTGAACACAGGCAAGTTTTGCCATATTATCCATTTGCCATTATTCTGTCATGGATCCTGGAACTTTCATAATCTTAGGTACTGTGCTGATAAAATAACACAAAATATTTTTAAATGCATCCAAGATTTTATTTATTTATTTATTTATTTTTAATTTGGAAGAGGGAGTGAAAGAAAGCACAGAGAAAAGAAGCAAAAAGGAAAAGAAGCACAAAGGAAAGAATAGGCAGCAAAATTTGATATCCACAGTAGCAAATGGATCAAAGATTGTGAAAAATGAAATGACCAAAGGCAGCTTCTAAATGAGAAATTATAAAACTGCAGACTTGATTCATAAATATCTAGTTTGTGAAATCAAAATGATTTAGCAGCATAGTTTAGTTTAAGTTTTATATTCATTTATGAAAACTCCTGAATCAGGGTCTCACTAAGGATAATAAATAGCACTAGAAAGAAATCATGATTAGCCAAATAAGTATTCTTGAAGGGAAGCAAAAGGTGTACTGAAATAACACAGTAAGAAGATTGTGGGTGAAATAAAGGAGAATTAAAAAAAATGTGGTATGTACAAGTTCAGCAAAAAAGCCTTATGCTATGCTTGGAATTACCCACCAGCAAAATGTTTGGCTATACTGCTCCCATGATGCTGAAAAATTACTTTGCATGGAAGAAAAAAAAAAGTTTAAAATAAGAGAAAAATCAATCCCAGGTAGTAGAGGAGCAATAATAAATTGAAAATAGGACTGTCTCTTATGTTGAAAAACTTCTGTAGAGCTGTGAAGGAATAAAGAAGCTTTCGTTCTAATAAGGATAAACCTTTTTAAGAAAAAGCTGATGACTGAGAAAATGCAGAGAAGATGCTTCCCTCCCCAACTTCTCTAAAAACCCAGTCAAACAAAATAAAACCTGATAAAGTGTTTTATGTGATGAGGGATGTTTACACACCAGAAAAGGGGGCATAGCTTATATCTCACATATGACAGATCCTTGAGAGCACATATGTGCATTTCCTGTTTATCTTTGAAATGTGGCAGCTTGGACGGAAACAATAGCATCCAAAAACTTTGCTGGCTCCAGCAAAAACTTGGCATAAGTATGAACAGCTTGGAAGGCTGTTCATAATAATAATGTTCAATAAACTCCTCAGGCAAGTGAACAACAGGTACTAGGATTATCTAGCTAAAAGTTTGGGACACTACTGTCATGGTCCAACCCTGGCTGGAAGCTCAGCCCCACCCAGCCACTCTCCCGCTTTGGTGGGATGCAGGAGAGAATCAGGAGGGTGAAAGTGAGAAGTCTCGTGGGTGGATTTTAATAGTTAAAGCAAAAATCAGGTGTGTAAGCAAAGCAAAAGGGGGAATTCATTCCCATGGTTCAGCCATTACTGGGAGAGCTGGGCTCTCACACATACAATAGTGACTTAGGAAAACAAATACCATTACTCCAAACATCCCACCCTTCCTCCCTCCTTATGTGCTAAGAGTGATGACATATGGTCTGCGACATCCCTTGGGACAGATCAGGTCATCTGTCCTGGCTGGGATCCTTCCCAATTCCTTGTGGACCCCCAGTGCCTTCACTGCTGGGCTGGTGTGAGAAGCAGAAAAGGCCTTGGCTCTGTGTAGGCCCTGCCCAGTAGTGAGGAAATCTTCTCTGTATTATCAATACAAATCCAAATCACAGCCCCCTGCTGCCTACTGAGAAGAAACTTAACTCTATCCCACCCCCAAACCAATACAATTGTACATTGCAAATGAAAGTATTGCTTCAAATTAATCCCTTTAGATTCTCTGTTGACATCTTGACAAAAAGATTCTGAATCATTTGATAAACGGCCGTGTATTGATGATGTAGGTCATTCAGGAGAATCTAAGTGGAATTTTCAGAATCATAGAAATTTATTGTTTAAAATAAGTTATGTGGGCCACCCCTGTTGAAAACACTCATGACTAAGAAGCAGAGATGCACAAAACTGAATACCTAATTTGGTTACTTTAGTAGAGAAGTGACCATCTGAAAGTTTATTAACAGGACTAGCAAATACCTGTGAACTTCTCAAAGAGGCACTTTATGGATAATGATTGATAATCATACAGTATAAAACAGAGAAATACATAACAGAGCTAGATGACTAGTCAGTTTTTCCACCACACCAATAAAACTAGGTCAAATTTTGCAGCATATTCTGAGGTGAATTTTGGGTGTAAGGTTAAAAGAAATCAACAAACATTAGATGAGATAATGCAAATGGCTAGAGCAGAATAATTTAATAACATGTCTTTGCCAAATAGCTCAAATTATCTCTTTGCCTTTCTCAGAAAGATTTCTGGTAAGAGTCTGCAGATTTTAAAAAGGAACAAAATAGGAACTCTGAAAATCCACACAATTTCAAAGTGATAAAGAGCCTTTCTGAAGTTTTCCTTTTTAATCATCCTGTTAGATGTTACAGAGGGCACATTTTTTCTCTGTTATATTTTGTGGGATACAGATTAAAAATTGTCAGGAGAGAGCTTTGTGCAGAGCCCTGCTCTTGCTTCCATGCACCTTGCCTTTAAGATTGCCCTTTCGCTTGGCTGAAGAGCCACTCCTGAAAACTGATCATCTCAACATCAGCACAAGTTTTCAGTATAAAATAATGGGCAGCTGCAGAGACTCCTCCTAGTCTGGGGAAGGTGGGAAGAATCACATTTTTATTAATTAATAAATATTAATGCTATTAATATTAATGGTAACAAGATTATATATGTTATTTTAAGAAATAAAGGTACAGCCCGCTACCACACAATTGGATGATTAAATATACATATATGTGAAGCCTGAAAGGAATATGTTTTTTTAAAAGGACAATAGGAAACAAAAGTAGTGACCATGTTGCACTGCCAGCAGTCTCAAGTCTATGTGATTACAGTATGTCTGTAGCAGCAAAAAAGTATATATTGTGTGAAATTATAGAAGGTGTGTTGTCATGTCAGTCCCCTTCATGCACTGAAAGGTCAGTGATCCACTGTGGAAGAAAGATGCCAATTTCTGTGTAAGACTGACTGACAGCACAGCTGCTACTGAACATCATATCTGGTGTCAGAACAGTGGACAATAAAGAAGTTTTAGCTTTATTTTAGAATTTAGAGCCAAAAGCAAAGTAAAGTGATGTCTTATTTTCATGAAAAATGGCACCTGAAACATCTCATTACATATTTATAACCCCTAATAACCCTTGGAATTAACTGTGTCAATAACCCTTTCAGAGAAAATGGACAGGGTTGATTTCTGTACACAGTTTGGTCCTGCAGCTTTCAGTGCAGCTATTGACAGGCAAGAAGAAAACCTGTGGCTGTCAGAGCAGTTTACACTGGCCAACTGGAAGGGAAAAGAATAAATGTGAGCAACCTGTAGTGTGATAATGAACCATACCATGTCCTGCTTTACCTCACTTCCTATGGGTTTGGGGTGGAGGGATTTGGTTTCACCTGTAAATCTCTGAAGAGTTTGCTCTCCTAAACACAAAGGTCCTGATTCTCTTTAGATATATAAGTTACATGACAAGTAACTCCACTGATGCAAAATAGGTTTAGGGAGAATCAAACCCTTGGTTTTCAGCTGTCCCCAGCACTTGGATAAAATGCAGTTTATAATTCTCTTTTTACCTGTGCATCAGCCTCACAAAACATGTGCCTCATTACTGTCCTTGAGGAATGTTCTAGAGCTCCATCAGGTTTGTTCAAACAATGCACAAGAGTCCTCAAGCAGAACTCAATTACTGTTCAAGTGGAAGAATAGGTAATTGGACAACACTCAGTTTTGGAATAAATGATATTAGGTGGCAGATCTGAAAAGCAAACCTTTGGGTTATAATAGAAAAGGGAAATTAATTAAATGAAAGACAAGAAATTCCTGTTCTCCTAGGTTAGAAATAATGAAACAAAAACTTTTCACTGTATTTCAGATTGTAGTAAAAGAGTAGGTGCATGTACACTTGGCATTTTAAATTATCTAAGCTACTTTCAAATGAGAAAAGGAACCATGGTTAGAAGTTTCTCAAATTATTCTTGTATCAAAAAGGTTTCATCCCTATGTAACCTTTATCAAACCATGACTCGGGAGAAGTATTAATATGAAGTTTGATGAGTGCAGATGGGAAACTGAAATCTATTCACTAATTTTATTCTACTTTAATTTCTAAATAGAAGCACTGATACAAACATACATGAATGGAGAGGTGTGTATATATTTTCTTAAATGTATTGTTCGTGGTAACTTTTTTATAGGTATCATTAGAATGTCTAAAAGTAATGTGGGCAATTGATTTTTGAAAGAAGCAATAACAAATAGGGATTCATAAACTGCTTCTAAAAGGAAGAGACAAAGTTATAAGAGAAATTTAGTCTATATTTCCATATTTAATCCATGATTAACACATGGTTACTAAAATAGAAGGGATATATTGCATGATTATTGCTTCTTTTAAATATACTAAAGCTGAAATGTTAATCAAATCCCCAAAAATCTGGAATGTGGTACCTGAATTAACCTAAAGTTCACATCTTGAAATACAGAAGTAAAATATTTCCAAGAAAGCCAAGGTTAATCAAAAGTAGTGGCAATATGCAGAAGGTCACAGATAATTTTTGTGAAAATAATATTCTGAATAAAGACAAGATTCAGTGTGCAACTACAATGGCCCACAATCTAGCATATTTGGTCCTGCACTTTTTATTCAGAAATAATGCAGCTTCTGAGGCGACTAATTTACTTTTTAATGAATTCACAATCCTAATGGAGTCATGTTGCCAAGAATATATACTGTGGAGATATATATACATAATATATAATCAAACTTTACAGATAAATGTTTGATGTAGATGGGTGATACATTTTCAGATCTAAATAATGACACTGATAATTAAAGAAAATATAAAAGCTACGGGTAGTTGAAACACATACATTTTGCAATAATCAATTGAGGAGCATAACATAGATATGGTTTTGGAAAAAAAAATACAATATTTTAAAGGATTTTAGAGTCAAAGTAGTGCTGGCTGCTTTTTTGCTGTTGCAGATGCTGTTACATTTTGGATGGTATAGTGAAATATTCATTGCCTGTACTGAGGACTGCATATGACCTTGGAGTCTAATGACTTGTGCTGTTACCCAGGCTGAGGAAAAGTGGGGTTTCAGTTCCTGCACTAATGAATGTTCGTGTTCTATATTCAACAATAATTGTTCAAAATGCATAAATATTCATAGGTGTTGAGACTCTCTCTCCTTGCAGATGAGTGTTCTCATGCTCAGGTGAAAGCCAGGCTCGATTTTCTTGTCAGTGTGTGATTTGACCTCGTGGTTTCTCTGGTGACGAGGTGGGAGAGGTCAGTGCTTTGGCCACTCTTCAGTTCACTCCTCATTTAAATTGGGCTTTGTCAGAAGAGAAAATGCACACAGATTTACATGTGCCCTCTTCCTTAATATGTATTTAGCTATTCCATCCTAGAAAGATGTTGTATTTCCAATACCACATTGATCCTACAAGACTTTGGGCATTTGATGGTGTGGATCAAATTTTAAGAGAGATCCAAATAAAGAAAAAGAAGATACATCACAGAAAATGTGTTCCTGTGAGTGAGATGGAGACCAAATCACAGTGCTCGCAGTCACCAAGTATATCTTGTATTTAATCTATTTTCCACAGTACACAGCTCATTTTGCAAATTGCAAGAAAATTAATCTGGTTTCACTGGAATCAAAACTGAAGTAAAAATTCCTCACTTTTTGTTGAGTTTATAAACCATTTTCCCCTCTACAACTACTGAGAAAGCAAGTTACAACTAAGCTTTTACTTCCTTCAGAATAGAGGTTTCTGAGTTAACTAAGTTAACTTTTAAGTTGGTAAGTTAACTTTAGCAGCAGGGTCAGTAACATTGCCATAGTGATCAATAATATATCTTGCTTCCTTTTATTTATTTTTTCTATTATCACTTAGCTGTGTCACTCCCTGTCCATTACATTTTTCACAAAATTTCTTTGCTGACTCTAGAAAGACACACATTTGTGCACAATTTATCAGGACAGTTCCTAGAAGATGTTGCAAAGGCTGTGAGAAACAGGATACTCCCCCTTCATGTGCTTTTTATTTCAGCCTATTTTCTAACTTCCCTTTCTAAGGATCATCTTCTAGAGTTGTTCTCTTAACTGGTATCAACTTCATCTGCTTCTTGTATTTGATTTAATCTGTCCCCAATCTCTGTTGTCAGCTGTAAAGTGTTCCACGGTAATTTGAGGATAGCAAGTTTAAAAGAGGCATGGAGAAGGTTAATTACAACAGCATAATTAATATAATTCCTATTGAAGTAAATGGCAGTTCTGTCATTTTATGTAACACAAGCAGGATTACACTAATTATAATTTCATAATCTCCCCATTAGAGAAGCACAACAGCAGCTCCATTAAAACATATTGCTTAACATTATATTCCCTGCTGACAGGATCCATAAAATAGAAATTTAGATGTTCAAAACATGAGATATGTAAGATGATGTTATATCAGGCAATAGCCATGCTCTTTTGGAACTATTCTAATCATTCCCATTATGAAAAATTCACACTTCTTTCCTATTTTAATCTCAAAAAAAATCACGCCATATCTCAACCCTTTTCTCAAATATACTGAGTGGAATACTCAGCTTGATTTTTTCCCTTTGTAATGCAGGAATTTCAGCCTAGTAAGAGAATAAAGAGCTCAGCATTAATTTGGCACATGAAAATTTGCAACTGTGGGGATAAACAGACAACGTGTAGTCTTCTAAATCATTACCAATTGTTCAATTTTTTTTTTAAACCCCTATTTCATCCCCTTATTTCACATAAATAAATAAAGAAATTAATATATTATCATGGCATTAAGAAACAATCCTACTTCCAGGACTAGACCTTGTATTACTCATGCACAGGGAGGCCTGCGATGCCCTTCCAAAGCACTGCCGAGCTGTGATTTCTACATCTTTTAGGAGCTACATTTTCACTGAAGTTAACAATGCTAACTCAGCACAAAACCTGATGACAGATTCCAAACACCTGTGGGAAGTAGGTCAGAATTAGAACTTACGAAAAAAAAAAACAAAAACCAACCAATCAACAAGCAAGCCCCCTCCCTGCAAACCTAATTTAATTATGCCAGCTACCAAAGCGATGCCAAAAGTAGAACAGTCCTTGTAACATTTTTTAATCAAAAGATATTGAGGAGAGATTTTTCAGGGGATGGATCAGCCCATCTACAGTAGTTTCACTTCATCAAAAATTATCCAAGATCTTTAGGTTTGGAAAGAATCACATCTTTTGTGGTGTATAAAAGATATATATATATATATATATATATATATATATATATATATATATATATATATAAAGATTTCTCTTATTCTGCTAGTCCTTCACATTAATTCATTAATATGGATATTTTTACACAGATTTTATTCCCTCTTTAGCAATGGTACCACTAACATCTTTTATATTTTTCCTGCTAACTTGGATTTAGCACTTTCGTCCTTTCTTTTCAGAATCACAAGATTTTGCAAATAAAACAGGTAATTTAAAAATAAAAACTGTCAGGAGTTTTGTAGGTAGCCACTGTTTAAGAATTTCTCGTTGTTTACATTCAAGCCACTAGACTTCTGTACCTGATTTTTACCCTCAGTTTTCTGTAAAGTTGATGAGAGGTAGATATTCACAGAATAAAAAATCCCCATATAAAATGAAATTGTATTCACTATATACTCAAAATTACACTTTGGCTCACAAATCCAGAGGATTCTATGGCTTAAATGTACATAGCCCAAGTGCATCTTAAAGCAGACAGTGATGCACCAATGCTGAGGGTCATTTTTGGGAAGCTTATTTCTCATAAAGTAAAATGCTAAACAAAATGGAGTTACATAATAATTAAATTAAAGTGTTAATATCATATCAATATTGACATTAGTTCATCACCTTGAAAAATGCCTCAATTCGACAAAATTGTAAGTTTGGTCAAATATTTTTAATTTCTACTCTGCAGTTTTCTTTAGCATTGTCACAGCCTGCTGAATAGATACAGACGTGGCTCAGAATTGGCAACTGAAGACTAAACTCTAAATAGTGAAATGATACTTCTGTGTTTACCCACATAGGTGTATATTACATATATGAAGTCTTACAGCGGGCCCACTGAAGTGAAATATATTAATGACACAGTAGCCTGAGCTAACCATTAGGACACATTTTTAAGAATATCAATACGTACTTAGACTGAAAATACTTGAAATAAATTTCCAGAGAAATCAGATTCTTTCAGTACTTACTTCAAGTAGGATAACTCATGTCAGGCTTAGTGACATTCACAGTGGTCACAGTGGACAAGAGCTGGGTTTCTGTTCAGCTTCTCTGCTCAGGACCCCTCACAAAGCCAGGGGCAGAAACAGGAGACCACCAGGGAAGCTTTTAAAATCTTACTATTGTAAAAGATAGGGTTTTTTCCTTGATCAAGAGGCAATTTTGACTCTGTATGCACTTTCTAAGGGGGTTTATTTTATTGTAATTTAGTGAAGAAAGCTGAAAATTACTAACAGTGTTCATAATGGAACCATATGCTAAACTAAAAAAGAAATAAAATGTATAATTGCATCACTATGTCTGAGATTCACCAAATGTTCCAAATTCACTTTTTTTTTAATGTGCAGGATGTTTAACTCATACCCTGTACATCAGTACTGAAATGTTTAAACACATTATTTTCATATTTATACCTTAGCACAAAGCAATAGGAGAAATTTTACAATGCATTACCTACGTATGCAAGCAAACCACAGCATGGAATCAGAGGTGGGGGCTTTTTTTCTGTGTGTTTACTTTGCAAAATGAGTTCAGTTGGAGAATACAGGGCCATGATGAAACTTTAACGATGAAAGGGGCACTTGGAAATTGAAAAGCTGCAATTTCTCCCTGTAAATGTATGGATGCTACAATAAGTACTCCAGGAAAGCTGCAGCTCTTTAGGAGCCCTATAACACTCCAAGAACATAAAACCAAGGGACCTCTTCCTCTGTGTTGCCAAAATGTGCAATTCTCGGTAATTAAAAACCAGCAAATCTCTTTATTGTTAATGGCACAAAAGGAACCAAGAAGTCTGCAAGAGCATGGGCAGGAACTAAAAAGCCTGCAAGAGCTTTCATGTTGGTGCCTGGCGGGAGGAGATTGCCAGTGATAGGAGTTACCTGTCTTTCAGAATCACAAAGTGAGATAGGTTTTAGTGAAAGCTGAACATTTAGATAACGGGGAAAGTTGGCAAGGCAGCCCTGGGGGATTGCTGTTACTCGGACCTATCTATCCATCCATCCATCCATCCATCCATCCACCCACCCATCCATCCATCCTTTAAATCCCCTCCCTAAGCAAGTCACTTAGCAATAATCTCATAAATTCTGCCAGACTACAGTAAAAGTAAATTGATGTCTTACTATAGCTCCCCAACAAGCCAAGGAAATACTTCCCTGAGATTGCACCTTAAAAAAAATTCCATGTTGAGAGTCTGGCATGCTCAGGAAAATTATTAATGAAGATTCCTTTAATTAAATGTTCTCAAAGTACCATGGGGGAGTAAGAAAAAGAGTTTGAAAAGCAAATAACATCATAGCTTGGTCACATATTTAAGACCAGAAGACCAAGTTTCATTTCTTGAGTTGAGTGATGGATAAAAGGTCTTGGAATTGGGTCCTGGACATCTCTGGTAATATCTGCGTCATGACGACCTTAGTCTCCCTCTTTTGATTACCACATTTGGCTTCCAAAAGGGAAATCTCGATTAGCATGTTGCTGTTGTTTTTTGTTCGGTTGGTTTTTGTTTTGTTTTTTTTTAAAGTGCAAATATGTGTCACCCAGCCTTATCAGTTTGTTCAGTGGAATTTCAAGGAAGCTAAACTTAAACTGACAAATAGAGCTGTGGAAAACAAAAAATCATAATAATCTATCCTGAAAATGTTATCCATTACAGCTCTCACCATGACAGTCCTGTGAGTATTGCCTTCAGGATGTTTTCTGCCTGGCCAAATATAATTCATTTTTTCTGTTGGTATTAAAGATATATTATGAGCATCTGGTGGTATTTATATGTCTAATTTTTCTAACATATTAATTGCATTTAAAAATAAAAAGACTACTACAACTAGAAAAGTTCCTTTTTAATACTTCCTGTTATCTCTCATCTTTCCCCATGACTCTCAGCATGCTTTTGTAGTGGGCTTTAGATCTAAAACATGTTAGTCTTGAAAGGCAAATTTATGTGCATTCATAATACTGAGCAGTGCATAATTAGATTTAAAAAATGCCACTGATAAAACACATCTACTTTCTGTGTTGTTGCTGATATTTATAGCTGGCACATGGAATTTAACATGGATCATTACTTTCTCGGGATTTTACACATTAGCTATGGTTATGGCATTACCCCAGTACTTCTTGATGTCAAATGTTTTTGAGTTGAACGCATTAGAAAAAAATCTTTCATCACATTTATCTTACCTTAATAGAAGAAGACAAAGTTTTACATCACTGTAGCAATGCATTAATTTCTGTGCTGTACTTATCTGTCTTTCAATATGATTCTAATATCAGGCACAGTACATCAGTTCTATTGAGCCAACCATCTCCAGTGTGGCAACATCTGCAAACTATTCATGGATTTTAAACAGCAGCCTATTTGTGTTTATTACTTCATAACATTTCATGCCACCACTTATTTAAAAACAAGCCCTCAAGATGAATTAAAGTATTATTTCATCTAAAAAAGAATTCAAACTCAAATAGAAAAGATTTGTGTCCACCTCTTAAAAATTTAAATATAAAACATATTACCAAAGTCATTGGAAATAGTAACATTGATTAATAAATATAGCAAACATGCTTTTAATACAGAGGCATTCACATGGATCTAACAAGATTGGTATACTTATAAAAACATAACCTCTCCCAAAATACTTGTAACGTTTTAGAATTTAAATAAACTTCAAAGTGTTTCTTTAGTACACTCCCAAACTCATTGTTGGAAATGCAAATAAATGGTTTTTTACTTCTCTGAGTAACCAAGGATTCTTCTTTCTCTAAGACTCACTTAAAAGGAGAGTTTCATCTTTTCCATAATCCCACAAAATTTTATATTAATTATTCGATGTGGTGACAAATTTTATTTTTTCTTTGTTATGACTAGATATATTTTACAGTATGAAGATTATGGGAGAACAGGGTGCAGAAATCTTCCTACCTGATAGAGTCCTCAAAGTTGCATATAAAATAAAATAAAAAAAAAAGACAGAGAGAAAAGAAGCCCTCAATTCCTTCAGGCTTAATGATATATGTGCTACACTAAGGACTTTTCTTTAACATGTTTTCTTTTCAATATGCAGCACTGAATAATACTTTTCACTATTTAAAAAGCCTAAGCAGTGTGAAAACTGTTGAAAGAAGAAAATACACAAAGCTAACTAAGCTGATAAGGCTGTGATGACTGAAAGTATCCATAGAGAGGAAAAATACTCATCTTTAGTAGCATTATTTATAAACACCATGCATTTTTTCCCAGATGGGTTTGTTCCTTTTACCTAGAAAATAGTACATAACTTGCACTCATCTTCCTCCTAGTCAGACTTGCTCATGACAAAAATATTCAACTTGCACTACATGCACTAGTCCTGAAAGTGATACAAATATATAAAAAAAAAGTTAAAAAATTGATTTACAATCTCCAATAAAATCTATATAAACATCAGTGATGACTCAAATAAATTGTTGTGAACAGTGTTCCTTAAAGCAAAACAAAGAAGTTTGAGGGCTGTTAATATTACATGCTAACAACTCTTCCAAGCTGTGAACGTATAGTAGTGACAGAAATTAAAAAGCAGATGTCCTCCCACGTTGAAATTCCCCCCAACTCTACTTCAAGATTACATGGTTGATGAAAGTACAGCAAGTTCTAATTTCTACGGGGAATAATGACTTGTAGTTGCAATAATTTAAGGAATAATGTACCCCAACTGTACTTAATAAGGCTGTAATTCCATCAAAGCCTTCCAGGGACATCATAAACCATGAGAGTGAAACTCAAGTGGTTTCCTCATGTCACCAGAAGGCTGAGATGGAATTACAGTTTGAATTTATATTCATTTTGAAGGAGACTTATTTAATATTGCACATTGATCATGATTAATGCCTTTGGAACTGCCAAAAACTATTAGGAGTGTTTACGGTCTTTTGAAGCCACCAAAAGTCAATTATGCCTCTGACTAGTGGTTCTCAGTAATTCCTGTCTTTTAAAGCTGTGGTTTGGCCAGCACAAATTGTTTAAACATGGTAAAGTTAACATCAATTTGGTCATATACTTTTAACAATTCTTCATACTGAATGAAAATGGGAAATATTTCTTCTGTCTATTGTGCATAGCTCTTTACAGAATTTCATTGCAAATTAAGGGGCAAATTAATTGGAAACATTTGGCTAACTTAGCCACTGAGCATCACTGTGTGAATATACTTTTATTAAACAGATTTTTCACTTAAATGCCAATAATTTGTCCACATCTTTGTGAGCTAACTGAATTGAGAGAAGCTTTAGTAAGAGGAGAAAATTATTTTTTGTTGTAAAACTGCAGGTAATCTATTTTAAAATGAAAGATTGTATGGAGTAGCCCAGAGAGCCCACAGACAAAAAGTTGTGGCATGGGGAAAAAAACAGAAGGGGAATTCTGGCTCTTAAATAATGTGTGAATCAAAGTTCCCAGAGGTAAAGTAATGCTCAGTGTAATCCTTCAAATTTCTATTCATTTTTGGACTTGGTGATGGTGTTTGCCTCCACAGCCTCCTGGGACAGGAAGTCCCACTGTCATTGCTTAAAGGACAACTACTCAAAAATGTGGTTTACTGTGATCTCCTACTGAGTACCCTTGCTTGCCTAAGTATAAGGACTTGGCATCTTTGGGATGCCCTTTAGTGTGGTCTCTAGGGTCAAGAGTTTCCTCTCCTGAGGGGTCTCCACTATTTCAATGTGGATATTTGCCAGCAACCTGTGGATTTCTTAGATATCATAAGGGATCTGATACAGCAGAAGATGCCTTTATTTAGATAATGTCTTTAAGCCAAAACATTTACATGTGTCAGAGAACCTGCCATAAAATGTATTTCCCCAGAGATGACAGTGTGTCAATTTCTGAAATTCCTAGTGCTGAGTAGCTGATTTGATTTACACTTCTGAACAGAAAACACGTCAGGGTAATCTCGGATCCTCTTTACAACAATATATTCCAAGTAGAGGATTTATTTGTAATTTGTTAAGATCAGATACAGATAGAAATAAGTCACATACAAATCCTATTGAAAGTCTTTTGGCCAATTTCTAAGATGATGGTAGAGCAAATTGATCTTTAAAGTCAAAAACATGACAGCATAGTAATCAGTTACATGGCACTTTTGAGCAAGATAAATATATGTTCTACACCCCAAGCTAAAAAAGCATCATTAAAAGGTAATAAAACAAAAAAAAATGCAGTTGTTTGCTTCAAGTACAGCAATCCCATTTGGCTTTTGGAAGGTGGTTTTCTCAAACCCAGGGCGCAGTTCTAAAGGTTGCTTTTGGAAAACCACAGTATGAAAACCCTCTGATCCTTGCATGAACCATTGAAAGTCAAACTAGACATCAGGTTTTCATATGATATGTGAAGAAATGACCCTTGGCATTTGATGTTTTGTATGTTGAGGACACAACATAGGGTGGTAGAACAAATGAAAAGAAGAAAAATCCAATCAGGATACTAGCTGAGAAAATCCCAGAGTCAAAATTTTTTGGAGGCTGAGAAAAAGTTCTTTGGTTTAATGCTATAGGGGTGTCTTATCCTTACAGACTTCCCTTGGCATTTGGTCTTGGACAAAGTCATATGAACTCTTTGTCTGCAATAACCCAAGAGAGGTACTGCCAGTGTCCCCTTTCCCACAACAAATGCTAAACTCCAGCTTTGCTTCCTGAGATGGATTGAAATTTTTTCAGTTTCCCCATGTAACATTTGCAATTAATGCCAAATTGCTTGTATGTTCCATCCTTGTGTAGAATCTAGCACAACTCAGCATTCCAGTGCTCCTTTACAACTATTTCATCAGTAGTTATCTTTGCCTGGCTTCCCTGAAAAATGTTTCAAATTCATGAAAAATTCAAATTCCTCAAAAACAGACAATGTCAAAAATAACAGCCGTATGAACGTTTTCCTTCCTATTAACAGCAAATTCTTTGAGAGAAAAACTGACTGAACTTGCCCAGGTTGTAGTCCTTAATTAGGAGTTCCAACACTGGAGGAATTTTTAATTGCTCCAACCCATTTCTCAGGATAAATAATAATATCTTTGTACTCATGATACTGTATGGTCTTAAGCTGTACTCCAAGAAAAGGTGTCCTCAGGAGTTATCTACTTCCTTCTGTACTTCAGTTTTTATTGATGTGGAGTAAAGAACCCACATTTCTATGGCCATTTCTAGATGTGCTTTCTCAAAAATTAGGGCATGAATTCTAGATATACAGGTACATTCACAAACAACCAATTAAAAATTTATCTAGGAAAAGAAGTGTTCTGCTACAGAGTCATCTTGCATGTTCATTGCTTTTGTGATCAATCAGTGAAAAATAGCAAAGCATTCTGAAACATAGAAAAGTATATAAAATTTTAAAAGATTTATATCCACCCAGATGTAAGGAGAATTTTTTCTTCCTCCATCAAAGGACAAGAAAACATTGGAGCAACTGCTCTGAGATGCTGCAAGCAGCTTCTCTGGAAGTTTTCAAAATCTGTCAGAATCAAACCCTGAGCAGCATAAACTGACCACAAAGCTGCTCAGGCATAAGCACAAGGTTGGACAAGAGACTTCCTGAGGTCCTTTTATCCTATGAAAGTATGTGTGTATGTCTTAGGTTGCTGTTAAATTAATGTGTAAATAAATAAATAAATAAATAAATGGAGAAAAAGCCATTTCAAAAATTTTTGAGTTTTTTCCCCAGCTGTCTTCAGATAAAATCTTTTTTCTTTGTTGAGAATACAACAGAGGGTGGCTTTGGAAAATTATTACAGCTCTGAACTCTATTTACCTAGACCTTGCTTTGTCAGCAATTGTCTTCTGTTAGCTTCCCTGCTATACATCAAAGTTGGAAATAAAGAAGTTGGCTGTTTCTTTTCTGAAATGATTTGAAAAATGTTTTTCCATTTTTGAAATTTTATTCCTGAAAAAATATGGAACAAAAGATAAAGAAATAATTAAAAAAAAATTGCAACAGTATACTGTTAATATTATCTTAGCTGATAACTATGAATGTTTATTACACTGGATTAAAAAGGTGCTAGCTTACAACAAACAGCAAAATAATTGGACATTTTTGTACAGGCCCATTGATGAATCTCCTAACTTATTTTCCAATTTTGGGTGTTGGATTATTTGTCTGCAAAGCTTGATATATTTTGAGTAATTATTGTCAAAATGGAAGTAACCAACCATAATAAGAGTTCTGTAAAATTTTAAACTTAACAACTCTCAAATCCTTCCAACCAGTCCATAGGAACATTTACAAGGTTAAACACATGGTAAGCGGGATATTTTTAGGTAAATAGGAGCCTTTCTGTAGATCTAGCTGAGACTTATAGGTCAAAATGAAGGTGTTCTAAATCGGTGGTGATTCTTTTTCCCTTCACATAAATCCAGCTATAAAAAATGCACTATGGGAGGTATTCTGAGGAAAGAGGTCATTTGTGTGTAAATATATGAATATATAAATGTGAATAGACATGCATATATGTGTACAGCTATGTAAATATAGCTGCACACAATAAGCCAATAAAAACAAAGTATGATGCAGTGACATTTTGTATGATGAAAAATATAATTAAATTCCTGAAGGAATTATGGACATGTTAAATCTTTGCTAGAGAAGATTCACAAGAAAAGGAAAGAGTAGTGTGAGAAGATATTTTTATTATACCTCTTTTTAATAGAAGTTTTCAAGATTTCTAGTTAATTGATCTCTGGAGAATACAGAGTAAATTGTTTTATACTTCCCATATATTTCGACTTATTCTAATTGAGCATAAATTGAGAGAAAACACTTTTCCTCTCTGACACTGCTATTTGTCTCAAAGGGCCACCACCACAGATAAAGGACCTTTGGATCTCTCCATCAGCTCACTCTTCTCAGGGCATCCTCAGGACACGTTTGTACAGACAGACATGCCTCAATTAATTGATGAACTCAATCTGCAACAGGTACTGCTGGCATCTCCTGTACTCTGTGTAGCTCAACTAATTCAACACTACTCCATAAAATTCCTATTGAAGGACACACACTTGGAGTTCCCACTGGAGTTCCTGCCTGCCCAGCACAGCAGCACTGTCATTGTGCCCCCAGTGCTGTCATCAAAACACTCCCAGGCCCAGCAGAGTAGGGTGATCAGCAGCACAGCACTGCAGCAAGCACTGAAAGCAAAAATCAGCCCCTAAGGAGCCCCAGACTCTCACAGTCAGGCCAAGGAGCCCCAGGGCAAGCACAGGAGATGTCCATTAAAAGCTGAACAGCATTAACAGGTCTGGGTTCTATCCAGCACATTCCAATCAAATCTGTCATTGCCTTGAACTCTTTTCTCAAAAGGGCTCTGGAGGTTTAACCCCAGCCAGCACCTCAGCCTCACCCAGCCACTCACTCACTCACTCACTCCCCCACCAGCAGGCTGGGGGAGAGAATCAGAAGGTAAAGAGCTGGAAAACTCATGGGTTGGGATAAAGACACTTTAACAGGGAAAGCAAAAGTTCTGCACACAAACAAAGCAAAGGAAAAAATTCACACCCCACTTCCATGGCCGGGCAGGTGTTCAGCCACCCCAAGGAGGGGAGGGTTTCTTCATGTCTAGTTGTGACTTAGAATCACAAATCACTCTGAAGGCCACCCTTCTCCTTCTTCTTCCCCCAGCTTTATATGTTGAGCAGGGTGCTGCACAGTCTGGGATGTTCCTTGAGGTCACCTGTCCTGGCTGTGTTCTCTCCCAGCTCCTTGTGCCCCCACCCCGAGCCCACCTGCTGATGAGGTGGGAGGCAGAAAAGGCCTTGGCAATGTGCAATTGCTTCTCAGCAGTAATGAAAACATCTCTGAATTACCAATGCTGTTTCCAGCACAGATCCATAATACAGCCAGTTATCAGCCACTGTGACGGAAATTAGCTCTACCCCACCCAAAACCAGCACAATATCTCGTGTGTTTCATACGTCTCTAAAAATATAAGTACAAGAACTATAATCCCAACTGAATGAACAAAACTGTCATTAGCATGCACAAGGATGGAGTTGCCTGAATGGCTTAAGGAGATCTACTATTTCATTTAGAAATACATGAAACTACAGTTCAGAAAACTCTTCCTACATATTAGTAGATTTCCTTTTCAGGAGGGTCAGATATTTGAGATGACAGTGATTCAAAAGGAGCCAGAAGACCTCAGATACATACTCCCTAGAGAAACATAAAGAACACTGAGATACTGATTTTTTTAAAAAAAAATCCTTACTTTACACTTGGAACAGACCTCTATTTTTTCATTAAGTGCTTTCTAGAATACCCAGGAATTTCTTTTCCCTGGAGTCTGAGTGTAATGAAGCCTAAAGTGTCCAAGGAGGTGTTGGTACAGAAACATATAAACTACAATTAATTTTTCAGGTGTAGCTCTCTCAACTGTCATGTTCTGTTCTCTTTATTTGTGAATGAATTACAATTTCCATTAGTTTTTTGTTTGTTTGTTTTTTATAATATGAAACTGTTTTCTAGCTAAAAAAATATAGGGATTTTTTTACAGGAATAAATTTTCTGAGGTTTTTATAGTTTGAAATAGTATCACAGATTCAGGGAAAAAAAATTTGTACCCTTTAAAACTGTTTATTATAAGACAGTGCCTCATGACCTAATAGGTATATACTTGAACTCTTGCAGCTGCTTCTTTTTTTTTATTTTTATTTTTATTTTTATTTTTTTTTTGCCTTGCCTTAGCTTTTTCCTCTTATTTCCCCACAGCAATTTCAACTCAGAGTATAACACTTGTATAATTTCCCTCTAGATTTGAATCCAATGGCTGGAGAGATCTATTAGTACAGAAAGCAAATTTGCACACCTTTCAGATTAAGCTTTGTAAAGGCTTCTTATTGACAGCATCATTAGATATTAGGGAACAAACTTTATATAAGGATTTTTTCAGTGGCACTCCTGGAACAAAATCTTACTAAGTTTATTTCTTTGCTTGTTCTATATAACCAATATTTCTGATAATCAGAGTCTCATTCAGGACACTGAGCTCATTTCTTGTTGCCCTGTACATCCTCAGGTTTTGGGTTACTAAAAAAGCTGATATTCTCTGACACATACAAAAATGAAAGAACAGAATACGTCTTTTCCTCCACTCCATCCAGCCCCCCATTAATTATATATCACTCCAGTTATTTGGAGATTTGTGACTTTCCCCTACTATGTGGGTAACACATCACTTACAAATGTGGGCTCATGCTAGCCAGGAAAAGGCAGGTGATAGATGATCCCTCTGCCAATGTCCAGACTGAGAAAATGCATATTTCCTACCCACAGAAAAATAGAAATGCAGAATAAAACAACATAAAAAGTTGATGATTTTTCACAAAGCTTCCCAAGCCTTCCAGTTTTCAGTAAAAGTGATGTCCTTGTCAGGTTCATTGTTAAGAGCACTGGATATTTGCTCAGCTGTAGAAATCTGGAGCAAAAGATTGTGGGTTCACTGAAATGGCATTTTCCAATTAAACTGTGTTTTGCTGGAAGTTCCCCAAGCTCTACCAAACACCATGGTTATACATCCTATGTAAACTACAGATTTGCATCATTTTTGCATGACAGATTTTTGAATACATAAGTCTTGGGGGAACAAAGCTTTGCAAGGTGAACATTACAAAATGCCCAGTGATTTTTCCCTTCTCCCAGAGGCTTTTCTGCAGGCATGCATAATAGGGACATTAGTTATTAAATTGGCACTGGGTCTTTCTCTGTTTCTCTATCATTTTCAAACAGGTTAATTAAAGCTCATTTATATGCCAGTTAAATAGAAGGTAACTTGAGTCAGAGGAAACATCAGCACACATTTTATCATAAATCCTTCTGAACTTATAAATGACCTTCAAGTACTTTCAATATCTGCCTTTTGAAAGGTACAAATACCTGCATCTTCATATATTTTTTTTTCAAAACCAAAGCAAAAAAGAAATATTTTTTTATTTTTGTTTTACATGGGACTTCCTTTTCCAGAATCCTGTGTTGTGACTGTCAATAAACTCAAAGGAAGAAATTATATTGCACAGTTACCATTCATGAAGAATGAAAAATAAAAATGAAACATTCTCCTGAGATTAAAAACAAAATAACTGCTTACCACATAGTTCATTGGCTGACGTGCAGATGCACCAGCACTGGGCATTTCAATATAGGCACTTAGGCACTTTTTAGCCTAAGTGAGATGCAGGTAAACAAAGCCAGCATTTCATCCTCAGCCTCTCGGCTCCTTTGGAGACAGATGTTGACACAATTGCCAGTGTAATTTCTATGTACAAATCTCTCTGTGAAGGAAAGCCCCAGGTAGTGCTGGTATACAAAAAATGTAATTAGCTGCAAGTACACAAAACTTGGTCGTGTCTGTTTGTGCTGCTCAAGGCTCAAACCCGGAATGTTAGGGCTCACTTGTATCAAGGTACAGTTTCTGTTTCCTTTGTGTGTGCTCCTTACCAACAGCAGGACATGACAGAACCACATGGATCAATCTTCTCTCACAGTCTCAAGTTTGCAGATAATGTTTTAATGTGAGTACGTACATAACTATTTTAGAGCATCAGGAGCAAGGGGTATTAACTTTCCAGGCAGGGTGCTTGCAAACACTGTTACAGTCATAAAACTGTTTAATTCTACAGATTTGGTTTTATATATTTTCTTAGATTTTTCTTTTCCCTTTAATCTGCTAAGCTCCATGAAACTCTGTCACTGAAAAATCATAAAAACAATGTGTCTGTGAAGCTAATACCCAGAATTGTTTTTTGCTATTGTATCCCCAAAGATTCTCGCAAAATATTCTAGAATAAAACAACTTGGATCATATGTAACCATTGATTTTTAGTCATAGTTCCTCATCGACTTCAGTGGGGAGTTCTTATTAGGCATCCCTGGCATGAAATGACCACTTGTATTAGATTTTGTAGGGAAAAAAAAAATACCTCTGGCTAAAATAATCAAAACAGGCATCAAGAAATTTGCCCCATATTGTGAGGAATCGCAATAACAAAGTTATCTATCCTGCACCACAGAATAATTGCAGCATAAAAGAAAACAAAACTTTTTTTCCCCTTTTTTTTAATAAACACCAGTCCTCAGGAGCTAAGAGCAGACAGATTAAACCATATGATTTGGGATTAGTTTCTGAAGAATTAAAGAAAAGAAATCTTCAGAGCCTGGAGTTTCTCACTGTGGGAGCTATCTTGTGGATGGAAATTATTTTCCCTGTAATAGCATAAAAGCAGATTTGCTTTCCTTTAATTGGAAAAATATAGATGGGATGTAAAGACACACAGTCCTCAGTATATTTCCCTTTCACAGCTTTAAGAGAAAAAAAAAATATAGATGACTCAGGAAAATGTTTTTGGGTTTTTTTACACTCATTATTTAATGTTCATTCCCTGATGGTTTCTGTACATGATCCCAGGAATACTCGAGGGAAAATTTTAAATTCTGAGGTCAAGAAAAACTCCTCTTTTTTTTTTTTTTTTTTTTTCAGAAAAAAAACATGATGTTCACTCTTTAGAATTTGGATATGAATATTTCTTATGCCATATTGCAAAATATCTCATGAAATGCAGTTCATGACTTTTACCACTGTCCCATTTTCAGAAGAGTTTATTATACCTAAAGGACATTTTAACTCACATGTAGCAAGTTATTTATTACCTGTCCCTATTTCCTAGACAGCAAGGAGGATTAAAATAGGACATATAAGAAATTTGTGGAAGAGGTTGGAGTCAACCTGGAGAAGTTTTCCCACTTCTCATGCCATGAGTTGAAACACTGAGCTAGGCTGTTTTCCCATTAGGAATTACAGTGTTTATACAATTCCTCAATCTGTTATTTCCTCAACCTGTTATTTCGTCAACAATTCCCCCAACAATATAACTCAACAATCCATGAGCAGTACACCTGATCTGGCTGGCAGTTCTGGCTGCAGGACTTTTCCAGCTTCTTTTCTCTCCCAGCAGGGCTTGGAGCTGCTTCTTTGCCCAGGCAGTCAAGCATCACTGATGGGGAAATCATGTCAGTCCTGGTTGCCTTTCCCCAGTGAAAGTGTGCATTTGATCTGAACCTCTTTTCTCTTGATCCTTCCTTTTTGCTGGTAAGTGCTTTGTTTTCTCAGTGAGCTCCTTCCAGCTGTGGTTTCCACGGGTCATGTTGGGATCTGAGGTTGTTATTCAGCCTTGGTGAGCTGGAATCCACTCCTGCAGAAAAGACAGCCCCGTTGTCTCACTGCCGTGCTGTCAAGTTCATTTCTTTAATGATCTGGCCATTGTTGGCCTTCATTTCTGCCTTTGCAAGCTGACTTGGAGCCTCACTGCTGCTGCCTGAGGGGAGAGAGAGAGCCCTGCTGCTTCTGCAAGGAACTGGGTAAGGACGGCCACTCTGTTAGGAAAACAGTTTTCCCTTCCTGACAGATGATTCTTTTATTCTGAGTGCATTTATCCCATCCCTCTCACCTTGCACAGACAGGCTTTTCATGGGAAATTTTGCCAGGAATTGTGAGGCATTGCTCTTTGGGCTATTCTGCTGTCTCTAACTTCGTCATTCTAGATCACTCAAATGGTTTTAGAGCCCCTTTTATCTCCAGATTTTGTTCAGTGTTGTCCATAATCTTGACAATTTTAAGTGTAAAAAATCACATCAGCAGTCATAAAATTCAACTGATCTCACATGGGGCAATGTTAGGTAACACATATTCCAGACCACTTCATTCTTGAAAATTAGCAGCAAAAATAAAATCATTGGAAAGTTCTACAAAACTATGAAGTAATATGAAAGATGAGTTCGGTAATGTTCCAGAGAATTGAGTTTTGGATTTTTCTAAGTTTTGTCAAGTGTTTTGTGCTTGGTTCAATGTCTATTTTCTTTTTTATATTATACCATCAAAGCAAGTCAATTTCACAATATCTTCTTTACTTCTTTGCTCTGTCACTGACTTTGATATTCTCATTGTAGGGTCAGCTCTAAGAACTCAGAGCTTTCCCCAAAGACAAAATTTTATTATTTCTTTTAGGTTTGCTGACCCAGAAAAATTCTAAAACAGCAAGTAATATGAACAAAGCAGACATTTAGTCCACAGAAAATAAAAAAGTACAGATCCCAAGACAGAAATGCAGTCAAAGACAGAGGCATTGCTAAGGAACAAGGAGAAAGGAATTGCTGGGAAAAAAATGTGTCCAAAACAGTCAAGGCCTGCAGGGGGTGAAGTAAAAGAAGGGATATTTTTGGAATGATCTCACCCCTGCACCTCCCACCTGTGCTTTTCTTTAATGTTGCAAAATAGAATGTAGTAACAAAATACACATGAATCTTTCATAAAAAATATCTCTGACCAAGCAGAAAAGTCTTTCAATAAAGTTTATGTTCTTGAGGTATAAATAAAGTGTTAAAAATCTCTTCCCAAACCTTGTAATTTCTGCTTCAGGGATAAAAGTGACACCGATGTTTTCAGTTTTCCTGATAACATACTCAGTTTGAGACAGCTTTCTGTCCACTTGAGTTCTTTCAAAGTACTTTTGATTTTATTTAAACAGGCAACAGAACCCAGGCATTTCTTATAGATTTAGTTACTTAATATATGATACTTCATCATCTTAAGCAGGCTACTCACTCCAGCTAAAGAATGTTGTTGATTTTTCAGTGTTTGTGCAGCCATAGTAGATCTGACCTAAAACTCATTTAAATGAAAGACATCTATGGAATCCATGGGCTTCGGGGCATAAACCAGCCAGCCTTTCACTGACTCACTGAAATTCTGCAGTCTGATTTATGATTGATGTCTCTTTCCAATGCCTTGGACTTGAATGTGGTTATTCAAGGGGTTAGCAATCACCAGGCCAGTGTTTTATCAGCTGTGAATGTTATAAGAATGCAGATATATCGAATCAGTACTGTTCTTTCTGAAAAAGATGATTTTTTT